>JACGWO010000001.1:39387807-40117804 GCA_034509735.1 Sesamum alatum
GTGAAACGGTCTGTACATACTTCAACAGTCTAATTAGATTATGACTACAAAACACAAACAAAAACATGATAATCAAGATAATGCACAGCTTTGGCATGCGAGGTTAGGTCATATTTCTAAGGATAGGATAAGAAGGTTGATTGACTCAAAGAGTTTAGGAATAGACGGTTTGGACAACCTACTGACCTGCGAATCCTATCTAAAGGGAAAGATGACCAAGAAATCCTTTGTTGGACAAAGCACGCTAGCCAACGGTCTGTAGGATTTGATCCATACGGACGTCTGTGGTCCATTAAATACTCAGGCTAGGGGTGGATACTCTCACTTCATAATCTATACCGATGATCACTCACGGTATGGTTATGTTTACCTGATGAGGTACAAGTCTGAAGCCTTTGGAAGGTTTAAGAAATATAGACTTGAAGTGGAGAACCAAATGGTCGTAATATCAAAGCCTTTCGGTCGGACCGAGGTGGAGAGTATTTGAGTGGAGAATTCACTGATTATCTAAATTAGAATGGAATTCTCTCTCAGTGGACTCTTCCTGGAACACCACAGTTGAATGGTGTGTCTGAAAGGAGGAATCAAACCTTATTATACCTGGTCCGATCCATGATGAGTTTACCGAACTCCCCTTATCCTTCTCGGGATATGCCCTTGAGATGGAGACCAAAATTTTGAACTTTGGCGCCATCTAAGAAGATATCCCAGACGCCATATGAGATATGGCATGGGGCAAGCCTGCCTCCTACAAATACTTGAAAGTGTGGGGTTGCCCTGCATATGTCAAGAGATTAGTAGGAGATAAACTGAACTCCAGTTCTAGTTTATGCAGGTTCGTCGGATTTCCGAAAGAAACTGCGGGGTATTATTTCTATGATCCCTCCAAGCAAAAGGTGTTTGTCTCGCGAAACACAGTATTCTTCGAAAAGGGTTTTCCATCGGATAGTCGACGTGATGAGGTTCTCTTTGAGGAATCAAGTGAGGTACCCCATGAGACAACAGTGACATCTGAGCCAGTAGTTAACACTGATGATGTTCCAGTCCTTCGTAGGTCAGCCAGAGTATCCCAACCACTTGATAGGTACAGATTTTTGGGCCTAAGCGGTCAGTTGGATAATGATCCAAAGACGTATGGAGAAGCAATGTCGGACATTGATTCGGATAAGTGGCTTGAGGCCATGAAATCCAAAATAGACTCGGTGGGTGCAAATCAGGTTTGGACCCTAGTGGACCTACCCAAAAGGTGTAAAACCCGTAGGGTGTAAAATGGGTCTACAAACATAAGCTTGGAGCTGATGGGGAGGTTACAACCTTCAAATCTAGGCTTGTGGCGAAAGGTTACACTCAACGACCCGGGGTCGATTTTGAGGAAACCTACTCGCCCGTAGCAATGGCTAAGTCCATTCGGATACTGCGTGCCAAAACAGCATGGTATGACTATGAGATATGGCAGATGGACGTGAAAACTGCCTTCCTCAATGGTTTCATAGAGGAAGAGATCTATACGGATCAACTGTTAGAATAGGTGACCAAAAAGTCAATTAGATTGGCTGTTCTGGGAACTATTCGTCGATCTTTATCAAAGTAATATTATACTAATGGATAAAGTAAGTATTCTTCACTGCCAAAATGTGTTTGTTGTGCTTACTACTCACATTGAATGATGTTTCAATGTCACAACAAATGCCCACAGACCGATTGGTTAAACCTATTGAGTTGAGTTGCGCATAGGTTGGTAGCTATGAAACCAACTCCTTGAGGGTCGGTCTGAAACGTTCCAAGTCGAGGACATCGATACTCGCCTCGAGTGTCCTCTAGAGACTTGCACTAAGTATTGAATTCATTGGGTGAGTGCCGAGTTTCATCGGTTCTAGACGTAGGTCATCTATGCAATTTTAGTGGGTTAGTTGGCAAGGTAGTCGACAACTGACTCGCGGGAATCGTCATATGGAAGCCTTGGAGGCTTGGTTGGTAAAACTGGAATTCCTTATTTCGGTAGTACGAGATTAGTCCTCGGACTTGAGGAATCATGGCAGCCGCAAGCATATGAAGATTGTATCTTGGATCTGGTGAGAGGTGACCGTGTCTTTGATATGGTCATTATAAGCCTTGTCTAGTGCAGTTGGAGTATGTAGTGAGTGAAGGAAAGCGGATCGGCCCGGGAACGCGGCGGAAGCGCGGTGGAGATAAAAACTTGCGGAATAAAAGAATTTAAATCGCGTTCAAGGGGGTGTTCCCTTGAATGTTCCCGGGCTATCAGTGTATAAACGTAGAATATAAACATATATAAAACAAATAAGTGTTCATGGCTATAGAATAAAGAAGAAACCGAGAGCATAAATATAAATCGGAATACCTTTCTCGATTTTGTATTTTGATCTGCTACACGCATTGATTCCTCCCAACGTTCGTCGACGCGAGGTCCCAACGTAGAGACCCTCTAACGTAGTACACACCACACAGGGAGAGATCTCGTTTTTCTTGCTAGAAAAAAACCGTTCTAGAGGATGAAATCAAAGAAGAGATTACACTATCAAATTAGTGTTCCTTCTTGATCTTACTTTGTCCTTCAATTGATCATAGATCAATGAAGCAACAAAGAGGATTTTGAGAGTAGAGAGAGTGAGAGAGTGTATGGAGAGTTTTCATCTTTTTCCTAGAAAAAGATGAATAATGAAATTCTTCATCAATAGGTGTTAGTATATCATATATATACATAATTAATGTGATTATTGGAATGTGTCTAGGTTGATCCAAGGATGTCTAGATACATCCCAATCAATCACCATCAATTCTTCAATCAAGCCTTACCAACTTTTAAGGTATGATCAAATCATACCAAAAGGAAGGGGTTGATTGGAGTTGATTTGTCTCTTACAAAAAGAGACAAGTCAACTAACACCTAGCATCCAACATGGCTGATTTTTTGCTCCTCCAAGGTTGCAATTTTCGGCCATGCTTATTTAGCGAAGAAGTCCACCTTTCTTCCTATTCCATAAATGGAATTAACACACCTCTCGGGTTCAAAATTTAACGGACCTGGTTCTACCATAATCCAATTACGACGAACCCAAAAATTAAATCCAATTTAATTTAATGTCCACTTAAATAATTCCCATTGATCTTTTAATCCAATTAAAAGATCCAATATCTCAACTTTCCATATTAAACGAGGGCCCAATACAATATCGGCCCATCCATCCCATGGGCAATCCCTTAAGTAATCCAATTACTTATCATCCTCTGAAATTGACTCCAACTCAATTCCTTCACCTCTTCGGTGATTTGTGTGTGACCCTTTAGGTTCGCCCTCAGCTAGACTTGGGCTCGTGTCCAACAGGAGCCCGTCACCATTGGGTGGCCGTCTAGCAACGGTCCATGGCACTAGAGACTAGGTGAATGTTGGCGTGAACATTTAGGCGCCAATTCCGTACGGGTATGGTCCTACTGTCGACCGTCTTCCGGCCTTAGTCTAGGGTATGGAATTGGGCATCGGTTCCCATCCTTGACTAGGCAACTATGCTTCATACCCGAGATGCGTTTACTCTATCGATCGATGTAGGAAAACCCTTTCCTGCTCAATCAATTGCTATGGCCATAGACTTTCAGACTCTAAACCATCTCAGAGTGCATAGGAGACATCACCATCATGTACTGATAGGGACAGATCCTATCTTGGAAATCCACCGTCCTTGCTACAAACTCCAACTGCACTGGACAAGGCTTATAATGACCATCTTACAGAATGATCACCTCTCGCCAGATCCAAGATACAATCTTCATATGCACGTGACTGCCATGATTCCTCAAGTCCGAGGACTAATCCCGTACTATCAGAACTGGGAATTTCAGTTATACCGACCAAGCCTCCAAGGCTTCCATATGATGATTCCCGTGAGTCACTTCAGTCAGTCGACCACCTTGTCAACTAACCCACTAAAATTGCATAGACGACCTTTGTCTGTTGCCGATGAAACTCGGTACTCACCCAGTGAATTCAATACTTATTCCAAGTCTTAATAGGACACTCGATGCCCAGCCTCGAGGTCCTCGACTTGGAATGTTTTAGACCAACCCTCAGAAGTTGGTTTCATAGCCGCCATCCAATGCGCAGCCCAACTACATGGGTTATCCAATTGGTCTGTGGGCATTTGTTGTGACATTCAAATGCCGTTCAACGTTAGTAGTAAGCACAACAAACACAGTGCCAGTGATGAATACTTACTCTATTCATCAGGATAATATTGTATTAATAAAGATTGACGAATAGTTCCCAAAACCGCTAATCCAATTGGCTTTTCGCTAACAATCTCCCACTTGACCTCAAAAAGAATTACCCATGTAACTCAGAACCTTATAAGAATGAGTAATCTGCGATACCAGCTCAGTCTCGCAAGTCTACTCTATTTTTCTGTCGAGGTAATACGATCCAACCGTATCTCACCTCTTCCTACCATCACTACCTGCTGATGGTGGCTGTCTAAGAATTTTCATGGATCTTGTGATGAGATCTCGGGCCCAAAAGGCTTTAGCCATAGCCTAGTTGTCAACCTCAAGGCAACTACTGGCTCGGCCGTGCTAGGCACTACATCCATCCAATGGGTGCTATTTTCATCCAAACCACTTTCCAGAAACAACTTCCAAAGTTGGCATATATTCAACCTTCATGATGAAATGTCGTGGTATCCTGCTTGGAACCTTTCCAAGCTACCACACTCACCATTAAGTCTGAACATACAAAGGTATTGAGACTAAATATTATTCACATGATTCTAGAAGCTAGTATCGCTATAGCCTTCTAGAATCAACTCACCATAAACCGTGCATCGAGAACACTTCTCTAAATCCTTATTCAGGTCTTAAAGACTGCTCTCAACTGCTGTCTATTGCCTCATCGATACACACCCGATATCCGTTGTTATGTATGATGCATAAACAACATCAGGCCTTGTGCACCGAACAACATACCCATGCTGCGTACGACAAAGATGTAGGGGAAGTAAAACATCTAAGCTTCCTCAATAGTAAATGGTGACTAAGTTTTGGACAGCTTGGCCCTATTCATGGAGAATTACGTAAACAATGCTCGTGTTTCTAGTGTTTCTTAACGTCTTCATTTCATTCCAAATGAATAAGACGTTACACACTTAACACTCGAAAGATTACCACACTCCTACTGACACCAATGCTCGTTATTCAGCGAGTCATACATCGTATGGGTTCGTCAAAACAAATATTCCAGTTACATGAAATCTCAAACCCAATTTGAATTTCAAGACAGATCCCACGGCTCCAAGCCATTGATCCAATCCCGATGTCCAACATCGCTTCTCCATATGTCCTTTGGATCATGCTCCAATTGACCGGTCAGACCCAGAAACCTGTACTCATCAGGTATCTAAGGTATTCTGGTCGTCTCTAGGAGGACTGGAATATAGTTAGTCAGAAATAACCTGATGTTTGCATTTATTTTGCACTAGACCTACACAAATCAGACACCGAGTCTAGTCTGTCTTCCTACTAGTCCCTTGATGTATGCAGGACCATCCCATATACTAAAGAACTTTGTAGGATACAGATTTTTCAAATTATATCCAATATGGTAACTAGATCATGACTTTAAGAAAGTGCATGTTTCTCAACCTAGCAACTTTCAAGTCCATGTCTAGATGGGCTAAGTAACTTTAGTGAAATACCCAACGAACCAAGTCCAACAGGGTTCGTTTTCTCCCTTATTAGAGACCATTCATCCATGGCCGCTTTAAGAAGAATTTCACTGATAGAGAATTCCATTCTCATTCGGATATTCGAGAACTCCCACTGAATACACGTCCTCTCGATCTAATCAAAAGGTAACCAAATTGATTCACCACTCCAAGTCTAATATCCCGAACCTACCAAAGGTTATTAGACTTGTGAATCCTCTTTTAGTATTGTGTATTCAGTAACCTTATGGATATCCTTTTTGGATCTAATCCAATAGGGTATTGGCGCTCCCACTAAATACATACTCTTTCGATCTGATCGAAAGGAGACCAGTTTGGTTCACCACTCCAAGTCTAATTCCCCGAACCTACCAAAGGTTCTTAGACTTGTGAACCCTCTTCTAGTCCTATGTATTCAGTAATCCACAGAAGTCTTTTTGGATCCAATCCAATACACTATCGGCAGGCCCACTTTGTCTAATAAAATGGTTCTTTAGTCTTTTCCTTCTCAGAGAAGATTTGCAAGCTAGCAGATCCAAATCATCTATTGCTAGACTCTTTGGATCTTCCAACTTCCTCATCCTTAACTTAAAAGGAAACTAACCTAGCCATGGATGCCAAATCCGTAAGTTCATCTTGATTATATCCATTTTTAGTCATTTTTTTTGAGTTCTATAATCCAATTATGGGACAGTATCAAGTGTTTATGTACCAAGCCTAGCAGACAAGAATCTCCATTCTTTATTAAATAAAAGTAATTTTATTGATCAAATTATTCTATCCAAAATTATCCAACAATAAATGGAACATATTTTGATCATGCTAAGTTACATAATTCCCGCAGACATAATCTTAACATGATCACTACTAAGCCTAACTAGTCCTTAGTCTTTGCAGCAACAATTTTGCCATTACTAGACCTAAGGATCGTCTGTCTTAGCTTTCTATTTCTTTCATCACCTGTGAACCATTCACAGGTTACAAACGACTGGTATCCAATACCAAAGAACAGAAAAGTGATCATGTTGATACTCAATTCAAATGTCACCTTCATTGGAGAGGGGCTTTAGGAAACTCCCACTTCCAAATGTCCCTTTTCTCGCAGTTAATGCAAACAACATTCGGAACCTCTGACTGTCGAACCGTTTTCCTCTTTCCTTTACCCCAGCCCAGCGGTGTAACAGGAGCACTCAAAGTGCTGGCAGCGGCTGATATTGTTTGAGCCTTCTTCCTCTTCCTGCGTCCGGCACCCATGCCTTTCGCTTTAGAGGTCGAAGCCTCCTCACTAGTACTGTCGGCGCAGATTTTTCAATCGTTGCCTTGTACTGGACCAACATTTTTATCAACTCATGAAGGTCTTATCTCAAGCCCGCTTATGTTGTAGTTGACTATAAATGGGTCGAGTGAGGGGAGAAGAAACTGAAGGATCACGTCGAAGTACATCTCTCTTTTGAGATCAGCTTGGAGGTCATTGAGATTTTCCACAATTGATAGCATCATCACTCAATGCTCTTGTACCGATGATCCTTCTATCGTCTTTGCTCCGAGAGTGCCTTCATTGCAGCATATCTAACATGCCGGTCTGGGACCGTATAGGCAAGCTACAATCGAAGCATCATCGAGCCAACATCCTCCAACCTATCATACTGCTTCAACATCTCATTATCAATGGATGCTAGTATGATGTTGCAGACCTTCCAGTTGTCATCAAGCCTCTTCTTGAACATCAAACGTTCTTTGGGCAATGACCCTTTCGGCAAGGTCTGAGGAAAAAGCTTATCCAAAATATAAGTCTGGTTCTTTGAAATCTACAACCATCTTAAGATTTCACAGCCAGGCGGGGTAATACGTTCCATTAGACTTTATTAGTCTCAAGTATAAGGGTTAGTGGATTCTTAGACATCAACAGTTAAATAGAAAAACATTAAGTAGAATATAACAACATTATGTTCAAGTTAAGACTTGGTCCTTTAGTCATTAACCCCTCCCACTATTTCTACAAAAGCCCATCACTCTCAAATGGGGTTTCGGGAAACCGTTTCCTAGTGGGCTTGGGATCCACAAGTGCAATTCTCATGCCCCGCTTTTACGATTCTCATGGGAAAAAGCCTCGTGGGAGGTACCCAATACCATTATCAACCGATGAGATTCCCAAGATATTCTGCCTCACCTCTTCACATGATCCTGAGGACTCCAAGCAAATCATGCTACTCGATGTTAGGCCCGACCCATCAACCAAATCATACCTCAACTGTCGCACCCCACGACTCGTGAGACAGGGAAACAGTGAGCGTACTCTTTGTTCACAACAACGGTGTAGCTTTCCTCTATTCCAAATGTGCCACGACTCGTGAGACCACACTTGGATAGCGGTAGCTTCCTCACGATATTGCTATGGATGGAAGGCTTGGATAGATCAAAATCATTTTTGATCTAAGTCCATCATGGGCCTAATATTTTAACTTGGTCCAACCGAGTGAGAGTTCGAAATTATTGACCGAGACCTCATCACATTAATATTTTTGCATGAATAAATATCCAATATTACAAAGCATTTAAATAAATGCATCGCATGCAAGTAAATCTAGCATACCTCTGTTGGATGATCACGAGCCCAACCTATGCGACCCACTGAGCCCACAGTGAGTCTATGGTATGTCTAGGGTGGTCCTACACTATTACAACAAATTAACCCAATGTCATGCCAATGGGCCTTGTACTCTACTTGTTTCGCCTTGATGTCTCACCTTGGGCCTCCGTCCAACATAGGCCTCCTTTTTCTCCGTGGGCTTGCTTATTATAAATAAAATCTAAAACCTCACCAAAAAATTCCTAACTACACTCATTACAAGAGAAATGGAATACATGAGAAATAAAAGAAAAAATACAAGCCTTAACATCATGAGGCGAAAGTGGGAGATAATAGTCCCAAAACAAGAGGCACGCAGGCCCCACCCAAAAAGAATTTAAAACCATACACAGGTCAATGGGCTTCGTGATCATCCCTTGTTAATCCAATTAACAAAACACAACATAATTACATATAATATAATCATGCTCCAAATAATACAAACCATGTATTAAATAATTGATATTCAATATCATTCCACAACATAATTAAATGCAGAAAAATACATGTCAATAATACAATTAAAAATGGATATTAGAAACCTTGTACAACCGATGTACATTTTTTTTTTGTTTGGAAACCATTTCCAAAATAATCTTAGGCAATTTAATTTTAGGAAAAAATAATTCTCAACTAAAATTAAATCAGCCATAAATTAAATATTTCAAAAAAAAAATATGCAGAATACCAGAAAATCAAATTTTTTCGAAAAAAATGGCGAAAAAAAACGGCCTAGCCGTTCGGCCGGCCACACAGCCGGCATGGCGCCTGCGCGCTACTGGACGCCCAGTGCCTGGGCGCGCGGGTGCCCTATCTGCGCGCAGCAGGCTGCCTGTCTGTTTGCCGACCGGGTGTTCGGTGTATCTCATGAATTAAAAGCATAGAAACAATCATGGAGGCCATAGGATTAAAAATAAAAGAGGGATGAAAAGTAAATCGGGACCTACCGATTGTCGTTTTCGTCTTCTAACCTGAAAGAAATCGGTCGATCGTTCCGGGAATTGCGCGAATGCGGAAGCGCGATAAAATAAACATACAAAAATAAAAGGTATGCTTTTAATTTAAAAGAACACGCTCAAGGGGTGTGCCCTTGAGGTTCCCGGGCGTTCGGTGTATCTCATGATCATAAAGCAAATAAAGAAATCATGGAGGCCATAGAGTTAAAAATTAAAGAGGGACGAAAAAGTAAAACGAGACCTACCCGTTGTCGTTTTCGTCTTCAACGGCTACTCGCGTTGTTCCCCGTTTTGCACCGAGATCTCGTTCTTGAGACCCTCCAAATCGTGACACACGATCCACCCACGTATCTTGCACGTCGTGCTAGCAAAGAACAAGTGTATTATTTTTGGAGTGGACGAATCAATAACTCGTTATCAATTAACGGTATTGGTTCGTCTAAATTCTAATGTTCCAAGAACAAAAAGAACTAAGAAAAAATATATTTTCTTGTTGGAGAAAGAGAGAGGGGCGGACGAGAGGTAGGAGAGGGGAGAGTGTGTGTTGTGTGTGTTTTTCAAGAATCATCATCCTTCAATTGTTGGAAGCTAGAGGTTTATATAGAGGAGGAGTTTAATCGTCTTTAAACTCCAACTCTAAGAACTCTAATTTGACTAGAATTTTGACCTAGTCAAAGTCCTAGTCAAACTAGTGTTTGACCTAGTCAAATGAATCCTAGCCTTCCATCTCCCCTTTCCATCTCAACCGTTGATTTTAATTTAATGGAATATTTAAATCCCATTAAATATTCCAAAAGGCTAAAAGAATAGATATAATATAATAAATAAATATTATTATTTATTCTAAGCCCATTAAATCAACCCTTTAATAAATCCTATTTATTAATTTAATTCCCTTTATCAAATAGAAGGAATTAATTTCTCCAAGAAAACATAGGACCTGATTAAATCTAATTTAATCATTCCTTTACTCCAATATTTAATTCCAAATTAAATACTAAGTGTGTGTGGATAGTGTGTGACTCTTTAGGTTCACCATTCAGCTAGACTTGGTCGGATTCCTAGAATCCGCCCGTTACCATGGGTGGCCATCTAGCAACGGTCCATGGCACTAGAGACTAGGTGAAATATTCGGGGATGAACATTTTGGCTCTAACAGTACACTTGTCCTTCTGTCTTCGGTCTCATCACTTAGAGTCTAGGGCACGGAAAAAGCAGGTACCCATTTTGGACCTAAGTGTCGGTCTGTCCTTACTAAACGCCGCAAGGGAAACCTTTCCCTTCTGTTCAATTACTGTGGCCACAGATTTCAGGGACAAGACACAGAGCATACATGAGACTCAACTGTCAATGCCTTTTGACAGGAGACAGATCCTTTCTTGGAAACTACTGTCACTTTGTACACCCGAGCTGCACTAGACATGGATTATGACTACTCAAGAGTATTTTGGCAATCTCTCACCATATCTAAGATACAGACCTGATGCACAGGTAAACTCAGCAGTTCCTCAAGTCAAAGGACTTGGCCTGTACCGTTGGAACCGGGAATACACGTCATACCTTGCTGACCATACTCAAGGTCCTCCGTAAGACGGTTCCCACGAGTCACCTCAGTCAACTGCTTCCTAGCATGCTGACCCACTAACACTGCATAGACGACCTTCGTCACCCGTCGATGAAATACGACAGCAGATGCTTAGTGCAAGTCTCAAAGGGAATCCCGGTACCCATTTTCGGGATTCCTTGACTTGGAGATTTCCGGACTGATTCGGCGAGACTGATTTCATGGACCTACCTCCAAGCGTAGTCCCTGTCCCCGAAATCGTTTCTCAGTCCGTAGGCTTTGTTTGCGTAGTGAACAGAAATGTAAATGCAGATAAGTGAACGTAAACAAAGTATTGCCATATGAATTTTCACTTCTTTATTCATAAATGTTTTTACCAAACACCAAAGAATTGTCTAGACATAGGTTACATATTCCTGCCAAAATTGGCTTACATGGTCACCTATTCTAACAATCTCCCACTTGACCTTTAAAGCCAATTGCCCATATGCTTAATCCCCATCTTCTCAAGATGTTGCGTATGAGCGCTCTACGACATAGGCTTTGTCAACGGGTCTGCTGTGTTGTCTGCCGAGTTGACTCGGTCCATCCGGACGTCACCTCTTCCTACCATTTCTCTAAGAAGATGGTAGCATCTAAGAATGTGTTTGGAACGGTGATGAGATCTCGGTTCCTTTGCTTGCGCTATAGCGCCGTTGTTATCACAAAAGATGACAACGGGCTCGGCGATGCTAGGCACCACACCCAACTCTTGGATGTAGTTTCTTATCCAAACCGCTTCCTTAGCAGCTTCTGAAGCTGCTATGTATTCAGCCTCTGTGGTGGAGTCAGCAATGGTTGCTTGCTTGGAACTTTTTCAAGCTACTACTCCTCCATTGACTTTGAACACGTACCCCGATTGGGACTTGGCATCATCGTCATCAGACTGGAAGCTAGCGTCGCTAAAGCCTTCCAGAATTAGTTCTCCATTGCCATAGACTAGGAACATTTCCTTAGTCCTCCTTAGGTACTAACGATGCCCTTAACAGCATTCCAACGTGCCTCTCCTCCGCAGGACTGATATCTGCTTGTTACGCTCAAAGCGTACGCATTGTCAGGCCTAGTGCAGTGGACCGCATATTGTATGCTACCTACGGCAGAAGCATAGGGGATGACCTTCATCCTTTCAAGTTCCTCATCAGTCTGTGGGGATTGTTTCTTGGATAACTTGATCCCATGCCTCATTGGAAGGAATCCTCGTTTGGAGTTGTCCATTCGATATCTCTTTAGGACTTTCTCCATATACGAGTTTTGGGTGAGTCCTAACATCCTTTTAGATCTGTCCCTGACAATTTGGATACCTAGGATGTAGGAGGCTTCACCCAAGTCCTTCATGGAAAACTGGGTTGACAACCATGGTTTTGTGTTTTCTAACATTCTAACGTCATTACCAATGAGCAGAATGTCATCCACATAAAGCACTAGGAACACTATTGAGCTCCCACTGACTTTCTTGTATACAAAAGGGTCGGATTCGTTTTTGATGAAGTCATAACCCCGTATTACTTCATCAAAGCGAATGTTCCAACTTCGAGAGGCTTGTTTGAGGCCATAGATGGACTTCTGGAGACGACAGACTTTCTGCTCTTCTCCAGTAACCGTCAAACCCTACGGCTGATCCATATAGATCTCTTCTTCAACGAAACCATTGAGGAAGGCCGTTTTCACGTCCATCTGCCATATCTCATAGTCATACCATGCTGCTATGGCGAGCAGAATCCGAATGGACTTAGCCATGGCTACTGGCGAGTAGGTATCGTCAAAAATCGACCCCGGGTCGTTGAGTGTATCCCTTAGCTACAAGCCTAGCCTTAAAGGTTGTGACTTCTCCATCAACGCCAAGTTTGCGCTTGTAGACCCACTTACAGCCGACTGGCTTAACACCTTTCGGTGGATCTACAAGACTCCAAACTTGGTTCTCGCTCATGGAGTCCATTTCGAATTTCATGGCCTCAAGCCATTTCCCGGAGTCGATGTCAGACATCACTTCTCCATACGTCTTAGGATCGTTATCCAAAAGATCGGTCGCACCTAGAAAGCCATATCTCACTGGAGGTCTGGACTCTCTAGTGGACCTACGGAGAACGGAAACGTGAGTGGTGACTGTGGGTGCTGACTGTATCGGAGGCGGCGGTTCAGGAACTGGGACTGGCTGTTCCTGAGGCTGTCCTTCATGCCTAGCATGTTGGACTTCTCGAGGTTGGTTAGTCCTTCGGCTGTCTATCCTGAATCCTCTATGTGAGGGTTCCGTGGCCTCCTCTGATGGCTGGATTCCATCACTTGATTCCTCAAGGATCAGCTCATCAGGTTGGATATCCTCCGGGAAGCCTTGCTCCAAGAATACTCCATTTCTTGAAACAAACACCTTTTTGATCCAAGGGGTCATAAAAGTAATAACCCGCAGTTTCTTTTAGGGTATCCAACGAACCTGCATAAGCTAGACCTAGATTCTAACTTATCTCCCACTAACCTCTTGACGTATGCGGGGCTACCCCACACTTTCAAGTAGTTGTAGGATGCAGGCTTGCCGTGCCATATCTCATATGGCGTTTGGGTCAATGCACTAGTAGGCGCTAAATTCAATAATTTGGCCGCCGTCTCTAGTGCATAGCCCCAAAACGACCGAACCATGTCCAACAGGGTTCGATTCCTCATTTCAGAGACACCATTTAACTGTGGTGTTCCTGGAGGTGTCCATTCTGATATTATATCATGTTCTTTTAGATAATCTAGGAACTCAGTACTATGGTATTCACCGCCTCGGTCCGACCGAAGGACTTTAATTTTGCAGTTGGTTTGGTTCTCTACTTCAAGTCTGAATTCTTTAAACCTCTCAAGAGCTTCAGACTTGTACCTCATTAGGTAAACATAACCATACTGTGAATGATCATCGGTGAAGGTTATGAAGTAGGAGAACCCACCTGCGTCCTTAGTGGTCCACATACGTCTGTATGGACCAAGTGCAACAGACCTGTGGCAAGCCTGCTTTGTCCTACAAAGGGCTTCTTGGTCATTTTTTCCTCTTAGACAGGACTCACAAGTTCGTAGATCGCTCAAGTCCCCAACCTCTAGGTTCTTTAAGTCTACCAACCTTTTCATCCTATCTTGGGATATGTGACCTAGCCTAAGCGTGCCACAGACGTGCGTTCCCGTTATTATCTAATTTTCGTTTTGTGTTGTGCATTGAGGACGAAATTCGTTTGTTGCAAGATATAGAGTCCGTTATGCAATGTACCAAGTAGATGAGCAATTCCACACCTCATCAAATAAAAGCAATTTTTATTGATTCTAAACTCATAACCACTATTGTCCAACAATGGAATGGAAATGATGTTTTTAATCATACTAGGATACAAAATAAACTTGCTCTAAATCTATGCTAATACTATCACTAATCACTAGAGTGGCGGATCCTACTGCTTCTGCCGAGATGGCCTTGCCATTCCCAAGCTTCAGGATCATGTTCCCGCTACCCAGTTTTCTGCTTCTTTTCAACACCTGCAAGTCATTGCAAAATGTGAGCTCCACAGCCGGTATCTAATACCCAAGAGGCAGAACTAGTGACCATATTAACATCAATCACATATATACCTTGGTTCGAGAAGAGTTTGGGGCACTCTCTCTTCCAATGCTCTTTCTCACGACAGTTGATACATATGTCATATGCCTTCGACTGTCGCTTGAAGACAACCTTTCCCTTTCCCCTCTTTGGCAATGGGAACACTCTTAGTGTTCGTAGCTGCTTTTGACGGCCTTTCCCTTCCCTTTCTTCTTCTTCCAACGTCCGGCACCCTTGCCTTTCGTATTAAAAGTCGAAAGCACCTCCAAACAATACGAAGGCGTGGACTTCTTAGTCGTTGCCTCGTATTGCACCAACATGTTGATCAACTCATGAATACCCTTCTCAAGTGCGTTCATGTTGTAGTTGATGATAAATTGGTCAAAGGAGGGTGAGAGTGACTGAAGGATCACATCTATGTACGTTTCATTATCGAGACCTGCCTTTAGGTCCTCGAGCTTTTCCACCAGGGTAAGCATTTTAACCCCGTGCTCTTGTACAGAGGATCCTTCTGCCATTTTCGTTCCAAAGAACGCCTTGGTCGCGACATACCTAGTATGCCGGTCCGGGACTGCATAGCAATCCTTAAGGCGAGCCATAATGGAAGGGACATCGTCTAGCCTTTCATATTGCTTTTGAATCTCATTGGTCATTGAAGCAAGTATGATGCTACGGACCTTCCGGTTATCCTTATGCCAAGTCTCGAACGTCTCACGTTCTTCTGGTGTGGATCCTTCCGGTAAGGTCCTAGGGAGAGGCTCGTCCATGACGTAGCCTTGGTTCTCGTAATCTAGGACTATCCTGAGATTGCGCAACCAGTCGTTGTAGTTTGTTCCATTGAATTTGTTTGTCTCAAGAATGGTGGAAAGTGGGTTCTTAGACATTTTAAAATCTACATTTTACAAAACAGCGCGCGATCAGCAGAAAATAAAAGACAGTGGTTTGATAAAATAATTAAATGCATGGACTTTAGTCATTTAATCCTCCCGCTATTTATACGAAAACACGGTACTCTCAAACGTGGTTTTCGGGATATCCTTTCCAAGTGGGCTTGGGATCCACCGATTTTTCCCATACCCCGCTTTTACGATTCGCATGGAAAAGATCCTGTGGGAGGTATTCCATACCATTCTCGTTCCACGAGATTCCCAAGATTATTGCCTCACCCTTTCACATGATCCCGAGGACTCCAAGCGAATCATGTTAATTGGGCGTTAGACCCACCCAATCGACCGAGCCACGGACCCACTGGTACCCCCACGACTCGTGAGACAGGTTAGCAGCAACCGGCTTTTCGTTCATGACATAATGCAGCTTCCTTTAAGTACAATAACATGCCACGACTCGTGAGACCACGCTATTGACCTAAAGCAGCTTCCTCACTATGCCATGGATTGGAAGGCATGGACAAACTCCTGGAGTTCATGTGCACGTTGTCTAGGGTCTAATATTTAGATATTGGTCCAACCAATGTGAGAGTAAGTAATGACCGAGATCTCAAATAAATAAATATCTACACATACATCCATAATGCGTAAATAAACCATCCATAGCAGTTATACGATAAATAAACAACCATTCATCCATCATCATAACCACATGCAAAATTAAAGCCCAGCACGCCACTGTTTGGATGATCACGAGCCCGAATCCTATGCGACCCACTGAGCCCGCAGTGGATCAATGGTCAATCTAGGGTTGGTCCTATACTATTACATTAATAGTAACCCAATCATCATGCTGATGGGCCTTGGTCTCTTTTTCTCTTTCTTCACTTCATGGAAAACTCCAAGGGGCCTCCCGTCTGGGCTCTCCATGTGGTCCTTCCTTCTTCTCCACCAATTACAAAAATAGAACCTCACTCCTAGTCTACTCTCATTACATATTAAAAATAGAAACCCCAGCGAAAACCCGGGGGGAGTACATAAGGAGGGAGGTAGAATGCCTTATTATTCCAAGGCAACTAGAAAGAGAGAAGGAGAAAGCAGTAAAAGAGGCACACAGGCCCAACAGAAAATAAACCATACATTCGGTCTAGGGCTCGCGATCATCCATTTCCATCCAACACACATAATCACATGATCCAATCATATAATTACAATATACCAATAACATGTGATTTCCAATCATAAATATCCAATATAATAAATGAATATGTGCACAACGTGTGAAAAAATAAAACACAAATATTGGTAATATTATTTTCTCGTTTTAGGAAAACCTTTCCTCATTATTTTAAGTAAAATAACCCCGGGATTCCAAATCCAATTTATTTTACTCCTAAAATAATGTCTTTAGAAAATAGGCATAATTGAACCAAAAACGATTTTCAGAATTAATTTAAAATTAAAAACTGAAAAATAATTAAAAATTAATAGGAAAAATACTGCTAGGGTTTTGAAACCCTAGCAGCAGCAGCCGCCGCCGCCGCTGGCGGCCTGCCGGCACGCGCGTAGGGCAGCAAGCTCAGCCTGCCGCCCTTGCACGCGCGCAGGCACTGCCTGGCCGGGCGCGCGTGCGCAGGCCCTTAGCCTGCGTGCGCGCGCGCGCGTGGCCGGCAGCGCGCTGCGCGGCCTGGCATTCCAGCAGGCCGCCGCGCGCGCAGGCTCCCTTGCCTTGCGCGCGCGCTGGCCTGCTGGCTGCAGGCCGTGCCGTGCGCAGTGCGCGCGCAGACGCTCCTTGCGGCGCTGCCCAGAGCCCGTCCGCGCGTGGACTCGCAGGCGCGCGGCCTTGCGCGCGCCCGCCCTGCCGGCAGCGTGCGACTGCGCGCGGCCAGCCCTCCCGGCTGGCCGGCTGCATCGTTTCTCGTTTTCCGTTCAATTTTCCACCCCGTTTCCCAAGAAAAACAGAAAAAATACCAACATTAAGAAATTCACACGAATTAAAAGCAATAAAATCGACATGCTTAAAATCAAGAACAATCAAGATTTAATATAAAACATGCCAATATCACGTTTCATGCTTGTAACGCACATAAACCATAGGCCTATATACCGAACCAGGCTCTGATACCACTGAAAGAAATCGGTTGGATCATCCCGGGAATTGCGCGAATGCGAAAGCGCGATAAAAGGCATGCTTTTAATTTAAAAGAACACGCTCAAGGATGTGCCCTTGAGGTTCCGGGCGTTCGCGTGTATCTCATGATCATAAAGCAAATAAAGAAATCATGGAGGCCATAGAGTTGAAAATTAAAAGAGGGACGAAAAAGTAAAACGAGACCTACCCCTTGTCGTTTTCGTCTTCAACGGCTACTCGCGTTGTTCCCCGTTTTGCACCGAGATCTCGTTCTTGAGACCCTCCAAATCGTGACACACGATCCACCCACGTATCTTGCACGTCGTGCTAGCAACGAACAAGTGTATAATTTTTGGAGTGGACGAATCAATAACACGTTATCAATTAACGGTATTGGTTCGTCTAAGTTCTAATGTTCCAAGAACAAAAAGAACTAAGAAAAAAATATATTTTTCTTGTTGGAGAAAGAGAGAGGGGCGGACGAGAGGTAGGAGAGGGGAGAGTGTGTGTTGTGTGTGTTTTTTTCAAGAATCATCATCCTTCAATTGTTGGAAGCTAGAGGTTTATATAGAGGAGGAGTTTAATCTTCTTTAAACTCCAACTCTAAGAACTCTAATTTGACTAGGATTTTGACCTAGTCAAAGTCCTAGTCAAACTAGTGTTTGACCTAGTCAAACGAATCCTAGCCTTCCATCTCCCCTTTCCATCTCAACCATTGATTTTAATTTAATGGAATATTTAAATCCCATTAAATATTCCAAAAGGCTAAAAGAATAAATATAATATAATAAATAAATATTATTATTTATTCTAAGCCCATTAAATCAACCCTTTAATAAATCCTATTTATTAATTTAATTCCCTTTATCAAATAGAAGGAATTAATTTCTCCAAGAAAATATAGGACCTGATTAAAATCTAATTTAATCATTCCTTTACTCCAAATTAAATACTAAGTGTGTGTGGATAGTGTGTGACTCTTTAGGTTCACCATTCAGCTAGACTTGGTCGGATTCCTAGAATCCGCCCGTTACAATGGGTGGCCATCTAGCAACGGTCCATGGCACTAGAGACTAGGTGAAATATTCGGATGAACATTTTTGCTCTAACAGTACACTTGTCCTTCTGTCTTCGGTCTCATCACTTAGAGTCTAGGGCACGGAAAAAGCAGGTACCCATTTTGGACCTAAGTGTCGGTCTGTCCTTACTAAACGCCGCAAGGGAAAACCTTTCCCTTCTGTTCAGTTACTGTGGCCACAGATTTCAGGGACAAGACACAGAGCATACATGAGACTCAACTGTCAATGCCTTTTTGACAGGAGACAGATCCTTTCTTGGAAACTACTGTCACTTTGTATACCCGAGCTGCACTAGACATGGATTATGACTACTCAAGAGTATCTTGGGCAATCTCTCACCATATCTAAGATACAGACCTGATGCACAGGTAAACTCAGCAGTTCCTCAAGTCAAAGGACTTGGCCTGTACCGTTGGAACGGGAAATACACGTCATACCTTGCTGACCATACTCAAGGTCCTCCGTAAGACGGTTCCCGCGAGTCACCTTAGTCAGCTGCTTCCTAGCATGCTGACCCACTAACACTGCTTAGATGACCTTCGTCACCCGTCGATGAAATACGACAGCAGATGCTTAGTGCAAATCTCAAAGGGAATCCCGTACCCATTTTCGGGATTCCTTGACTTGGAGATTTTCCGGACTGATTCGGCGAGACTGATTTCATGGACCTACCTCCAAGCGTAGTCCCTGTCCCCGAAATCGTTTCTCAGTCCGTGGGCTTTGTTTGCGTAGTGAACAGAAATGTAAATGCAGATAAGTGAACGTAAATAAAGTATTGCCATATGAATTTTCACTTCTTTATTCATAAATGTTTTTACCAAACACCAAAGAATTGTCTAGACATAGGTTACATACTCCTGCCAAAATTGGCTTACATGGTCACCTATTCTAACATAACCGGTACTCGCGTTGTTCCCCGATTTGCACCAAATCTCGTATATGAGATTCTCCAAATTGTGACACGCAATCCACCCACGTATCTTGCACGTCGTGCTAGCGAACGAACAAGTATATTGGAGAGGACGGATCAATCACACGTTATTAATTTAACGGGATTAATCCTCCTATGTTCAATTGTTCAAGAAGAAAAGAATAAGAAAATAATATTCTTGGGAGAGAGAGAGAGGGCGGACGAGAGGAGAGAGAGGACGAGAGAGAGAGTGTGTGTGTGTTGGAGTTTCATCATCTCTCTTATGGTGAGGGGCTAGGATGATATATAGAGGAGGAGTTTAATCCTCTTCAAACTCCAACTCTAAGGAAGACTATTTTGACTAGGATTTTGACCTAGTCAAAGTCCTATCAAAGTTGTAATTTCACCTAGTCAAAATTAATCCTAGCCATCCATCTCTACTTTTTTAATCTCAACCATTAATTTAATTTAATGAAATATTTAAACCTATTTAAATATTCCAAAGGGCAATAAATAAATATAATAAATATAAACATTTATTCTAGGCGCATTAAATTAATTTTCTAAAACATCTAATTTATTAGATTAATCCCTTTTATCTAATAAAAGGAATTAATTCTCTCCAAGAAAATAAAGGACACGATTAAAATCCAATTTAATCATTCCATTTTCTCCAAATATTTAATTCAAAATTAAATATTTAATGTGTGTGGATTGTGTGTGTGACTCTTTAGGTTCACAATTCAGCTAGACTTGGTCGGATTCCTAGAATCCGCCCGTTACCATGGGTGGCCATCTAGCAACCGTCCATGACACTAGAGACTAGGTGAATATTCGGGGATGAACATTTAGGCTCTAACAGTACACTTGTCCTTCCGTCTACGGTCTCACTACTTAGGGTCTAGGGCACGGAAATTACAGGTACCCATTTTGGACCTAAGTGTCGGTCTGTCCTTACTAAACGCCGCAAGGGAAACCTTCCCTTCTGTTCAGTTACTGTGACCACAGATTTTAGGGACAAGACACAGAGCATATGTGAGACTCAACTGTCAATGCCTTTCGACAAGACACAGATCCTTTCTTGGAAACTACTGTCACTCTGTATACCGGAGGTGCACTAGACATGACTTATGACTACTCAAGTGCTTCTTGGCAATCTCTCACCAGTTCCTCAAGTCAAAGGACTTGACCTGTACTGTCGGAACCGGGAAACGCACGTCATACATAGCCGACCCTACTCAAGGTCCTCCGTAAGACGGTTCCCGCGAGTCACCTCAGTCAGCTACTCCTCCATTGAGCTTGAATACATAACCTAATTGGGACTTGGCATCATCGTCATCAGACTGGAAGCTAGCGTCGCTAAAGCCTTCTAGGATCAGTTTTCCATTGCCATAGACTAAGAATGTTTCCTTAGTCCTCCTTAGGTACTTAAGGATGCCCTTAATAGAATTCCAATGTGCCTCTCCTGTACAAGACTGATATCTTCTTGTCACGCTCAAAGCGTAAGCAATGTCAGGCCTAGTGCAGTGGACCGCATATTGGATGCTACCTACGGCAGAAGCATAGGGGATGACTTTCATCCTTTCAAGTTCCTCATCAGTCTGTGTGGACTGTTTCTTGGATAACTTGATCCATGCCTCACGGGAAGGAATCCTCGTTTGGAGTTGTCCATCTGATATCTCTTTACGACTTTCTCCATATACGAGTTTTGGGTGATCCCTAACATCCTTTTAGATCTGTCCCTGACAATCTGGATGCCTAGGATGTAGGAGGCTTCACCCAAGTCCTTCATGGAAAACTGGGTTGATAACCATGCTTTTTTTTATGTCACCCAACATTCTAACATCATTACCTATGAGTAGAATGTCATCCACATAAAAGCACTAGGCACACTATAGAGCTTTGAGCCACTGACCTTTCTTGTATACACAATGGTTGGATTCGTTTTTTATAAAGTCATAGCCCCCTATCACTTCATTAAAGCGAATGTTCCAACTTCGGGATGCTTGTTTTGAGGCTATAGATGGACTTTTTGAGACGACAGACCTTCTGTTCTTCTCCAGTGACTGTGAAAGCCTCCGGCTGATCCATATAAATCTCTTCCTCAACCAAACCATTTAAGAAGGCCATTTTCACGTCCATCCTGCTCATATCTCATAGTCATACCATGCTACTATGGCGGAGCAGGATCTGAATGGATTTAGCCATGGCTACCGGCGAGTAGGTGTCCTCAAAATTGACCCCGGGTCATTGAGTGTACCCCTTACTACTAGCCTAGCCCTTAAAAACGTCGTGACTTCTCCATCAACGCCAAGTTTGCGCTTGTAGACCCACTTACAGCCAACTGGCTTAACACCTTTCGGTGGATCTACAAGTCTCCAGACTTGGTTCTCGCTCATGGAGTCCATTTCAGTTTTCATGGCCTCAAGCCATTTCCCGGAGTCGATGTCAGACATCGCTTCTCCGTTATGTCTTAGGATCGTATCCAGCAGCAGACCGGTCGTATTTAGAAAGCCATATCTCACTGGGAGGTCTGGATTGTCTAGTAGACCTACGGAGAACGGGAACGTCAGTGGTGACTGTGGGCGCTGACTGTAAAGAAGCTGGGCTGTTCAGGAACCGGGGGCTGGCTGTTCCTGAGGCTGTCCTTCATGCCTAGCATGCTGGACTTCTCGAGGTCGGTCAGCCCTTCGGGGTATCTATCCTGAATCCTCTAAGCGAGGAATCCGCGGCCTTCCTCTGATGACTGGTTCCATCACTTGATTCCTCAAGGATCAGTTATTAGGTTGGATATCCTCTGGAAAGCCTTGTTCCAAGAACAAATGCATTCCTTGAAACAAATACCTTTTTGTTCCAAGAGGTCATAAAAGTAATAACCCGCAGTTTCTTTAGAGTATCCAACAAAACCTGCATAAGCTAGACCTGGATTCTAGCTTATCTCCCACTAACCTCTTGACGTATGCGGGGCTACCCCACACTTTCAAGTAGTTGTAGGATGCAGGCTTGGCCCGTGCCATATCTGATATGGCGTTTGGGTCAATACACTAGTTTGGCGGCGCGAAATTTAACAACTTGGCCGCTGTTTCCAATGTGTAGCCCCAAAAGGACAAGGGTAATTTGGTAAAACTCATCATGGATCGAACCATGTCCAATAGGGTTCGATTCCTCCTTTCAGAACACACCATTCAATTGTGGTGTCCCGGGAGGTGTCCATTCTTATATTATACCATTTTCTTAGATCATTAAGGAACTCGGTACTAAAGTAGTTTCCGCCTTGGTCTGACCGTATGACTTTAATTTTGCAGTTGGTTTTGTTCTCCACTTCAAGTCTGAATTCTTTAAACCTCTCAAGAGCTTCAGACTTGTACTTCATCAGGTAAACATAACCATACCCGTGAATGATCATCGGGTAAAGGTTATGAAGTAGGAGAACCCACCTCGGGGGCTTGCGTCCTTAGTGGTCCACATACGTCTAATATGGACCAAGTCCAACAGACCTGTAAGCAAGCCTGCTTTGGTTCCTACAAAGGGCTTCTTGGTCATTTTTCCTCTTAGACAGGATTCACAAGTTGCTAGCTCACTCAAGTCCCCTACCTCTAGGTTCTTTGAGTCTACCAAATCTTTTCATCTTGTCTTGGGATATGTGACTAGCCTAGCGTGCCACAGTCGTACGTTCCCGTTATTAATCTATTTTACGTTTGTGTTGAGAGTTAACAACGAAGTTCGTTTGTTTGCAAGATATAGAGCCCATTATTAAGTGTACCAAGTTGAATGAGCAATTCCACACCTCATCAAATAAAAGCAATTTTTATTGATCATAAAACTCAATAACCACTATTGTCTAAAAATGGAATGGAAATGATGTTTTTAATCATACTAGGTACATAATAAACTTGCTCTAATTCTATTGCTAATATTATCACTAACTACTAGAGAGTGCCGGATCCTACTGCTTCTACCGAGATGGCCTTGCCATTCCCAAGCTTTCAGGATCATATCCCCGCTACCCGCAGTTTTTCTGCTTCTTTTCAGCACCTGCAAATCATTGCAAATGTGAGCTCCACAGCCGGTATCTAATACCCAAGAGGCATAATTAGTGACCATATTAACCTCAATCACAATGTATACCTTGGTTCGAGAGGAGCTTGGGGCACTCCCTCTTCCAATGCCCTTTCTCACGGCAATTGATACATATCATATGCCCTCGACTGTTGCTTGGAGACAACCTTTCTCTTTCCTTTGCCTTTCCCCTCTTTGGCAATGGGAACACTCTTTAGTGTTCGTAAGCTGCTTTGATGGCGTTTCCCTTCCCCTTCTTCCTTTTCCAACGTCCGGTCACCCTTGCCTTTTGTTTTAGAAGTTGAAGCACCTCCAAAAAAATACCGAAGGCGTGGACTTTTTGGTCGTTGCCTCGTATTGCACCAACATATTAATCAACTCATGAATGCCCTTCTCAAGTGCATTCATGTTGTAGTTGACAATAAATTGGTCGAAGGAGGGTGGGATTGATTGAAGGATCACATCTATATACGTCTCATTATCGAGGCCTGCCTTTACATCCTCGAGCTTTTCCCACCAGGGTAAGCATTTTAACCCCGTGCTCTACAGAGGATCCTTCTGTTATTTTGGGTTCCAAAGAACGCCTTAGTCCTGACATACCTAGTATGCCGGTACGGGACTGCATAGCAATCCTTGAGGCGAGCCATAATGGAAGGGACATCGTCTAGCCTTTCATATTGCCTTCTGAATATAATTCGTCATCGGAGCAAGTATGACGTTATGGACCTTCTGGTTATCCTTATGCCAAGTCTCGAACGTCTCACGTTCTTCTGGCGTGGATCCTTCCGGTAAGGTCCTAGGGAGAGGCTCGTCCATGAGGTAGCCTTGGTTCTCGTAATCCAGGACTATCATGAGATTGCGCAACCAGTCGTTGTAATTGGTTCCATTGAATTTGTTGATCTCAATAATGGTTGATAAAGGGTTCTTAGACATTTTTAAATCTACATTTAAAAAATAGAGTTCGCGATCAGCAGAATGTAAAAGACGGTGGTTTGATAAATAATTAAATGCTTGGTCTTTAGTCATTTAATGCTCCACTATTTATACGAAAAACACGTACTCTCAAACGTTGTTTTTCGGGAAACCCTTTCCTAGTGGGCTTGGGATCCACAACGAATTTTCCCATACCCCGCTTTTATGATTTGCATGGGAAAAATCCTGTGGGAGGTATACCATACCATTCTCGTTCCACAACATTCCGAAGATTATTACCTTACCTTTTCACATGATCCCGAGGACTCCAAGCGAATCATGCTAATCGGGTGTTACACCCGACCAATCAACTGAGCCATAGACCCACTGCTACCTCCACGACTCGTGAGATAGGTAACGGTAGTCTATTTTTCGTTCATGATACAGTGCAACTTTTTTTAAGTACGATAGACATGCCCAACTCGTGAGACCATGCTATCGACCTAAATCAGCTTCCTCACTATGCCATGGATTGGAAGGCATGGACATACTCCTAGAGTCCATGTTCATTTTATCTAGGGTCTAATATTTGGGCATTGGTCCAACCAATGTGATAGTAATAAATGACCGAGATCTCATAAATAAATATATCAACACATTCATCCATAATGCGTAAGTAAATTGCATCCATAGCAGTTATATGATAAACAAAATACCATTCATCCATCATAATAACCACATGCAAAATTAAAGCCTTGCACGCCCCTGTTGGATGATCACGAGCCCGAATCCTATGCGATCCACTGAGCCCGCAGTGGATCTATGGTCAATCTAGGGTTGGTCCTACACTATTACATTAATAGTAACCCAATCATCATTCTGATGGGCCTTGGTATCTTTTGTCTTTCTTCTCTTCATGTAAACTCCTTGGAACCTCCAGTCTGGGCTCTCCATGTGGACCTTCCTTCTTCTCCACCAATTACATAAAATTAAAACCTCACTCCTATTCTACTCTCATTACATATGTAAAATAGAAACCCCAGTGAAAACCCGGGGGGAGTACATAAGGAGGTAGGAAGAATGCCTTATTATTCCAAGGCAACTAGAAAGGGAGAAGGAGAAAGCAGAAAAAGAGGCACACAGGCCTCAACATAAAATTAAACCATACATTTGGTCTAGGGCTCGTGACCATCCATTTCAATCCAATGCACATAATCACATGATCCAATCATATAAAATACATGCTAACATCACATGATTACCAATCATAATTATCCAACATAAAATAAATGCGTAACGTATGAAAAATATGGTACAACCGTTGGCAATAATATTTTTTTCCCGTTTTAGGAAGACCCTTCCTAATTATTTCTAGGTAAATTATCCCCGGGATTCCAAATCCAACATAATTTAACCTCCCAAAATAATATCTTAGAAAATAGGCAAAAATTAAACAAAAATGATTTTTCAAAACTAATTAAAAAATTAAAACTGAAAAAAAAATTAAACTAAAATTAAACTAGCCGGCGCGCGCAGGCGCTGCCTGACCAGGCCCCCGCGGCGCAGGCCCCTTGCCTGCTTGCCTGACCAGGCGCGCTGCCTGACCATGCCCCTACTCTCGCGCGCTAGCCTGCCGGCCGCCAGTCGTGCGCCTGCCCTGCCCAGGCACGAGTGCCCAGACACCATCGTCTGCGTGCGCACGCGCCTGGCGGCGACGCCTCATGCGCGCGCAGACTCGTCTCTGGCTGCACGTTCCGGGCGCGCAGGCATCCCAGGCGCGCTGGCCTGGCGCAGGCGGCCGCGCGCAGGCTCCTCTGCCTGCGCGCGCGTCTGCCTCACTTGTGCGCAATGCTGCGCGGGCCAGCCTCCGGCAGGCCCGCGTGCTGCGTCGTTTCTTCGTTTTGTTTCGATTTTCACCCCCGTTTCCCAAGATAAATAGAAAATCCAACAATACAAAAAATCATACGAATTTAAAAGCAAGAAAACGGCATGCTTTAATAATAATACAATCAAGAATTAATTAAAACATGCCAAAACACGTTTCATGCTTAAAACGCACGTAAAACCCTAGGCCTCAGTGGTCTGTCTTGATGGTCCTACACTATTACAACAAATTAACCCAATGTCATGCCAATGGGCCTTGCACTCTACTTGTTTCACCTTGATGTCTCACCTAGGGCCTCCCGTCCAACATAGGCCTCCTTTTTCTCCTTGGGCTTGCTTTATTATACATAAAATTTAAAACCTCACCAAAAAAAATTCCTAACTACTCTTCATTACAAGAGAAACTGAATACATGAGAAATAAAAGGAAAAAAAGAGGATTTAACATCATGAGGCGAAAGTGGGAGATAATAGCCCCAAAACAAGAGGCACGCAGGCCCCACCCAAAAAGAATTTAAAACCATACACAGGTCAATGGGCTTCATAATCATCCCTTGTTAATCCAAATAACAAAACACAACATAATTACATATAATATAATCATGCTCCAAATAATACAAACCATGTATTAAATAAATGATATTCAATATTATTCCACAACATAATTAAATGCAAAAAAATACATGTCAATAATACAATTAAAAATGGATATTAGAAACCTTGTACAACCCATGTACATTTTTTTTGTTTGTTGGGAAACCATTTCCAAAATAATCTTAGGGAATTTAATTTTAGGAAAAAATAATTCTCACCTAAAATTAAATCAGCTATAAATTAAATATTTCAGAAAAAATATGCAGAATACCAGAAATCAAATTTTGCGGAAAAAACGGCGAAAAAAACGGCCCAGCAGTTCGGCCGGCCACACAGCCGCCGTGGCGCCTGCGCGCCTAGCGCACGCGGGCGTCCAGTGCCCTTTGCGCGCAGGTGCGCGCAGCTGCCTCGTGCGGCTCACGCACCCGCGCGCGCGCGCCTGGGCGCGCGGGTGTCCTACTTGCGCGCAGTAGGCTGCCTGTCTGCTGCCGACCGGCAGCGGCTGCTGCTGCCCCTGTAAATTTTTTTTTAATTAAATTTTCACATAAAAACTGAAATAAACACCCAAATTTCAGTGAGAGATTGTGGATCGTCCCGGAAAATAGCGCGAATACGGAAGCGCGGTATAAAATTAAATAACAAAAATTTAAACATGCTTTTACGTAAAATAAAGAACACATTCAAGGGGTATACCCTTGAGGTTCCTGGGTGTTTGGTGTATCTCATGAATTAAAAGCATAGAAAGAATCATGGAGGCTATAGGATTAAAAATAAAAGAGGGACGAAAAGTAAATCGGGACCTACCGATTGTCGCTTTCGTCTTCTAACCGGTAGTCGCGTTGTTCCCTGATTTGCACCAAATCTCGTATATGTGATTCTCCAAATTGTGACACGCAATCCACCCACGTATCTTGCACGTCGTGCTAGCGAACGAACAAGTATATTGGAGAGGACGGATCAATCACACGTTATTAATTTAACGGGATTAATCCTTCTATGTTTAATTGTTGAAGAAGAAAAGAACAAGAAAATAATATTCTTGAGAGAGAGAGAGAGAGAGAGAGAGGGCGGACGAGAGGAGAGAGAGCACGAGTGTGTGTGTGTGTGTGTGTCTGTGTGTGTGTTGGAGTTTCATCATCTCTCTTATGGTGAGGGGCTAGGACTATATATAGAGGAGTTTAATCCTCTTCAAAACTCCAACTCTAAAGAAGACTATTTTGACTAGGATTTTGACTTAATCAAAGTCCTTGTCAAAATAATAATTTGACCTAGTCAAATTATTCCTAGTCATCCATCTCTCTCCTTTTTTTAATATCAACCATTAATTTAATTTAATGGAATATTTAAAATCTATTTAAATATTCCAATTGGCAATAAATAAATATAATAAATATAAATATTTATTCTAGGCCCATTAAATTAATTTTCTAATAAATCTAATTTCTTAGATTAATCCCTTTTATCTAATAAAAGGAATTAATTCTCTCCAAGAAAATAAAGGACCCGATTAAATCCAATTTATTCATTCCATTTCTCCAAATACTTAATTCTAAATAAATACTTAATGTGTGTGGATTGTGTGTGACTCTTTACGTTCACCTTTCAGCTAGACTTGGTCGGATTCCTAGAATCTGCCCCGTTACCATAGGTGGCCATCTTGCAACGGTCCATGGTACTAGAGACTAGGTGAATATTCGGGGATGAACATTTAGGCTCTAAACAGTACACTTGTCCTTCCGTCTACGGTCTCACTACTTAGGGTCTAGGGCACAGAAATTGCAGGTACCCCATTTTGACCTAAGTGGTCGGTCTGTCCTTACTAAATGCCGCAAGGAAAACCTTCCCTTCTATTCAGTTACTGTGGCCATAGATTTTAGGGACAAGCCATAGAGCATATGTGAGACTCAACTGTCAATGCCTTTTGATAGGAGACAGATCCTTTCTTGGAAACTACTGTCACTCTGTACACCGGAGGTGCACTAGACATGGCTTATGACTACTCAAGTGCTTCTTGGCAATCTCTCACCATATCTAAAATACAACCCTGATATACAGGTAAACTCAGCAGTTCCTCAAGTCAAAGGACTTAACCTGTACTGTCGGAACCGGGAACACACATCATACATAGCCGACCCTACTGAATGTCCTCCGTAATACGGTTCCCAGCGAGTCACCTCAGTCAGCTGCTCCCTAGTATGCTAACCCACTAACACTGCTTAGACGACCTTCGTCACCGTCGATGAAATACGACAGCAGATGCTTAGTGCAAGTCTCAAGGGGAATCTCGGTACCCATTTTCGAGATTCCTTGACTTGGAGATTTTCGGACTGATTCGGCGGGACTGATTTCATGGACCTACCTCCAAGCGTAGTCCCAGTCCCCGAAATACGTTTTCAGTCCGTGAGCTTTGTTTGCATAGTGAACAGATATGTAATGCAGATAAAGTGAATACAAACAAAGTAATGCCAAATGAATTTCACTTCTTTATTCATTAATAATTTATCAAATCCCTGAAATTGTCTAGACATAGGTTACATTTTGCCTGCCAAGATTGGCTACATGGTCACCTATTCTACCATTCAAAAAATCTAATTTTCTAAAATCACACAAATATCCATGATTAATCACATAATTAAACATGCAAATTTCAACAAATAATTATGAAAAATAAAAGCAATAAATACATGCTTTTAAAGCCGATCTAAACAAGTTGAACATGCTTGCACAAATAAAACATGTAATTCATAGCCACATACACCGATCCGGGCTCTGATACCACTTGAAGGAAAGCGGATCGGCCCGGGAACGCAGCGGAAGCGCGGTGGGGATAAAAACTTGTGGAATAAAAGAATTTAAATCACGTTCAAGGGGTGTTCCCTTGAACATTCCTGGGCTATCGGTGTATAAACACAGAATATAAACATATATAAAACAAATAAGCGTTCGTGGCTATAGAATAAAGAAGAAACCGAGAGCATAAATATAAATCGGAATACCTTTCTCGATTTTGTATTTTTATCGGCTACACGCATTGATTCCTCCCGACATTCGTCTACGCGAGGTCCCAACGTAGAGACCCTATAACGTAGTCCACACCACACCGGGAGAGATCTCGTTTTTCTTGCTAGAAAAAAACGGATCTAGAGGATGAAATCAAAGAAGAGATTACACTATCAAATTAGTGTTCCTTCTTGATCTTACTTTGTCCTTCAATTGATCATAGATCAATGAAGCAACAAAGAGGATTTTGAGAGTAGAGAGAGTGAGAGAGTGTATGAAGAGTTTTCATCTTTTTCTAAAGATGAATAATGAAATTCTTCATCAATAGGTGTTAGTATATCACATATATACATATTTAATGTGATTATTGGAATGTGTCTAGGTTCATCCAAGAATGTCTAGATACATCCCAATCAATCACCATCAATTATTCAATCAAGCCTACCAACTTTTAAGGTATGATCAAATCATACCAAAAGGGAAGGGCTTGATTGTAGTTGATTTGTCTCTTAACAAAAGAGACAAGTCAACTAACACCTAGCACCCAACATGGCTGATTTTTGCTCCCTCCAAGGTGGCAATTTTCGGCCATGCTTATCTAGGGAAGAAGTCCAACTTCTTCCTATTTCATAAATGGAATTAACACACATCTCGGGTCAAAATTTAACGGACCGGGTTCTACCGTAATCCAATTACGACGAAATCAAAAATTAAATCCAATTTAATTTAATGTCCACTTAAATAATTCTCATTGATCTTTTAATCCAATTAAAAGATCCAATATCTCAACTTTCCATATTAATCAATAAATCCTATTTGTTAGAATAGGTGACCATGTAGCCAATCTTGGTAGGCGAATTGTAACCTATGTTTGAACAATTTTGAGGTTTTAATAAATCATTAATGAATAAGAAGTGAAATTCATTTGGCATTTACTTTATTTGTGTTCACTTTATTTGCTTTATATATATCTGTTCACTATGCAAACAAAGCTCACGGACTGAAAACGCATTTTCGGGGACTGGGACTACGCTTGGAGGTAGGTCCATGAAATCAGTTCCGCCGAATCAGTCCGGAAATCTCCAAGTCAAGGAATCTCGAAAGTGGGTACCGAGATTCCCCTTGAGACTTGCACTAAGCATCTGCTGTCTTATTTCATCGACGGGTGACGAAGGTCGTCTAAGCAGTGTTAGTGGGTTAGCATACTAGGGAGCAGCTAACTGAGGTTTATTAGAAAATTAATTTAATGGGCTTAGAATAAATATTTATATTTAATATATTTATTTATTGCCCTTGGAATATATAAATAGGATTTTAATATTACATCAAAATTAAATTATGGTTGAGATTAAAAGGGAGAGATCTATGGCTAAAATTGGTTTGACCAAAAGAAGCTTGACTTTGACTAGTATTTGACTAGGTCAAATCCTAGTTGTAGAGGAGTCTTCAAAGTGTAGGAGATTGAAGAGGAAAGGGATTCTTCTTCTATAAATACTCCTTAGCACACACATTGAAGAAGATGATGATTCTTGAAACACACACACACACACTCACCTGTGCTCTCTCCCTCCTCTCAGCTGCACCTCTCTCTCTCTCCCAGAAAATAGTTTTCTTGTTCTTTAACAATTGAACATAGGAGGGTTGATCTCGTTAAATTAATAACGTTTGATCGATCCGTCCTCTCCCAAAAATAATACTTGTTCGTTTGCTAGCACGAAGTTCAAGATACATGGGCGGATTGCGTGTCACGAATTAGAGGGTTTCCCATACGAGATCTTGGAGCAAATCGGGGAACAACGCGAGTACCGGTTAGAAGGGGAAGACGACGAATTGGTAGGTTTTTGTTTACGTTTCTGTTCTCTTTATTTTCGAATCCTATGTCCTCCATGATTGCTATGTATGCCTTTTATTATTCATGAGATACACCGAACACCTGGGAGTTTCAAGGGCACACCCCTTGAACGAGTTTATTTTAATATATGTTATGCATGTTTAAATTTTTGTAATTTAAATTATACCGCGCTTCTGCATTCTCGCTTCTCTCGGGATGATCCACACGCCTACCCAAGGCTCTCACTATTTACCTATTAAATGAGGGCCCGATACAATATATGCCCCGTCCATCCAATGGACAATCCCTTAAGTAATCTAATTACTTATCATCCTCTGAAATTGACTCCAAGTCAACTCCTTCACCTCCTAGGTGATTTGTGTGTGACCCTTTAGGTTCACCCTCAGCTAGACTTGGGCTCGTGTCCAACAGGAGCCCGTCACTGTTAGAATAGGTGACCAGAAAGTCAATGGTATTGGCTGTTCTGAGAACCATTCTTTCAATCTGTGAACAAGTAATATTATGTTAATGAATGTAGTAAGGATTCATAGGCATGAGTTTGTTGTACTTACTACTTGTCACAACAAACGCCCACAGACTGAAATAACATTTCGGGAAATTGAAACTACGCTTGGAGGTAGGTTCATGAAATCAGTTTCGCCGAATCGGTCTGAAAATCTCCAAGTCAATGAATCTCAAAATGGGTACCGAGATTCCCCTTGAGACTTGCACTAAGCATCTACTGTCGTATTTCATCAACGGGTGACGAAGATCGTCTAAGCAGTGTTAGTGGGTCGGCCTGCTGGGGAGCGGTTGACTGAGGTGACTCGCGGGAATCGTCATATGGAAGCCACTCGGGCTTGGTCGGTATGACTCGTATTCTCGGTTTGATAGTATGGGATTAGTCCTCGGAGTTGAGGATCACGGCAGTCCCCTACATACTAAGGTTGTATCTTGGATCTGGTGAAATTTGACCGGTTATATTACATGGTCATCATAAGCCTCGTCCACTGCAGTCGGAGTATGTAAGAACAGTGTATTCCAAGATAGGATCTGTCCCCTGTCAAAGGATATGACAGCGAGATCTCCTTGAAAGAATGCGTGGATCATCCCGGGAAAATTGCGTGAATGCGGAAGCGCGGTATAAAATAAAATTGCGGAATTTAAAACATGCTTTTAAAATTAAAGAACACATTTCAAGGGGTGTGCCCTTGAAATTTCCCGGGTGTTCGGTCTATCTCATAAATTAACAATATACAAAAATCATGGAGGCCATAGGGTTTGAAAAAATAAAAGAGGCGAAAAACGTAAACCGAGACCTACCCGTTGTCGTTTTCATCTTCAACGGCTACACGCGTTGTTCCCCGTTTTGCACCAAGATCTCGTTCTTGAGACCCTCCAAATCGTGACACACGATCCACCCACGTATCTTGCACGTCGTGCTAGCAACGAACAAGTATGTAATTTATTGGAGTGGATGAATCAACAACACGTTATGAATTAACGGTATTGATTCATCAATGTTCTAATGTTCCAAGAACAAGAGAACAAGAAATGAGGTTTTCTTGGAGAGAGAGGGGGCGGACGAGAGGGAGAGAAACGAGAGAGGGAGTGTGTTGTGTGTGTGTTGGAATTTCATCATACTTCAAAAGGTGCAAGGCTAGGGGTTTATATAGAGGAAGAGTTTAATCCTCTTTAAACTCCAACTCTTTAGTAGCTTAATTTGACTAGGATTTTGACCTAGTCAAAGTCCTAGTCAAAGTAGAATTTGACCTTGTCAAATTCAATCCTAGCCTTTCATCTCTCCCATTAAATCTCAACCATTAATTTAATTTAATGGAATATTTAAATTCTATTAAATATTCCAAAAGGCCAAATAAATATAATAAATAAATATTAATATTTATTCTAGGCCCATTAAATTAATTCCCTTAATAAATCCAATTTATTAATTTAATTCCCTTTATCAAATAGAAGGAATTAATTCTCCAAGAAAATATAGGACCCGATTAAATCCAATTTAATCATTCCTTTACTCCAATATTTAATTCCAAATTAAATACTAAGTGTGTGTGTGGATAGAGTGTGACTCTTTAGGTTCACCTTTCAGCTAGACTTGGTCGGATTCCTAGAATACGTCTGTTACCATGGGTGACCATCTAGCAACGGCCCATGGTACTAGAGACTAGGTGAAATATTCGGGGATGAACATTTAGGCTCTAACAGTATACTTGCCCTTCTGTCTTCGGTCTCATCACTTAGGGTCTAGGGCACGGAAAATGCAGGTACCCATTTTGGACCTAAGTGTCGGTCTGTCCTTACTAAACGCCGCAAGGGAAACCTTCCCTTCTGTTCAGTTACTGTGGCCACAGACTTTAGGGACAAGACACAGAGCATACATGAGACTCAACTGTCAATGCCTTCTGACAGGAGACAGATCCTTTCTTGGAAACTACTGTCACGCTGTACACCAGAGCTACACTAGACATGGCTTATGACTACTCAAGAGTATTTTGGCAATCTCTCACCATATCTAAGATACAGACCTGATGTACATGTAAACTCAGTAGTTCCTTAAGTCAAAGCACTTGACCTGTACCGTTGGAACCGGGAATACACGTCGTACCTTGCTGACCATTCTCAAGGTCCTCCGTAAGACGGTTCCCACGAGTCACCTCAGTCAGCTGCTTCCTAGCATGCTAACCCACTAACACTGCTTAGACGACCTTCGTCACCCATCGATGAAATACGATAGCAGATGTTTAGTGCAAGTCTCAAGGGGAATCTCGGTACCCATTTTCGAGATTCTTTGACTTGGAGATTTTCGGACTGATTCGATAAGACTGATTTCATGGACCTACCTCCAAGCGTAGTCCCAGTCCCCAAAATCGATTCTCAGTCCGTGGGCTTTGTTTGTGTAGTGAACAGATATATAATAGCAGATATAAGTGAACGTAAACAAAGTGTTGCCATATGAATTTTCACTTCTTTATGCATAAATGATTTATCAAACACCTGAAATTATCTAGACATAGGTTACATATTCCCGCCAAAGCGTACTTAAGGATGCCCTTAACAGCATTCCAATATGCCTCTCCTGCGCAGGACTGATATCTCCTTGTTACGCTCAAAGCGTACGCAATGTCAGGCCTAGTGCAGTGGACCGCATATTGGATGCTACCTACGACAGAAGCATAGGGGATGACTTTCATCCTTTCAGGTTCCTCATCAGTCTGTGGGGACTATTTCTTGGACAACTTGATCCCATGCCTCATGGGAAGGAATCCTCGTTTGGAGTTGTCCATTCGATATCTGCCATATCTCATAGTCATACCATGCTGCTATGGCGAACAGGATCCGAATGGACTTAGCTATGGCTACAGGCGAGTAGGTATCCTCAAAATCGACCCCGGGTTGTTGAGTGTATCCCTTAGCTACAAGCCTAGCCTTAAAGGTTGTGACTTCTCCATCAACGTCAAGTTTGCGCTTGTAGACCCACTTACAGCCCACTGGCTTAACACCTTTCGGTGGATCTACAAGTCTCCAGACTTGGTTCCGCTCATGGAGTCCATTTCGGTTTTCATGGCCTCAAGCCATTTCCCAGAGTTGATGTCAGACATCGCTTCTCCGTATGTCTTAGGATCGTTATCCAAAAGATCGGTCGCTCCTAGAAAGCCATATCTCACTGGAGGTCTGGAGTCTCTAGTGGACCTACAGAGAACGGGAACGTCAGTGGTGACTGTGGGCGCTGACTGTATCGGAGCCGGCGGTTCAGGGACCGGGGCTGGCCGTTCCTGAGGTTGTCTTTCATGCCTAGCATGTTGGACTCCTCGAGGTTGGTCAACCGTTCGACTGTCTATCCTGAATCCTCTAAGTGAGGGTTCCGCGGCTACCTCTGATGGCTGGATTCCATCACTTGATTCCTCAAGGATCAGCTCATCTGGTTGGATATCCTCCGGGAAGCCTTGCTCCAAGAATACTACATTCCTTGAAACAAATACCTTTTGTTCCAAGGGGTCATAAAAGTAATAACCGCAGTTTCTTTAGGGTATCCAACGAACCTGCATAAGCTAGACCTAGATTCTAGCTTATCTCCCACTAACCTCTTGACGTATGCGGGGCTACCCCACACTTTCAAGTAGTTGTAGGACGCAGGCTTGCCGTGCCATATCTCATATGGCGTTTGGGTCAATGCACTGGTAGGCGCCAAATTCAACAATTTGGCTGCTGTTTCTAATGCATAGCCCCAAAAGGATAAGGGTAATTTGGTAAAACTCATCATGGACCGAACCATGTCCAAAAGGGTTCGATTCCTCCTTTCGGAGACACCATTTAATTGTGGTGTTCCGGGAGGTGTCCATTCTGATATTATACCATGTTCTTTTAGATAATCTAGGAACTCCGTACTAAGGTATTTACTGCCTCGGTCTGACCGTAGGACTTTAATTTTGCAGTTGGTCTAGTTCTCCACTTCAAGTCTGAATTCTTTAAACCTCTCAAGAGCTTCAGACTTGTACCTCATTAGGTAAACATAACCATACCATGAATGATCATTGGTAAAGGTTATGAAGTTGGAGAACCCACCTCGGGCTTGCGTCCTTAGTAGTCCACATACGTCTGTATGGACCAAGTCCAACAGACCTGTGGCAAGCCTGCTTTGTCCTATAAAGAGCTTCTTGGTCATTTTCCCTCTAAGACAGGATTTACAAGTTGGTAGATCACTCAAGTCTCCAACCTCTAGGTTCTTGGAGTCTACCAACCTTTTCATCCTATCTTGGGATATATGACCTAGCCTAGCGTGCCACAGTCGTGCGTTCCCGTTATTATCTAATTTTCGTTTGTGTTGAGCGTTAAGAACGAAGTTCGTTTGTTGCAAGATATAGAGCCCGTTATTTAATGTACCAAGCAGATGAGCAATTCCACACCTCATCAAATAAAAGTAATTTTTATTGATTCTAAACTCATAACCACTGTTGTCCAACAATGGAATGGAAATGATGTTTTTAATCATACTAGGTACAAAATAAACTTGCTCTAATTCTATGCTGATGCTAATACTAATCACTAGAGTGGCGGATCCTACTGCTTCTGCCGAGATGGCCTTGCCATTCGCAAGCTTTAGGATCATGTCCCCGCTACCCAGTTTTCTGCTTCTTTTTGCAATTGCAAGTCATTGCAAATGTGAGCTCCACAGCCGGTATCTACTACCCAAGAGGCAGATTAGTAACCATATTAACCTCAATCACATAGATACCTTGGTTCGAGAAGAGTTTGGGGCACTCTCTCTTCCAATGCCCTTTCTCATGGCAGTTGATACATATGTCATATGCCTTTGATTGTTGCTTGGAGACAACCTTTCCCTTTCCTTTGCCTTTCCCCTCTTTGGCAATGGGAACACTCTTAGTGTTCGTAGCTGCTTTGACGGCCTTTCCCTTCCCTTTCTTCTTCTTCCAACGTCCAGCACCCTTGCCTTTCGTGTTCGAAGTCGAAGCACCTCCAAACAATACCGAAGGCGTGGATTTCTTAGTCGTTGCCTCGTATTGCACCAACATATTGATCAACTCATGAATGCCCTTCTCAAGTGCGTTCATGTTGTAGTTGACGATAAATTGGTCAAAGGAGGGTGGAGTGACTGAAGGATCACATCTATGTACGTTTCATTATCGAGACCTGCCTTTAGGTCCTCGAGCTTTTCCACCAGGGTAAGCATTTTAACCCCGTGCTCTTGTACAGAGGATCCTTCTGTCATTTTAGTTCCAAAGAACGCCTTGGTCGCGACATACCTAGTATGCCGATCCGGGACTGCATAGAAAATCCTTAAGGCGAGCCATTATGGAAGGGACGTCGTCTAGCCTTTCATACTGCTTCTGAATCTCATTGGTCATCGAAGCTAGTATGACGCTACGGACCTTCCGGTTATCCTTATGCCAAGTCTCGAATGTCTCACGTTCTTTTTGGCGTGGATCCTTCCGGCAAGGTCCTAGGGAGAGGCTCGTCCATGACGTAGCCTTGGTTCTCGTAATCTAGGATTATCCTTAGATTGCGCAACCAGTCATTGTAATTTGTTCCATTGAATTTGTTTGTCTCAAGAATGGTTGAAAGTGGGTTTTTAGACATTTTTTAAATCTACATTTAGAAAGATCAGCAGAAAATAAAAGACGGTGGTTTGATAAAAATAATTAAATGCTTGGTCTTTAGTCATTTAATCCTTCCACTATTTATACGAAAACACGGTACTCTCAAACGTAATTTTCGGGAAATCCTTTCCTAGTGGGCTTGGGATCCACAGCGATTTTTCCCATACCCCGCTTTTACGATTCGCATGGAAAAGATCCTGTGGGAGGTATTTCATACCATTCTCGTTCCACGAGATTCCCAAGATTGCTGCCTCACCTTTTCACATGATTCTGAGGACTCCAAGCGAATCATGCTAATTGGGCGTTAGACCCAACCCAATCGACCGAGCCACAAACCCACTGGTACCCCCACGACTCGTGAGACAGGTAACAGCAGTCCATTTTTCGTTCATTACATAGTGCAGCTTCTTTTAAGTACAATAACGTGCCACGACTCGTGAGACCACGCTATTGACCTAAAACAGCTTCCTCACTATGCCATGGATTGGAAGGCATGGACAAACTCCTAGAGTTCATGTCCATTTTGTCTAGGGTCTAATATTTCAACATTGGTCCAACCAATGTGAGAGTAGTAAATGACCGAGGTCTCATAATAAATAAACATTCACACATTCATCCATAATGCGTAAATTAAACCATCCATAGCAGTTATATGACAAATAAAAAACCCATTCATCCATCATAATAATCACATGCAAAATTAAAGCCTAGCACGCCCTGTTGGATGATCACGAGCCCGAATCCTATGCGACCCATTGAGCCCGCAGTGGATCTATGGTCAATCTAGGGTTGGTCCTATACTATTACATTAATAGTAACCCAATCATCATGCTGATGGGCCTTGGTCTCTTTTCTCTTTCTTCACTTCATGGAAACCTTCAAGGGACCTCCCGTCTGGGCTCTCCATGTGGTCTTTCCTTTTTCTCCACCAATTACAAAAATAGAAACCTCACTCCTAATCTACTCTCATTACATGTTAAAAATAGAAACCCCAGCGAAAACCCGGGGGAGTACATAAGGAGGGAGGTAGAATGCCTTATTATTCCAAGGCAACTAGAAAGAGAGAAGGAGAAAGCAGTAAAAGAGGCACATAGGCCCAACAGAAATTAAACCATACATTCGGTCTAGGGCTCGTGATCATCCATTTTCATCCAACACACATAATCACATGATCTAATAACATAATTACAATATACCAACAATTCATGATTTCCAATCATAATCATTCAAGATAATAAATAAATGAACATGTGCGTAACGTGTGAAAATAAAACACAAATATTGGTAACAGTATTTTCTCGTTTTAGGAAAACCTTTCCTCATTATTTTAAGTAAAATAACCTCGGGATTCCAAATCCAATATATTTTACTCCTAAAATAATGTCTTTCAGAAAATTAGGCAAAATTGAACCCAAAAAATGAATTTTCAGAATTAATTCAAAATTAAAACTGAAAATAAATTAAAAAAATAAAAAGAAAACAATACTAGGGTTTAAAACCCTAGTAGATGCACCGGCCGTCGCCGCCGCCGGCAGCAGCCTGCCGGCGTGTGCACAGGGCAGCAGGCTCAGCCTGCCGCCCCTGTGCGCGCGCAGGCGCTGCCTGGCCGGGCGCGCGGGCGCAGGCCCCTGCCTGCATGCGCGCGCACCTGGCCAGCAGCGTGCTGCGCGGCCTGGTGTTTCGGCTGCGCACTGGCCTGCTGGTTGCCAGCCGCGCTCCTGCGCCTACGCAGTGCACCCGCAGACGCGCACTACGCGCGCTTGCAGGGCGCGCGCGCACAGACACCTTCGTCTGCGTGCGCACGCGCCTAGCAGCGCCGCCTGCTGCTCGTCCGCAAAACCGCGCGTGCGCGCGCGCCTGGAGGCGCCGCCCTGTGTGCGCACTGCCAGCCGGTCGCACGCAGGCTTCCCTTGCCTGCGCGCGTCTGCCCTGCCGGCAGCGCATGGCTGCGCGCGGCCAGCCCTCCCGGCTGGCCGGTTGCGGTGTTTCTCGTTTTCCGTTCAATTTTTCCAGCCCGTTTCCCAAGAAAAACAGAAAAATACCAATTTGCAGAGATTCACACGAATTGAAAGCAATAAAACGATATGCTTTTAATAATCAAGAAAATCAAGATTTAATTGAAACATGCCAAAAGCACGTTTCATGCTTAAAACGCACATAAACCCTAGGCCTATACACCGAACCGGGCTCTGATACTACTGAAAGAGTGCGTGGATCGTCTCGGGAAAATTGCGCGAATGCGGAAGCGCGGTATAAAATAAAATTACGGAATTTAAAACATGCTTTTAAAATTAAAGAACACGTTTCAAGGGGTGTGCCCTTGAAATTTCCCGGGTGTTCGGTGTATCTAATGAATTAACAATATACAAAAATCATGGAGGCCATAGGGTTGAAAAAATAAAAGAGGCGAAAACATAAACCAAGACCTACCTGTTCTTGTTTTCGTCTTCAACGGCTACACGCGTTGTTCCCCGTTTTGCACCAAGATCTCGTTCTTGGGACCCTCCAAATCATGACACACGATCCACCAACGTATCTTGCACGTCGTGCTAGCAACGAACAAGTATGTAATTTATTGGAGTGGATGAATCAACAACACGTTATGAATTAATGGTATTGATTCATCAATGTTCTAATGTTCCAAGGACAAGAGAACAAGAAAAGAGGTTTTCTTGGAGAGAGAGGGGGCGGACGAGAGGGAGAGAAACGAGAGGGAGTGTGTTATGTGTGTGTTGGAATTTCATCATCCTTCAAAAGGTGCAAGGCTAGGGGTTTATATAGAGGAGGAGTTTAATCCACTTTAAACAACAACTCTTTAGAAGCTTAATTTGACTAGGATTTTGACCTAGTCAAAGTCCTAGTCAAAGTAGAATTTGACCTTGTCAAATTCAATCCTAAGCTTTCATCTCTCCCATTAAATCTCAACCATTCATTTAATTTAATGGAATATTTAAATCCTATTAAATATTCCAAAAGGCCAAATAAATATAATAAATAAATATTAATATTTATTCTAGGCCCATTAAATTGATTCCCTTAATAAATCCAATTTATTAATTTAATTCCCTTTATCAAATAGAAGGAATTAATTCTCCAAGGAAATATAGGACCCGATTAAATCCAATCTAATCATTCATTTACTCCAATATTTAATTCCAAATTAAATACTAAGTGTGTGTGTGGATAGTGCGTGACTCTTTAGGTTCACCTTTCAGCTAGACTTCGTCGGATTCCTAAAATCCGTCCGTTACCATGGGTGGCCATCTAGCAACGGTCCATGGCACTAGAGACTAGGTGAAATATTCGGGGATGAACATTTAGGCTCTAACAGTACACTTGTCCTTCTGTCTTCGGTCTCATCACTTAGGGTCTAGGGCACGGAAAATGCAGGTACCCATTTTGGACCTAAGTGTCGGTTTGTCCTTACTAAACGCCGCAAGGGAAACCTTCCCTTCTGTTCAGTTACTTTGGCCACAGATTTTAGGGACAAGACACAGAGCATACATAAGACTCAACTGTCAATGCCTTTTAACAGGAGACAGATCCTTTCTTGGAAACTACTGTCACGCTATACAGAGCTACACTAGACATGGCTTATGACTACTCAAGAGTATTTTGGCAATCTCTCACCATATCTAAGATACAGACCTGATGTACATGTAAATTCAGTAGTTCCTCAAGTCAAAGGACTTGACCTGTACCGTTGGAACCGGGAATACATGCAGGTACCTTGCTGACCATACTCAAGGTCCTCCGTAAGACGGTTCCCGCGAGTCACCTCAGTACCCACTAACACTGCTTAGACGACCTTCGTCACCCGTCGATGAAATACGACAGCAGATGCTTAGTGCAAGTCTCAAGGGGAAGGTTTAAGGAATACAGACTTGAAGTAGAGAACCAAACTGGTTGAAAGATCAAAGCCCTTCGGTCGGACCGAGGTGGAGAGTATTTAAGTGGAGAGTTTACTGATTATCTAAAAGAGATTGGGATTCTCTCCCAGTGGACCCCTCCTGGAACACCACAGCTTAATGGTGTGTCTTAAAGGAGGAATCGGACCTTGTTTGACATGGTCCGATCCATGATGAGTTTTACCGAACTCCTCCTTTCTTTCTGGGGATACGCTCTTGAGATGGCGGCCAAAGTTTTGAACTTGGCGCCATCTAAAAAGGTATTCCAAACGCCATATGAGATATGGAATGGCAAGCCTGCCTCCTATAAATACTTGAAAGTGTGGGGGAACCCCGCATATGTCAAGAGATTAGTGGGAGATAAACTGGACTCAATGTCTAGTTTATGCAGGTTCATCGGCAATCCAAAAGAAACTGCGGGGTATTATTTCTATGATCCCTTCAAGCAAAAGGTTTTTGTCTCGCGAAACGCAGTGTTCTTGGAAAAGGATTTTCCATCGGATAGTCGACGGGATGAGGTGCTCCTTGAGGAATCAAGTGAGGTACCCCATGAGGCGACAATGACATCTGAGTCAGTAGTTCCCACTAATATTGTTCCAGTCCTCCGTAGGTCGGCCAGAGTATCCCATGCACCTGATAGGTATGAATTTTTGGGCCTGATCGATCAGTTGGATAATGATCCAAAGACATATGGAGAAGCGATGTCAGACATCGATTCGGACAAGTGGCTTGAGGCCATGAAATCCAAGATGGACTCGATGGGTACAGACAAGGTTTGGTCCCTTATAGACCCACCCAAAGGGGTTAAACCCTTAGGGTGTAAATGGGTCTACAAACGTAAACTTGGAGCTGACGGGGAGGTTACAACCTTCAAAGCCAGGCTTGTGGAGAAAGGTTACACTCAGCGAGCCGGGGTCGATTTTGAAGGAACCTACTCGCCGTAGCAATGGCCAAGTCCATTCGGATACTGCTTGCCATAGCAGCATGGTATGACTATGAAATATGGCAGATGGACGTGAAAACGGCCTTCCTCAACGGTATTGTAGAGGAAGAGATCTATATGAATTAGCCAGAAGGTTTCACGACTGTTGGAGAAGTGCAGAAGGTCTGTCGTCTCCAAAGGTCCATCTATGGCCTCAAACAAGCTTCCTGAAGCTGGAACATACGTTTTGATGAAGTCATACGGGGATATGATTTCATCAAGAACGAGTCCGATTCTTGTGTATAAAAGAAGATCAGTATATTGAGAAAGTCTTGAAGAAATTCAAGATGGAGAACTCAAAACGAGGATTCCTTCCTATGAGGCATGAAATTAAGTTATCCAAGAAGCAGTCTCCTAAGACTGATGAGGAGCTTAAACGGATGTTGGACATCCCCTATGCTTCAGCCGTAGGCAACATACAATATGTTGTTCAGTGCACTAGACCTGATGTGGCTTTCGCTTTGAGCGTAACTAGTCGATATCAGTCGTGTGCTGGGGAGGCACACTGGAGTGCAGTCAAAACTATCCTGAAGTACCTGAAAAGGACTAAGGACATGTTCTTGATCTACGGCGATGGAGAGTTGATACTGGAAGGCTATAGCAACGCTAGCTTCCAGTCAGATGACGATGATGCCAAGTCTCAGTATGATTTTGTATTTAGACTAAATGGTGGCGTGGTTACTTGGAAGGGTTCCAAGCAGACTACCACGGCGGACTCCACCATAGAGTTTTGAATACATAGCGGCTTTGGAAGCTGCTAAGGAGTGGTTTGGTTGATGAGCTACATCCAAGGGTTGGATGTAGTACCTAGCATTGCTAACCTTGTACTTATCTTTTATGATAAAAACGGGGCAATAGCGCTAGCAAAGGAACCGAGATCTCATCACGATCCAAGCATATTCTTAGACGCTACCATCTGCTTAGAGAGATGGATAGCAGGAGTAACGTTCAGTTGGACCGAGTCAGCTTCGCAGATAACATAGCAGATCCACTTGCTAATCCCATGTCGCAATTTGCCTATACTCACCATCTGGATAAGAGGTTCGAGGTCAATGGGTGATTGGCTTTAGGTCAAGTGGGAGATTGTTGGAATAGGTGACCAGAAAGCCAATAGGTTTGGCAATTTGTAACCTATTCGACATCTTGATGTAAATATAATATTATTATGTGATGAATAAAATGAGTATTCGTCACTTCTGGTGCATACTTTGTTGCGCTCATTTCACATTTGTTAAAATGGTGTTTAACTTATATCGCAACAAAGCCCACAGACCATGGATAAACACTCGTGCAGTTGGGCCACGCATTGGATGGTGGTCATGAAACCAACTGATTAAGAGTTGGGTCTGAAACGTTCCAAGTCGAGGACCTCCAGACAGGGCATCAAGAGTCCTATTGAGACTTGCGTCAATAGTCGTGTTCATTGGATGAGTGCCGTGTTTCATCGGCGACAAGCGTGGGACGCCTGCACGATCTTGATGGGTTGGTCGACTGGGGTCGGGCCAACTGGACTGACTCGCGGGGATCATCATATGGAAGCCTTGGAGGCTTGGTCGGTATGATTGGTTTTCCCCGGTTCCGATAGTACGGGAGTAATCCTCAGACTTGAGAGATCATGGCAGTCACGTGCACATGACGGCTTTATCTTGGATCTGGCGAGAGGTGATCATTCTGTAAGATTATCATCATAAGCCTTGTCCAGTTCAGTCGGAATGTGTAGCGAGGACGGTGGATTCCAAGAAGAGGATCCGTCCCCTGTCAGTATGTGACAGAGGTATCTCCTATGCACTCGGAGACACGTTCATGCTGTTTGAAGCTGTGGCCACAGTGGTTGGTCGAACAGGGAATGGTTTCCTGTTTCGATGCAATGAAGCATACGTGGTCTCGAGTATTAAGCATAGATGTCTTGTCAAGGATAGGAACCGACACCCAATTCCATACCCTAGACTAAGGCCGGGAGACGGTAGATGGAAGCATCGTACCCGTACGGAATCGGCGTCTAAATGTTCACGCCAATTCACCTAGTCTCTAGTGCCATGGACTGTTGCTAGACGGCCACCCAAGGTAATGGGCCCTTGTGGGACACAGGCTCAAGTCTAGCTGAGGGTGAACCTAAAGGGTCACACACAAATCACAGAGGGATAAATAAGTAATTTGATTACTTAAGGGAAAGTCCATTTGATGGACGGGCCAATATTTTATCAGGCCTTCGTTTAATCGGTAAATTGGATTTTCGATTAAATATGAAAAGTTGAGACGTTGAGATGTTGGATCTTTTAATTGGATTAAAAGATTAACGAGAATAGTTTAAATGGACATTAAATTGGATTTAATGTTGGGTTCGTCGTAATTGGATTACGGTAAAACCTGGTCCGTTAAATTTTATCCGAAAGGAGAAATAATTCCTATTTTGGAATAGGAAGAAGTTGGACTTCTTCCCTTAATTGGACATGGCCGAAATGCTCCCTTGGAGGAAGCAAAATCAGCCATGTTTCATGTTAGGTGGTATGTTGACTTATCTCTTTTCGAAAGAGACAAATCAACTCCAATCAAGCTCTTCCCTTTTGGTATGATTTCATACCATAAATTTTGGTAGGCTTGATTGAAGAATTGATGGTGATTGATTGGAATGAATCTAGACATCCTTGGATGAACCTAGATGAAAAAGGATGCGTGGATCGTCCCGGAAAAATTGCGCGAATGCGGAAGCGCGGTATAAAATAAAATACGGAATTTAAAACATGCTTTTAATTTAAAGAACACGTTTCAAGGGGTGTGCCCTTGAAATTTCTCGGGTGTTTGGTGTATCTCATGAATAAATAACATACAATAATAATGGAGGCCATAGGGTTGAAAAATTAAAAGAGACGAAAATATTAAAACGAGACCTACCCGTTGTCGTTTTCATCTTCAACGGCTACACACGTTGTTCCCCGTTTTGCACCAAGATCTCATTCTTGAGACCCTCCAAATCGTGACACACGATCCACCCACGTATCTTACGTCGTGCTAGCAACGAGGAAGTATAATTTATTGGAGTGGATGAATCAACAACATGTTATGAATTAACGGTATTGATTCACCAATGTTCTAATTTTCCAAGAACAAGAGAACAAGAAAAGATGTTTTCTTCGAGAGAGAGAGGGCGGACGAGAGGCAGAGAAACGAGAAAGGGAGTATGTTGTGTGTGTGTGGGAATTTCAAGAATCATCATCCTCTAATGTGTAGGAGGCTAGGGGTTTATATAGAGGAGGAGTTTAATCCCCTTTAAACTCCACCTCTTTAGAAGCTTAATTTGACTAGGATTTTGACCTAGTCAAAGTCCTAGTCAAAGAAGAATTTGACCTTGTCAAATTTAATCCTAGCCTTTGATCTCTCCCATTAAATCTCAACCATCAATTTAATTTAATGGAATATTTAAATCCTATTAAATATTCCAAGAAGCCAAATAAATATAATAAATAAATATTAATATTTATTCTAGGCCCATTAAATTAATTCCCTTAATAAATCTAATTTATTAATTTAATTCCCTTTATCAAATAGAAGTAATTAATTTTCCAAGAAAATATAGGACCCGATTAAATCCAATTTAATCATTCATTTACTCCAATATTTAATTCCAAATTAAATATTAAGTGTGTGTGGGTAGTATGTGACTCTTTAGGTTCACCTTTCAGCTAGACTTGGTCGGATTCCTAGAATCCGTCTATTACCATGGATGGCCATCTAGCAACGGTCCATGGCACTAGAGAATAGGTGAAATATCCGGGGATGAACATTTAGGCTCTAACAGTACACTGAAAGGAATTGTGGATCGTCCCGGGAAAAGCGCGAATGCGGAAGCGCGGTATAATTAAAAAATAAATGCGGAATTTAAACATGCTTTAAATTAAAGAACACGTTTCAAAGGGTGTGCCTTTGAAATTCCCGGGTGTTCGGTGTATCTCATGAATAATGAAACATAAAGAATCATGGAGGCCGTAGGGTAGAAAATTAAAAGGGACGAAAATCATAAACGAGACCTACCCGTTGTCGTTTTCGTCTTCAACGGCTACACGCGTTGTTCCCCGTTTTGCACCAAGATCTCGTTCTTGAGACCCTCCAAATCGTGACACACGATCCACCCACGTATCTTGCACGTTGTGCTAGCAACGAACAAGTTTATATTTTGGAGTGGATGAATCAACAACACGTTATGAATTAACGGTATTGATTCATCAAGTTCTAATGTTCCAAGAACAAGAGAACTAGTGGAATGTGTTTCTTGGAGAGAGAGAGGTGGACGAGAGATGAGAGGGAAAGATCCGAGTGTGTGTGTGTGTTGTGTGTGTGTTGGAGATTCATCATCCTTCAACTTGTAGGATGCTAGGGGTTTATATAGAAGAGGAGTTTAATCCTCTTTAAACTCCTCTTTCAAGAACTCTATTTTGACTAGGATTTTGACCTAGTCAAAGTCCTAGTCAAAGTAGTGTTTTGACCTAGTCAAAAACAATCCTAGCCATCCATCTCTCCCATTGATCTCAACCGTTGATTTAATTTAATTTAATGGAATATTTAAAACCTATTTAAATATTTCCAAGAGGCTAAAATAAATATAAATATTATTTAAGCCCATTAAATAAATCCCTTTGATAAATCTAATTTATCAATTTAATTCCTTATATCTAATAGAAGGAATTATTTCTCCAAGAAAAATAAAGGACCCGATTAAATCCAATTTAATCATTCCTTCACTCCAATATTTAATTCCTAATTAAATATCTAAATGTGTGTGGATAGTGTGTGACTCTTTAGGTTCACCTTTCAGCTAGACTTGGTCGGATTCCTAGAATCCTTCCGTTACCATGGGTGGCCATCTAGCAACGGTCCATGGCACTAGAGACTAGGTGAAATATTCAGGGATGAACATTTAGGCTCTAACAGTACACTTGTCCTTCTGTCTTCGGTCTCATCACTTAGAGTCTAGGGCACGGAAAATGCAGGTACCCATTTTGGACCTAAGTGTCGGTCTGTCCTCACTAAACGCCGCAAGGGAACCCTTCCCTTCTGTTCAGTCACTGTGGCCACAGTTTTTAGGGACAAGACCTAGAGTATACATGAGACTCAACTGCCAAAACCTATTGACAGGAGACAGATCCTTTCTTGGAAACTACTGTCACTTTGCACACCAGAACTGTACTAGACATGGCTTATGACTACCAAAGAGAATTCTGGCAATCTCTCACCATATCTAAGATACAGCCCTGATGTACAGGTAAACTCAGCAATTCCTCAAGTCAAAGGACTTGACGTGTACCGTTGGAACCGGGAATATACGTCATACCTAGCAGACCGTACTCAAGGTCCTCCGTAAGACGGTTCCCACGAGTCACCTCAGTCAGCTGCGTCCTAGCATGCTAACCCACTAACACTGCTTAGACGACCCTCGTCACCCGTCGATGAAACACGACAGCAGGTGCTTATTGCAAGTCTCAAATGGAATCCCGGTACCCATTTTCGGGATTCCTTGACTTGGAGATTTCCGGACTGATTCGGGAAGACTGATTCCATGGACCTACCTCCAAGCGTAGTCCCAGTCCCCGAAATTGATTCTCAGTCCGTGGGCTTTGTTTGCGTAGTGAACAGATATGGAAAACAAATATAAGTGAACACAAACAAAGTGATGCCAAATGAAATTCACTTCTTTATTCATTAATGATTTATCAAACACCTATAATTGTCTAGACATAGGTTACATATACCCGCCAAAATTGGCTTACATGGTCACCTATTCTAACATACACTTGTCCTTCTGTCTTCGGTCTCATCACTTAGGGTCTAGGGCACGGAAAATGCAGGTACCCATTTTGGACCTAAGTGTCGGTCTGTCCTTACTAAACGCAGCAAGGGAAACCTTCCCTTCTGTTTAAGTTACTGTGGCCACAGATTTCAGGGACAAGACACAGAGCATACATGAGACTCAACTGTCAATACCTTTTGACAGGAGACAGATCCTTTCTTGGAAACTACTGTCACTCTGTACACCTGAGCTGCACTAGACATGGCTTATGACTACTCAAGAGTATTTTTGGCAATCTCTCACCATATCTAAGATACAGACCTGATGCACAGGTAAACTCAGCAGTTCCTCAAGTCAAAGGACTTGACCTGTACCGTTTGAACCGGGAATACGTCATACCTTGCAGACCATACTCAAGGTCCTCCGTAAGACAGTTCCCGCGAGTCACCTCAGTCAGCTGCTTCCTAGCATGCTGACCCACTAATACTGCTTAGACGACCTTCGTCACCCGTCGATGATATACGACAGCAGATGCTTAGTGCAAGTCTCAAAGGGAATCCCGGTACCCATTTTCGGAATTCCTTGACTTGGAGATTTTCGGACTGATTCGATAAGACTGATTTCATGGACCTACCTCCAAGCGTAGTCCCAATCCCCGAAATCGATTCTCAGTCTGTGGGCTTTGTTTGCGTAGTGAACAGATATGTAAAAGCAGACATAAGTGAACGTAAACAAAGTATTGCTATATGAACTTTTCACTTCTTTATTCATATATGTTTTATCAAACACCTAAAATTGTCTAGACATAGGTTACATATTCCTGCCAAAATTGGCTTACATGGTCACCTATTTTAACACTTTGATATAAAGTCATGGACCGGTTTTGGTCGGTCTTGATTTAATCCATTTAAATTAAGTGATCCATGGATTTTAAATTAATCTAATTAATTTTAAACCTTGAAATCCAAAAGTTTATTTAATTCAATTAAATAAACATAAGCTCAAACACTAATTAATTGATCTAATCAATTAATTAAACAAAACTCAATAAATTAATCAAATTAATTTAAAGGTATTAAGCCCAAAATTAATTAATCCAATTAATTAATTCTTGGGCCATCCATCCAATGGATTTTCCCAATAAATGATCCAATCATTTATATTCTCCTTGAATTAATTTAATCCAATTAAATTAATTCACTTCTTCCAGAATTAATTCCAAATTGATTCCACTACTTCCATAGTGATTTGTGTGTAACTCTTTAAGTTCACCCTCAGCTAGACTTGGGCTTGTGTCCAACACAATTGATTAATTAAATCCAATTTAATTAATTATTTCTGATTAACCATTAATCAGAAATGCCCGTTACCATGGGTGGCCGTCTAGCAACGGTCCATGGCACTAAAGACTAGGTTAATGTTGGCGTGAACATTTAGGATCCGAATCGCATACAGGTACAGTCCTTTCGTCGACTATCTCCCGGCCTTAGTATAGGGCATGGAATTGGGTGTCGGTTCACATCCTGGACTAGGCAACTATGCTACAAACTCAAGACGCGTTTATTCTATTGATCGACCTAGGGAACCATTCCCTACTCGACCAATCGCTACGGCCGTAGACTTAAAGAGTCGAAACCATCTTAGAGCGCATAGGAGACATAGCTGTTAAATACTGACAGGGGACAGATTCTCTCTTAGAATCCACCGTCCTCACTACATACTCCAACTACAGTAGACAAGGCTTATAATGACCATATCAAAGACACGGTCACCTCTCGCCAGATCCAAGATACAATCTTCATATGCACGCGACTGCAATGATTCCTCAAGTCCGAGGACTAATCCCGTACTATCAGAACCGGGAATTCCAGTCATACCGACCAAGCCTCCAAGGCTTCCATATGACGATTCCCATTGGTCAGTTCAGTCAGTCGACTACTTTGCCAACTAACCCACTAAAATTGCATAGACGACCTGCGTCTCGAACCGATGAAACTCGGCACTCACCCAGTAATGCAATACTTAGTGCAAGTCTCTATAGGGCACCCGAGGCCCAGTCTTGAGGTGCTCGACTTGGAACGTTTCAGACCGACCATCACGGAGTTGGTTTCATAGCCACCAACCTATGCGCAGCTCAATTCAATAGGTTTAACCAATCGGTCTGTGGGCATTTGTTGTGACATTGAAACGCCATTCAATGTGAGTAGTAAGTACAACAAACACATTTTGCCAGTGATGAATACTTACTTTATCCATCAGTATAATATTACTTTGATAAAGATCGACGAATAGTTCCCAAAACAGCCAATCTAATTCACTTTCTGGTCATCTATTCTAACAATCTCCCACTTGACCACAAAGCCAATTACCCATGTTGCTCAGACCCTTCTGAGCATGAGCAATCTACGATACCAGCTCGTTCTCGTGGGTCTACTATATTTCTCTGCCGAAGTGACATGGTCTAACCGTGTCACCTCTTCCTACCATTGCTGCCTGCAAATGGTGGTTGTCTAAGAATTTTCGGTGGATCTGATGAGATCGCGAGCCGAAAAAGCTTTTGCCAAAGCCTAGTTGTTCGCCTCCAAGGCAACTACTGGCTCGGCCGTGCTAGGCACCACATCCATCCTATGGATGCAGTTTTCACTCCAAACCACTTTCCACAAACGACTTCCAAAGTTACCATGCATTAGACTTGTTAGAAAGGTGGCCAAAAAGTCAATGGTATTGGCTGTTTTGAGAACCATTCATCAATCTTTTAACAAGTAATATTATGTTAATGAATGTAGTAAGGGTTCATAGGCATAAGTTTGTTGTGCTTACTGCTTGCATCGTTTCGATGTCACAACAAACACCCACAGACTGAAATAACATTTCGGGAAATTGGAACTACGCTTGGAGATAGGTTCATGAAATCAGTCGAATCAGTTTGAAATACTCCAAGTCAAGGAATCTCGAGACAGGGCATCGAGAATCCATTTGAGACTTGCACTAAGCATTTGCAATCACATTTCATCGACAAGTAACGAGGCTCGTCCATGCAGTGTTAGTGGGTCAGCCAGCTAGATGGCTGATGACTGAGGTGACTCGCGGGAATCGTCATATAGAAGCCACTCAGGCTTGGTCGGTATGACTCGTATTCCCAGTTCTGATAGTACGGGATTAGTCCTCAGACTTGAGGATCAAGGCAGTCCCCTACATACTAAGGATGTATCTTTGATCTGGTGAAATTTGACCGCCTTATATCACATGGTCATCATAAGCCTTGTCCAGTGCAGTCGAAGTATGTAAGACGCTGTATTCATAGATAGGATCTGTACCCTGTTAAAGGATATGACAGCGAGATCTCCTCTGTGCTCTGAGATGGTTTAGACTCACAAAGTCTATGGCCATAGCACTTGATCTAGTGGGAAAGGATTTCCTGCATAGAGTTAAACCTATCTCGATCATTAAGCATAAATGCCTAAGTAAAGGATGGGAACCGACATCCTAATTCCATGCCCTGGACTAAAGGCCGGGAGACAGGCGACAGTAGGACCATACCCGTACGTATCGAACGTCGGTAGGACCGCACCTGCGTATAACTCGGAGCCTAAATGTTCAGACCAAATATTCACCTAGTCTCTGGTGCCATGGACCGTTGCTAGATGGCCACCCATGGTAACAGACTACTTTGCTTATAAAATAACAAGATGTAGATCCAAGTCTAGCTGAAAGGTGAACCTAAATAGTCACACCCTCTACACCAAATGAAAGGGAATTAATTTGGAATTAATTCTGGGAGAATATTTAATTTAATGGAAGTAAATTATACTTCTTCGAGATACAAGCCTCGATGGATTATTTGGAATAATTGGGCTGATTTCATAAATTAGATTTATGGATTTTATAAAGCATGGGCTTCCCTTTAATTAGATTAAAATGGGTGAATTAATTAATGGGCTTTGTATATATTAAATAGGATTTAATTTAAAGTCCATGGAACTATTTAATTTAGAATTAAATGAAGTCCATTCCATTAATTAATTAATGGGCTTGGATATTAAATAGGATTTAATATAAAGTCCATGGGACTACTTAATTTAGAACTAAATAGGCCCATTCCATAAAGCCCATCAAAATGGATGGACAAGATTTGATCAAGGAATTGATGAGATGAAGGGCCATGATTAATTTGACTTAATCAAAGCCTAGTTTGACTAGGATTTGACTAGGTCAAAATCCTAGTCAAAGTGTGTCTCTTTAGAAGAGTTTGAGTAGGAATAAAAAATTCTATATTCTATAAATACTCAAACACACACACACACACACACCTAGAAATCTCTACAACTCTCATCTCATAATTCTCTCAAATGTTTCGTCCACCGCCTCTTCTATTCTCCAAGATTTCATAAGAGACGTCGATTGCGTTAATTGATAGCGTGTATCGATGTCACTTCTCCCGAAATAATTTCTTGCTAGCATAAGGGTTCTTTGATTTCCGGTGTAGCGAGTAAGATGATTTAGAGGGTCTCTTTCTTGAGATGTTGGTGCAAAACGGGGAACAATGCATGTAGCCAAACGAAGACAAAACTACAATCGGGTAGGTTCTTTAATTACGTTTTTGGTTTAAATTCTATGGCCTCCATGTTGTGTTTTATTAAACATGAGATACACTGAACGCCCGGGAGAATCAAGGGCAAACCCCTTGATTCGTTTATGTATGTTATGCATGCTTTAAATTCCATTTGATTATGCTTTGCAATTTTTATTATGCAATATTTCGCGCTTCCGCTATTCGCGTTCATCTCCCGGGCTGATTCACATAACGTTTCACGACTTTCATAATGACATGTCCTGGTATCCTGCTTAAAACCTTTCCAAACTGCCACACTCACCATTAAGCCCAAATGTACATACATATTGAGACTAAATATTATTCTAATGATTCCGGAAGCTAGTATCGCTATAGCCTTCTAGAATCGACCCTCCACAAAATGTGTATCAAGAACACTTCTTTAATCATTATTCAGGCATTAAAGATGTTCTCAACAGCTGTCTACTGTCTTCTCGGCACAAGCCCAATAACAGTTGTTATGCCTAAAGCATACACAACATCAGACCCAATGCACGAACAATATTTTCATGCTGCCTAAGGCAAAGACGTAGGGGATGTCAAACATCTAAGCTTTCTCATCAGTATAACACACGACTGAGTCTTGAACAGCTTAACCCTGTTAAAGGAATCCAATTCCTATCATGGAGAATTGTATGAACAATGCTCGTGTTTCAATGTTTCCTAACATCTTAAATTTATTCCAAATGAATAAGACGTTACACACTAAACACTTGGAACAAAACTATCCTTCCACTGACCCTAAAGCCTGTTACTGATCGAGTCATACTCCGTATGAACTCGTTAAAATGAATATTCGAGTTATACAAAATTTCAAACCCAGTTTGAATTTTCATGATGGATCCAATAGCTCTAAGCCATTGATCCAAGCCCAATGTCCAACATCGCTTCTCCTTATATCTTTTAGATGAAAATCCAATTGACCGGACAGGCCCAGAAACCTATGCCTCTCAAGTAACTAAGGTATTCTGGTTATCATTAGCAGGACTGGAATATAGTCAGTGAAGTAATATAATTACAAATGATGTTTGCATTATTCTGCATTAAACCTGCACAAATCAAACACCTAGTCTAATTTGTCTCCCACTAGTCCTTTGTCGTATATGGGACCATTCCATGTACTCAAGAACTTTGTAGGATGCAGACTTGCCAAACCATATCCTATATGACAACTAGATCATGACTATTAGAAATTGACATGTTTCTCAACTTGGCAACCTTTCAAGTCCATGTCTAGACGGTTTAAGGTAATCCAGTGAAACCTCCGATCGAACCAAGTCTAACAATGTTCGATTTCTCCCTTATCAGAGACCGTTTAACCATGGTTCTTACAGGAAGAATTCCACTGAGTGAGAATTCCATTCTCATCTGCATATTCAAGAACTCGTACTAAATACACGCCCCTTTGATCTAATTGAGAGGTTTAATTTTGCAATCAGCTTGGTTCACCACTCCAAGTCTAATTTCCAGAACCTATCCAAGGTCCTTAGACTTGTGAACCCTCTTCTGGTGTTGTGTACTCAGTAACCCACGAATTGAAACGTTATGTGGATCGTCCCGGAAGATGAACGCGAATAGCGAAAGCGCGAAAGATTGCATAATAAAATTGCAAAGCATAAATAAATGGAATTTAAATCATGCATAACATACATAACCGGATCAAGGGGTATGCCCTTGATTCTCTCGGGCGTTCGGTGTATCTCATGTTCAATAAAAAACATAACATGGAGGCCATAGAATTGGAACGGAAAAACGTAATTAAACAACCTACCCGGTTGTAGTTTTGTCTTCGTTCGGCTACATGCATTATTCCCCATTTTGCACCAAGATCTCAAAGAAGAGACCCTCTAAATCAAGACACTCGCTACACCGGAAAGCAAAGAACCCTTGTGCTAGCAAGAAGTTGTTTGGGGAGAAGAGACATCGATACACGCTATCAATTAACGCAATCGACGTCTCTTATGTTCTAACTTGAATCCATCAAGAAGAACAAAGTAGAGATCTTGGACAGTATAAGAGGGGATGGACGAATTCTAGAGAGAATTTTCGGAGATGAGAGTTGTAGAGATTAGTAGGTGTGTGTGTGTGTGTGTGTGTTTTTGAGTATTTATAGAAGATGGAATTTCCTATTCCTTCTCAAACTCTTCTAAAGAGACACACTTTGACTAGGATTTTGACCTAGTCAAACTAGGCTTTGATTAAGTCAAATTAATCATGGCCCTTCATCTCATCAATCCCTTGATCAAATCTTGTCCATCTATTTTGATGGGCTTTATGGAATGGGCTTTATTTGATTCTAAATTAAATAATCCCATGGACTTTATATTAAAATCCTATTTATTATACAAGCCCATTAATTTATTAATGGAATGGACTTCATTAAATTCCCAATTAAATAGTCCCATGAACTTTATATTATATCCTATTTAATATACCAAGCCCATTAATTAATTCACCCTTTTAATCTAATTAAAAGGGAAGCTCATGCTTTATAAAATCCATAAATCTATTTTATGAACTCAAGCCCAATTATTCCAAATAATCCATCGAGGCTTGAATCTCCAAGAAGTATAATTTAATTCTATTAAATTAAACCTTCTCTTGGAATTAATTCCCTTTCATTTGGTGTAGCGGGTGTGACTCTTTAGGTTCACCTTTCAGCTAGACTTGGACCTACTTCTTGTTATTTCATAACCAAAGTAGTCCGTTACCATGGGTGGCCATCTAGCAACGGTCCATGGCACTAGAGACTAGGTGAATAGTTGGTGTGAACATTTAGGCTCCGAGTTATACGCAGGTGCGGTCTTACCGACGCTCGATACGTACGGGTACGGTCCTACTGTCGCCTGTCTCCCGGCCATTAGTCTAGGGCATGGAATTGGGTGTCGGTTCCCATCCTTGACTAGGCATCTATGCTTAATGCTCGAGATAGGTTTAGCTCGACGTAGGAAATCCTTTCCCAGTACATTAAGTGCTATGGCCATAGACTTTGTGAGTCTAAATCATCTCCGAGCGCATAGGAGATCTCGCTGTCATATCCTTTTACAGGGGACAGATCCTATCTTGGAATACACCACTCATACATACTCCGACTGCACTGGACGAGGCTTATGATGACCATGTGATATAACCAGTCAAATTTCACCAGATTCAAGATACAACCTTAGTATGTAGGGGACTGCCATGATCATAAGATTCGAGGACTTATCCTGTACTATCGAAACCGGGAATACGAGTCATACCAAACAAGCTCGAGTGGCTTTCATATGACGATTCCCGCGAGTCACCTCAGTCGGGCCGCTCCCCAGCAGGCCGACCCACTAACACTGCTTAGATGATCCTCGTCACCTGTCGATGAAACACGACAGCAGATGCTTAGTGCAATTCTCAAGGGGAATCTCAGTACACATTTTTGAAATTCCTTGACTTGGAGATTTTCAGACTGATTTGGCGGAACTGATTTCATGGACCTACCTCCAAGCGTAGTCCCAGTCCCCGAAATGTGATTTCAGTCTATGGGCGTTTGTTGTGACAAGCAGTAAGTACAACAAACTCATGCCTATGAATCCTTACTACATTCATTAACATAATATTACTTGTTCACAGATTGACGAATAGTTCTAAGAACAACCAATACCATTGACTTTCTGATCACCGATTCTAACACGAATGTCTAAATGGATCCAATCCGATAGACTTTTGGCAAGCCCACTTTGTCCAACAAAGAAGCCTTATAGTCTTTCCATCTCAGAGAGGACTTGTAAGCTAGTCAACTCAAATTGTGTATCGCTAGACTCTTTGAATCTTCCAACTTCCTCGTCCTTAACTAAAGGAAAAAACCATCCTAGCTTATGGATGCCAAATTCATAAGTTTATCTTGATTATCCATTTTAATCATTTGATATGGAGTACTCATAATCCAATTATGGGATAATGTTTAAGGATAATTATGTATCCCACCTAGCAGACAAGAATAGTCATTCTTTGTCAAATAAAGCAATTTTATTGATCAAACGTATGTAATTAAAAACTGTCCAATAGTACATAAAACATACTTCGATCATGCCAGGTTACATATTTCTTTTTTCAAACTCTATCCTAACATGATCACTGCTATGTTAAGCCTAACTAGTCCCTATTCTTTGCAACAATGGCCCTGCCATCGCTAAGCCTTAGGACCTGTCTGGGCTTTCTGTTATAATAGGTGACCATGTAAGCCAATTTTGGCAGGAATATGTAACCTATGTCTAGACAATTCTTTGGTGTTTGGTAAAAACATTTATGAATAAAGAAGTGAAAATTCATTTGGCAATACTTTGTTTACGTTCACTTATCTGCATTTACATTTCTGTTCACTACGCAAACAAAGCCCACGGACTGAGAAACGATTTCGGGACTGGGACTACGCTTGGAGGTAGGTCCATGAAATCAGTCTCGCCGAATCAGTCCGGAAATCTCCAAGTCAAGGAATCCCGAAAATGGGTACCGGGATTCCCTTTGAGACTTGCACTAAGCATCTGCTGTCGTATTTTCATCGACGAGTGACGAAGGTCGTCTAAGCAGTGTTAGTGGGTCAGCATGCTAGGAAGCAGCTGACTGAGGTGACTCGCGGGAACCGTCTTACGGAGGACCTTGAGTATGGTCAGCAAGGTATGACGTGTATTCCCAGTTCCAACGGTACAGGCCAAGTCCTTTGACTTGAGGAACTGGTGAGTTTACCTGTGCATCAGGTCTGTATCTTAGATATGGTGAGAGATTGCCAAAATACTCTTGAGTAGTCATAAGCCATATCTAGTGCAGATCGGGTGTACAAAGTGACAGTAGTTTCAAAGAAAGGATCTGTCTCCTGTCAAAAGGCATTGACAGTTGAGTCTCATGTATGCTCTATGTCTTGTCCCTGAAATTGAAAGATATCCGGTGGATTGTCCCGGGAATTGCGCGAATGCGGAAGCACGGTAAAAATAAACATATTAAAATAAAAGGCATGCTTTTAATATAAAGAACACGCTCAAGGGGTGTGCCCTTGAGGTTCCCGGGCGTTCGGTGTATCTCATGATCATAAAACAATTAAAGGAATCATGGAGGCCATAGAGTTGAAAAAATAAAGAGCGATGAAAATCTTAAACGAGACCTACCCGTTGTCGTTTTCGTCTTCAACTGCTACTCGCGTTGTTCCCCGTTTGCACCAAGACCTCGTTCTTGAGATCCTCCAAATCCTGACACACGATCCACCCACGTATCTTGCACGTTGTGCTAGCAACGAACAAGTGTATAATTTTTGGAGTGGACAAATCAATAACACGTTATGAATTAACGGTATTGATTCGTCTAAGTTCTAATGTTCCAAGAACAAAAAGAACTAAAAAATTGTATTTTCTTTCTAGAGAAAGAGAGAGGGGCGGACGAGAGGTAGGAGAGGGAGAGTGTGTGTTGTGTGTGTTTTTTCAAGAATCATCAATCTCTCAAATGTTGGAAGCTAGAGGTTTATATAGAGGAAGAGTTTAATCCTCTTTAAACTCAAACTCTAAGTAGCCTAATTTGACTAGGATTTTGACCTAGTCAAAGTCCTAGTCAAACTAGTGTTTGACCTAGTCAAACGAATCCTAGCCTTCCATCTGCCATTTCTATCTCAACCGTTGATTTTAATTTAATGGAATATTTAAATCCTATTAAATATTCCAAAAGGCTAAAAGAATAAATAAATATAATATTATAAATATTATTATTTATTCTAAGCCCATTAAATCAACCCTTTTAATAAATCCTATTTATTAATTTAATTCCCTTTATCAAATAAAAGGAATTAATTTATCCAAGAAAATATGGGACCCGATTAAATCTAATTTAATCATTCCTTAACTCCAATATTTAATTCTAAATTAAATACTAAGTGTGTGTGGATAGTGTGTGACTCTTTAGGTTCACCATTCAGCTAGACTTGGTCGGATTCCTAGAATCCGTCCGTTACCATGGGTGGCCATCTAGCAACGGTCCATGGCACTAGAGACTAGGTGAAATATTCGGGGATGAACATTTAGGCTCTAACAGTACACTTGTCCTTCTGTCTTCGGTCTCATCACTTAGGGTCTAGCGCACGGAAAATGCAGGTACCCATTTTGGACCTAAGTGTCGGTCTGTCCTCACTAAACGCCGCAAGGGAAACTCTTTCCCTTTTGTTCAGTCACTGTGGCCACAGATTTCAGGGACAAGACACAGAGCATATATAAGACTCAACTGTCAACACCTTTTGACAGGAGACAGATCCTTTCTTGGAAACTGCTGTCACTTTGTACACCCGAGCTGCACTAGACATGGCTTATGACTACTCAAGAGCATTTTGGCAATCTCTCACCATATCTAAGATACAGACCTGATGCACAGGTAAACTCAGCAGTTCCTCAAGTCAAAGGACTTGGCCTGTACCGTTGGAACCGTGAGTACACGTCATACCTTGCTGACCATACTCAAGGTCCTCCGTAAGACGGTTCCCGCGAGTCACCTCAGTCAGCTGCTTCCTAGCATGCTGACCCACTAACACTGCTCAGACGACCTTCGTCACCCGTCGATGAAATACGACAGCAGATGCTTAGTGCAAGTCTCAAAGGGAATCCCGGTACCCACTTTCGGGATTCCTTGACTTGGAGATTTCCGGACTGATTCGGTAAGACTGATTTCATGGACCTACCTCCAAGCGTAGTCCCAGTCCCCGAAATCGTTTCTCAGTCCGTGGGCTTTGTTTGCGTAGTGAACAGAAACGTAAATGCAGATAAGTGAACGTAAACAAAGTATTGACATATGAATTTTCACTTCTTTATTCATAAATATTTTTATCAAATACCAAAGAATTGTCTAGACATAGGTTACATATTCCTGCCAAAATTGGCTTACATGGTCACCTATTCTAACAATCTCCCACTTGACCTTTAAAGCCAATTGCCCATATGCTTAATCCCCATCTTCTCAAGATGTTGCGTATGAGTGCTCTGCGACATAGGCTTTGTCAGCGGGTCTGCTGTGTTGTCTGCCGAGTTGACTCGGTCCATCCGGACGTCACCTCTTCCTACCATTTCTTTAAGAAGATGGTAGCGTCTAAGAGTATGTTTGGAACGGTGATGAGATCTCGGTTCCTTTGCTTGCGCTATAGCGCCGTTGTTATCACAGAAGATGACAACGGGCTCGGCGATGCTAGGCACCACACCCAACTCTTGGATGTAGTTTCTCATCCAAACCGCTTCCTTAGCAGCTTCTGAAGCTGCTATGTATTCAGCCTCTGTCGTGGAGTCAGCAATGGTTGCTTGCTTGGAACTTTTCCAAGCTACTACTCCTCCATTGAGTTTGAATACCTACCCCGATTGAGACTTGGCATCATCGTCATCAGACTGGAAGCTAGCGTCGCTAAAGCCTTCCAGAATTAGTTCTCCACTGCCATAGACTAGGAACATTTCCTTAGTCCTTCTTAAGTACATAAGGATGCCCTTAACAGCATTCCAATGTGCCTCTCCTGCGCAGGACTGATATCTGCTTGTCACGCTCAAAGCGTACGCAATGTCAGGCCTAGTGCAGTGGACCGCATATTGTATGCTACCTACGGCGGAGGCATAGGGGATGACCTTCATCCTTTCAAGTTCCTCATCAGTCTGTGGGGACTGTTTCTTGGACAACTTGATCCCATGCCTCATTGGAAGGAATCCTCGTTTGGAGTTGTCCATTCGATATCTCTTTAGGACTTTCTCCATATATGAGTTTTGGGTGAGTCCTAACATCCTTTAAGATCTGTCCCTGACAATCTGGATGCCTAGGATGTAGGAGGCTTCACCCAAGTCCTTCATGGAAAACTGGGTTGACAACCATGCTTTTGTGTTTCCTAACATTCTGATGTCATTACCAATGAGCAGAATGTCATCCACATAAAGCACTAGGAACACTATTGAGCTCCCACTGACCTTCTTGTATACACAAGGGTCGGATTCGTTTTTGATGAAGTCATAACCCCGTATTACTTCATCAAATCGAATGTTCCAACTTCGGGAGGCTTGTTTGAGGCCATAGATGGACTTCTGGAGGCGACAGACTTTCTGTTCTTCTCCAGTGACCGTGAAACCCTGCGGTTGATCCATATAGATCTCTTCTTCAACGAAACCGTCGAGGAAGGCCGTTTTCATGTCCATCTGCCATATCTCATAGTCATACCATGCTGCTATGGCGAGCAGAATCCGAATGGACTTAGCCATGGCTACTGGCGAGTAGGTATCCTCAAAATCACCCCGGGTCGTTGAGTGTATCCCTTAGCTACAAGCCTAGCCTTAAAGGTTGTGACTTCTCCATCAACGCCAAGTTTGCGCTTGTAGACCCACTTACAGCCCACTGGCTTAACACCTTTCGGTGGATCTACGAGACTCCAAACTTGGTTCTCGCTCATGGAGTCCATTTCGGCTTTCATGGCCTCAAGCCATTTCCCGGAGTCGATGTCAGACATCGCTTCTCCATAAGTCTGAGGATCGTTATCCAAAAGATCGGTCGCACCTAGAAAGCCATATCTCATTGGAGGTCTGGACTCTCTAGTGGACCTACGGAGAACGGGAACGTCAGGTGACTGTGGGCGCTGACTGTATCGGAGCCGGTGGTTCAGGAACCGGGGCTTGCTGTTCCTGAGGCTGTCCTTCATGCCTAGCATGTTGGACTTCTCGAGGTTTGTTAGCCCTTCGGCTGTCTATCCTGAATCCTCTAAGTGAGGGTTCCGCGGCTTCTTCTGATGGCTGGATTCCATCACTTGATTCCTCAAGGATCAGCTCATCAGGTTGGATATCCTCCGGGAAGCCTTGCTCCAAGAATACTGCATTCCTTGAAACAAACACCTTTTGTTCCAAGGGGTCATAAAAGTAATAACCCGCAGTTTGTTTAGGGTATCCAACGAACCTGCATAAGCTAGACCTAGATTCTAACTTATCTCCCACTAACCTCTTGACGTATGCGGGGCTACCCCACACTTTCAAGTAGTTGTAGGATGCAGGCTTGCCGTGCCATATCTCATATGGCGTTTGGGTCAATGTGCTAGTAGGCGCCAAATTCAATAATTTGGCCGCCGTTTCTAGTGCATAGCCCCAAAACGATAAGGGCAATTTGGTAAAACTCATCATGGACCGAACCATGTCCAATAGGGTTCGATTCCTCCTTTCAGAGACACCATTTAACTGTGGTGTTCCTGGAGGTGTCCATTCTGATATTATACCATGTTCTTTTAGATAATCTAGGAACTCCGTACTAAGGTACTCACCGCCTCGGTCCGACCGAAGGATTTTAATTTTGCAGTTGGTTTGGTTCTCCACTTCAAATCTGAATTCTTTAAACCTCTCAAGAGCTTCAGACTTGTACCTCATCAGGTAAACATAACCATACCGTGAATGATCATCGGTGAAGGTTATGAAGTAGGAGAACCCACCTCGGGCCTGCGTCCTTAGTGGTCCACATACGTCTGTATGGACCAAGTCCAACAGACCTGTGGCAAGCCTGCTTTGTCCTACAAAAGGCTTCTTGGTCATTTTCCCTTTTAGACAGGACTCACAAGTTGGTAGGTCGCTCAAGTCCCCAACCTCTAGGTTCTTTGAGTCTACCAACCTTTTCATCCTATCTTGGGATATGTGACCTAGCCTAGCGTGCCACAGACGTGCGTTCCCGTTTTTATCTAATTTTCGTTTGTGTTGTGCATTGAGGACGAAATTCGTTTGTTGCAAGATATAGAGTACGTTATGCAATGTACCAAGTAGATGAGCAATTCCACACCTCATCAAATAAAAGCAATTTTTTATTGATTCTAAACTCATAACCACTATTGTCCAACAATGGAATGGAAATGATGTTTTTAATCATACTGGGTACAAAATAAACTTGCTCTAAATCTATGCTAATACTATCACTAATCACTAGAAGTGGCGGATCCTACTGCTTCTGTCGAGATGGCCTTGCTATTCCCAAGTTTCAGGATCATGTCCCCGCTACCCAGTTTTCTTCTTCTTTTCAACACCTGCAAGTCATTGCAAAATGTGAGCTCCACAGCCGGTATCTAATACCCAAGAGGCAGAACTAGTGACCATATTAACCTCAATCACATATATACCTTGGTTCGAGAAGAGTTTGGGGCACTCTCTCTTCCAATGCCCTTTCTCACGGCAGTTGATACATATGTCATATGTCTTTGACTGTTGCTTGGAGATAACCTTTCCCTTTCCTTTGCCTTTCCCCTCTTTGGCAATGGGAACACTCTTAGTGTTCGTAGCTGCTTTGACGGCCTTTCCCTTCCCTTTCTTCTTCTTCCAATGTCCGGCACCCTTGCCTTTCGTGTTCGAAGTCGAAGCACCTCCAAACAATACCGAAGGCGTGGATTTCTTAGTCGTTGCCTCGTATTGCACCAACATATTGATCAACTCATGAATGCCCTTCTCAAGTGCGTTCATGTTGTAGTTGACGATAAATTGGTCAAAGGAGGGTGGGAGTGATTGAAGGATCACAACTATGTACGTTTCATTATCGAGACCTGCCTTTAGATCCTCGAGCTTTTCCACCAGGGTAAGCATTTTAACCCCGTGCTCTTGTACAGAGGATCCTTCTGTCATTTTAGTTCCAAAGAACGCTTTGGTCGCGACATACCTGGTATGCCGGTCCAGGACTGCATAGCAATCCTTAAGGCGAGCCATAATGGAAGGGACATCGTCTAGCCTTTCATATTGCTTCTGAATCTCATTGGTCATTGAAGCAAGTGTGATCCTACGGACCTTCCGGTTATCCTTATGCCAAGTCTCGAATGTCTCACGTTCTTCTGGCGTGGATCCTTCCGGTAAGGTCCTAGGGAGAGGCCCGTCCATGACGTAGCCTTGGTTCTCGTAATCTAAGACTATCCTGAGATTGCGCAACCAGTCGTTGTAGTTTGTTCCATTGAATTTGTTTGTCTCAAGAATGGTGGAAAGTGGGTTCTTAGATATTTTAAAATCTACATTTTAGAAAACAGCGCGCGATCAGCAGAAAATAAAAGACGGTGGTTTGATAAAACAATTAAATGCATAGACTTTAGTCATTTAATCCTCCCACTATTTGTACGAAAACACGGTACTCTCAAACGTGATTTTCGGGAAATCCTTTCCAAGTGGGCTTGGGATCCATAGCGATTTTCCCATACCCCGCTTTTACGATTCGCATGGAAAATATCCTGTGGGAGGTATTCCATACCATTCTCGTTCCACGAGATTCCCAAGATTATTGCCTCACCCTTTCACATGATCCCGAGGACTCCAAGCGAATCATGTTAATTGGGCGTTAGACCCAACCCAATCGACCGAGCCACGGACCCACTGGTATCCCCACGACTCGTGAGACGGGTAGCAGCAGCCCGCTTTTCGTTCATGACACAATGCAGCTTCCTTTAAGTACAATAACGTGCCACGACTCGTGAGACCACGCTATTGTCCTAAAGCAGCTTCCTCACTATACCATGGATTGGAAGGCATGGACAAACTCCTAGAGTTCATGTCCACTTTGGCTAGGGTCTAATATTTTGACATTGGTCCAACCAATGTGAGAGTAAGAAATGATCGAGATCTCAAATAAATATCTACACATACATCCATAATGCGTAAATAAACCATTCATAGCAGTTATATGATAAAGAAACAATCTATTCATCCATCATCATAACCACATGCAAAATTAAAGCCTAGCACGCCCCTGTTGGATGATCACGAGCCCGAATCCTATGCGATCCACTGAGCCCGCAGTGGATCTATGGTCAATCTATGGTTGGTCCTATACTATTACATTAATAGTAACCCATGCTGATGGGCCTTGGTCTCTTTTCCGCTTTCTTCACTTCATGGAAAAACACCAAGGGGCCTCCCGTCTGGGCTCTCCATGTGGTCCTTCCTTCTTCTCCACCAATTACAAAAAAAAAGGAAACCTCACTCCTAGTCTACTCTCATTACATATTAAAAATAGAAACCCCAGCGAAAACCCGGGGGGAGTACATAAGTAAGGAGGTAGAATGCCTTATTATTCCAAGGCAACTAGAAAGAGAGAAGGAGAAAGTAGTAAAAGAGGCACACAGGCCCAACAGAAAATAAACCATACATTCGGTCTTAGGGCTCGCGATCATCCATTTTCATCCAACACACATAATCACATGATCCAATCACATAATTACATAATACCAACAACATATGATTTCCAATCATAAATATCCAAAATAGTTAATGAATACTTGCACAACGTGTGAAAAAATAAAACACAAATATTGGTAATAATATTCTCTCGTTTTAGGAAAAACCTTTCCTCATTATTTTAAGTAAAATAACCCGGGATTCCAAATCCAATTTATTTTACTCCTAAAATAATGTCTTTAGAAAAATAGGTATAATTGAACCAAAAAATGATTTTTTTTCAGAATTAATTCAAAATTAAAACTGAAAATAATTAAAAATTAAAAGAAAAAATACTGCTAGGGTTTTGAAACCCTAGCAGCAGCAGCTGCCGCCGCCGCCGCCTGCGGCGGATCGCCGGCACGCGCGCAGGCACTGCCTGGCCGGGCGCGCGCGCGCAGGCCCCCTTGCCTGCGTCCGCGCGCGCGCCTGGCCGGCAGCGCGCTGCGCGGCCCGGCATGCCGGCAGGCCGCCGCGCGCGCAGGCTCCCCTGCCTTGCGTGCGCTGGCCTGCTGGCTGCCGGCCGTGCCGTGCGCAGTGCACGCGCAGACGCGCACTAGGCACGCCGGCCGGGCGCGCGCAGACTCCTCCGTCTGCGTGCGCGCGCGCCTGCCGGCGCTGCCCAAGGCCTATCCGCGCGCGGCCTTGCGTGCGCGCGCGCCTGGAGGCGCTGCCCTGCGCGCAGCCTTCCTGGCTGCGCGCTGCCCCGCGCAGCCAGCTGGGCGGGCGCGCGCAGGCCTCCCTTGCCTGCGCGCGTCTGCCCTGCCAGCAGCGTTCGGTGTATCTCATGATCATAAAACAATTAAAGGAATCATGGAGGCCATAGAGTTGAAAAGTAAAGAGGGACGAAAATCTTAAACGAGACCTACCCGTTGTCGTTTTCGTCTTCAACTGCTACTCGCGTTGTTCCCCGTTTTGCACCAAGACCTCGTTCTTGAGATCCTCCAAATCGTGACACACGATCCACCCACGTATCTTGCACGTCGTGCTAGCAACGAACAAGTGTATAATTTTTTGGAGTGGACAAATCAATAACACGTTATCAATTAACGGTATTGATTCGTCTAAGTTCTAATGTTCCAAGAACAAAAAGAACTAAAAAATGTATTTTCTTTCTAGAGAAAGAGAGAGAGGCGGACGAGAGGTAGGAGAGGGAGAGTGTGTGTTGTGTGTATTTTTCAAGAATCATCAATATCTCAAATGTTGGAAGCTAGAGGTTTATATATAGAGGAAGAGTTTAATCCTCTTTAAACTTAAACTCTAAGTAACCTAATTTGACTAGGATTTTGACCTAGTCAAAGTCCTAGTCAAACTAGTGTTTGACCTAGTCAAACGAATCCTAGGCTTCCATCTCCCCTTTCCATCTCAACCGTTGATTTTAATTTAATGCAATATTTAAATCCTATTAAATATTCCAAAAGGCTAAAAGAATAAATAAATATAATATTATAAATATTATTATTTATTCTAAGCCCATTAAATCAACCCTTTTTAATAAATCCTATTTATTAATTTAATTCCCTTTATCAAATAAAAGGAATTAATTTCTTCAAGAAAATATGGGACCCGATTAAATCTAATTTAATCATTCCTTTACTCCAATATTTAATTCTAAATTAAATACTAAGTGTGTGTGGATAGTGTGTGACTCTTTAGGTTCACCATTCAGCTAGACTTGGTCGGATTCCTAGAATCCGTCCGTTACATGGGTGGCCATCTAGCAACGGTCCATGGCACTAGAGACTAGGTGAAATATTCGGGGATGAACATTTAGGCTCTAACAGTACACTTGTCCTTCTGTCTTCGGTCTCATCACTTAGGGTCTAGGGCACGGAAAATGCAGGTACCCATTTTGGACCTAAGTGTCGGTCTGTCCTCACTAAACGCCGCAAGGGAAACCCTTTCCCTTCTGTTCAGTCACTGTGGCCACAGATTTCAGGGACAAGACACAGAGCATATATGAGACTCAACTGTCAACACCTTTTGACAGGAGACAGATCCTTTCTTGGAAACTGCTGTCACTTTGTACACCCGAGCTGCACTAGACATGGCTTATGACTGCTCAAGAGCATTTTGGCAATCTCTCACCATATCTAAGATACAGACCTGATGCACAGGTAAACTCAGCAGTTCCTCAAGTCAAAGGACTTGGCCTGTACCGTTGGAACCGGGAGTACACGTCATACCTTGCTGACCATACTCAAGGTCCTCCGTAAGACGGTTCCCGCGAGTCACCTCAGTCAGCTGCTTCCTAGCACGCTGACCCACTAACACTGCTTAGACGACCTTCGTCACCCGCCGATGAAATACGACAGCAGATGCTTAGTGCAAGTCTCAAAGGGAATCCCGGTACCCATTTTCGGGATTCCTTGACTTGGAGATTTCCGGACTGATTCGGTAAGACTGATTTCATGGACCTACCTCCAAGCGTAGTCCCAGTCCCCGAAATCGTTTCTCAGTCCGTGGGCTTTGTTTGCGTAGTGAACAGAAACGTAAATGCAGATAAGTGAACGTAAACAAAGTATTGCCATATGAATTTTCACTTCTTTATTCATAAATGTTTTTATCAAATACCAAAGAATTGTCTAGACATAGGTTACATATTCCTGCCAAAATTGGCTTACATGGTCACCTATTCTAACATGCTCAACCTCCAATCATGTTAGCTCAATATGTGGACCACCTAACCATCATGGCAAGCCACATCATTGCTTACATGGAGCCACATCATTGCTTATACGGAGGACTTTCAACTCCTCTTAAACTTGCATCAAACTTTTGAGCTTTGATTTCAACTCATGGACCAATTTTGATATGTCTTGATTTAATCCAATTAAATCAAGTGATCCATGGATTTCAAATTAATCCAATTAATTTTAAACCTTGAAATCCAAAAGTTTATTTAATCCAATTAAATAAACATAAGCTCAAACACTAATTAATTGATCCAATCAATTAATTAAATGAAATTCAATAAATTAATCCAATAAATTTAAAGGTATTAAGCCCAAAATTAATTAATCCAATTAATTAATTCTTGGGCCATCCATCCAATGAATTTTTCCAATAAATGATCCAATCATTTATATTCTCCTTGAATTAATTAATCCAATTAAATTAATTCACTTATTCTAGAATTAATTCCAAATTAATTCCACTACTTCCGTAGTGATTTGTGTGTGACTCTTTAGGTTTACCATCAGCTAGACTTGGGCTTGTGTCCAACACAATTGATTAATTAAATCCAATTTAATTAATTATTTATGATTAACCATTAATCAGAAATGCCCGTTACCATGGGCGGCCGTCTAGCAACGTTCCATGGCACTAGAGACTAGGTGAATGTTCGCGTGAACATTTAGGCTCCGAATTCCATACAGGTACAGTCCTTCCGTCGACCATCTCCCGGCCTTAGTCTCGGGCATGGAATTGGGTGTCGGTTTCCATCCTGGACTAGGCAAATATGCTACAAACTCGAGATGCGTTTACTCTATTGATCGACCTAGGGAATCATTCCCTACTCGACTAATCGCTACGACCGTAGACTTAAAGAGTCGAAACCATCTTAGAGCGCATAGGAGACATAACTGTCAAATACTGACAGGGGACAGATTCTCTCTTGGAATCCACCGTCCTCACTGTTAGAATAGGCGACCAGAAAGCCAATTGGATAAGCGGGTTTGGGAACTATTCGTCAATCTTTATTAATACAATATTAGCCTGATGAATAGAGTAAGTATTCATCACTGGCACTGTGTTTGTTGTGCTTACTACTAATGTTGAACGGCGTTTCAACGTTTCATCGGCAACAGACAAAGGTCGTCTATGCAATTTTAGTGGGTCAGTTGACAAGGTGCTCGACTGACTGAAGTGACTCGCGGGAATCATCATATGGAAGCCTTGGATGCTTGCTCGGTATGACTGGAATTCCCGGTTCTTATAGTACGGAATTAGTCCTCGGACTTGAGGAATCATGGCAGTCACGTGCATATGAAGGTTGTATCTTGGATCTGGCGAGAGGTGATCATTCTGTAAGATGGTCATTATAAGCCCTGTCCAGTGCAGTTGGAGTATGTAGCAAGGACGATGGATTCCAAGATAGGATCTATCCCCTGTCAGTACATGACAGTGATGTCTACTATGCACACTGAGATGTTTTAGACTCTGAAAGTCTATGGCTATAGCAATTGATTGAGTAGGAAAGGTTTTCCTCTGTCGATCGATAGAGTAAACGCATCTCGGGTATGAAGCATAGTTGCCTAGTCAAGGATGGGAACCGACGCCCAATTTCATACCCTAGATTATGAAGACATGTTAGAATAGGTGACCATGTAGCCAATCTTGTCAGGCAAAATATAACCTATGTCTAGAAAATTTCAGGGATTTGATAAATTATTAATGAATAAAGAAGTGAAATTCATTTGGCATTACTTTGTTTGTGTTCACTTTATCTGCATTACGTATCTGTTCACTACGCAAACAAAGCCCACGGACTGAAAACGTATTTCGGGGACTGGGACTACGCTTGGAGGTAGGTCTATGAAATTAGTCCCGCCGAATCAGTCCAAAAATCTCCAAGTCAAGGAATCTCGAAAATGGGTACCGAGATTCCCCTTGAGACTTGCACTAAGCATCTGTTGTCGTATTTCATCGACGGGTGACGAAGGTCATCTAAGCAGTGTTAGTGGGTTAGCCTGCTAGGGAGCAGCTGACTGAGGTGACTCACGGGAACCGTCTTACGGAGGACCTTGAGTAGGGTCGGCTAGGTATGACGTGTGTACCCGGTTCCAACAGTATAGGTCAAGTCCTTTAACTTGAGGAACTGCTGAGTTTACCTGTATGTCAGGGCTGTATTTTAGATATGGTGAGAGATTGCCAAGATACACTTGAGTAGTCATACGCCATGTCTAGTGCAGCTCCAGCGTACAGAGTGACAGTAGTTTCCAAGAAAGGATCTGTCTCCTGTCAAAATGCATTGACAGTTGAGTCTCACGTATGCTCTGTGTCCTGTCCCTAAAATATATGGCCACAGTAACTGAACAGAAGGGAAGGTTTCCCTTGCAGCGTTTAGTAAGGATAGACTGACACTTAGGTCCAAAATGGGTACCTGCATTTTTCGTGCCTTAGACCATAAGTGGTGAGACCGAAGATAGAAGGACAAGTGTACTGTTAGAGCCTAAATGTTCATCCCCGAATATTCACCTAGTCTCTAGTACTACTGACCGTTGCTAGATGACCGTCCATGGTAACGAGCAGATTCTAGGAATCCGACCAAGCCTAGCTGAAAGGTGAACCTAAAGAGTCACACACAATCCGCACACATTAAGTATTTAATTTAGCATTAAATATTGGAGAAATGGAATAATTAAATTGGATTTAATCGGGTCCTTAATTTTCTTGGAGAGAATTAATTCCTTTTATTAGATAAAAGGGATTAATCTAATAAATTAGATTTATTAGAAAATTAATTTAATGGGCCTAGAATAAATATTTATTTATATTAATTTATTGCCCTTTGGAATATTTAAATAGGTTTTAAATATTCCATTAAATTAAATTAATGGTTGATATTAAAAGGAGAGATGGATGGTTAGGATTAATTTGACTAGGTCAAATTACTACTTTGACTAGGTCAAAATCCTAGTCAAATTAGTCTTCTACAGTTGGAGTTTGAAGAGGATTAAACTCCTCCTCTATATATAGTCCTAGCCCCTCACCATAAGAGATGATGATGAAACTCCAACACACACAACACGCACTCTCTCTCGGCTCTCCCTCTCTCTCTCTCTCTCCATGTTTGTTCTTTTGTGTTAACAATTGAACAAAAGGAGGATTAATCCCATTAATTAATAACGTGTGATTGATCCGTCCTCTCCTATATACTTATTCGTTCGCTAGCACAACGTGCAGGATACGTGGGCGGATTGCGTGTCACAATTTGGAAAACCTCACATACGAGATTTGGTGCAAATCGGGGAACAACGCGAGTACCGGTTAGAAGACGAAAACGACAAATCAGTAATTCCCTTTTACGTTTTCGTCACTTCTTTTATTTTAAATCCTATGGCCTCCATGATTGTTTATATGCTTTTAATTCATGAGATGCACCGAACACCCGGGAACTTCAAGGGTACACCCCTTGAACGTGTTCTTTATTTTAAATAAAAGCATGTTTAAATTTTGTTATTTAATTTTATACCGTGCTTCCGCATTCGCGCTATTTCCCAAGACGATCCACAATCTTTCAGGACAAGCGGAACCGCCCGGGAGCGCAAGCGGAAGCGAGAAAGGGTGCGTAAATTTAAATCTAATTTAAATAAACGAATCCCAAGGGGTGTACCCTTGGGTGCTCAACCGGGCGTTCGATGTAGGATGTGTAAATATTAGAAACATATATTTAAAAACAAAGGGCATAGATGTATATTAAATCAATCAAAGCGTAGTAAAACCGTTACCTTTGATTGTTTAGCGTGTGCTCCCGGCTACTTGCGTTGTTCCTTCTCCGGAGTGCTCACGAAATCCAAACGTATGGATTCTCCAAAGAAGATCCACACCACACCGGAAGAAACGTACGTTCTTCTTGATAGAAAAGAACGGGTTTAAGAAGGAATCGGTTTAAGAGAAGAACACTATGACTTAGTGCTCTCTTAAACTTACTTTGTTCTTCTTCTTGATTCAAAACCATGTGAAGAACACAAGTGAAAGGGGGGAGGAAAAACCAAGAGTTAGACAGGGACAGGAGATCCGAAAATTCTCTTCTTCTTTTTCCTAGAAAAAGATGAATAATGAATCACTTATGCTTGGTGTTGTATATTCTCATATATATACTTAATTAATGTGATTATTGGAATGTGTCTAGTGTTAGAATAGGTGACCATGTAAGCCAATCTTGGCGGGAATATGTAACGTATGTCTAGACAATTTCAGGTGTTTGATAAAAACAATTATGAATAAAGAAGTGAAGTTCATATGGTAACAGTTTGTTTACGTTCACTTATATCTGCTATTACATATCTGTTCACTATGCAAACAAAGCCCACGGACTGAGAATTAATTTCGGGGACTGGGACTACGCTTGGAGGTAGGTCCATGAAATCAGTCTTACCGAATCAGTCCGAAAAATCTCCAAGTCAAGGAATCTTGAAAATAGGTATCGAGATTCCCCTTGAGACTTGCACTAAGCATCTGCTGTCGTATTTCATCGACGGGTGATGAAGGTCGTCTAAGCAGTGTTAGTGGGTTAGCATGCTAGGAAGCAGCTAACTGAGGTGACTCGCGGGAACCGTCTTACGGAGGACCTTGAGTATGGTCTGCAAGGTATGACGCGTATTCCCGGTTCCAACGGTACAGGTCAAGTCCTTTGACTTGAGGAACTACTGAGTTTACCTGTACATCAGGTCTGTATCTTAGATATGGTGAGAGATTGCCAAAATACTCTTGAGTAGTCATAAGCCATGTCTAGTGCAGCTCTGGTGTACAGAGTGACAGTAGTTTCCAAGAAAGGATCTGTCTCCTGTCAAAAGGCATTGATAGTTGAGTCTCATGTATGCTATGTGTCTTGTCCCTAAAATCTGTGGCCACAGTAACTGAACAGAAGGGAAGGTTTTCCCTTGCGGCGTTTAGTAAGGACAGACCGACACTTAGGTTCAAAATGGGTACCAGCATTTTCCGTGCCCTAGACCCTAAGTGATGAGACCGAAGACAGAAGGACAAGTGTACTGTTAGAGCGTAAATGTTCATCCCCGGATATTTCACCTAGTCTCTAGTGCCATGGACCGTTGATAGATAGCCATCCATGGTAATGGACGGATTCTAGGAATCCGACCAAGTCTAGCTGAAAGGTGAACCTAAAAGTCACACACTATCCACACACACTTAATATTTAATTTGGAATTAAATATTGGAGTAAAGGAATGATTAAATTAGATTTAATCGGGTCCTATATTTTCTTGAAAAATTAATTCCTTCTATTTGATAAAGGGAATTAAATTAATAAATTGGATTTATTAAGGGAATTAATTTAATGGGCCCAGAATATATATTGATATTTATTTATTATATTTATTTGGCTTCTTGGAATATTTAATAGGATTTAAATATTCCATTAAATTAAATTAATGGTTGAGATTTAATGGGAGAGATCAAAGGCTAGGATTGAATTTGACAAGGTCAAATTCTTCTTTGACTAGGACTTTGACTAGGTCAAAATCCTAGTCAAATTAAACTTCTAAAGAGGTGGAGTTTAAAGGGGATTAAACTCCTCTATATAAACCCCTAGCCTCCTACACATTAGAGGATGATGATTCTTGAAATTCCCACACACACACAACACACTCCCTTTCTCGTTTCTCTCCCTCTCGTCCGCCCTCTCTCTCTCCAAGAAAACATCTTTTCTTGTTCTCTTGTTCTTGGAACATTAGAACATTGACGAATCAATACCGTTAATTCATAACGTGTTGTTGATTCATCCACTCCAATAAATTATACTTCCTCGTTCCTAGCACGACGTTCAAGATACGTGGGTGGATCGTGTGTCACGATTTGGAGGGTCTCAAGAACGAGATCTTTGTGCAAAACGGGGAACAACGCGTGTAGCCGTTGAAGACGAAAACGACAACGAGTAGGTCTCGTTTTAATATTTTCGTCTCTTTTAATTTTTCAACCCTATGGCCTCCATGATTATTGTATGTTATTTATTCATGAGATACACCGAACACCCGGGAAATTTCAAGGGCACACCCCTTGAAACGTGTTCTTTAATTTAAAAGCATATTTTAAATTCCGTATTTTATTTTATACCGCGCTTCCGCATTCGGGCAATTTTTCCGGGACGATCCACGCATCCTTTTTCAGTGGTATCAGAGCCCGGTTCGGTGTATAGGCCTAGGGTTTATGTGCGTTTTAAGCATGAAACGCGATCTTGGCATGTTTTAAAGCATGTCGTTGTATTGCTTTCAATTCGTGTGAATTTCTGCAAATTGGTATCTTCTGTTTTTCTTGGGAAACGGGGGTGGAAAAATTGAACGGAAAACGACAAACACCGCAACCGGCCAGCCGGGAAGGCTGGCCGCGCGCAGCCATGCGCTGCCGGCAGGGCAGACGCGCGTAGGCAAGGGAAGCCTGCGCGCGCCCGACCAGCCGGTCGCGCAGGGCAGCGCTGCCAGGCGCGTGCGCGCAGACGGAGGTGTCTGCGCGCGCGCGCCCGATAGGCGTGCCTAGTGCACGTCTGCGCGGGCACTGCGCTGGCGCAGATGCGCGGCTGGCGACCAGCAGGCCAGTGCAGCATGCTGCCGGCCAGGCAGCGCATGGCAGCGCATGCACGCGCAGGGGCGGCAGGCTGAGCCTGCTGCCCTGGGGCTGCCGGCGGCGGCGGCCGGTGCTGCAGCTAGGGTTTTGAACCCTAGTATGGTTTTCTTTTTATTTTTTAATCTATTTTCAGTTTTAATTTTTAATTAATTTTAAAAAAAATTCAGTTTTTTTTTTTTATTCAATTTTTGCCTAATTTCCTAAAGACATTATTTTAGGAGTAAAATATATTGGATTTGGAATCCCGGGGCTGTTTTACTTGAAATATTAAGGAAAGGTTTTCCTAAAACGAGAAAAATATTGTTACCAATATTTGTGTTTTATTTTTCACACGTTACGCACATGTTCATTTATTTCTTATCCTGAATGATTATGATTGAAAATCATGAATTGTTGGTATATTGTAATTATGTGATTAGATCATGTGATTATGTGTGTGTTGGATGGAAATGGATGATCACAAGCCCTTGACCGAATGTATGGTTTAATTTTCTGTTGGGCCTGTGTGCCTCTTTTAATGCTTTCTCCTTCTCTCTTTCTAGTTGCCTTGGAATAATAATGCATTCTACCTCCCTCCTTATGTACTCCCCCCGGATTTTCGCTGGGGTATTTATTTTTTTAATATGTAATGAGAGTAGACTAGGAGTGAGGTTTCTATTTTTGTAATTGGTGGAGAAGAAGGAAGGACCACATGGAGAGCCCAGACGGGAGGTCCCTTGGAGTCTTCCATGAAGTGAAGAAAGAGAAAAGAGACCAAGGCCCATCAGCATGATGATTGGGTTGCTATTAATGTAATAGTATAGGACCAACCCTAGATTGACCATAGATCCACTGCGGGCTCAGTGGGTCGCTTAGGATTCGGGCTCGTGATCATCCAACAGGGGCGTGCTAGGCTTTAATTTTGCATGTGGTTATTATGATGGATGAATGGGTTTTTATTTATCATATAACTACTATGGATGATTTAATTTACGCATTATGGATGAATGTGTGAATGTTTATTTATTATGAGATCTCGGTCATTTACTACTCTCACATTGGTTGGACCAATGTTGAAATATTAGACCCTAGACAAAATGGACATGAACTCTAGGAGTTTGTCCATGCCTTCCAATCCATGGCATAGTGAGGAAGCTGTTTTAGGTCAATAGCGTGGTCTCACGAGTCGTGGCACGTTATTGTACTTAAAAGAAGCTGCACTATGTCATGAACAAAAAATGGGCTGCTGTTACCTGTCTCACGAGTCGTGGGGGTACCAGTGGGTCTGTGGCTCGGTCGATTGGGTTGGGTCTAATGCCCAATTAGCATGATTCTCTTGGAGTCCTTGGGATCATGTGAAAGGGTGAGATAATAATCTTGGGAATCTCGTGGAATGAAAATGGTATGGAATACCTCCACAGGATCTTTTCCATGCGAATCGTAAAAGCGGGGTATGGGAAAAATCGTTGTGGATCCCAAGCCCACTAGGAAAGGATTTCCCGAAAATCACGTTTGAGAGTACCGTGTTTTCGTATAAATAGTGGGAGGATTAAATGACTAAAGACCAAGCATTTAATTATTTCATCAAACCCCCGTCTTTTATTTTCTGCTGATCGCGCGCTGTTTTCTAAATGTAGATTTAGAAATGTCTAAGAACCCACTTTCAACCATTCTTGAGACAAACAAATTCAATGGAACAAATTACAACGCCTGGTCGCAATCTCATGATAGTCCTAGATTACGAGAACCAAGGCTACGTCATGCACGAGCCTTTCCCTAGTACCTTGCCGGAAGGATCCACGCCAGAAGAACGTGAGACGTTCGAGACTTGGCATAAGGATAACCGGAAGGTCCATAGCGTCATACTTGCTTCGATGACCAATGAGATTCAGAAGCAGTATGAAAGGCTAGACGACGTCCCTTCCATAATGGCTCGCCTTAAGGATTGCTATGCAGTCCCGGATCGGCATACTAGGTATGTCGCGACCAAGGCGTTCTTTGGAACTAAAATGACAGAAGGATCCACTGTACAAGAGCACAGGGTTAAAATGCTTACCCTGGTGGAAAAGCTCGAGGACCTAAAGGCAGGTCTCGATAATGAAACGTACATAGATGTGATCCTTCAGTCACTCCTACCCTCCTTTGACCAATTTATCGTCAACTACAACATGAACGCACTTGAGAAGGGCATTCATGAGTTGATCAATATGTTGGTGCAATACGAGGGCAACGACTAAGAAGTCCACGCCTTCGGTATTGTTTGGAGGTGCTTCTACTTCCAATACGAAAGGCAAAGGAGCCGGACGTTGGAAAAAGAAGAAAGGGAAGGGAAAGGCTGTCAAAGCAGCTACGAACACTAAGAGTGTTCCCATTGCCAATGAGGGAAAAGGCAAAGGAAAGGGAAAGGTTGTCTCCAAGCAACAGTCGAAGGCATATGACATATGTATCAACTGCCGTGAGAAAGGGCATTGGAAGAGAGAGTGCCCCAAACTCTTCTCGAACCAAGGTATTTATGTGATTGAGGTTAATATGGTCACTAATTCTGCCTCTTAGGTATTAGATACCGGCTGTGGAGCTCACATTTGGAATGACTTGCAGGTGTTGGAAAGAAGCAGAAAACTGGGTAGCGGGGACATGATCCTGAAGCTTGGGAATGGCAAGGCCATCTCGGCAGAAGCAGTGGGATCCGCTACTCTAGTGATTAGTGATAGTATTAGCATAGATTTAGAGCAAGTTTATTTTGTACCTAGTATGATTAAAAACATCATTTCCATTCCATTGTTGGACAATAGTGGTTATGAGTTTAGGATCAATAAAAATTGCTTTTATTTGATGAGGTGTGGAAATGCTCATCTACTCGGTACATTGCATAACGGGCTCTATATCTTGCAACAAACGAATTTCGTTCTCAACACTCAACACAAACGAAAATTAGATAATAACGGGAACGCACGTCTGTGGACAACCTACCGACCTGCGAATCCTGTCTAAAGGGAAAGATGACCAAGAAACCCTTTGTTGGACAAAGTACGCTAGCCAGTGGTCTGTTGGATTTGATCCATACAGATGTCTGTGGTCCACTAAATACTCAGGCTAGACGTGGGTACTCGTACTTCATAAACTTTACCGATGATCACTCACGGTATGGTTATGTTTACCTGATGAGGTACAAGTCTGAAGCCTTTGGAAGGTTTAAGGAATACAGACTTGAAGTAGAGAACCAAACCGGTCGAAAGATCAAAGCCCTTCGGTCGGACCGAGGTGGAGAGTATTTGAGTGGTGAGTTTACTGATTATCTAAAAGAGAATGGGATTCTCTCTCAGTGGACCCCTCCTTAGAACACCGCAGCTTAATGGTGTGTCTGAAAGGAGGAATCGGACCTTGTTGGACATGGTCCGATCCATGATGAGTTTTACCGAACTACCCCTTTCCTTCTGGGGATACGCTCTTGAGACGGCGGCCAAAGTTTTGAACTCGGCGCCATCTAAAAGGGTATCCCAGACGCCATATGAGATATGGCATGGCAAGCCTGCCTCCTACAAATACTTGAAAGTGTGGGGTTGCCCCGCATATGTCAAGAGATTAGTGGGAGATAAACTGGACTCGAGGTCTAGTTTGTGCAGGTTCATCGGCTATCCGAAAGAAACTGCGGGGGTATTATTTCTATGATCCCTCCGAGCAAAAGGTTTTTGTCTCGCGAAACGCAGTGTTCTTGGAAAAAGGTTTTCCATCGGATAGTCGACGCGATGAGGTACTCCTTGAGGAATCAAGTGAGGTACCCCATGAGGCAGCAGTGACATCCGAGCCAGTGGTTCCCACTGATATTGTTCCAGTCCTTCGTAGGTCGGCCAGAATATCCCATGCACCTGATAGGTATGGATTTCTGGGCCTGACCGGTCAGTTGGATAATGATCCAAAGACATACGGAGAAGCGATGTCGGACATCGATTCGGAAAAGTGGCTTGAGGCCATGAAATCCGAGATGGACTCGATGGGTACAAACAAGATTTGGACCCTTGTAGATCCACCCAAAGGGGTTAAACCCGTGGGGTGTAAATGGGTCTACAAACGTAAGCTTGGAGCTGACGGGGAGGTTACAACCTTCAAAGCCAGGCTTGTGGCGAAAGGTTACACTCAACGACCCGGGGTTGATTTTGAGGAAACCTACTCGCCCGTAGCAATGGCCAAGTCCATTCGAATACTGCTTGCCATAGCAGCATGGTATGACTATGAAATATGGCAGATGGACGTGAAAATGGCTTTCCTCAACGATTTCGTAGAGGAAGAGATCTATATGGATCAGCCGGAGGGTTTCACAACTGTTGGAGAAGAGCAGAAGGTCTGCCGTCTCCAAAGGTCCATCTATGGCCTCAAACAAGCTTCCCGAAGCTGGAACATACATTTTGATGAAGTCATACGGGGATATGATTTCACCAAGAACGAGTCCGATCCTTGTGTATACAAGAAGATCAGTGGGAGCTCAGTTGCATTTCTGGTGCTTTACGTGGATGACATCTTGCTCATTGGGAATGACGCTAAGATGTTGGGTACCACTAAAGCTTGGTTGTCAACGCAATTATCCATGAAGAATATGGGCGAGGCATCCTACATCCTTGGCATCAAGATCTACAGGGATAGGTCTAGAAGGATGTTAGGAATGGCCCAGTCCTCGTACATTGAGAAAGTCTTGAAGAGATTCAAAATGGAGAACTCAAAACGAGGATTGCTTCCTATGAGGCATGGAATTAAGTTATCCAAGAAGCAGTCTCCTAAGACTGATGAGGAGCTTAAAAGGATGTTGGACATCCCCTATGCTTCAGCCGTAGGCAGCATACAGTATGCTATTCAATGCACTAGACCTGATGTGGCTTTCGCTTTGAGCGTAACAAGTCGATATCAGTCGTGTGCCAGGGAGGCACACTGGAGTGCAGTCAAGACTATCCTGAAGTACCTGAAAAGGACTAAGGACATGTTCTTGATCTACGGGGGTGGAGAGTTGATACTGGAAAGGCTATAGCGACGCTAGCTTCCAGTCGGATGACGATGATGCCAAGTCTCAGTATGGTTTTGTATTTAGACTATATGGTGGCGTGGTTACTTGGAAGAGTTCCAAGTAGGCTACCACGGCGGACTCCACCATAGAATTTTGAATACATAGCAGCTTCGGAAGCTGCTAAGGAGTGGTTTGGTTGATGAGCTACATCCAAGGGTTGGATGTAGTACCTAGCATTGCTAAGCCTATAATTATCTTTTATGATAACAAACGGGGCGATAGCGCTAGCAAAGGAACCGAGATCTCATCACGATCCAAGCATATTCTTAGACGCTACCATCTACTTAGAGAGATGGATAGCAGGAGTGACGTTCGGTTGGATTGAGTCAGCTCCGCAGAAAACATAGCAGATCCACTTGCTAAGCCCATGTCGCAAGTTGCCCATACTCACCATCTGAATAAGAGGTTTGAGGCCAATGGGTGATTGGCTTTAGGTCAAGTGAGAGATTGTTAGAATAGGTGACCAAAAAGCCAATAGATTTGGCGATTTGTAACCTATCTGACAACTTGATGTAAATGTAATATTATTATGTGATGAATAAGATGAGTGTTCATCACCAATGGTACCTTCTTTGTTGCGCTCATCTTACATTTGTTAAAACGGTGTTTAACTTATATCGCAACAAAGCCCACAGACCATGGATAACAACTCATGCAGTTGGGCCACGCATTGGATGGTGGTCATGAAACCAACTGATTAAGAGTTAGGGTCTGAAACGTTCCAAGTCGAGGACCTCGAGACAGGGCATCGAGAGTCCTATTGAGACTTGCGTCAAGAGTCGTGTTCATTGGATGAGTGTTGTGTTTCATCGGCGACAGGCGTGGGACGCCTACACGATCTTGATGGGTTGGTCGACTGGGGTCGAGCCGACTGGACTGACTCGCGGGGATCATCATATGGAAGCCTTGGAGGCTTGGTCGGATGATTGGTTTTCCCCGGTTCCGATAGTACGGGAGTAATCCTCAGACTTGAGGGATCATGGCAGTCGCGTGCACAGGACGGCTGTATCTTGGATCTGGCGATCGGTAATCATTCTGTAAGATGATTATCATAAGCCTTGTCCAGTGCAGTCAGAATGTGTAGCAAGGACGGTGGATTCCAAGAAGAGGATACGTCCCCTGTCAGTATGTGACAGAGGTATCTCCTATGCACTCGGAGACACGTTCATGCTATTTGAAGCTGTGGCCACAGTGGTTGGTCGAACAGGGAATGGTTTCCTGTGTCGACGCAATGAAGCATACATGGTCTCGAGTATTAAGCATAGATGCCTAGTCAAGGATGGGAACCGACGCCCAATTCCATACCCTAGACTAAGGCCGGGAGACGGTAGACGGAAGGATCGTACCCGTACGGAATTGGCGCCTAAATGTTCACGCCAATTCACCTAGTATCTAGTGCCATGGACCGTTGCTAGATGGCCACCCATGGTAACGGGCCCTTGTGGGACACGGGTCTAGCTGAGGGTGAACCTAAAAGGTCACACACAAATCACCGAGGAGGTTGAGAGATCGACTTGGAGTCAATCTCGAAGTATAAAATAAGTAATTGGATTACTTAAGTGAAAGTCCATCGGATGGACGGGCCGATATTGTATCGGGCTTTCATTTAATCGGTAAATTGGATTTTCGATTAAATATGGAAAGTTGAGACGTTGAGACGTTGGATCTTTTAATTGGATTAAAAGATCAACGGGAATAATTTAAGTGGACATTAAATTGGATTTAATATTGGGTTCGTCGTAATTGGATTACGATAAAACCCGGTCCGTTAAATTATACCCGAGAGGAGAAATAATTCCTAATTTGGAATAGGAAGAAGTTGGACTTCTTTCCTTAATTAAACATGGCCGACACGCTCCCTTGGAGGAAGCAAAATCAGCCATGTTTAATGCTAGGTGGTATGTTGACTTATCTCTTTTCGAAAGAGACAAATCAACTCCAATCAAGCTCTCCCCTTTTTGGTACGATTTGATCATACCATAAATTTTGGTAGGCTTGATTGAAGAATTGATGGTGATTGATTGGAATGAATCTAGACATCCTTGGATGAACCTAGACACATTCCAATAATCACATTAATTATGTATATATATTAGAATATACAACACCAAGCATAAGTGATTCATTATTCATCTTTTCTAGGAAAAAGAGAAGACAAAAATCCTCTCCTCTCTCTCAATTTTCGTGCTCCCTCCCTCTCTTACACTTGTGTTCTTCACTTGATTTTGAATCAAGAAGAAGAACAAAGTAAGTTTAAGAGAACACTAATTCATAGTGTTCTTCTCTTAAACCGATTCCTTCCTGAACCCGTTCTTTTCTAGCAAGAAGAACGTGTGTTTCTTCCGGTGTGGTGTGGATCACCTTTGGAGAATCCATACGTTTGGATTTCGTGAGCATTCCGGAGAATGAACAACGCTAGTAGCCGGGAGCATCCGCTAAACAATCAAAGGTAACGGTTTATTACGCTTTGATTAATTTCATTTATATATCTATGCCCTATGTATTTAAATATATGTTTTAATATTTACACATCCTACATCGAACGCCCGGTTGAGCACCCAAGGGTACACCCCTTGTGATTCGCGTATTTTGAATTTGATTTAAATTTACGCACTTTCTCGCTTTCTCGCTTCCGCTCGCGCTCCCGTGCGGATCCGCTTTTCCTTAAAGATATGGCACGGCAAGCCTGCGTCCTACAACTACTTGAAAGTGTGGGGTAGCCCCGCATACGTCAAGAGGTTAGTGGGAGATAAGCTGGAATCTAGGTCTAGCTTATGCAGGTTCGTTGGATACCCTAAAGAAACTGCGAGTTATTACTTCTATGACCCTTTGGAACAAAAGGTGTTTGTTTCAAGGAATGCAGTATTCTTGGAGCAAGGCTTCCCGGAGGATATCCAACCTGATGAGATGATCCTTGAGGAATCAAGTGATGGAATCCAACCATCGGGTATAGCCGCGGAACCCTCACTTAGAGGATTCAGGATAGAAACCCGAAGGGCTGACCAACCTCGAGAAGTCCAACATGCTAGGCATGAAAGACAACCTCAGGAACGGCCAGCCCCGGTTCCTGAACCGCCGGCTCCGATACAGTCAGCGCCCACAGTCACCACTGACGTTCCCGTTCTCCGTGGGTCCATTAGAGAGTCCAGACCCCCAGTCAGATATGGCTTTCTAGGAGCGACCGATCTTTTGGATAACGATCCTAAGACATATGGAGAAGCGATGTCTGACATTGACTCTGGGAAATGGCTTGAGGCCATGAAAGCCGAAATGGACTCCATGAGCGAGAACTAAGTCTGGAGTCTTGTAGATCGACCGAAAGGTGTTAAGCCAGTGGGCTGTAAGTGGGTCTACAAGTGCAAACTTGGCGTTGATGGAGAAGTCACAACCTTTAAGGCTAGGCTTGTAGCTAAGGGATACACTCAACGACCCGGGGTCGATTTTGAGGATACCTACTCGCCAGTAGTCATGGCTAAGTCCATTCGGATCCTGCTCGCCATAAGCAGCATGGTATGACTATGAGATATGGCAGATGGACGTGAAAACGGCCTTCCTCAACGGTTTTGTTGAAGAAGAGATCTATATGGATCAGCCGGAGGGTTTCACGGTCATTGGAGAAGAACAGAAAGTCTGTTGTCTCCAGAAGTCTATCTATGGCCTCAAACAAGCATCTCGAAGTTGGAACATTCGATTTGATGAAGTAATACGGGGTTATGACTTCGTCAAAAAACGAATCCGACCCTTGTGTATACAAGAAGGTCAGTGGGAGCTCAATAGTGTTCCTAGTGCTTTATGTGGATGACATTCTACTCATTGGTAATGACAGTAGAATGTTAGGAAAACACAAAAGCATGGTTGTTAACCCAGTTTTCCATGAAGGACTTGGGTGAAGCCTCCTACATCCTAGGCATCCAGATTGTCAGGGGCAGATCTAAAAGGATGTTAGGACTCACCCAAAACTCGTACATGGAGAAAGTCCTAAAGAGATATCGAATGGACAACTCCAAACGAGGATTCCTTCCCATGAGGCATGGGATCAAGTTGTCTAAGAAACAGTCCCCCCAAACTGATGAGGAACTTGAATGGATGAAAGTCATCCCCTATGCTTCTGCCGTAGGTAGCATCCAATATGCGGTCCACTGCACTAGGCCTGACATTGTGCTTTGAGCGTAACAAGCAGATATCAGTCCTGCGTAGGAGAAGCACATTGGAATGCTGTTAAGGGCATCCTTAAGTACCTAAGGAGGAATAAGGAAATGTTCTTGGTCTATGGCAATGGAGAGCTGATCCTGGGAGGTTTTAGCGACGCTAGCTTCCAGTCTAATGATGATGATGCCAAGTCTCAATCGGGTTACGTATTCAAGCTCAATGGAGGAATAGTGGTTTTGGAAAAGTTCCAAGCAAGCAACCACTGCTGACTCCACTACAGAGGTTGAATACATAGCAGCTTCAGAAGCTGCTAAGGAAGCGGTTTGGATGAGAAACTACATCCAAGAGTTGGGTGTGGTGCCTAGCATCGCCGAGCCTGTTGTCATCTTCTGTGATAACAACGGTGCAATAGCGCAAGCAAAGGAACCGAGATCTCATCACCGTTCCAAACACATTCTTAGACGCTACCATCTTCTTAGAGAAATGGTAGGAAGAGGTGACGTCTCGATGGACCGAGTCAACTCAGCAGACAACACAGCAGATCCGCTAACAAAGCCTATGTCGCAGAGCGCTCATACGCAACATCTTGAGAAGATGGGGATTAGACATATGAGCGATTTGCTTTAAAGATCAAGTGGGAGATTGTTAGAATAGATAATTTCTAGATGATTTCAGATGTTTGATAAAAACATTTATGAATAAAGAAGTTAAGTTCATATGGCAACACTTTGTTTACGTTCACTTATATCTGCTATTACATATCTGTTCACTACGCAAAGAAAGCCCACGGACTGAGAATCGATTTCGGGGACTGGGACTACACTTGGAGGTAGGTCCATGAAATCAGTCTTACCGAATCAGTCCGGAAATCTCCAAGTCAAGGAATCTCGAAAATGGGTACCGAGATTCCCTTGAGACTTGCACTAGCTGTCGTATTTCATCGACGGGTGACGAAGGTCGTCTAAGCAGTGTTAGTGGGGTACTGAGGTGACTCGCGGGAACCGTCTTACAGAGGACCTTGAGTATGGTCTGCAAGGTATGACGCGTATTCCCGGTTCCAACGGTACAGGTCAAGTCCTTTGACTTGAGGAACTGCTGAGTTTACCTGTACATCAGGTTCTATATCTTAGATATGGTGAGAGATTGCCAAAATACTCTTGAGTAGTCATAAGCCATGTCTAGTGCAGCTCTGGTGTACAGAGTGACAGTAGTTTCCAAGAAAGGATCTGTCTCCTGTCAAAAGGCATTGACAGTTGAGTCTCATGTATGCTCTGTGTATTGTCCCTAAAATTTGTGGCTACAGTAACGAAACAGAAGGGAAGGTTTCCCTTGCGGCGTTTAGTAAGGACAGACCGACACTTAGGTCCAAAATGGGTACCTGCATTTTTCCGTGCCCTAGACTCTAAGTGATGAGACCGAAGACAGAAGGACAAATGTACTGTTAGAGCCTAAATGTTCATCCCCGATTATTTCACCTAGTCTCTAGTTGCCATGGACCGTTGCTAGATGGCCACCTATGGTAACGGGCGGATTCTAGGAATCCGACCAAGTCTAGCTGAAAGGTGAACCTAAAGAGTCACACACTATCCACACACACTTAAGTGTTTAATTTGGAATTAAATATTGGAGTAAAGGAATGATTAAATTAGATTTAATCGGGTCCTATATTTTCTTGGAGAAATTAATTCCTTCTATTTGATAAAGGGAATTAAATTAATAAATTAGATTTATTAAGGGAATTGATTTAATGGGCCTAGAATAAATATTAATATTTATTTATTATATTTATTTTTATTTGGCCTTTTGGAATATTTAATGGAATTTAAATATTCCATTAAATTAAAATCAACGGTTGAGATGGAAAGGGAAGATGGAAGGCTAGGATTGGTTTGACTAGGTCAAACACTAGTTGGACTAGGACTTTGACTAGGTCAAAATCCTAGACAAATTAGAGTTATTAGAGTTGGAGTTTAAAGAGGATTAAACTCCTCCTCTATATAAACCTCTAGCTTCCAACAATTGTAGGGTGATGAAATTCCAACACACACAAAACACACACTCGACTCTCTCCCCTTGCCTCTAGTCCGCCCCCTCTCTCTCTACAAGAAATATAATTTCTTGTTCTTTTGTTCTTGGAACACTAGAACATTGATGAATCAATACCGTTAATTGATAACGTGTCGTTGATTCATCTACTCCAAAATATACACTTGTTCGTTGCTAGCACGGCGTACAAGATACGTGGGTGGATCGTGTGTCACGATTTGGAGGGTCTCAAGAACGAAATCTTGGTGCAAAACGGGGAACAACGCGAGTAGCCGTTGAAGACGAAAACGACAACGGGTAGGTCTCGATTTATGTTTTCGCCTCATTTTATTTTTCAACCCTATGGCCTCCATGATTGCTTACGTGTTATTTATTCATGAGATACACCGAACAACCGGGAAATCTCAAGGGCACACCCCTTGAGCGTGTTCTTTAATTCGTTAAAGCATGCTTTATTTTTGTACTTTATTTTTATATCGCGCTTCCGCATTCGCGCAATTTCCCGGGACGATCCACGATTTCTTTCAGTGGTATCAGAGCCCGGTTCGGTGTATAGGCCTAGGATTTATGTGCGTTTTAAGCATGAAACGTGATATTGGCATGTTTTTAATTAAATCTTGATTTTCTTGATTTTAAAGCATGTCGTTTTATGGCTTTCGATTCATGTGAATTTCTGAATATTGGTATTTTTCTGTTTTTCTTCCGGCTGGCCGCGCACAGCCGCGCGCAGGCAAGGGAATCTTGCGCGCGCCCGCCCAGCCGGTCGCGTATGGCTGCGCGCCTGAGAGTCCGCGCGCGGACGGACACCGGGCAGCGCCGCCAGGCGCGCTCGCTCGCTCGGTAGCCGTGCCCAATGCACGTCTGCGTGCGCATTGCGCAGGGCGTGGCCGGCAGCCAGCAGGCCAGCGCGCGCGGGGTAAGGGAGCCTGCGCGAGCGATGGCCTGCCGGAACGCCAGGCGCGCGCGCACATGCAGGCAGGGGGCCTACGCGCGCGCCGGCAGGCCGCTGCCGGCGGCGGCAGCTGCTAGGGTTTTAAAACCCTAGTAGTGTTTTTTTTTATTTTTTTTAAATTATTTTCAGTTTTAATTTTGAATTAATTCTGAAAAATCGTTTTTGGGTTCAATTATACCTAATTTTCTAAAGACATTATTTTAGGAGTAAAGTAAATTGGATTTGAAATCCCAGGGTTGTTTTATTTTTAACACGTTATGCACATATTCATTTATTTTATTATTTTGAATATTTATGATTGGAAATCATGTGTTGTTGGTGTATTGTAATTATATGATTGGATCATGTGATTATGTGTGTTGGATGGAAATGGATGATCACGAGCCTTAGACCGCATGTATGGTTTATTTTCTGTTGGGCCTGTGTGCCTCTTTTACTGCTTTCTCCTTCTCTCTTTCTAGTTGCCTTGGAATAATAAGGCATTCTACCTCCCTCCTTATGTACTCCCCCGGGTTTTCGCTGGGGTTTTCTTTTTTTAATATGTAATGAGAGTAGACTAGGAGTGAGGTTTCTATTTTTGTAATTGGTGGAGAAGAAGGAAGGACCACATGGAGAGCCCAGACAGGAGGTCCCTTGAAGTTTTCCATGAAGTGAAGAAAGAGAAAAGAGACCAAGGCCCATCAGCATGATGATTGGGTTGCTATTAATGTAATAGTATAGGACCAACCCTAGAATGACCATAGATCCACTGCGGGCTCAGTGGGTCGCATAGGATTTGGGCTCGTGATCATCCAACAGGGGCGTGCTAGGCTTTAATTTTGCATGTGGTTATTATGATGGATGAATGGGCTTTTATTTATCATATAACTGCTATGGATGGTTCAATTTACGCATTATGGATGTATGTGTGAATGTTTATTTATTTGAGATCTCGGTCATTTACTACTCCCACATTGGTTGGACCAATGTCAAAATATTAGACCCCAGATAAAATGGACATGAACTCTCGGAATTTGTTCATGCCTTCCAATCCATGGCATAGTGAGGAAGCTGCTTTAGGTCAATAGCGTGGTCTCACGAGTCGTGGCACGTTATTGTACTTAAAGGAAGCTGCACTATATCATGAACGAAAAATGGGCTGCTGTTACCTGTCTCACGAGTCGTGGGTACCAGTGGGTCTGTGGCTCGGTCGATTGGGTTGGGTCTAACGCCCAATTAACATGATTCGCTTAGAGTCCTCGGGATCATGTGAAAGGGTGAGGCAATAATCTAGGGAATCTCGTGGAACGATAATGGTATGGAATACCTCGCACAGGATCTTTTCCATGCGAATTGTAAAAGCGGGGTATAGGAAAAATCGCTGTGGATCCCAAGCCCACTAGGAAAGGATTTCCCGAAAATCACGTTTGAGAGTACCGTGTTTTCGTATAAATAGTGGGAGGATTAAATGTCTAAAGTCCATGCATTTAATTATTTTATCAAACCACCGTCTTTTATTTTTCTGCTTTCGCGCGCTGTTTTCTAAAATGTCTAAAAACCCACTTTCCACCATTCTTGAGACAAACAAATTCAATGGAACAAATTACAATGACTGATTGCGCAATCTCAGGATAGTCCTAGATTACGAGAACCAAGGCTACGTCATGGACGAGCCTCTCCCTAGGACCTTGCCGGAAGTATCCACGCCAGAAGAACGTGAGACGTTCGAGACTTGGCATAAGGATAACCGGAAGGTCCGTAGCGTCATACTTGCTTCGATGATCAATGAGATTCAGAAGCAATATGAAAGGCTAGACGATGTCCCTTCAATTATGGCTCGCCTTAAGGATTGCTATGCAGTCCCTGACCGGCATACTAGGTATGTCGCGACGAAGGCGTTCTTTGGAACTAAAATGACAGAAGGATCCTCTGTACAAGAGCACGGGGTTAAAATGGTTACCCTGGTGGAAAAGCTCGAGGACCTAAAGGCAGGTCTCGATAATGAAAGGTACATAGATGTGATCCTTCAGTCACTCCCACCCTCCTTTGACCAATTTATCGTCAACTACAACATGAACGCAGTTGAGAAGGGCATTCATTGAGTTGATCAATATGTTGGTGCAATACGAGGCAACGACTAAGAAGTCCACGCCTTCTGTATTGTTTTGAGGTGCTTCAACTTCCAATACGAAAGGCAAAGGTGCCGGACGTTGGAAGAAGAAGAAAGGGAAGGGAAAGGCCGTTTAAGCAGCTACGAACACTAAGAGTGTTCCCATTGCCAAAGAGGGGAAAGGCAAAGGAAAGGGAAAAGGTTGTCTCCAAGCAACAGTCGAAGGCATATGACATATGTATCTACTGCCGTGAGAAAGGGCATTGGAAGAGAGAGTGCCCCAAACTCTTCTCGAACCAAGGTATTTATGTGATTGAGGTTAATATGGTCACTAATTCTGCCTCTTGGGTATTAGATACCGGCTGTTAGGCTCACATTTGCAATAACTTGCAGGTGTTGAAAAGAAGCAAAAAAACTGGGTAGCGGGGACATGATCCTGAAGCTTGGGAATGGCAAGGCCATCTCGGCAAGAAGCAGTAGGATCCGCCACTCTAGTGATTAGTGATAATATTAGCATAGATTTAGAGCAAGTTTATTTTGTACCTAGTATGATTAAAAACATCATCTCCATTTCATTGTTGGACAATAGTGGTTATGAGTGTAGAATCAATAAAAATTGCTTTTATTTGATGAGGTGTGAAATTGCTCATCTACTTGGTACATTGCATAACGGGCTCTATATCTTGCAACAAACGAATTTCGTTCTCAACACTCAACACAAACGAAAATTAGATAATAACAGGAACGCACGTCTGTGGCATGCTAGGCTAGGTCACATATCCCAAGACAGGATGAAGAGGTTGGTAGACTCAAAGAACCTAGAGGTTTGGGGACTTGAGCGATCTACCAACTTGTGAATCCTGTCTAAGAGGGAAAATGACCAAGAAGCCCTTTGTAGGACAAAGTAGGCTTGCCACAGGTCTGTTGGACTTGGTCCATACAGACGTATGTGGACCACTAAGGATGCAGGCCCGGGGTGGGTTCTCCTACTTAATAACCTTTACCGATGATCATTCACGGTATGGTTATGTTTACCTCATGAGGTACAAGTCTGAAGCTCTTGAGAGGTTTATAGAATTCAGACTTGAAGTAGAGAACCAGACCAACTGCAAAATTAAAGTCCTACGGTCAGACTGAGGCGGTGAATACCTTAGTACGGAGTTCCTAGATTATCTAAAAGAACATGTTATAATATCAGAATGGACACCTCCAGGAACACCACAGTTAAATGGTGTCTCTGAAAGGAGGAATCGAACCCTGTTGGACATGGTTCGGTCTATGATGAGTTTTACCAAATTGCCCTTATCCTTTTGGGGCTATGCACTAGAAACGGCAGCCAAATTATTGAATTTAGCACCTACTAGTACATTGACCCAAACGCCATATGAGATATGGCACGGCAAGCCTGCGTTCTACAACTACTTGAAAGTGTGGGGTAGCCCCGCATACGTCAAGAGGTTAGTGGGAGATAAGCTAGAATCCAGGTCTAGCTTATCCAGGTTCGTTGGATACCCTAAGGAAACTGCGGGTTATTACTTTTATGACCCCTTGGAACAAAAGGTATTTGTTTCAAGAAATGCAGTATTCTTGGAGCAAGGCTTCCCGGAGGATATCCAACCTGATGAGCTGATCCTTGAGGAATCAAGTGATGGAATCCAGCCATCAGACACAGCCGCGGAACCCTCACTTAGAGGATTCAGGATAGACAGCCGAAAGGCTGACCAACCTCGAGAGGTCCAACATGCTAGGCATGAAGGACAGCCTCAGGAACAGCCAGCCCCGGTTCCTGAACCACCGGCTCTGATACAGTCAGCGCCCACAGTCACCACTGACGTTCCCGTTCTCCGTAGGTCCACTAGAGAGTCCAGACGTCCAGTGAGATATGGCTTTCTAGGAGCGACCGATCTTTTGGACAATGATCCTAAGACATATGGAGAAGCGATGTCTGACATCGACTCCGGAAAATGGCTTGAGGCTATGAAAGCCGAAATGGACTCCATGAACGAGAATCAAGTCTGGAGTCTTGTAGATCCACCGAAAGGTGTTAAGCCAGTCGGCTGTAAATGGGTCTACAAGCGCAAACTTGGCGTTGATGGAGAAGTCACAACCTTTAAGGCTAGGCTTGTAGCTAAGGGATACACTCAACGACCCGGGGTCGATTTTGAGGATACCTACTCGCCAGTAGCCATGGCTAAGTCCATTCGGATCATGCTCGCCATAGCAGCATGGTATGACTATGAGATATGGCAGATGGATGTGAAAACGGCCTTCCTCAACGGTTTCGTTGAAGAAGAGATCTATATAGATCAGCCGGAGGGTTTCACGGTTACTGGAGAATAACAGAAAATCTGTCGCCTCCAGAAGTCCATCTATGGCCTCAAACAAGCCTCCCGAAGTTGGAACATTCGCTTTGACGAAGTAATACGGGGTTATGACTTCATAAAAAAAGAATCCGACCCTTTGTGTATACAAGAAAGTCAGTGGGAGCTCAATAGTGTTCCTAGTGCTTTATGTGGATGACATTCTACTCATTGGGAATAACGTTAGAATGTTAGGAAACACAAAAGCATGGTTGTCAACTCAGTTTTCCATGAAGGACTTGGGTGAAGCCTCCTACATCCTAGGCATCCAGATTGTCAGGGACAGATTTAAAAGGATGTTAGGACTCACCCAAAACTCGTATATGGAGAAAGTCCTAAAGAGATATCGAATGGACAACTCTAAACGAGGATTCCTTGCCATGAGGCATGGGATCAACTTGTCCAAGAAACAGTCCCCACAGACTGATGAGGAACTTGAAAGGATGAAAGTCATCCCCTATGTTTCTGCCGTAGGCAGCATCCAATATGCGGTCCATTGCACTAGGCCTGACATTGCATACGCTTTGAGCGTAACAAGCAGATATTAGTCCTGCGTAGGAGAAGCACATTGGAATGCTGTTAAGGGCATCCTTAAGTACCTAAGGAGGACTAAGGAGATGTTCTTAGTCTATGGCAATGGAGAACTAATTCTGGAAGGCTTTAGCGACGCTAGCTTCCAGTCTGATGACGATGATGCCAAGTCTCAATCGGGGTACGTATTCAAACTCAATGAAGGAGTAGTAGCTTGGAAAAGTTCCAAGCAAGCAACCATTGCTGACTCCACCATAGAGGCTGAATACATAGCAGCTTCAGAAGCTGCTAAGGAAGCGGTTTGGATGAGAAACTACATCCAAGAGTTGGGTGTGGTGCCTAGCATCGCCGAGCCTGTTGTCATCTTCTGTGATAACAACGGTGCAATAGCGCAAGCAAAGGAACCGAGATCTCATCACCGTTCCAAACACATTCTTAGACGCTACCATCTTCTTAGAGAAATGGTAGGAAGAGGTGACGTCCGGATGGACCGAGTCAACTCAGCAGACAACACAGCAGACCCGCTGACAAAGCCTATGTCGCAGAGCGCTCATACGCAACATCTTGAGAAGATGGGGATTAGACATATGGGCAATTGGCTTTAAAGGTCAAGTGGGAGATTGTTAGAATAGGTGACCATGTAAGCCAATTTTGGCAGGAATATGTAACCTATGTCTAGACAATTTTAGGTGTTTGATAAAACATATATGAATAAAGAAGTGAAAAGTTCATATGGCAATACTTTGTTTACGTTCACTTATATCTTCTTTTACATATCTGTTCACTACGCAAACAAAGCCCACGGACTGAGAATCGATTTCGGGGATTGGGACTACGCTTGGAGGTAGGTCCATGAAATCAGTCTTACCGAATCAGTCCGAAAATCTCCAAGTCAAGGAATCCCGAAAATGGGTACCGGGATTCCCTTTGAGACTTGCACTAAGCATCTGCTGTCGTATTTCATCGACGGGTGACGAAGGTCGTCTAAGCAGTGTTAGTGGGTCAACATGCTAGGAAGCAGCTGACTGAGGTGACTCGCGGGAACCGTCTTACGGAGGACCTTAAGTATGGTCTGCAAGGTATGACGTATTCCCGGTTCAAACGGTACAGGTCAAGTCCTTTGACTTGAGGAACTACTGAGTTTACCTGTGCATCAGGTCTGTATCTTAGATATGGTGAGAGATTGACAAAAATACTCTTGAGTAGTCATAAGCCATGTCTAGTGCAGCTCGGGTGTACAGACTGACAGTAGTTTCCAAGAAAGGATCTATCTCCTCTCAAAAGGTATTGACAATTGAGTCTCATGTATGCTCTGTGTCTTGTCCCTGAAATCTGTGGCCACAGTAACTGAACAGAAGGGAAGGTTTCCCTTGCGGCGTTTAGTAAGGACAGACCGACACTTAGGTCCAAAATGGGTACCTGCATTTTTCCGTGCCCTAGACTCTAAGTGATGAGACCGAAGACAGAAGGACAAATGTACTGTTAGAGCCTAAATGTTCATCCCCGATTATTTCACCTAGTCTCTAGTGCCATGTACTGTTGCTAGATGGCCACCTATGGTAACGGGGGGATTCTAGAAATCCGACAAAGTCTAGCTGAAAGGTGAACCTAAAGAGTCACACACTATCCACACACACTTAAGTGTTTAATTTGGAATTAAATATTGGAGTAAAGGAAAGATTAAATTAGATTTAATCGGGTCCTATATTTTCTTGGAGAAATTAATTCCTTCTATTTGATAAAGGGAATTAAATTAATAAATTGAATTTATTAAGGGAATAATTTAATGGGCCTAGAATAAATATTAATATTTATTTATTATATTTATTTTTATTTGGCCTTTTGAAATATTTAATGGAATTTAAATATTCCATTAAATTAAAATCAACAGTTGAGATGGAAAGGGGAGATGGAAGGCTAGGATTGGTTTGACTAGGTCAAACACTAGTTTGACTAGGACTTTGACTAGGTCAAAATCCTAGTCAAATTAGAGTTCTTAGAGTTGGAGTTTAAAGAGGATTAAACTCCTCCTCTATATAAACCTCTACCTTCCAACAATTGTAGGGTGATGAAATTCCAACACACACAAAACACACACTCGACTCTCTCCCCTTGCCTCTCGTCCGCCCCCTCTCTCTCTACATGAAATATACTTTCTTGTTCTTTTGTTCTTGGAACACTAGAACATTGATGAATCAATACCGTTAATTGATAACGTGTCGTTGATTCATCTACTCCAAAATATTGTTAGAATAGGTGACCATGTAAGCCAATTTTGGCAGGAATATGTAACCTATGTCTAGACAATTTCAGGTGTTTGATAAATCATTAATGAATAAAGAAGTGAATTTCATTTGGCATCACTTTGTTTGTGTTCACTTATATTTGTTTTCCATATCTGTTCACTACGCAAACAAAGCCCACGGACTGAGAATCAATTTCGGGGACTGGGACTACGCTTGGAGGTAGGTCCATGGAATCAGTCTTCCCGAATCGGTCCGGAAATCTCCAAGTCAAGGAATCCCGAAAATGGGTACCGGGATTCCATTTGAGACTTGCACTAAGCACCTGCTGTCGTGTTTCATCGACGGGTGACGAGGGTCGTCTAAGCAGTGTTAGTGGGTTAGCATGCTAGGACGCAGCTGACTGAGGTGACTCGCGGGAACCGTCTTACGGAGGACCTTGAGTATGGTCAGCAAGGTATGACGTGTATTCCCGGTTCCAACGGTACAGGCCAAGTCCTTTGACTTGAGGAATTGCTGAGTTTACCTGTACATCAGGGCTGTATCTTAGATATGGTGAGAGATTGCCAGAATTCTCTTTGGTAGTCATAAGCCATGTCTAGTGCAGTTCTGGTGTGCAAAGTGACAGTAGTTTCCAAGAAAGGATCTGTCTCCTGTCAATAGGTTTTGACAGTTGAGTCTCATGTATGCTCTGTGTCTTGTCCCTAAAATCTGTGGCCACAGTAACTGAACAGAAGGAAAGGATTCCCTTGCGGCGTTTAGTGAGGACAGACCGACACTTAGGTCCAAAATGGGTACCTGCATTATCCGTGCCCTAGACTCTAAGTGATGAGACCGAAGACAGAAGGACAAGTGTACTGTTAGAGCCTAAATGTTCATCCCTGAATATTTCACCTAGTCTCTAGTGCCATGGACCGTTGCTAGATGGCCACCCATGATAACGGAAGGATTCTAGGAATCCGACCAAGTCTAGCTGAAAGGTGAACCTAAAGAGTCACACACTATCCACACACATTTAGATATTTAATTAGGAATTAAATATTGGAGTGAAGGAATGATTAAATTGGATTTAATCGGGTCCTTTATTTTTCTTGGAGAAATAATTCCTTCTATTAGATGTAAGGAATTAAATTGATAAATTAGATTTATCAAAGGGATTTATTTAATGGGCTTAAATAATATTTATATTTATTTTTAGCCTCTTGGAAATATTTAAATAGGTTTTAAATATTCCATTAAATTAAATTAAATCAACGGTGAGATGAATGGGAGAGATGGATGGCTAGGATTGTTTTGACTAGGTCAAAACACTATTTGACTAGGACTTTGACTAGGTCAAAATCCTAGTCAAAATAGAGTTCTTGAAAGAGGAGTTTAAAGAGGATTAGACTCCTCTTCTATATAAACCCCTAGCATCCTACACGTTGAAGGATGATGAAACTCCAACACACACACTACAACACACACACACGGATTCTCTCTCCCTCTCTCTCGTCCGATTCTCTCTCCCTCTCCAAGAAATATTTTCTTGGTTCTTTTTGTTTTTTGGAACATTAAGAACTTGATGAATCAATACCATTAATCAATAATGTGTTATTGATTCATCCACTCCAAAAAAATAAACTTGTTCGTTGCTAGCACGACGTGCAAGATACGTGGGTGGATCGTGTGTCACGATTTAGAGGGTCTCAAAGACGAGATCTTGGTGCAAAACGGGGAACAACGCGTGTAGCCGTTGAAGACGAAAACGACAACGGGTAGGTCTCGTTTATGATTTTCATCCCTTTTAATTTTCTACCCTATGGCCTCCATGATTTATTTTGTGTTATTCATTCATGAGATACACCGAACACCCGGGAATTTCAAAGGCACACCCTTTGAAACGTGTTCTTTAATTTAAAAGCATGTTTAAATTCCATATTTAATTTTAATTATACCGCGCTTCCGCATTCGCGCTTTTCCCGGGACGATCCACAATTTCTTTCAGTGGTATCAGAGCCCAGTTCGGTGTATAGGCCTAGGGTTTATGTGCGTTTTAAGCATGAAACGTGATTTAGCATGTTTTAATTGAATCTTGAATTTCTTGATTATTAAAGCATGTTATTTTATTGCTTTTAATTCGTGTGAATTTATGAATGTTGGTGTTTTCTGTTTTTCTTGGGAAACGGGATGGGAAATTAATCTGAAAAACAAGAGAAAACGCCACAGCCGGCCAGCCGGGAAGGCTGGCCGCGCGCAGCCGAGCACTGCTAGTAGGGCGGACGCGCGCAGGCATGGGAAGCCTGCGCGCGCTCGCAATGCCGGCCGCGCAGGGGCAGCGCGCAGCCAGGATGGCTGCGCGCGGGCGTGCGCGCATGGAAGCGCCTCCAGGCGCGCGCGCGGGTAGACAAAGGAGTCTGCGCGCGCGCGCCCGGCAGGCACGCCCATGCGCGCGCGCGCGCAAGGCTGACGGGCGGGGAGCCCGCGCGCGGACCGGCACCAGGCGCGCCACCAGGCGCGCGCGGCACGCAGACGGAGGCGTCTGCGCGCGCGCGCGCCGGTAGGCACGCCCAGTGCGCGTCTGCGCGCGCGGCGCTCTGCGCACAGCGCAGGCACACGGCCGGCGGCCAGCAGGCCAGCGCGCGCAAGGAAGAGGAGCCTGCGCGCGCGTCGGCTGCCGATGCGCTAGGCCGTGCAGTGCACTGCCGGTCAGGCGCGCGCGCAAGCAGGCAGGGGCCTGCGCGCGCGCCCGGCCAGGCAGCGCCTGCGCGCGCGGCCGGCCGGCTGGCTGCCGCAGGCGGCGGCGGCCGGTGCTGTGAAGCTAGGGTTTTTGAAACCCTAGTGTTATTTTATTTTAAATTAATTTTCAGTTTTAATTTTGAAATTAATTCTGAAAAATCGTTTTTTGGGTTCAATTTTTCCTAAGTTCCTAAAGACATTATTTTAGGAGTAAAATAAATTGGATTTGGAATCCCGGGGTTATTTTACTTAAGATAATGAGGAAAGGTTTTCCTAAAACGAGAAAAAAGATTAATATTACCAATATTTATATTTTTTTATTTTTCACACGTTGCGCACATGTTCATTTATTTTCATCTTGGATTAATATGATTGAAAATCATGTGTTGTTGGAATATTATGATTATGTGATTGGATCATGTAATTGCGTGTGTTGGATGGAAATGGATGATCACGAGCCCTAGACCGAATGTATGGTTTAATTTTCTGTTGGGCCTGTGTGCCTCTTTAACTGCTTTCTCCTTCTCTCTTTCTAGTGCCTTGAATAATAAGGCTTTCTACCTCCCTCCTTATGTACTCCCCCCGGGTTTTCGCTGGGGTTTCTATTTTTTAACATGTAATGAGAGTAGACTAGGAGTGAGGTTTCCTTTTGTAATTGGTGGAGAAGAAGGAAGGACCACATGGAGAGCCCAGACCGGAGGTCCCTTGGAGTTTTCCATGAAGTGAAGAAAGAGAAAAGAGACCAAGGCCCATCAGCATGATGATTGGGTTACTATTATTGTAATAGTATAGGACCAACCCTAGATTGACCATAGATCCACTGCGGGCTCAGTGGATCGCATAGGATTCGGGCTCGTGATCATCCAACAGGGGCGTGCTAGGCTTTAATTTTGCATGTGGTTATTATGATGGATGAATGGCTTTTATTTATCATATAACTGCTATGGATGGATTTTATTTATGCATTATGGATGGATGTATGCATATATATTATGAGATCTCGGTCATTCACTACTCTCACATTGGTTGGACCAATGTTGAAATATTAGACCCTAGATAAAGTGGACATGAACTCTAGGAGTTTGTCCATGCCTTCCAATCCATGGCACAGTGAGGAAGCTGTTTTAGGTCAATAGCGTGGTCTCACGAGTCGTGGCACGTTATTGTACTTAAAAGAAGCCGCACTATGTCATGAACGAAAAATGGGCTGCTGTTATCTGTCTCACGAGTCGTGGGGGTACCAGTGGGTCTGTGGCTCAGTCGATTGGGTCGGGTCTAACGCCCAATTAGCATGATTCGCTTGGAGTCCTCGGGATCATGCGAAAGGGTGAGGCAATAATCTTGGGAATCTCGTGGAACGAGAATGGTATGGAATACCTCCCACAGGATCTTTTCCATGCGAATCGTAAAGCGGGGTATGGGAAAAATCGCTGTGGATCCCAAGCCCACTAGGAAAGGATTTCCCGAAAATCACGTTTGAGAGTACCGTGTTTTCGTATAAATAGTGGGAGGATTAAATGACTAAAGACCAAGCATTTAATTGTTTCATCAAACCACCGTCTTTATTTTCTGGTGATCGCGCGTTGTTTTCTAAATGTAGATTTAAAATGTCTAAGAACCCACTATCAACCATTCTTGAGACAAACAAATTTAATGGAACCAACTACAACGACTGGTTGCGCAATCTCAGGATAGTCCTAGATTACGAGAACCAAGGCTACGTCATGGACGAGCCTCTCCCTAGGACCTTACCGGAAGGATCCACGCCAGAAGAACGTGAGACGTTCGAGACTTGGCATAAGGATAACCGGAAGGTCCGTAGCGTCATACTTGCTTCGATGACCAATGAGATTCAGAAGCAATATGAAAGGCTAGACGATGTCCCTTCCATTATGGCTCGCCTTAAGGATTGCTATGCAGTCCCGGACCGGCATACTAGGTATGTCGCGACCAAGGCGTTCTTTGGAACTAAAATGACAGAAGGATCCTCTGTACAAGAGCATGGGGTTAAAAATGCTTACCCTAGTGGAAAAGCTCGAGGACCTAAAGGCAGGTCTCGATAACGAAACGTACATAGATGTGATCCTTCAGTCACTCCCACCCTCCTTCGACCAATTTATCGTCAACTATAACATGAATGCACTTGAGAAGGGCATTCATGAGTTGATCAATATGTTGGTGCAATACGAGGCAACGACTAAGAAGTCCACGCCTTCGGTATTGTTTGGAGGTGCTTCAACTTCCAAGACGAAAGGCAAGGGTGCCGGACGTTGGAAAAGGAAGAAGGGGAAGGGAAAAGCCGTCATAGCAGCTACGAACACTCAGAGTGTTCCCATTGCCAAAGAGGGGAAAGGCAAAGGAAAGGGAAAGGTTGTCTCCAAGCAACAGTCAAAGGCATATGACATATGTATCAACTGCCGTGAGAAAGGGCATTGGAAGAGAGAGTGCCCCAAACTCTTCTCAAACCAAGGTATATATGTGATTGAGGTTAATATGGTCACTAATTCTGCCTCTTGGGTATTGGATACCGGCTGTGGAGCTCACATTTGCAATGATTTGCAGGTGCTGAAAAGAAGCAGAAAACTAAGTAGCGGGGACATGATCCTGAAGCTTGGAAATGGCAAGGCCATCTCGGCAGAAGCAGTAGGATCCGCCACTTTAGTGATTAGTGATACCATTAGCATAGAATTAGAGCAGGTTTATTTTGTACCTAGTATGATTAAGAACATCATTTCCATTCCATTGTTGGACAATAGTGGTTATGAGTTCAGAATCAATAAAAAATTGCTTTTATTTGATGAGGTGTGGAATTGCTCATCTATTTGGTACATTGCATAACGGGCTCTATATCTTGCAACAAACGAATTTCGTTCTTAACGCTCAACACAAACGGAAATTAGATAATAACGGGAACGCACGTCTGTGGCACGCTAGGCTAGGTCACATATCCCAAGATAGGATGAAAAGGTTGGTAGAGTCAAAGAACCTAGAGGTTGGGGACTTGAGCGATCTACCAACTTGTGAATCTTGTCTAAAAGAGAAAATGACCAAGAAGCCCTTTGTAGGTCAAAGCAGGCTTGCCACGGGTCTATTGGACTTAGTCCATACAGACGTATGTGGACCACTAAGGACGCAGGCTCGAGGTGGGTTCTCCTACTTCATAATCTTCACCGATGATCATTCACGGTATGGTTATGTTTACCTAATGAGGTACAAGTCTGAAGTTCTTGAGAGGTTTAAAGAATTCAGACTTGAAGTGGAGAACCAGACCAACTGCAAAATTAAAGTCCTACGGTCAGACCGAGGTGGTGAATACCTTAGTGCCGAATTCCTTGATTATCTAAAAGAACATGGTATAATATTAGAATGGACACCTCCCGGAACACCACAGTTAAACGGCATCTCTAAAAGGAGGAACCGAACCCTGTTGGACATGGTTCGGTCCATGATGAGTTTTACCAAATTGCCCTTATCGTTTTGGGGTTATGCATTAGAAACGGCAGCCAAGTTGTTGAATTTGGCGCCTACCAGTGCATTGACCCAAACGCCATATGAGATATGGCACGGCAAGCCTGCGTCCTATAACTACTTGAAAGTATGGGGTAGCCCCGCATACGTCAAGAGGTTAGTGGGAGATAAGCTAGAATCCAGGTCTAGCCTATGCAGGTTCGTTGGATACCCTAGAGAAACTGCGGGTTATTACTTTTATGACCCTTTGGAACAAAAGGTATTTGTTTCAAGGAATGCAGTATTCTTGGAGCAAGGCTTCCCGGAGGATATCCAACCTGATGAGCTGATCCTTGAGGAATCAAGTGATGGAACTCAGCCATCAGAAATAGCCGCGGAAACCTCACCACGAGGATTTAGAATTAACGCACGGAGGGCTGACCAACCTAGAGAAGTCCAACATGCTAGGCATGAAGGACAACCTCAAGAAAGGCCAGTCCTGGCCCCTGAACCGCCGGCTCCGATACAGTCAGCGCCCACAGTAATCACTGACGTTCCCGTTCTCCGTAGGTCCACTAGAGAATCCAGACCTCCAGTGAGATATGGGTTTCTAGGTGCGACCGATCTTCTGGATAACGATCCTAAGACATACGGGGAAGCGATGTCTGACATCGACTCCGGGAAATGGCTTGAGGCCATGAAGACCGAAATGGACTCCATGAGCGAGAACCAAGTTTGGAGACTTGTAGATCCACCGAAAGGTGTTAAGCCAGTGGGCTGTAAGTGGGTCTACAAGCGCAAACTCGGCGTTGATGGAGAAGTCACAACCTTTAAGGCTAGGCTTGTAGCTAAGGGATACACTCAACGACCCGGGGTCGATTTTGAGGATACCTACTCGCCAGTAGCCATGGCTAAGTCCATTCGGATCCTGCATGCCATAGCAGCATGGTATGACTATGAAATATGGCAGATGGACGTGAAAACGGCCTTCCTCAACGGTTTCGTTGAAGAAGAGATCTATATGGATCAGCCGGAGGGTTTCACGGTCACTGGAGAAGAACAGAAGGTCTGTCGTCTCCAGAAGTCCATCTATGGCCTCAAACAAGCATCCCGAAGTTGGAACATTCGATTTGATGAAGTAATACGGGGTTATGACTTCATCAAAAACGAATCCGACCCTTGTGTATACAAGAAGGTTAGTGGGAGCTCCATAGTGTTCCTAGTGCTTTACGTGGATGACATTCTGCTCATTGGAAATGACGTCAGAATGTTAGGAAACACGAAAGCATGGTTGTCAACCAAGTTTTCCATGAAGGACTTGGGTGAAGCGTCCTACATCCTAGGCATCCAGATTGTCAGGGACAGATCTAAAAGGATGTTAGGGCTCACCCAAAACTCGTATATGAAGAAAGTTCTAAAGAGATATCGAATGGACAACTCCAAACGAGGATTCCTTCCAATGAGGCATGGGATCAAGTTATCCAAGAAGTAGTCCCCGCAGACTGATGAGGAACTTGAAAAGATGAAAGTCATCCCCTATGCTTCTGCCGTAGGCAGCATCCAATATGCGGTCCATTGCACCAGGCCTGACATTTCATACGCTTTGAGCGTGACAAGCAGATATCAGTCCTGTGCAGGAGAGGCACATTGGAATGCCGTTAAGGGCATCCTTAAGTACCTTAGGAGGACTAAGGAAATGTTCTTGGTCTATGGCAATGGAGAACTAATTCTGGAAGGCTTTAGCGACGCTAGCTTCCAGTCTGATGACGATGATGCCAATTCTCAATCGGGGTATGTATTCAAACTCAACGGAGGAGTAGTGGCTTGGAAAAGTTCCAAGCAAGCAACCACTGCTGACTCCACCACTGAGGCTGAATACATAGCAGCTTCAGAAGCTGCTAAGGAAGCGGTTTGGATGAGAAACTACATCCAAGAGTTGGGTGTGGTGCCTAGCATCGCCGAGCCCGTTGTCATCTTCTGTGATAACAACGGTGCAATAGCGCAAGCAAAGGAACCGAGATCTCATCACCGTTCCAAACACATTCTTAGACGCTACCATCTTCTTAGAGAAATGGTAGGAAGAGGTGACGTTCGGATGGACCGAGTCAACTCAGCAGACAACACAGCAGACCCGCTGACAAAGCCTATGTCGCAGAGTGCTCATACGCAACATCTTGAGAAGATGTGGATTAGGCATATGGGTGATTGGCTTTAAAGGTCAAGTGGGAGATTGTTAGAATAGGTGACCATGTAAGCCAATTTTGGCAGGAATATGTAACCTATGTCTAGACAATTTCAGGTGTTTGATAAATCATTAATGAATAAAGAAGTGAATTTCATTTGGCATCACTTTGTTTGTGTTCACTTATATTTGTTTTCCATATCTGTTCACTACGCAAACAAAGCCCACGGACTGAGAATCAATTTCGGGGACTGGGACTACGCTTGGAGGTAGGTCCATGGAATCAGTCTTCCCGAATCGGTCCGGAAATCTCCAAGTCAAGGAATCCCGAAAATGGGTACCGGGATTCCATTTGAGACTTGCACTAAGCACCTGCTGTCGTGTTTCATCGACGGGTGACGAGGGTCGTCTAAGCAGTGTTTGTGGGTTAGCATGCTCGGACACAGCTGACTGAGGTGACTCGCGGGAACCGTCTTACGGAGGACCTTGAGTATGGTCAGCAAGGTATGACGTGTATTCCCGATTCCAACGGTACAGGCCAAGTCCTTTGACTTGAGGAATTGCTGAGTTTACCTGTACATCAGGGCTGTATCTTAGATATGGTGAGAGATTGCCAGAATTCTCTTTGGTAGTCATAAGCCATGTCTAGTGCAGTTCTGGTGTGCAAAGTGACAGTAGTTTCCAAGAAAGGATCTGTCTCCTGTCAATAGGTTTTGACAGTTGAGTCTCATGTATGCTCTGTGTCTTGTCCCTAAAATCTGTGGCCACAGTAACTGAACAGAAGGGAAGGATTCCCTTGCGGCGTTTAGTGAGGACAGACCGACACTTAGGTCCAAAATGGGTACCTGCATTATCCGTGCCCTAGACTCTAAGTGATGAGACCGAAGACAGAAGGACAAGTGTACTGTTAGAGCCTAAATGTTCATCCCTGAATATTTCACCTAGTCTCTAGTGCCATGGACCGTTGCTAGATGGCCACCCATGGTAACGGAAGGATTCTAGGAATCCGACCAAGTCTAGCTGAAAGGTGAACCTAAAGAGTCACACACTATCCACATACATTTAGATATTTAATTAGGAATTAAATATTGGAGTGAAGGAATGATTAAATTGGATTTAATCGGGTCCTTTATTTTTCTTGGAGAAATAATTCCTTCTATTAGATGTAAGGAATTAAATTGATAAATTAGATTTATCAAAGGGATTTATTTAATGGGCTTAAATAATATTTATATTTATTTTAGCCTCTTGGAAATATTTAAATAGGTTTTAAATATTCCATTAAATTAAATTAAATCAACGGTGAGATGAATGGGAGAGATGGATGGCTAGGATTGTTTTGACTAGGTCAAAACACTACTTTGACTAGGACTTTGACTAGGCCAAAATCCTAGTCAAAATAGAGTTCTTGAAAGAGGAGTTTAAAGAGGATTAGACTCCTCTTCTATATAAACCCTAGCATCCTACACGTTGAAGGATGATGAAACTCCAACACACGCACTACAACACACACACACGGATTCTCTCTCCCTCTCTCTCGTCCGATTCTCTCTCCCTCTCCAAGAAATATTTTCTTGGTTCTTTTTGTTTTTGGAACATTAAGAACTTGATGAATCAATACCATTAATCAATAATGTGTTATTGATTCATCCACTCCAAAAACATAAACTTGTTCGTTGCTAGCACGACGTGCAAGATACGTGGGTGGATCGTGTGTCACGATTTAGAGGGTCTCAAAGACGAGATCTTGGTGCAAAACGGGGAACAACACGTGTAGCCGTTGAAGACGAAAACGACAACGGGTAGGTCTCGTTTATGATTTTCGTCCCTTTTAATTTTCTACCCTATGGCCTCCATGATTTATTTTGTGTTATTCATTCATGAGATACACCGAACACCCGGGAATTTCAAAGGCACACCCTTTGAAACGTGTTCTTTAATTTAAAAGCATGTTTAAATTCCATATTTAATTTTAATTATACCGCGCTTCCGCATTCGCGCTTTTCCCGGGACGATCCACAATTTCTTTCAGTGGTATCAGAGCCCGGTTCGGTGTATAGGCCTAGGGTTTATGTGCGTTTTAAGCATGAAACGTGATTTAGCATATTTTAATTGAATCTTGAATTTCTTGATTATTAAAGCATGTTATTTTATTGCTTTTAATTCGTGTGAATTTATGAATGTTGGTGTTTTCTGTTTTTCTTGGGAAACGGGATGGGAAATTAATCTGAAAAACGAGAGAAAACGCCACAGCCGGCCAGCCGGGAAGGCTGGCCGCGCGCAGCCGAGTACTGTTGGTAGGGCGTACGCGCGCAGGCATGGGAAGCCTGCGCGCGCGCGCACTGCCGGCCGCGCAGGGGCAGCGCACAGCCAGGATGGCTGCGCGCGGGCGTGCGCGCATGGAAGCGCCTCCAGGCGCGCGCGCGGGTAGACAAAGGAGTCTGCGCGCGCGCGCCCGGCAGGCACGCCCATGCGCGCGCGCAAGGCTGACGGGCGGGGAGCCCGCGCGCGGACGGGCACCAGGCGCGCCACCAGGCGCGCGCGCACGCAGACGGAGGCGTCTGCGCGCGCGCGCCCGGCAGGCACGCCCAGTGCGCGTCTGCGCGCGCGCTCTACCGCGAGTAGCCATTGAAGACGAAAACGACAACGGGTAGGTCTCGATTTACGTTTTCGCCTCCTTTTATTTTTCAACCCTATGGCCTCCATGATTGCTTACGTGTTATTTATTCATGAGATACACCAAACACTCGGGAAATCTCAAGGGCACACCCCTTGAGCGTGTTCTTTAATTCATTAAAGCATGCTTTATTTTTGTACTTTATGTTATATCGCGCTTCCGCATTCGCGCAATTTCCCGGGACGATCCACGATTTCTTTCACAAAGCACAAAGGTTTGATGCAAGTTTAAGAGGAGTTGAAAGTCCTCCATGTAAGAAATGATGTGGCTTTCCATGATGGCTAGGTGGTCCACATATTGTGCTAACATGGTTGGAGGTTAGCACAAGTTGTGCATTAGTGTGTAGGTGGTTTTGGAAACTACCTACAACTACACAACACATGTATACACTTTTCAACTCCCTAACTTGCATTCTCCTCACACAAGCCACAGAATTTTCCCGCATTTTTCTCCATTTTTGAGTTCTCTTTGAATTGGATTCAAGATGAGAACATGAGAAATACGTATACACTAATCAATAGTGTAATACGTATTTCGTTTCTTCCTTGATCTAGCTTCTACCTAGCAGTAGATCTAGATTTACTTTCCTAGTGTGGTGTGGATTATCTTTAGAGGGGTTCTAACTTGAATCCTAAGGTGAACGGAAAAGGAACGAAAAGGGATTGAAAGCTTGTTGCCGTTCTACATGTGAAACGAAAAGGTAATGTTACTATTTAAATTATTGTACCTTTTTGTTTCCTCCTTTAGCCTCATGTTCAAGCATTTTTTTCTGTATGTTATCATACTTTTGAATACACCGAACACCCAGGAATTCAAAGGGAACACCCCTTTGAAATTGTTTTAAATTTCTTTTACTTTTACGCTTCCGCCGTGTTCCCGGGTTGTACTGATTCTTTCATCAACCGGAAGGTTTCAAATCTATTGGAGAAGTTCAAAAGGTCTGTCGTCTCCAAAGATCCATCTGTGGCCTCAAACAAGCTTCCTGAAGATGGAACATACTTTTATGAAGTCATACGGGTATATGATTTCATCAAGAACAAGTTCAATCTTTGTGTATACAAGAAGATCAGTGGGAGCTCTATTGCCTTCCTAGTGCATTACGTGGATGACATCTTGCTCACTGGGAATGATGCTAAGATGTTGGGAACCACTAAAGTTTGGTTGTCAACACAATTTTTCATGAAGGATATGGGCAAGGCATCCTACATCCTTGGAATCAAGATCTATAGGCATAGATCTAGAAGGATGTTAGGAATGGCCCAGTCCTCGTATATTGAGAAGGTCTTGAAGAGATTCAAGATGGAGAACTCAAAACGAGGATTCCTTCCTATGAGGCATGGAATTAAGTTGTCCAAGAAGCAGTCTTAAGACTAATAAGGAGCCTAAATGGATGTTGGACATCCTCTATGCTTCAGCCGTAGGCAGCATTCGGTACGATGTCTAGTGCACTAGACTTGATGTCGCTTTCGCTTTGAGCGTGACTAGTCGATATCAAGCATGTGCCGGGGAGGCACATTGGAGTGCGGTCAAGACTATCCTAAAGTACCTAAAAAGGATTAAGGACATGTTCTTGATCTATGGTGGTTGAGAATTGATACTGGAAAGCTATAGCAACGCTAGCTTCCAGTCGGAGGACGATGATGCCAAGTCCCAGTCTAGTTTTGTATTCAGACTAAATGGTGGCATGGTTGCTTGGAAGAGTTCCAAGCAGGCTACCACGACAAACTCTACCATAGAGTCAGAATACATAGCAGCTTCGGAAGCTGCTAAGGAGGCAGTTTGGATGAAGAGCTACATCCAAGAGTTGAGTGTAGTACCTAGCATCACTGAACCAGTGGTTATCTTCTGCGATAATAATGGGGCGATAGCACAAGCAAAGGAATCGAGATCTCATCACGATCCAAGCATATTCTTAGACGCTACCATCTGCTCAGAGAGATGGTTAGCAGGGGTGACGTTCGAATGGAGCGAGTCAGCTCTGCAGAAAACATAGCAGATCCACTTACTAAGACCGTGTCGCAAGTTTCCCATACTCAACATCTGGATAAGATGGGATTGAGGTCAATAGGTGATTGGCTTTAGGTCAAGTAGGAGATTGTTAGAATAGGTGACTAGAAAGCTAATAGGTTTGGCGTTTTGTAACCTATTTGACAACTTGATGTAATGTAATATTATGTAATGAATAAAATGAGTATTCATTACCCATGGTACCTTCTTTGTTGTGCTCATTTTTCATATGTTAAAAAGGTATTTTACATATATCGCAACAAAGCCCATAGACTATAATTAACAACTCATGCAGTTGGGCCACGCCTTGGATAATAGTCATGAAACAAACTGATAAAGTGTTGGGTCTGAAACATTCCAAGTCGAGGACCTTAAGACCGGGCATCGAGAGTCCTATAGAGACTTGCACCAAGAGTCGTATTCATTGGATGAGTCCGTGCTTCATCGGCGACAGGTGTGGGACGCCTACATGATCTTGGTAGGTTGGCCGACTGGGGTCGAGCCGATTGAACTAACTCGGGGGATCATCATATGGAAGCCTTGGAGGCTTGGTCGGTATGATTGGATTTTCCCGGTTCTGATAGTACGGGAGCAATCCTCAGACTTGAGGAACCATGGTAGTCACGTACACAGGATGGCTGTGTCTTCGATTTGTCAAGAGGTGATCATTCTTTAAGATGATCATTATAAGCCTTGTCCAGTGCAGTCAGAATGTGTAGCGAGGACAGTGGGTTCCAAGAAGAGGATCCGTCCCCTGTCAGTATATAACAGAGGTATCTCCTATGCACTCAGAGACACGTTCATGCTGCTTAAACCTGTTGCCACTGTGGTTGGTCGAACAGAAATTTTTTTCTTGTGTCGATGCAATGAGGCATGCGTAGTCTCGAGTATTAAGTATAGATGCCTAGTCGAGGATGGGAACCAACGCCCAATTTCATACCTTAGACTAAGGCTGGGAGACTGTAGATGGAAGGACCGTACCCGTACGGAATCAGCGCCTAAATGTTAACGCCAATATTCACCTAGTCCCTAGTGTCATGGACCGTTGCTAGACGGCCACCCATTGTAACGGGCCGTTCTTGGACACGGGCCCATGTCAGCTGAGGGTGAACCTAAAAGGTCACACACAAATTACCGACAAGGTGGAGAATTTAACTTGGAGTCAATTTTTCGGATGATAATTAAATAATTGGATTACTTAAGGGATTGTCCATTGGATGGACGGGCCGATATGTATCGGGCCCTTATTTAATTGGTAAATGGGATTTATCGGTTAATGAAGAGAGTCGAAAGATTGGATCTTTTAATTGGATTAAAAGATAAATGGGATTATTTAAGTGAACCTTGAATTAAATGGGATTTAATTTGAGTTCGTTGTAATTGGATTTCAGTGGAACCCGGTCCATTAAATTTTGGTCCAAGAGGTGTGTTAATTCCACTTTTGGAATAGGAAGAAGTTGGACTTCTTCCCTAATGTGGTATGGCCGAAAATTAACACTTTTGAAGTGGTAAAAATCGGCCATACATGGCCTTGATGTGTTAACTTGTCACTTTTGGTAAGGGACAAATCAATGTTAGAATAGGTGATCACAAAGCCAATTGGATTGGCGGTTTTGGGTAGTATTTAGCAATCTTTATTATTGACTTGGCGAATATTGTAAGTATTCATCCGTGGCACTATGTGTTTGTTGTGCTTACTGATTACGTTAAACGGCGTTTTAACGTCACAACAAATGCCCACAGACCAATTCGATAACCCATGTAGTTGGTTGCGCATTGGATGGCAGCTATGAAACCAACTTCTGAGGGTTGGTCTGAAATATTCCAAGTCGAGGACCTCGAGACAGGGCATCGAGGGTCCTATAGAGACTTGCACTAAGGATTGCATCCATTGGATGAGTGTCGTGTTTCATCGGCGACAAACGTTGGACATCTATGCAATATTAGTGGGTTAGTTGAATAGGGTGTCAACTGACTGAACTGACTCGCGGGAATCGTCATATGGAAGCATTGGAGGATTGGTCGGTATGACTGGCATTCCTGGCTCCGATAGTACGAGATTAGTCCTCGGACTTGAGGAATCATGGCAGTCACATGGATATGAAGGTTGTATCTAGGGTGTGGCAAGAGATGTCCGTATTTGGGATACGTTCATCATAAGCTTTATCCAGTGCAGTCGAAATATCGATTGAGGACGGTGGATTCCAAGATGGGATCTGTCACTTGTCAGTATATGACAATCAAGTCTCTTGTGCGCTCTGAGACGGTTTAAGCTCTTTAAGTCTGTGGCCACAGTGACTGGTTGAGTAGGGAATGGTTTCCTACGTCGATCAATAGTGCAAACGTGTCTCGAGTCATTGAGCATAGTTGTCTAGTCCAGGATGGGAACCGACGTCCAATTCCATGCCCTAGACTTAGACCGGGAGACGAATGATGGAAGGACCGTACTCGTATGGAACTCGGGAGCCTAAATGTTCAGTTATGAAACCAACCTCTGAGGGTTGGCCTGAAATGTTCCGAGTCGAGGACCTGGAGATAGGGCATCAAGGGTCCTATAGAGACTTGCACTAAGGATTGCATTCATTGGATGAGTGTCCGTGTTTCATTAGCGACAGACGTTGGACGTCTATGCAGTATTAGTGGGTTAGTTCACAAGGGTGTCAGCTGACTGAACTGACTCGCGGGAAACGTCATATGGAAGCCTTGGAGGCTTGGTCGGTAACCTAGCATTACTATTCTCCAACCAATTATGTAACCTAGTATGATCAAATTATGTTTTTCTATTGTTGGACAATTAGGATTACATGTTTTTGATTAATAAAAGTTTCTTTTATTTGACGAAGAATGGTTATTCTTGTTTGCTAGGTTGTTTGCATAATTGTTTCAATATTATCCCATAATTAGATTATGAATGCTCAAAACAAATGATAAAATGGATAATCAAGATAAACTCACAGATTTGGCATGCAAAGTTAGGTCACATTCCTCTAGATAGGATAAGGAGGTTAGTAGATTCAAGGAGTCTAGAAATAGACAATTTGAGCTTACTAGCTTGCAAGTCTTTCCTAAGCAGAAAGATGGCCGAGAAGCTCTTTATAGGATAAATTATACTGGTCTTGTGTATACAGTGACCCACAAATTTCTGACTGGATCCAATCCAACAGACCAAAGGCTTCGGGAATTAGATTTGAAGTGGGAACATAACTGGTTGCAAAATTAACCTTCGTTTGGACCGAGAGGTGTGTATTTAATGGGAGTTCTTGATGTATTGAAATGGGAATGGAATTCTCACTCAGTGAAATTCTTCCCGGAATGCCATTATTGAACAGCGTCTCTGATAAGGGAGGAATCAAACCTTGTTGGAAATGGTTCGGTCGGTATTTTCACCGAACTACCTTAGTCCATCTGGGCATGTTCTTAAGACAGTAACCAAGTTGTAAAACATAGCACTTTCTAAGGATCGTTGCCCAGACGCCATAATGGATATGGCATGGCAAGCCTGTATCCTACAAAGTACTTGAGTATGTGGGATGGTCTTGCATACGTTAAGGGACTAGTGGGAGGCAAACTAGGTTTGCACAGGTTCATGTGTTGTCCGAAGAGAAATTGGATTTCAGAGGATAACCGGTGTAAGGAGTAGCTCCTTGAGGAATCAAGTAGAGCGACACCTCAGTGTGATATGGTAAACATCATTTGAAATCAAGTTTGCTCACTAACTATATTCCAGTTCTCCTAAGGATGACCAGAATATCCTAAATACCTGAGAGGTATAGGTTTCTGGGTCAGTCTGGTAAATTAGATTACAATCCAAAAGATATACGGAGAAACAATGTTGGACGTTGGATCAAATCAATGGCTTCGAGCCGTGTTATTCGACATGGAATTCAAACTAGATTTGAAACTCCATGTAATTGGAGTATTCATTTTGATGAGTTCATACAGGTATGACTCGATCAATAACGAGCTTGAGGGTCAGTGGGAGTTTGGTTGTGTTCCTAGTGTTTAAAGTGTGTAATGTCTTATTCATTTGGAATGAATTTACGATGTTAGGAAACACTGAAACACAAATGTTGTTCACGCAATTCTCCATGAAAGGAATTAGATTCCTATATATAGGGTTAAGCTGTCCAAGACTCAGTCAAGGTTGATTGACGAGGAAGCTTAGATGTTTGACATCTCCTACGTGTTTGCCGTAGGCAGCATGGGTATGTTGTTTGGTGCATGGTGTTAGAGAAGGTGACCATGAAGCCAATTTTATTAGGCGAAATGTAACCTATGTCTCAATACTTTCAGAAGTTCTAATAAACACTGATGAATGAGAAAGTGATGTTCATCTGGCTTATACTTTGTCTGTGTTCACTTTACTGCTTTATAACTGTTCACTGAACAAACAAAGCCCACAAACTGAGATCACATTTCGGGAACTGGAACTGCGCTTTGAGGTAGGTTCATGAAATCAGTTCCGCCGAATCAGTCTGAAAAACTCTAAGTCAAGGAATCTCGAGAAATGGGTATCGAGAATCCACTTGAGGCTTGTACTAAGCATCTGATGTCGTGTTTCATTGACAGGTGACGAGGGTCGTCTATGCAGTGTTAGTGGGTCAGCTGGCTAGGGAGCAGCTGACTGAGGTGACTCGCGGGAACCATCTTATGGAGGACCTTGAGTAGGGTCAGATAGGTATGACTTGAGTTCCCGGTTCCAATGGTACAGGTTAATCCTTAGACTTGAGGAACTGCTGAGTTTACCTGTATACCGTATCTGTATCTTAGGTATGGTGAGAGATTACCAAATCTTAGTTACTGAGTAATCATAAGCCATATCTAGTGCAGTCATGATGTGAAGTGTGACAGTAGATTCCAAGAAAGGATCTATCTCCTGTCACTGACCCTATGGTTTGTCGTTTTGTTGTTTCGTTCTTTACAACCCTACGATCTCCATGATTTTACGTTCTTTGTTTTGTTCATGAGATACACCAAATGCCCGGGAGGTTCAAGGGAACACCCATTGAATGTTTATGTTTAATTCTTGTTTATAACATGTTTTAATTCTTTCAATTTTAACATTGTACCGTGCTTCCGCATTCGCACTTATCCCGGACGATCCACACGCCTGTCATAGGCTTTCAGTGGTATCAGTGCCCGGTTCGGTATATAGGCCTAGGGTTTTACATGTGTTTAAAGCATGAAAACTTGTATCGCATAATTTATGTGTTTCTTGATATTTATATTATCAAGCATGTCATTTTCATGTCGTTTATCATGCAAGAGTTCTTGCTGATTTTGGTATTTCTTGGTTTCTTGGAAAATGGTGTAGAAAAATAAAACGTGACAAAAAAAACGCATCACGCGGTAGCCGACGGCTGACCGCGCGCGCGGCCGCCCAGCCAGGAGCGCACAGCACGGGCGAGCTTACGGCAGTTACACGCGCTGCCGGTCACGCGGGCTGATGCGCGGCCAGGCGCGCGCACACGCAGGCAGGGGAGCCTGCACGCCAGGCCATTGCATCAGGGACGCACGCGAGATCGATGCGCGACCAGGCAAGCAACGGAAGCAAACAGGCAGCAGAGCCTGCGCCACTAGGCGCGCACGCAAACAGGCAGTGGAGCCTCCGTGTGCGCACCCGGCAGGCGCACCTGATGCGCGTGTGCCAGCACGGCAGGGCAATGCGCACAGACAGAGGCGCCTGTGCACGACTGCCCTGCCAGCACATGAGAGCACGGCCACGCGCGCGCGCAAGCAGGAAGGGGCCTGCGCCCGCGCGCCCGGGCAGGCGTGCCCTACGCACGCGGGCGGCGGGCTAGGCCTACCGGCCTGCCTGCGCTGACGGGCGCCGGCGCCGGCGGCTCTTCGCCATTTTGTGTTTTTCTTGTTCTTTAATTTTTTAGAATATTCTCTAAATTTTTTTTTTTATCTATTTACCATGTTTTCTTGAAGACATTATTTGGAAAGTTATTTTATTTTTGGTTTAGAATCTCAATATTTTAACTACTTTCAAATAATGAGGAAAGGTTTTTCCTAAACAAGAAAGGGGATTACCAATATTACGCCAAGTTTATATGCACGACTCGTTCTCTCATTTCTTTTATGTGTGATGTGATTGGATATCGTGGATTATGTACATGTATTTGTATGAGTGGATATCATGTAATTATGTGCGTTGATTGAGAATAGATGATCACAAGCCCTAGACCCGATTTATGGTTTAAATTTATGTTGGGCCTATGTGCCTCTTTCATTTTCTCCTCCTCTCTTCTAGTTGTCTTGGAATAATAAGGCATTCTATCTCCCTCCAATTGTACTCCCCCCGGTATTTCACTGGGGTTTCTTTTTAAATTTGTAATGAGAGTAGTATAGTGGTGAGGAATTATTTCATTTTAGTTTCCATGGTGGAGATAAAGGATGGCCCGGATGGAGAGCCCAGAATGAGGAATCCAAGGCGTTCCATGGAGACCCGAAGGAGAAAGAGACCAAGGCCCATCAGTGTGTTATTCGGTTGCTATTATTGAATGTAATAGTGTTGGACCAACCTTAGATTGACCATAGATACACTGCGGGCTCAGTGGGTGGCATAGGAATCGGGCTTGTGATCATCCAACAGGGGCGTGCTAGGCTTTAATTCTGCATGTGGCTCTTATGGTGAATGAATAGTTTATTTATCGTATTATTGCTATAGCATGCAAACCTTTTATAATGCATTATGTATGTATGTATGTGTGGGATCTCGGTCATTAGAACTCTCACTTGGTTAGACCAAGCTGAATATTAGACCCTTCATAAATGGACTTGAACTCTAGGAGTTCGTCCATGCCTTCCATCCATGTCAAAGTAAGGAAGCTAGATTCAGTTAATAGCGTGGTCTCACGAGTCGAGGCATGGCTATGATACTTAAAAGAAGCTGCACTTTGTCATGAACGAGGAGTACACTAATGTTACCTATCTTAGGAGTCGTGGAGGTAACAGAGAGTCTATGAATCAGTTGATTGGGCCGGGTCTAACGCCCGAATAATGTGATTCGCTTGGAGTCCTCTGGATCACGTAAAAAGGTGAGGCAGTTATCATTGGAATCTCATTGAACGAGAATGGTATGGTATACCTCCTACAGGTTGTTTCCCATGCGAATCGCAAAAGCGGGGCATGGGGGAGATCACTGTGGATCCCAAGCCCACTAGGAAAGGAATTTTCCGAAAAAAAACGTTTGAGAGTATCGTGTTTTCATATAAATAGTGGAAGCATTAAATGACTAAATTCCAAGAGTTTAATTTTATTAAAACTTTAAATTTCATTCTGTTGATTGTAGTTCTGTTCTTTAAATGTAGATTTAAACTGTCTAAGAACCCATTATTAACCATACTTGAGACAAACAAGTTTAATGGAACCAATTACAACGACTGATTGCGCAATCTGAGGATAGTCCTCGATTACGAGAACCAAGGCTATGTCATGGACGAGCCGTTTCCTAGGACCTTGCCAGAAGGATCCACGCTAGACAAACGTGAGACGTTCGAGACTTGGAATAAGGGTAAGCGGAGAGTACGTAGCATCATACTTGTCTCTATGATAAATGAGATTCAAAAGCAGTATGAGAGGCTAGACGATGTCCCTTCCATCGGGCGCGCACGCACGCAGGCAAGGGAGCTGCGCGCGACAGGCCGGCGCATCAAGGGCGCTCCACGGCCAGGGAAGCTGCGAGCGCGCGCGCGCACGCAAGCAGGCATCGGAGCCTGCGCGTGTGCGCCCAGCAGGCGACACGATAGGGCAGCATGCGCAGGCAGAGGAGCGTGCGCACGGCTGCCCCGCCAGCACACCAGCGCGAGCGACATAGCACAGCCAGGCGCGCGTGCGAGTAGGCAGGGGCCTGCGTGCACGCCCGGCCGGCGTGCCCTGCACGCGTGCGGGCGGCAGGCCAAGCCTGTTGGCCCCCGTGCGCCGACAGGCGCCGCCAGAGGCGGCGTCTGTTTGTCGTTTTGTGTTTTTCTTGTTCTTTAATTTTTTGGATAATTTCTGAAAAAATGGTTTTATTTATTTTTGCATGTTTCTTGAAGACATTATTTGGAAATTTGTTATATTGGATTTTGAATTCCAAAATTTTATTCACTTTCAAATAATGAGGAAAGGTTTTCCTAGACAAGAAAGGGGATTGCAAATATTATGCCAAGTTTACATGCATGACTCCTTCTCTCGTTTTTTATTATGGATGATGATGTGATTGGATATCATGGATTACGTACTTGTGTTTATATGTTTGTATATCATGTAATTATGTGCGTTGATTGAGAATGGGTGATCACAAGCCCTGGACCGCATGTATGGTTTAAATTTATGTTGGGCCTGTGTGCCTGTTTTATTTTCTCCTCCTGTTTTCTAGTTGCGTTGGAATAATAAGGCATCCTATCTCCCTCATGTTATATTCCCCCCGGGTTTTCGCTGGGGCTTCTTTTTAAATATGTAATGAGAGTAGTATAGTGGTGAGGATTTATTTTATTTTATTTCCATGGTGGAGATGAAGGAGAGCCCAGAATGATGAATCCAAGGCGTTCCATGAAGACCTGAAGGAAAAAGGAAAGTTGACTTAAAGCAACAGTTGAGGGCAAATGACATATGTATTCATTGCCGTGAGAAAGGGCATTGGAAGATAGATTGCCCCAAACTCCTCTCCAAGCAAGGTATCTTTGTGATTGAGGTTAATATGGTTACTAACACTGCGTCTTGGGTATTAGATACCGGATGTGGAGCTCAGCCTACCACCCCATCGCGCGCACAGGCGCTGCCTGGTCGGGCGCGCGCGTGCAGGCCCCTTGCATGCGTGCACGCGCGGCCTGGGCATTCCGGCAGGCCATCGTGCGCACAGGCCCCCTTGCCTTGCGTGCGCACTGGCCTGCTGGCTGCCGGCCTTGCCGTGCGCAGTGCGCGCGCAGACGTGCACTGGGCACGCCTGCCGGGCGCGCGCGCGCAGACTCCTCTGTCGCCGTGCACGGGCGCCTGGCGGCGCTGCCCAGAGTCCATCCGCTCGCGCGCGCGTGCGCAGACGCCCTTGTCTGCGTGCGCGCGCGCCTGCAGGCGCTGCCCTGCGCGCGCTTGCGCGCAGCCTGCGCAACCGGCTGGGCGGGTGCGCGCAGGCTTCCCTTGCCTGCGCGCGGCCAGCCCTCCCGGCTGGGCGGCTGCGTCGTTTCTCGTTTTTCGTTCAATTTTCCACCCCGTTTCCCAAGAAAAACAGAAAAAAATACCAACATTCAGAAATTCACACGAATTAAAAGCAATAAAACCGACATGCTTATAATCAAGAAAAATCAAGATTTAATATAAAACATGCCAATATCACGTTTCATGCTTAGAACACACATTAACCCTAGGCCTATACACCGAACCGGGCTCTGATACCACTGAAAGAAATTGGTGGATCGTCCCAAGAATTGCGCGAATGCGGAAGCGCGATAAAAATAAACATACAAAAATAAAGCATGCTTTTAATTTAAAAGAACACGCTCAAGGGGTGTACCCTTTGTTAGAATAGGTGACCAGAAAGTCAATGGTATTGGCTGTTCTGAGAACCATTCGTCAATCTGTGAACAAGTAATATTATGTTAATGAATGTAGTAAGGATTCATAGGCATGAGTTTGTTGTACTTACTGCTTGCATCGTTACGATGTCACAACAAACGCCCATAGACTGAAATAACGTTTCGGGAAATCGGAACTACGCTTGGAGGTAGGTTCATGAAATCAATTTCGCCGAATCAGTCTGAAATACTCCAAGTCAAAGGAATCTCGAGACAACGCATCGAGAATCCATTTGAGACTTGCACTAAGCATCTGCTGTCGTGTTTCATCGACGGGTGACGAGGATCGTCTAAGCAGTGTTAGTGGGTCGGCCTGCTGGGGAGCGGCCAACTGAGATGACTCGCGGGAATCGTCATATAGAAGCTACTCGGGCTTGGTCGGTATGACTCGTATTCCCGGTTCCGATAGTACGGGATTAGTCCTCGGACTTGAGGATCACGACAGTCCCCTACATACTAAGGCTGTATCTTGGATCTGGTGAAATTTGACCGATTATATCACATGGTCATCATAAGCCTCGTCCAGTGCAGTCGGAGTATGTAAGAACGGTGAATTCCAAGATAGGATCTGTCCCCTGTCAAAGGATATGACAGCAAGATCTCCTATGCGCTCGGAGATGGTTTAGACTCACAAAGTCTATGGCCATAGCACTTGATGTATTGGGAAAGGATTTCCTACGTCGAGTTAAACCTATCTCGAGCATTATGCATAGTTGCCTAGTCAAAGATGGGAACCGACCCCTAGACTAAAGGCCGGGAGACAGGCGACAGTAGGACCATACCCGTACGTATCGAGCGTCGGTAGGACCGCACCTGCGTATAACTCGGAGCCTAAATGTTCACACCATAAATTCACCTAGTCTCTAGTGCCATGGACCATTGCTAGATGGCCACCCATGGTAACAGACTACTTTGGTTATGAAATAACAAGAAGTAAGTCCAAGTCTAGCTGAAAGGTGAACCTAAAGAGTCACACCCGCTACACCAAATGAAAGGGAATTAATTTGGAATTAATTCCGGGAGAAGGTTTAATTTAATGGAATTAAATTATACTTCTTGGAGATTCAAGCCTCGATGGATTATTTTGAATAATCGGGCTTGAGTTCATAAATTAGATTTATGAATTTTATAAAGCATGGGCTTTCCTTTTAATTAGATTAAAAGGGTGAATTAATTAATTAGTGGGCTTAGTATATTAAATAGGATTTAATATAAAGTCCATGGGACTATTGAATTTAGAATTAAATAATCCCATTCTATGGAATTAATTAATGGGCTTGGTATATTAAATAGGATTTAATATAAAGTCCATGGGACTATTTAATTTAGAATTAAATAAGTCCTTTCCATTAATTAATTAATGGGCTTAGTATATTAAATATGATTTAATATAAAGTCCATGGGAATATTTAATTTAGAATTAAATAGGCCCATTCCATAAAGCCCATCAAAATGGATGGACAAGATTTGATCTAGAGAACGATGAGATGAAGGGCCATGATTAATTTGACTTAATCAAAGCCTAATTTGACTAGGATTTGATTAGGTCAAAATCCTAGTCAAAGTGTGTCTCTTTGGAAGAGTTTGAGAAGGAATAGGAATTCCATCTTCTATAAATACTTAAAAAACACACACTCACACCTAGTATTCTCTACAACTCTCATCTCTCATTCCCTCTCAAGATTTCGTCCACCCTCTTTCTTCTCTCCAAGAAATATACTTTGTTCTTCTTGATTTTATTCAAGTTAAGAACATAAGAGACATTGATTGCGTTAATTCATAGCGTGTATCGATGTCTCTTCTCCCCAAATAATTTCTTGCTAGCACAAGGGTTGTTTGCTTTCCGGTGGAGCGAGTGAGATGATTTAGAGGGTCTCTTATTTGAGATCTTGGTGCAAAACGGGGAACAATGCGTGTAACCGAAACGAAGACAAAACTACAACCGGGTAGGTTCTTTAATTTTGTTTTTTCCGGTTTCAATTCTATGGCCTCCATGTTGTGTTTTATTGAATATGAGATACACCGAACGCCCGGGAGAATCAAGGGCACACCCCTTGATTCGTTTATGTACGTTATGCATGATTTAAATTCCATTTAATTATGCTTTGTAATTTTATTACACACTATTTCGCGCTTTCGCTATACGCGTCAATCTCCCGGGCCGATCCACACATTCTTTCAGTGGTATCAGAGCCCGGTTCGGTGTATAGGCCTAGAATTCTATGTGCTATGTGCGTTTAAGCATGATAAACATGTTTTAATTTACGTTTATAGCATGTTTCTCGTGGATATTTATTGGCGTTTAATTTTGCATGGGATTTTGGATCTTGGTTTTCTTGAATATGTTAATACATGTTCTAGGGTTTAATTTATCTTGTGGTTCAGAAACATTGCATGAAAAGTCGAAAAAGAGTGAAAAACGGCGAACCGGCAGCAGCAGCACACTGGCCGCGCGCACAGGGGCGCGGCCGGGCGCGCGTGCAGGCAAGGGCCTGCGCGCGCGCGCACGGTCTGCGCTGGGCGCGCGCGCTGTGCGCGCAGGCAGAGGCGCCTGCACGCGCGCGCGCGCGCCTGGCCGGCCGGCTGTGCCGTTTTCCGTTTCTCTCCCGTTTTTAGCTCGTTTTTCAAAACTATTTTTTCTGAATTATTTTTATGATATTTTCTGCATTATTCTGAACCCGTTGACTTAGAATATTTATTTTTTGAGATTTGGAATTTCCTAAAATAAATATTGCTTGGTTGATGAGGAAAGGATTTCCTAACAAGATTTAATTTTTGCAATGGTTGCACCAATGATCAAAATTCACATGTGAAATTTCGCAATAATTTCTGCATTTTATGATGTTGGACATCATGGTTATTTTATGGCTTGAGTATGAGTAGATCTTGACATGTATTAATATTGCACAAATTGTTGGATTTTGGAATTCTTGAATAAATGGGCATATTCTTGAATTTTTGATTTTTGTGTTTCAGAAAAATTAATTTTTCTGTATAATTCTGGGAATTTTTCTGAATTAATTAACTTGGGGCATTTTAATTTTGGTTGAGATTTTGTATTTCGTAGAATTAATGTTGCCTTGTTAATTATGGAAAAAGTTTTTCCAACAAAAATCGTTGTGCATAGGTTGCACTATTATCCAATGTTTGGTGTGAATATTTTACATGTAGTTTATGCATTTATTTTATGGTATGGATTATCATGGATGTTGGTATAGCATATTTTACGTGGGATATGTATTTGTGCTATTTGTGTTAATTGATTTGACAAAGGATGATCACAAAGCCCCTAGATCGCATGTATGGTTTATTTACATTTATTTGTTGGGTTGTGGCCTGTGTGCCTCTTTATTTTCCTCTCTGTCTCTCTTCTAGTGCCTTGGAATAATAAGGCTTTCTCTCTCCCTCCTAATGTAGTCCCCCCAAATGTTTAATTGGGGTTTCTTATTTTATGATGTAATCAGAGTAGAATTAGTAGTGAGGTTTTATTTTTTTGCAAATAAAAGCTGCAAGAGAGGACAAGCCCAAGGTGTTGGACGCCCATGGAGGTAGCCATCAGATGGCCCACGGAGGATCCATGGAGAAGAAGCCCGGTGTAAGCCCACGATGGAGAGCCCAAGAAGATAAAGAGGACTTACAAGGCCCATTGCATGTAATGGGTTATGGAATCTTGTAATAGTGTAGGGCCTACCCTTAGATTGACCATAGATCCACTGCGGGCTCAGTGGGTCGCATAGGTTTGGGCTTGTGATCATCCTACAGGGGCGTGCTAGGCTTTATTTTGCATGCGATGCGTATTATATGCTTATGATTATTCTATATGCTTTATGTATGGTTACATTCACGCTTAGAATATTTCTGCCATAACGCACGCAATGCAATACTTAATATGTGATGAGGTCTCGTTCTATCAAAACTCTCACTTGGTTGAACCAAGTTAAATATAGACCCTTAATAAATGGACTAGGACTCTGGGAGTCTGTCCAAGCCTTCCATCCATGGCAAAAGTGAGGAAGATCTTTTTAGGTCGATAGCGTGGTCTCACGAGTCGTGGCACGACTATCGTGCTTAAAAGAAGCTGCACTTTGTCATGAACGATGAGTAGACTGTTGTTACCTGTCTCACGAGTCGTGGAGGTAGCAGTGAGTCTATGAATCGGTTGATTGGGTTGGGTCTAACGCCCGAATAACGTGATTCGCTTGGAGTCCTCGGGATCACGTGAAAGGGTGAGGCAATTATCTTGGGAATCTCATGGAATGAGAATGGTATGGAATACCTCCCACAGGTTCTTTTCCCATGCGAATCGTAAAAGTGGGGTATGGGGGAGATCGCTGTGGATCCCGAGCCCACTAGGAAAGGATTTCCCGAAAACAACGTTTGAGAGTGCCGCGTTTTCGTAGAAATAGTGGGAGAGGTTAAGGACTAAAGACCGAGACTTAACCAAAATATTACTTCACTCTGCTTATTATTTTCTGCTTTACATATATGTTGTGAATGTCTAAGAATCCACCAAACACATCACTAAGAGGCTCACTAAAAAGGAACCAATTACACGAATTGACTGCGAAATCTTAAGCTGGTCTTAGATTTCCAGAACCTTAACTCACATAACCGGATGCGGATGTTCCTCAGCCCTTGCCGGAGGGGTCGACAACTAAGGCAACGCTTACCGTTCAAAAGTTGAAGGATGACCACCGGCAAGTAGGATATAATGATGTTGGCTCAAACTATGCTTCGCTTGCATCATGTCTATATGGTCTTGGACCAGCATGTGGGGTAAAATGCAACGAAGGCATGTTTGGAGCTAAGATGACGGAAGGGATGTCGGTACAAAAGAACATGGAGTGATGATGCAATCCCTAGTGGAGAAGCTCAAAAGACCTCCATGTCAGTCTTGAAAAGGAGACGTACATTGACATGATCCTTCAGTCTCTTCCTCCCTCCTACGAACCATTAATTATCAACATGAATGAGCTTAGAAAAGATCTTCATAAGTTGGTAATTATGTTGGTCTAGTACGAAGCAACGATTGCAAAATCTGCGCCGTCGGTACTAGTAGGAGAGGCTTCAACCTCCATAGCGAAAGGCAAGGGTGCCAGACGCCAAAAGAGGAAGAAGGGTAAGGTGACATCAACTATTAAGCACTTCAAGTGCTGTTCCTTTACAACACAAGGTGGAGGTAAAGGAAAGAGCAAAAGGTTCAGCAGTCAAGTTCATAGTTTCTAAGAACGTAAGCATTTACTGTCGTAAAGAGGGCCATTGGAAAAAGGAGTATTCTAAACCCCTCTCTAATGTAGGTAAAATTTGATATTGAGTATTGACATGATCACTTTTTGGTATTTGATACCATTCCTATCACTAATCTGCGGGTGGTTTGCAGAAAGTGAATAAGGACTTAAAAGCCAAGAACAATTCTAGGATTCAACAATGGCAAGGTCTATTGATGAAAAGGACTAGAGACTTGTTAGGCCCATAATCGTGATCATGTTAGGGTAATATAGGAATTACGTAACCTAGCATGATCAAAAGTATGTCTCTTTGTTGGACAAAGGTTTTATTACATACATATTTGATCAAACAAAATTATTGAATATTGATTCATGTTTGCTAGTGTTTGTACGTAAATTCCTAAAATACCATCCCATAAAAGGTTTATGGATACTCAAAATTCAAATTATTGAAATGGATTAATCAAGACCAACTTACAGATTTGGCATCTACAACAGCTAGGACGTTTCTTCTTATTAAAAGATAAGTAAATTGGAAAGTTCGATGAACCTAGAAATAGATGATTCGAATCGACTAAATTTACAAGTCTTTTATGAAGAAGAAAGTCCGAAAGCTCTTTGTTGGACAAAGTAGGCTTGCCAAATAAGTCTATTGGAAGGGATCCAATAAGACAACTGTAGGTTACTAATACACAAGACCATAAGAGGGTTCAAAAGTCTAAAGGTCCCATAGGAGGTTTGGGAATTAGACTTAAGGAGGTGAACCATAAATGGTTGCAAAATTAAACCTGTTTCGATAGGATCGAAAAGGCCGTGTATTTAGTGGGAGCTCTTGAGCATCCAAGTTGAGAATGGAATTCTCAATGAAACGTTTCCCCTAAAGGCCAAGTATGACGGTCTCTGATAAAGGGAACGATCGAATCTCGTTGGACGAAGATCGATCGAAGTTTCGCCCAATTACCTTAGCCCGTGTAGACGTGGACTCAAAATTCCCAACGTAAGGAACATGGCACTTTGCTAGGAGTCACGCACAAGGAGCCACGGTTTGGCAAGCCTATGTCCCGACAAAATCCTTGAGCATGTAGAAGGATCCTACATACGTCAAGGGACTAGTGGGAGACAAATTAGACTCGGTGTCTGGTTTGTGTAGGTTTACGACAGAATAATGCTAAACGATGCTTATAATTGCATTTCTTACTTAAATTGATCATATTCCAAGTCCCCTTAAGAATGAACCCGAATGTCGTAAGAGGTACGAGTGATCGGGATATGTTCGGTCAAACTTGGATAGTAATCCAAATGACCTGCGGAACGTGATGTTGAATATCATAGTGGGATTTATGGAGAGGAGCCATAGAATCCACTAGGAAATTCAAACAAGGTTTGAAACACCGCATAACTGGAATATTCGTTTTGACGAGCTCATACGGAGCATGACTCGGTCTTAAACAACGTAGGTGATCAGTGGGAGTAGAAATGGCGTTCCAAGTGTTTAAGTGTGTAATATCTTGATTCATGGATGAATTCAAGGCATTAGGAATCACTAAAACACAAACCGTAACTCACGAAAATTCTCCATGACATTTTAGGGTTCCCACATACATATCATGAATTGAGCTTTTCAAAGACTCAGTCATGGTGGACTGATGAGAAAAACTCATATATGTAGAGGGACAAGTTGTTCGAGACTCAGTCATAGTAAGACTGATGAGAAAACTTGGATACTATGCATAAAGCATCAAGCCATTCAAGACTTAGTCACGGTGGATTAATGAGAAGGCTTGGATGTTCAGTATCCCCTACGTCTTAACCCTAGGCAAACATATGATATGTTTACTCGGTGCATAGGAACCAATGTTGAGAGTGCTTCTAGCATGGCTCAACATAAATCGGTAATGCACTGAGGGGTTGAAGACAGCAATCAAGAACGATCCTTAGTACCTGAATAAGGACTAAAGATGTGTTCATGATGCACCGTCTGTTGAGAGTTGCTTTGGAAGGCTAAAGCGATACTAGCTTCCAGAGCATAAGTGAAAACCAGTTAGTCTCAAAGGCATGCACAGTCAGGCCCAATGACGAGTGCATCAGATAGTGGTCACTGATGAAGACCGCGTCCATAGGATGGACGTGGCGCCTAGCACGACCAAGCCATGTTCGCCTATATGGCAGGCAACTTGGCTATGGGAGTATTGGCACGAGATCTCATCACAAGATCCACGAAAATATTCTTAGACAACCACCATCTCTAAGAGGCAATGGTGGATAGAGGTAACACGGTTAGACCGTATTGCTTCACAAGGAAATATAAGCGGACTCACAATACCTTAGTCGGTATCGTAGATTACTCATACTCAGAGGATTCTGAACAAAGTGGGTAATTGACTTATTGGTCAAGTGGGAGATTGTTAGAATAGCTGACTAAAAAGTCAATGGTATTGGTGAAAGGAATTGTGGATCGTCCCGGGAAAAGCGCAAATGCGGAAGCGCGGTATAATTAAAAATAAATGCGGAATTTAAACATGCTTTTAAATTAAAACACGTTTCAAAGGGTGTGCCTTTGAAATTTCCCGGGCGTTCGGTGTATCTCATGAACGAATAACATAAAATAAATCATGGAGGCCATAGGGTTGGAAAATAAAAGAGGACGAAAATCATAAACGAGACCTACCCGTTGTCGTTTTCGTCTTCAACGGCTACACGCGTTGTTCCCCGTTTTGCACCAAGATCTCGTTCTTGAGACCCTCCAAATCGTGACACACGATCCACCCACGTATCTTGCACGTCGTGCTAGCAACGAACAAGTTAATATGTTGGAGTGGATGAATCAACAACACGTTATGAATTAACGGTATTGATTCATCAAGTTCTAATGTTCCAAGAACAAGAGAACAAAGAAAATAATTTCTTGGAGTGTGAGAGAGAGAGAGAGGGCGGACGAGATGGAGGGAGAGAGAGCCGAGTGTGTGTGTGTGTTGTGTGTGTGTTGGAATTTCATCATCATTCAACTTGTAGGATGCTAGGGGTTTATATAGAAGAGGAGTTTAATCCTCTTTAAACTCCTTCTTTTAAGAACTCTAATTTGACTAGGATTTTGACCTAGTCAAAGTCCTAGTCAAAGTAGTGTTTTGACCTAGTCAAAACAATCCTAGCCATCCATCTCTCCCATTGATCTCAACCGTTGATTTAATTTAATTTAATGGAATATTTAAAACCTATTTAAATATTTCCAAGAGGCTAAAATAAATATAAATATTATTTAAGCCCATTAAATAAATCCCTTTGATAAATCTAATTTATCAATTTAATTCCTTATATCTAATAGAAGGAATTATTTCTCCAAGAAAAATAAAGGACCCGATTAAATCCAATTTAATCATTCCTTCACTCCAATATTTAATTCTTAATTAAATATCTAAATGTGTGTGGATAGTGTGTGACTCTTTAGGTTCACCTTTCAGCTAGACTTGGTCGGATTCCTAGAATCCTTCCGTTACCATGGGTGGCCATCTAGCAACGGTCCATGGCACTAGAGACTAGGTGAAATATTCAGGGATGAACATTTAGGCTCTAACAGTACACTTGTCCTTCTGTCTTCGGTCTCATCACTTAGAGTCTAGGGCACGGAAAATGCAGGTACCCATTTTGGACCTAAGTGTCGGTCTGTCCTCACTAAACGCCGCAAGGGAATCCTTCCCTTCTGTTCAGTCACTGTGGCCACAGTTTTAGGGACAAGACCTAGAGTATACATGAGACTCAACTGCCAAAACCTATTGACAGGAGATAGATCCTTTCTTGGAAACTACTGTCACTTTGCACACCAGAACTGCACTAGACATGGCTTATGACTACCAAAGAGAATTCTGGCAATCTCTCACCATATCTAAGATACAGCCCTGATGTACAGGTAAACTCAGCAATTCCTCAAGTCAAAGGACTTGACCTGTACCGTTGGAACCGGGAATACACGTCATACCTTGCTGACCATACTCAAGGTCCTCCGTAAGACGGTTCCCGTGAGTCACCTCAGTCAGCTGCGTCCTCGCATGCTAACCCACTAACACTGCTTAGACGACCCTCGTCACCCGTCGATGAAACACGACAGCAGGTGCTTAGTGCAAGTCTCAAATGGAATCCCGGTACCCATTTTCGGGATTCCTTGACTTGGAGATTTCCGGACTGATTCGGGAAGACTGATTCCATGGACCTACCTCCAAGCGTAGTCCCAGTCCCCGAAATTGATTCTCAGTCCGTGGGCTTTGTTTGCGTAGTGAACAGATATAGAAAAGTGAACACAAACAAAGTAATGCCAAATGAAATTCACTTCTTTATTCATCAATGATTTATCAAACACCCATAATTGTCTAGACATAGGTTACATATACCCGCCAAGATTGGCTTACATGGTCACCTATTCTAACAATTGGCTGTTCTGAGAACCATTCGTCAATCTGTGAACAAGTAATATTATGTTAATGAATGTAGTAAGGATTCATAGGCATGAGTTTGTTGTACTTACTGCTTGCAACGTTACGATGTCACAACAAACGCCCACAGACTGAAATAACGTTTCGGGAAATTGGAACTACGCTTGGAGGTAAGTTCATGAAATCAATTTCGCCGAATCAGTCTGAAATACTCCAAGTCAAAGGAATCTCGAGACAGGGCATCGAGAATCCATTTGAGACTTGCACTAAGCATCTGCTGTCGTGTTTCATCGATGGGTGACGAGGATCGTCTAAGCAGTGTTAGTGGGTCGGCCTACTGGGGAGCGGCCGACTGAGGTGACTCGCGGGAATCGTCATATAGAAGCTACTCGGGCTTGGTCGGTATGACTCGTACTCCCGGTTCCGATAGTACGGGATTAGTCCTCGGACTTGAGGATCACGGCAGTCCCCTACATACTAAGTCTGTATCTTGGATCTGGTGAAATTTGACCGATTATATCACATGGTCATCATAAGCCTCGTCCAGTGCAGTCGGAGTATGTAAGAACGGTGAATTCCAAGATAGGATCTGTCCCCTGTCAAAGGATATGACAGCAAGATCTCCTATGTGCTCGGAGATGGTTTAGACTCACAAAGTCTATGGCCATAGCACTTGATGTAGTGGGAAAGGATTTCCTACGTCGAGTTAAACCTATCTCGAGCATTATGCATAGTTGCCTAGTCAAAGATGGGAACCGACCCTAGACTAAAGGCCGGGAGAGAGGCGACAGTAGGACCGTACCCGTACGTATCGAGCGTCGGTAGGACCGCACCTGCGTATAACTCGGAGCCTAAATGTTCACACCATAAATTCACCTAGTCTCTAGTGCCATGGACCGTTGCTCGATGGCCACCATGGTAACGGACTACTTTGGTTATGAAATAACAAGAAGTAAGTCCAAGTCTAGCTGAAAGGTGAACCTAAAGAGTCACACCCCGGAGAAGGTTTAATTTAATGGAATTAAATTATACTTCTTGGAGATTCAAGCCTCGATGGATTATTTTGAATAATCGGGCTTGAGTTCATAAATTAGATTTATGAATTTTATAAAGCATGGGCTTTCCTTTTAATTAGATTAAAAGGGTGAATTAATTAATTAGTGGGCTTAGTATATGAAATAGGATTTAATATAAAGTCCATGGGACTATTTAATTTAGAATTAAATAATCCCATTCTATAGAATTAATTAATGGGCTTGGTATATTAAATAGGATTTAATATAAAGTCCATGGTCACCTATTCTAACAATCTCCCACTTGACCTTTAAAGCCAATCACCCATATGCCTAATCCCCATCTTCTCAAGATGTTGCGTATGAGCACTCTGCGACATAGGCTTTGTCAGCGGGTCTGCTGTGTTGTCTGCTGAGTTGACTCGGTCCATCCGAACGTCACCTCTTCCTACCATTTCTCTAAGAAGATGGTAGCGTCTAAGAATGTGTTTGGAACGGTGATGAGATCTCGGTTCCTTTGCTTGCGCTATTGCAACCGTTGTTATCACAGAAGATGACAACGGGCTCGGCGATGCTAGGCACCACACCCAACTCTTGGATGTAGTTTCTCATCCAAACCGCTTCCTTAGCAGCTTCTGAAGCTGCTATGTATTCAGCCTCAGTGGTGGAGTCAGCAGTGGTTGCTTGCTTGGAACTTTTCCAAGCCACTACTCCTCCGTTGAGTTTGAATACATATCCCGATTGAGACTTGGCATCATCGTCATCAGACTGGAAGCTAGCGTCGCTAAAGCCTTCCAGAATAAGTTCTCCATTGCCATAGACCAAGAACATTTCCTTAGTCCTCCTAAGGTACTTAAGGATGCCCTTAACGGCATTCCAATGTGCCTCTCCTGCACAGGACTGATATCTGCTTGTCACGCTCAAAGCGTATGCAATGTCAGGCCTGGTGCAATGGACCGCATATTGGATGCTACCTACGACAGAAGCATAGGGGATGACTTTCATCTTTTCAAGTTCCTCATCAGTCTGCGGGGACTGCTTCTTGGATAACTTGATCCCATGCCTCATTGGAAGGAATCCTCGTTTGGAGTTGTCCATTCGATATCTCCTTAGGACTTTCTCCATATACGAGTTTTGGGTGAGCCCTAACATCCTTTTAGATCTGTCCCTAACAATCTGGATGCCTAGGATGTAGGAGGCTTCACCCAAGTCCTTCATGGAAAACTTGGTTGACAACCATGCTTTTGTGTTTCCTAACATTCTGACGTCATTACCAATGAGCAGAATGTCATCCACGTAAAGCACTAGGAACACTATAGAGCTCCCACTGACCTTCTTGTATACACAAGGGTCGGATTCGTTTTTGATGAAGTCATATCCCCGTATTACTTCATCAAATCGAATGTTCCAACTTCGGGATGCTTGTTTGAGGCCATAGATGGACTTCTGGAGACGACAGACCTTCTGTTCTTCTCCAGTGACCGTGAAACCCTCCGGCTGATCCATATAGATCTCTTCTTCAACGAAACCGTTGAGGAAGGCCGTTTTCACGTCCATCTGCCATATTTCATAGTCATACCATGCTGCTATGGCAAGCAGGATCCGAATGGACTTAGCCATGGCTACTGGCGAGTAGGTATCCTCAAAATCGACCCCGGGTCGTTGAGTGTATCCCTTAGCTACAAGCCTAGCCTTAAAGGTTGTGACTTCTCCATCAACGCCGAGTTTGCGCTTGTAGACCCACTTACAGCCCACTGGCTTAACACTTTTCGGTGGATCTACGAGTCTCCAAACTTGGTTCTCGCTCATGGAGTCCATTTCGGTCTTCATGGCCTCAAGCCATTTCCCAGAGTCGATGTCAGACATCGCTTCCCCGTATGTCTTAGGATCGTTATCCAGAAGATCGGTCGCACCTAGGAATCCATATCTCACTGGAGGTCTGGATTCTCTAGTGGACCTACGGAGAACGGGAACGTCAGTGGTGACTGTGGGCGCTGACTGTATCGGAGCCGGCGGTTCAGGGACCGGGACTGGCCTTTCTTGAGGTTGTCCTTCATGCCTAGCATGTTGGACTTCTCTAGGTTGGTCAGCCCTCCGTGCATTAATCCTGAATCCTCTTGGTGAGGTTTCCGCAGCTATTTCTGATGGCTGAGTTCCATCACTTGAATCCTCAAGGATCAGCTCATCAGGTTGGATATCCTCCGGGAAGCCTTGCTCCAAGAATACTGCATTCCTTGAAACAAATACCTTTTGTTCCAAAGGGTCATAAAAGTAATAACCCGCAGTTTCTTTAGGGTATCCAACGAACCTGCATAGGCTAGACCTGGATTCTAGCTTATCTCCCACTAACCTCTTGACGTATGCGGGGCTACCCCACACTTTCAAGTAGTTGTAGGACGCAGGCTTGCCGTGCCATATCTCATATGGCGTTTGGGTCAATGCACTGGTAGGCGCCAAATTCAACAACTTGGCTGCCGTTTCTAATGCATAACCCCAAAACGATAAGGGCAATTTGGTAAAACTCATCATGGACCGAACCATGTCCAACAGGGTTCGGTTCCTCCTTTCAGAGACGCCATTTAACTGTGGTGTTCCGGGAGGTGTCCATTCCGATATTATACCATTTTCTTTTAGATAATCTAGGAATTCGGCACTAAGGTATTCACCGCCTCGGTCTGGCCGTAGGACTTTAATTTTGCAGTTGGTCTGGTTCTCCACTTCAAGCCTGAATTCTTTAAACCTCTCAAGAGCTTCAGACTTGTACCTCATCAGGTAAACATAACCGTACCGTGAATGATCATCGGTGAAGGTTATGAAGTAGGAGAACCCACCTCGGGCCTGCGTCCTTAGTGGTCCACATACGTCTGTATGGACCAAGTCCAACAGACCTGTGGCAAGCCTGCTTTGTCCTACAAAGGGCTTTTTGGTCATTTTCCCTCTTAGACAAGACTCACAAGTTGGTAGATCACTCAAGTCCCCAACCTCTAGGTTCTTTGAGTCTACCAACCTTTTCATCCTATCTTGGGATATGTGACCTAGCCTAGCGTGCCACAGACGTGCGTTCCCGTTATTATCTAATTTCCGTTTGTGTTGAGCGTTAAGAACGAAATTCGTTTGTTGCAAGATATAGAGCCCGTTGTGCAATGTACCAAGTAGATGAGCAATTCCACACCTCATCAAATAAAAGCAATTTTTATTGATTCTGAACTCATAACCACTATTGTCCAACAATGGAATGGAAATGATGTTCTTAATCATACTAGGTACAAAATAAACCTGCTCTAATTCTATGCTAATGGTATCACTAATTACTAAAGTGGCGGATCCTACTGCTTCTGCCGAGATGGCCTTGCCATTTCCGAGCTTCAGGATCATGTCCCCGCTACTTAGTTTTCTGCTTCTTCTCAGCACCTGCAAATCATTGCAAATGTGAGCTCCACAGCCGGTATCCAATACCCAAGAGGCAGAATTAGTGACCATATTAACCTCAATCACATATATACCTTGGTTTGAGAAGAGTTTGGGGCACTCTCTCTTCCAATGCCCTTTTTCACGGCAGTTGATACATATGTCATATGCCTTTGACTGTTGCTTGGAGACAACCTTTCCCTTTCCTTTGCCTTTCCCCTCTTTGGCAATGGGAACACTCTGAGTGTTCGTAGCTACTATGACGGCTTTTTCCCTTCCCTTCTTCTTTTTCCAACGTCCGGCACCCTTGCCTTTCGTCTTGGAAGTTGAAGCACCTCCAAACAATACCGAAGGCGTGGACTTCTTAGTCGTTGCCTCGTATTGCACCAACATATTGATCAACTCATGAATGCCCTTCTCAAGTGTATTCATGTTATAGTTGACGATAAATTGGTCGAAGGAGGGTGGGAGTGACTGAAGGATCACATCTATGTACGTTTCATTATCGAGACCTGCCTTTAGGTCCTCGAGCTTTTCCACTAGGGTAAGCATTTTAACCCCATGCTCTTGTACAGAGGATCCTTCTGTCATTTTAGTTCCAAAGAACGCCTTGGTCGCGACATACCTAGTATGCCGGTCTGGGACTGCATAGCAATCCTTAAGGCGAGCCATAATGGAAGGGACATCGTCTAGCCTTTCATATTGCTTCTGAATCTCATTGGTCATCGAAGCAAGTATGATGCTACGGACCTTCCGGTTATCCTTATGCCAAGTCTCGAACGTCTCACGTTCTTCTGGCGTGGATCCTTCCGGTAAGGTCCTAGGGAGAGGCTCGTCCATGACGTAGCCTTGGTTCTCGTAATCTAGGACTATCCTGAGATTGCGTAACCAGTCGTTGTAATTTGTTCCATTGAATTTGTTTGTCTCAAGAATGGTTGATAGTGGGTTCTTAGACATTTTAAAATCTACATTTAGAAAACAATGCGCGATCAGCAGAAAATAAAGACGGTGGTTTGATGAAATAATTAAATGCTTGGTCTTTAGTCATTTAATCCTCCCACTATTTATACGAAAACACGGTACTCTCAAACGTGATTTTCGGGAAATCCTTTCCTAGTGGGCTTGGGATCCACAGCGATTTTTCCCATACCCCGCTTTTACGATTCGCATGGAAAAGATCCTGTGGGAGGTATTCCATACCATTCTCGTTCCACGAGATTCCCAAGATTATTGCCTCACCCTTTTGCATGATCCCGAGGACTCCAAGCGAATCATGCTAATTGGGCGTTAGACCCGACCCAATCGACCGAGCCATGGACCCACTAGTACCCCCTCGACTCGTGAGACAGGTAACAGCAGCCCATTTTTCGTTCATGACACAGTGCAGCTTCTTTTAAGTACAATAACGTGCCACGACTCGTGAGACCACGCTATTGACCTAAAACAGCTTCCTCACTATGCCACGGATTGGAAGGCATGGACGAACTCCTAGAGTTCATGTCCACTTTATCTAGGGTCTAATATTTCAACATTGGTCCAACCAATGTGAGAGTAGTGAATGACCGAGATCTCATAATATATCCATACATTCATCCATAATGCATAAATAAAATCCATCCATAGCAGTTATATGATAAATAAAAGCCATTCATCCATCATAATAATCACATGCAAAATTAAAGCCTAGCACGCCCCTATTGGATGATCACGAGCCCAAATCCTATGCGACCCACTGAGCCCGCAGTGGATCTATGGTCAATCTAGGGTTGGTCCTATACTATTACAATAAAAGTAACCCAATCATCATGCTGATGGGCCTTGGTCTCTTTTTCTCTTTCTTCACTTCATGGAAAACGCCAAGGGACCTCCGGTCTGGGCTCTCCATGTGGTCCTTCCTTCTTCTCCACCAATTACAAAAATGGAAACCTCACTCCTAGTCTACTCTCATTACATATTAAAAAAAAGTAGAAACCCCAGCGAAAACCCGGGGGGAGTACATAAGGAGGGAGGTAGAAAGCCTTATTATTCCAAGGCACTAGAAAGAGAGAAGGAGAAAGCAGTTAAAGAGGCACACAGGCCCAACAGAAAATTAAACCATACATCCGGTCTAGGGCTCGTGATCATCCATTTCCATCCAACACACATAATCACATGATCCAATCTCATAATTACAATATACCAATAATTCATGATTTCCAATCATAATAATCCAAAACAGAAATAAATGATCATGTGCGCAACGTGTGAAAAATAAAACACAAATATTGGTAATAATATTTTTCTCGTTTTAGGAAAACCTTTCCTCATTATTTTAAGTAAAATAACCCCGGGATTCCAAATCCAATTTATGTTACTCCTAAAATAATGTCTTTAGGAATTTAGGCAAAATTGAACCCAAAAAACGAATTTTCAGAATTAATTCAAAATTAAAACTGAAAAGTAAAATAATAAATAAAAAATAATAATGCTAGGGTTTCAAAAAACCCTAGCTGCAGCAGCCGGCAGGCCGTGCGCGCAGGGCAGCAGGCCCAGCCTGCCGCCCCTGCGCGCGCGCAGGCACTGCCTGGCCGGGCGCGCGCGCGCAGGCCCCTTGCCTGCGTGCGAGCGCGCCTGGCCGGCAGCGCGCTGCGCGGCCTGGTGTTCCGGCAGGCCGTCGCGCGCGCAGGCTCCTCTGCCTCGCGCGCGCCGGCCTGCTGGTCGCCAGCCGCGTGCCTGCGCTGCGCAGTGCGCGCGCGCGCAGACGCGCACTGGGCACGCTCGCCGGGCGCGCGCGCGCAGACGCCTCCGTCTGCGTGCGCGCGCGCCTGGCAGCGAGCCTGGTGCCGTCCGCGCGCGGGCTCTCCGCCCGACAGCCTTGCGCGCGCGCGCGCGCAGACACCCTCGTCTGCCCGCGCGCACGGCTGGAGGCGCCCCCTTGTGCGCGCGCCCCGCGCGCAGCCTTGGGCGGGCGCGCGCAGGCTACCCTTGCCTGCGCGCGTCTGCCCTGCCGGCAGCGCTCGGCTGCGCGCGGCCAGCCTTCCCGACTGGCCGGCTGTGGCGTTTCTCGTTTTTCAGTTCAAATTTTCCCGTTTCCCAGAAAAAACAGAAAATACCAACATTTAGAATTTCACACGAATTAAAAGCAATAAAACAACATGCTTTAATAATCAAGAAAATCAAGATTTAATTAAAACATGCTCAAAACACGTTTCATGCTTAAAACGCACATAAACCCTAGGTCTATACACCGAACCGGGCTCTGATACCACTGAAAGGAATTGTGGATCGTCCCGGGAAAAGCGCGAATGCGGAAGCGCGGTATAAATTAAAAATAAATGCGGAATTTAAACATGCTTTTAAATTAAAACACGTTTCAAAGGGTGTGCCTTTGAAATTTCCCGGGCGTTCGGTGTATCTCATGAACGAATATCATAAAATAAATCATGGAGGCCATAGGGTTGGAAAATAAAAGAGGACGAAAATCATAAACGAGACCTACCCGTTGTCGTTTTCGTCTTCAACGGCTACACGCGTTGTTCCCCGTTTTGCACCAAGATCTCGTTCTTGAGACCCTCCAAATCGTGACACACGATCCACCCACGTATCTTGCACGTCGTGCTAGCAACGAACAAGTTAATATGTTGGAGTGGATGAATCAACAACACGTTATGAATTAACGGTATTGATTCATCAAGTTCTAATGTTCCAAGAACAAGAGAACAAAGAAAATAATTTCTTGGAGTGTGAGAGAGAGAGAGAGGGCGGACGAGATGGAGGGAGAGAGAGCCGAGTGTGTGTGTGTGTTGTGTGTGTGTTGGAATTTCATCATCATTCAACTTGTAGGATGCTAGGGGTTTATATAGAAGAGGAGTTTAATCCTCTTTAAACTCCTTCTTTTAAGAACTCTAATTTGACTAGGATTTTGACCTAGTCAAAGTCCTAGTCAAAGTAGTGTTTTGACCTAGTCAAAACAATCCTAGCCATCCATCTCTCCCATTGATCTCAACCGTTGATTTAATTTAATTTAATGGAATATTTAAAACCTATTTAAATATTTCCAAGAGGCTAAAATAAATATAAATATTATTTAAGCCCATTAAATAAATCCCTTTGATAAATCTAATTTATCAATTTAATTCCTTATATCTAATAGAAGGAATTATTTCTCCAAGAAAAATAAAGGACCCGATTAAATCCAATTTAATCATTCCTTCACTCCAATATTTAATTCTTAATTAAATATCTAAATGTGTGTGGATAGTGTGTGACTCTTTAGGTTCACCTTTCAGCTAGACTTGGTCGGATTCCTAGAATCCTTCCGTTACCATGGGTGGCCATCTAGCAACGGTCCATGGCACTAGAGACTAGGTGAAATATTCAGGGATGAACATTTAGGCTCTAACAGTACACTTGTCCTTCTGTCTTCGGTCTCATCACTTAGAGTCTAGGGCACGGAAAATGCAGGTACCCATTTTGGACCTAAGTGTCGGTCTGTCCTCACTAAACGCCGCAAGGGAATCCTTCCCTTCTGTTCAGTCACTGTGGCCACAGTTTTAGGGACAAGACCTAGAGTATACATGAGACTCAACTGCCAAAACCTATTGACAGGAGACAGATCCTTTCTTGGAAACTACTGTCACTTTGCACACCAGAACTGCACTAGACATGGCTTATGACTACCAAAGAGAATTCTGGCAATCTCTCACCATATCTAAGATACAGCCCTGATGTACAGGTAAACTCAGCAATTCCTCAAGTCAAAGGACTTGACCTGTACCGTTGGAACCGGGAATACACGTCATACCTTGCTGACCATACTCAAGGTCCTCCGTAAGACGGTTCCCGTGAGTCACCTCAGTCAGCTGCGTCCTCGCATGCTAACCCACTAACACTGCTTAGACGACCCTCGTCACCCGTCGATGAAACACGACAGCAGGTGCTTAGTGCAAGTCTCAAATGGAATCCCGGTACCCATTTTCGGGATTCCTTGACTTGGAGATTTCCGGACTGATTCGGGAAGACTGATTCCATGGACCTACCTCCAAGCGTAGTCCCAGTCCCCGAAATTGATTCTCAGTCCGTGGGCTTTGTTTGCGTAGTGAACAGATATAGAAAAGTGAACACAAACAAAGTAATGCCAAATGAAATTCACTTCTTTATTCATCAATGATTTATCAAACACCCATAATTGTCTAGACATAGGTTACATATACCCGCCAAGATTGGCTTACATGGTCACCTATTCTAACAATTGGCTGTTCTGAGAACCATTCGTCAATCTGTGAACAAGTAATATTATGTTAATGAATGTAGTAAGGATTCATAGGCATGAGTTTGTTGTACTTACTGCTTGCAACGTTACGATGTCACAACAAACGCCCACAGACTGAAATAACGTTTCGGGAAATTGGAACTACGCTTGGAGGTAAGTTCATGAAATCAATTTCGCCGAATCAGTCTGAAATACTCCAAGTCAAAGGAATCTCGAGACAGGGCATCGAGAATCCATTTGAGACTTGCACTAAGCATCTGCTGTCGTGTTTCATCGATGGGTGACGAGGATCGTCTAAGCAGTGTTAGTGGGTCGGCCTGCTGGGGAGCGGCCGACTGAGGTGACTCGCGGGAATCGTCATATAGAAGCTACTCGGGCTTGGTCGGTATGACTCGTATTCCCAGTTCCGATAGTACGGGATTAGTCCTCGGACTTGAGGATCACGGCAGTCCCCTACATACTAAGTCTGTATCTTGGATCTGGTGAAATTTGACCGATTATATCACATGGTCATCATAAGCCTCGTCCAGTGCAGTCGGAGTATGTGAGAACGGTGAATTCCAAGATAGGATCTGTCCCCTGTCAAAGGATATGACAGCAAGATCTCCTATGTGCTCGGAGATGGTTTAGACTCACAAAGTCTATGGCCATAGCACTTGATGTAGTGGGAAAGGATTTCCTACGTCGAGTTAAACCTATCTCGAGCATTATGCATAGTTGCCTAGTCAAAGATGGGAACCGACCCCTAGACTAAAGGCCGGGAGAGAGGCGACAGTAGGACCGTACCCGTACGTATCGAGCGTCGGTAGGACCGCACCTGCGTATAACTCGGAGCCTAAATGTTCACACCATAAATTCACCTAGTCTCTAGTGCCATGGACCGTTGCTCGATGGCCACCATGGTAACGGACTACTTTGGTTATGAAATAACAAGAAGTAAGTCCAAGTCTAGCTGAAAGGTGAACCTAAAGAGTCACACCCGGGAGAAGGTTTAATTTAATGGAATTAAATTATACTTCTTGGAGATTCAAGCCTCGATGGATTATTTTGAATAATCGGGCTTGAGTTCATAAATTAGATTTATGAATTTTATAAAGCATGGGCTTTCCTTTTAATTAGATTAAAAGGGTGAATTAATTAATTAGTGGGCTTAGTATATGAAATAGGATTTAATATAAAGTCCATGGGACTATTTAATTTAGAATTAAATAATCCCATTCTATAGAATTAATTAATGGGCTTGGTATATTAAATAGGATTTAATATAAAGTCCATGGGACTATTTAATTTAGAATTAAATAAGTCCTGTCCATTAATTAATTAATGGGCTTAGTATATTAAATATGATTTAATATAAAGTCCATGGGAATATTTAATTTAGAATTAAATAGGCCCATTCCATAAAGCCCATCAAAATGGATGGACAAGATTTGATCTAGAGAATGATGAGATGAAGGGCCATGATTAATTTGACTTAATCAAAGCCTAATTTGACTAGGATTTGACTAGGTCAAAATCCTAGTTAAAGTGTGTCTCTTTGGAAGAGTTTGAGAAGGAATAGGAATTCCATCTTCTATAAATACTTAAAAAACACACACTCACACCTAGTATTCTCTACAACTCTCATCTCTCATTCCCTCTCAAGATTTCGTCCACCCTCTTTCTTCTCTCCAAGAAATATACTTTGTTCTTCTTGATTTTATTCAAGTTAAGAACATAAGAGACATTGATTGCATTAATTCATAGCGTGTATCGATGTCTCTTCTCCCCAAATAATTTCTTGCTAGCACAAGGGTTGTTTGCTTTCCGGTGGAGCGAGTGAGATGATTTAGAGGGTCTCTTATTTGAGATCTTGGTGCAAAACGGGGAACAATGCGTGTAGCCGAAACGAAGACAAAACTACAACCGGGTAGGTTCTTTAATTTCGTTTTTCCGGTTTCAATTCTATGGCCTCCATGTTGTGTTTTATTGAATATGAGATACACCGAACGCGCGGGAGAATCAAGGGCACACCCCTTGATTCGTTTATGTACGTTATGCATGATTTAAATTCCATTTAATTATGCTTTGTAATTTTATTACGCACTATTTCGCGCTTTCGCTATACGCGTCAATCTCCCGGGCCGATCCACACATTCTTTCACCCTTGAGGTTCCCGGGCGTTCGGTGTATCTCATGATTATATAACATGTAAAGAAATCATGGAGGCCATAGAGTTGAAAAATTAAAGAGGGACGAAAAATAAAACGAGACCTACCCGCTGTCATTTTCGTCTTCAACGGCTACACGCGTTGTTCCCCGTTTTGCACCGAGATCTCGTTCTTGAGACCCTCCAAATCGTGACACACGATCCACCCACGTATCTTGCATGTCGTGCTAGCAACGAACAAGTATTTTTGGAGAGGATAGATCAATCACACGTTATGAATTAATGGGACTAATCTTCTTCCAAGAACAAAAGAACTAGAAGAAACATTTTCTTGTAGAGAGAGAGGGGGCGGACGAGAGGTAAGGAGGGGAGAGACGAGTGTGTGTTGTGTGTGTAATTTCAAGAATCATCATCGGTCAATTGTTGGAGGCTAGAGGTTTATATAGAGGAGGAGTTTAATCCTCTTTAAACTCCAACTCTAAGAACTCTAATTTGACTAGGATTTGACCTAGTCAAAGTCCTAGTCAAACCAGTGTTTAACCTAGTCAAACCAATCCTAGCCTTCCATCTCCCCTTTCCATCTCAACCGTTGATTTAATTTAATGGAATATTTAAATTCCATTAAATATTCCAAAAGGCCAAATAAATATAATAAATAAATATTAATATTTATTCTAGGCCCATTAAATCAATCCCTTTAATAAATCCAATTTATTAATTTAATTCCCTTTATCAAATAGAAGAAATTAATTTCTCCAAGAAAATATAGGACCCGATTAAATCCAATTTAATCATTCCTTTACACCAATATTTAATTCCAAATTAAATACTTAAGTGTGTGTGGATAGTGTGTGACTCTTTAGGTTCACCTTTCAGCTAGACTTGGTCGGATTCCTAGAATCCGCCCGTTACCATGGGTGGCCATCTAGCAACGGTCCATGGCACTAGAGACTAGGTGAAATAATTGGGGATGAACATTTAGGCTCTAACAGTACACTTGTCCTTCTGTCTTCGGTCTCATCACTTAGAGTCTAGGGCACGAAAAAAAGCAGGTACCCATTTTGGACCTAAGTGTCGGTCTGTCCTTACTAAACGCCGCAAGGGAAACCTTTCCCTTCTGTTCAGTTACTGTGGCAACAGATTTCAGGGACAAGACACAGAGCATACATGAGACTCAACTGTCAATGCCTTTTGACAGGAGACAGATCCTTTCTTGGAAACTACTGTCACTCTGTACACCCGAGCTGCACTAGACATGGCTTATGACTACTCAAGAGTATTTTGGCAATCTCTCACCATATCTAAGATACAGACCTGATGCACAGGTAAACTTAGCAGTTCCTCAAGTCAAAGGACTTGGCCTGTACCGTTGGAACCGGGTATACACGTCATACCTTGCTGACCATACTCAAGGTCCTCCGTAAGACGGTTCCCGCGAGTCACCTCAGTCAGCTGCTTCCTAGCATGCTGTCCCACTAACACTGCTTAGACGACCTTCGTCACCCGTCGATGAAATACGACAGCAGATGCTTAGTGCAAGTCTCAAAGGGAATCCCGGTACCCATTTTCTGGATTCCTTGACTTGGAGATTTCCGGACTGATTCGGTAAGACTGATTTCATGGACCTACCTCCAAGCGTAGTCCCAGTCCCCGAAATCGTTTCTCAGTCCGTGGGCTTTGTTTGCGTAGTGAACAGAAATGTAAATCCAGATATAAGTGAACATAAACAAAGTATTGCCATATGAATTTTCACTTCTTTATTCATAAATGTTTTTATCAAATACCAAAAATTGTCTAGACATAGGTTACATATTCCTGCCAAAATTGGCTTACATGGTCACCTATTCTAACAATCTCCCACTTGACCTTTAAAGCCAATTGCCCATATGCTTAATCCCCATCTTCTCAAGATGTTGCGTATGAGCGCTCTGCGACATAGGCTTTGTTAGTGGGTCTGCTGTGTTGTCTGCCGAGTTGACTCGGTCCATCCGGACGTCACCTCTTCCAACCATTTCTTTAAGAAGATGGTAGCGTCTAAGAATGTGTTTGGAACGGTGATGAGATCTCGGTTCCTTTGCTTGCGCTATAGCGCCGTTGTTATCACAGAAGATGACAATAGGCTCGGCGATGCTAGGCACCACACCCAACTCTTGGATGTAGTTTCTCATCCAAACCGCTTCCTTAGCAGCTTCTGAAGCTGCTATGTATTCAGCCTCTGTGGTGGAGTCAGCAATGGTTGCTTGCTTGGAACTTTTCCAAGCTACTACTCCTCCATTGAGTTTGAATACGTACCCCGATTGAGACTTGGCATCATCGTCATCAGACCGGAAGCTAGCGTCGCTAAAGCCTTCCAGAATTAGTTCTCCATTGCCATAGACTAAGAACATCTCCTTAGTCCTCCTTAGGTACTTAAGGATGCCCTTAACAGCATTCCAATGTGGTTCTCCTGCGCATGACTGATATCTGCTTGTTACGCTCAAAGCGTATGCAATGTCAGGCCTAGTGCAGTGGACCGCATATTGGATGCTACCTACGGCAGAAGCATAGGGGATGATTTTCATCCTTTCAAGTTCCTCATCAGTCTGTGGGGACTGCTTCTTGGACAACTTGATCCCATGCCTCATGGGAAGGAATCCTCGTTTGGAGTTGTCCATTCGATATCTCTTTAGGACTTTCTCCATATATGAGTTTGGGTGAGTCCTAACATCCTTTTAGATCTGTCCCTGACAATCTGGATGCCTAGGATGTAGGAGGCTTCACTCAAGTCCTTCATGGAAAACTGGGTTGACAACCATGCTTTTGTGTTTCCTAACATTCTAACGTCATTACCAATGAGCAGAATGTCATCCACAGAAAGCACTAGGAACACAATTGAGCTCCCACTGACCTTCTTGTATACGCAAGGGTCGGATTCGTTTTTGATGAAGTCATACCCCCGTATTACTTCGTCAAAGCGAATGTTCCAACTTCGGGAGGCTTGTTTGAGGCCATAGATGGACTTCTGGAGACGACAGACTTTCTGCTCTTCTCCAGTGACTGCGAAACCCTGCGGCTGATCCATATAGATCTCTTCTTCAACGAAACCGTTGAGGAAGGCCGTTTTCACGTCCATCTGCCATATCTCATAGTCATACCATGCTGCTATGGCGAGCAGAATCCAAATGGATTTAGCCATGGCTACTGGCGAGTAGGTATCCTCAAAATCGACCCCGGGTCGTTGAGTGTATCCCTTAGCTACAAGCCTAGCCTTAAAGGTTGTGACTTCTCCATCAACGCCAAGTTTGCTCTTGTAGACCCACTTACAACCGACTGGCTTAACACCTTTCGGTGGATCTACAAGACTCCATACTTGGTTCTCGCTCATGGAGTCCATTTCGGCTTTCATGGCCTCAAGCCATTTCCCGGAGTCGATGTCAGACATCGCTTCTCCATACGTCTTAGGATCGTTATCCAAAAGATCGGTCGCACCTAGAAAGTCATATCTCACTGGAGGTCTGGACTCTTTAGTGGACCAACGAAGAACGGGAACGTCAGTGGTGACTGTGGGCGCTGACTGTATCGTAGCCGGCGGTTCAGGAACCGGGACTGGCTGTTCCTGAGGCTGTCCTTCATGCCTAGCATGTTGGACTTCTCGAGGTTGGTCAGCCCTCCGGCTGTCTATCCTGAATCCTCTAAGTGAGGGTTCCGCGGCCTTTTCTGATGGCTGGATTCCATCACTTGATTCCTCAAGGATCAGCTCATCAGGTTGGATATCCTCCGGGAAGCCTTGCTCCAAGAATACTGCATTTCTTGAAACAAACACCTTTTGTTCCAAGGGTTCATAAAAGTAATAACCCGCAGTTTCCTTAGGGTATCCAACGAACCTGCATAAGCTAGACCTAGATTCTAACTTTTCTCCCACTAACCTCTTGACGTATGCGGGGCTACCCCACACTTTCAAGTAGTTGTAGGATGCAGGCTTGCCGTGCCATATCTCATATGGCGTTTGGGTCAATGTACTAGTAGGCGCTAAATTCAACAATTTGCCCGTCGTTTCTAGAGCATAGCCCCAAAACGATAAGGGCAATTTGGTAAAACTCATCATGGACCGAACCATGTCCAACAGGGTTCGATTCCTCCTTTCAGAGACACCATTTAACTGTGGTGTTCCTGGAGGTGTCCATTCTGATATTATACCATGTTCTTTTAGATAATCTAGGAACTCCGTACTAAGGTACTCACCGCCTCGGTCCGACCGAAGGACTTTAATTTTGCAGTTGGTTTGGTTTTCCACTTCAAGTCTGAATTCTTTAAACCTCTCAAGAGCTTCAGACTTGTACCTCATTAGGTAAACATAACCATACCGCGAATGATCATCGGTGAAGGTTATAAAGTAGGAGAACCCACCTCGGGCCTGCGTCCTTAGTGGTCCACATACGTCCGTATGGACCAAGTCCAACAGACCTGTGGCAAGCCTGCTTTGTCCTACAAAGGGCTTCTTGGTCATTTTCCCTCTTAGACAGGACTCACAAGTTGGTAGATCATTCAAGTCCCCAACCTCTAGGTTCTTTGAGTCCACCTACCTCTTCATCCTATCTTGGGATATGTGACCTAGCCTAGCGTGCCACAGACGTGCGTTCCCGTTATTATCTAATTTTCGTTTGTGTTGTCCATTGAGGACGAAATTCGTTTGTTGCAAGATATAGAGTCCGTTATGCAATGTACCAAGTAGATGAGCAATTCCACACCTCATCAAATAAAAGCAATTTTTATTGATTCTAAACTCACAACCACTATTGTCCAACAATGGAATGGAAATGATGTTTTTAATCATACTGGGTACAAAATAAACTTGCTCTAAATCTATGCTAATACTATCACTAATCACTAGAGTGGCGGATCCTACTGCTTCTGCCGAGATGGCCTTGCCATTCCCAAGCTTCAGGATCATGTCCCCGCTACCCAGTTTTCTACTTCTTTTCAACACCTGTAAGTCATTGCAAATGTGAGCTCCAAACCCGGTATCTAATACCCAAGAGGAAGAACTAGTGACCATATTAACCTAAATCACATATATACCTTGGTACGAGAAGAGTTTGGCGCACTCTCTCTTCTAATGCCCTTTCTCACGGCGGTTGATACATATGTCATATGCTTTCGACTGTTGCTTGGAGACAACCTTTCCCTTTCCTTTGCCTTTCCCCTCTTTGGCAATGGGAACACTCTTAGTGTTCGCAGCTGCTTTGATGGCCTTTCCCTTCCCTTTCTTCTTCTTCCAACGTCCGTCACCCTTGCCTTTCGTATTAAAAGTCGAAGCACCTCCAAACAATACCGAAGGCGTGGACTTCTTAGTCGTTGCCTCGTATTGCACCAACATATTGATCAACTCATGAATGCCCTTCTCAAGTGCATTCATGTTGTAGTTGACGATGAATTGGTCAAAGGAGGGTGGGAGTGACTGAAGGATCACATCTATGTACGTTTCATTATCGAGACCTGCCTTTAGGTCCTCGAGCTTTTCCACCAGGGTAAGCATTTTAACCCCGTGCTCTTGTACAGAGGATCCTTCTGTCATTTTCGATCCAAAGAACGCCTTGGTCGCGACATACCTAGTATGCCGGTCCGGGACTGCATAGCAATCCTTAAGGCGAGCCATAATGGAAGGGACATCGTCTAGCATTTCATATTGCTTCTGAATCTCATGGGTCATCTAAGCAAGTATGATGCTACGGACCTTCCGGTTATCCTTATGCCAAGTCTCGAACGTCTCACGTTCTTCTGGCGTGGATCCTTCCGGTAAGGTCCTAGGGAGAGGCTCGTCCATGACGTAGCCTTGGTTCTCGTAATCTAGGACTATCCTGAGATTGCGCAACCAGTCGTTGTAGTTTGTTCCATTGAATTTGTTTGTCTCAAGAATGGTGGAAAGTGGGTTCTTAGACATTTTAAAATCTACATTTTAGAAAACAGCGCGCGATCAGCAGAAAATAAAAGACGGTGGTTTGATAAAATAATTAAAATGCATGGACTTTAGTCATTTAATCCTCCCACTATTTATACGAAAACACGGTACTCTCAAACGTGATTTACGGGAAATCCTTTCCAAGTGGGCTTGGGATCCAAAGCGATTTTTCCCATACCCCGCTTTTACGATTCGCATGGAAAAGATCCTGTGGGAGGTATTCCATACCATTCTCGTTCCACGAGATTCCCAAGATTATTGCCTCACCCTTTCACATGATCCCGAGGACTCCAAGCGAATCATGTTAATTGGGTGTTAGACCCAACCCAATCGACCGAGCCACAGACCCACTGGTACCCCTACGACTCGTGAGACAGGTAGCAGCAGCCCGTTTTTCGTTCATGACATAGTGCAGCTTCCTTTAAGTACAATAACGTGCCACGACTCATGAGACCACGCTATTGACCCAAAACAGCTTCCTCACTATGCCATGGATTGGAAGGCATGGACAAACTCCTAGAGTTTATGTCCACTCTGTCTAGGGTCTAATATTTTGACATTGGTCCAACCAATGTGAGAGTAGTAAATGACCGAAATCTCAAATAAATAAATATCTACACATACATCCATAATGCGTAAATAAACCATCCATAGCAGTTATATGATAAACAAACAACCCATTCATCCATCATCATAACCACATGCAAAATTAAAGCCTAGCACGCCCTTGTTGGATGATCACGAGCCCGAATCCTATGCGACCCACTGAGCCCGCAGTGGATCTTTGGTCAATTTACGGTTGGTCCTATACTATTACATTAATAGTAACCCAATCATCATGCTGATGGGCCTTGGTCTCTTTTCTCTTTCTTCACTTCATGGAAAACTCCAAGGGACCTCCCGTCTGGACTCTCCATGTGGTCCTTCCTTCTTCTCCACCAATTACAAAAATAGAAACCTCACTCCTAGTCTACTCTCATTACATATTAAAAAGAAACCCCAGCGAAAAACCCGGGGGGAGTACATAAGGAGGGAGGTAGAATGCCTTATTATTCTAAGGCAACTAGAAAGAGAGAAGGAGAAAGCAGTAAAACAGGCACACAGGCCCAACAGAAAATAAACCATACATTCGGTCTAGGGCTCGAGATCATCCATTTCCATCCAACACACATAATCACATGATCCAATCATATAATCATAATATACCACCAACACATGATTTCCAATCATAAATATCCAAAATAATAAAAAATAAATATGTGCACAACGTTTGAAAAAATAAAACACAAATATTGGTAATAATATTGTCTCGTTTGAGGAAAACCTTTCCTCATTATTTTAAGTAAAATAACCCCGGGATTCCAAATCCAATTTATTTTACTCCTAAAATAATGTCTTTAGAAAAATAGGCATAATTGAACCAAAAATGATTTTTCAGAATTAATTCAAAAAATGAAAAATAAAAATAATTAAAAAATAAAAGAAAAAACCGCTGCTAGGGTTTTTGAAACCCCAGCAGCAGCGGCCCGCCGGCGCGCGCACATGGCAGCAGGCTCAGCCTGCCGCCCCTGCGCGCGCAGGCCCCTTGCCTGCGTGCACGCGCGGCCTGGGCATTCCGGCAGGCCGTTGTGCGCGCAGGCCCCCGTGCCTTGCGCGCGCGCTGGCCTGCTGGCTGCCGACCTTGCCGTGCGCAGTGCGCGCACAGACGTGCACTGGGCACGCCTGCCGGGCGCGCGCGCGCAGACTCCTCCGTCTGCGTGCGCGCGCCTGGCGGCGCTGCCCAGAGTCCGTCCGCTCGGACTCTCAGGCGCGCAGACGCCCTTGTCTGCGTGCGCGCGCGCCTGCAGGCGCTGCCCTGCGCGCGTCTGCCCTGCCGGCAGCGCACGGCTGCGTGCGGCCAGCCCTCCCGGCTGGCCGACTGCGTCGTTTCTCGTTTTCCGTTCAATTTTCCACCCCATTTCCCAAGAAAAACTGAAAAAATACCAACATTCAGAAATTCACACGAATTAAAAAGCAATAAAACCGACATGCTTATAATCAAGAAAAATCAAGATTTAATATAAAACATGCCAATATCACGTTTCATGCTTAGAACGCACATTAATCCTAGGCCTATACACCGAACCGGGCTCTGATACCACTGAAAGAAATCGGTGGATCGTCCCGGGAATTGCGCGAATGCGGAAGCGCGATAAAAATAAACATACAAAAATAATGCATGCTTTTAATTTAAAAGAACACGCTCAAGGGGTGTACCCTTGAGGTTCCCGGGCGTTCGGTGTATCTCATGATTATATAACATGTAAAGAAATCATGGAGGCCATAGAGTTGAAAAATTAAAGAGGGACGGAAAATAAAACGAGACCTAGCCGTTGTCATTTTCGTCTTCAACGGCTACACGCGTTGTTCCCCGTTTTGCACCGAGATCTCGTTCTTGAGACCCTCCAAATCGTGACACACGATCCACCCACGTATCTTGCACGTTGTGCTAGCAACGAACAAGTATTTTTGGAGAGGACAGATCAATCACACGTTATGAATTAACGGGACTAATCTTCCTTAGTTCTAGTGTTCCAAGAACAAAAGAACTAGAAGAAATATTTTCTTGTAGAGAGAGAGGGGGCGGACGAGAGGTAAGGAGGGGAGAGACGACTGTGTGTTGTGTGTAATTTCAAGAATCATCATCGGTCAATTGTTGGAGGCTAGAGGTTTATATAGAGGAGGAGTTTAATCCTCTTTAAATTCCAACTCTAAGAACTCTAAATTGACTAGGATTTGACCTAGTCAAAGTCCTAGTCAAACTAGTGTTTGACCTAGTCAAACCAATCCTAGCCTTCCATCTCCCCTTTCCATCTCAACCGTTGATTTAATTTAATGGAATATTTAAATTCCATTAAATATTCCAAAAGGCCAAATAAATATAATAAGTAAATATTAATATTTATTCTAGGCCCATTAAATCAATCCCTTTAATAAATCCAATTTATTAATTTAATTCCCTTTATCAAATAGAAGGAATTAATTTCTCCAAGAAAATATAGGACCCGATTAAATCCAATTTAATCATTCCTTTACACCAATATTTAATTCCAAATTAAATACTTAAGTGTGTGTGGATAGTGTGTGACTCTTTAGGTTCACCTTTCAGCTAGACTTGGTCGGATTCCTAGAATCCGCCCGTTACCATGGGTGGCCATCTAGCAACGGTCCATGGCACTAGAGACTAGGTGAAATAATTGGGGATGAACATTTAGGCTCTAACAGTACACTTGTCCTTCTGTCTTCGGTCTCATCACTTAGAGTCTAGGGCACGAAAAAAGCAGGTACCCATTTTGGACCTAAGTGTCGGTCTGTCCTTACTAAACGCCGCAAGGGAAACCTTTTCCCTTCTGTTCAGTTACTGTGGCAACAGATTTCAGGGACAAGACACAGAGCATACATGAGACTCAACTGTCAATACCTTTTGACAGGAGACAGATCCTTTCTTGGAAACTACTGTCACTCTGTACACCCGAGCTGCACTAGACATGGCTTATGACTACTCAAGAGTATTTTGGCAATCTCTCACCATATCTAAGATACAGACCTGATGCACAGGTAAACTCAGCAGTTCCTCAAGTCAAAGGACTTGGCCTGTACCGTTGGAACCGGGAATACACGTCATATCTTGCTGACCATACTCAAGGTCCTCCGTAAGACGGTTCCCGCGAGTCACCTCAGTCAGCTGCTTCCTAGCATGCTGTCCCACTAACACTGCTTAGACGACCTTTGTCACCCGTCGATGAAATACGACAGCAGATGCTTAGTGCAAGTCTCAAAGTGAATCCCGGTACCCATTTCGGGATTCCTTGACTTGGAGATTTCCGGACTGATTCGGTAAGACTGATTTCATGGACCTACCTCCAAGCGTAGTCCCAGTCCCCGAAATCGTTTCTCAGTCCGTGGGCTTTGTTTGTGTAGTGAACAGAAATGTAAATGCAGATATAAGTGAACGTAAACAAAGTATTGCCATATGAATTTTCACTTCTTTATTCATAAATATTTTTATCAAATACCAAAAATTGTCTAGACATAGGTTACATATTCCTGCCAAAATTGGCTTACATGGTCACCTATTCTAACATATTTTAATATCATATTAAGTTTATATTAAAAATTCACTATATATTAGAATTATTAATCAATATATCTTTTATTTTAATTTTATATAATAATAAAATATGGTATATTTATTTATATATTCTAAAAATAAACTTAAGCAACAACTTAGTACGAGTTTGATATTTTCTTAAATAAATATCCAATATAATTCATACGAATTCTATCGTTACGTTACAATATTCACTGCAACAAAATACATTTGTTTCGAAATTCATCATATAGTAAATTATTAGTCAATATGTCATATTTTAGTTTTAGATGATATTAAACTATGGTAATTTAGTTTATATTATCCAAAAACAAGCTTAATCAACGATTTAATACGTTTTGATAATTTCTTTTAAAATGAATATTCAAGACAGTTTGTATGAATTTTATCGTTATAATTTTAATATCTACTACAACAAAATGCATTTGTTTCAAAATTTACCATATATTAGAATTATTACAATATCTTATATTTAAGTTTTAGATGATATTAACATATGGTATTTTGGTTTATATTATCTAGAAACAAGCTTAATCAATAATTTAGTACGTCTTGACAATTTTTTTGTAAAAATATATTTAATACAATTCATATGAATTTTATCGTTATAAATCCAATATGATATATGAAACTATATCCTAGCTTTTTTATGAAGGAGAAGGCGTAGTGGTTCGTCTTGACAATGTTTGCTTTTTTATTGTTTCAATGGGTTGCTTGTAAACTTAAATGATTGGACTGATGGGGTTGTACAAATTTAGCTGAATTTAATTTATGGGTGCTACTTGTTAGTTTGAGCATTGAACTTAATTCTTTTATCGTATTGCTTTTTTTTTCTTTTTTGCTTTTCGTGAATGTATTCTTTTTAGTTCATATTATATTTTTGAATAATGTATTCCAATATAGAATAGTCCATATATTTTCGTTGTTTTAGAAAAAAAAAATCGAGCTCGTGAGCTCAAGCTCGAGCTCGGCTCGGCTCGGCTCGTTATCTACGAGCTCGAGCTCCAGCCTGTAGGATACAAGCTCGTCGAGCTCGAGCTCGAATTTTTGGCTGAGCTCGGCTCGTTTGCACCCCTACGCTCAATAACGGCCTCTATGTCTTACAACAAACGAATTTTGTTCTAAACACTCAGCATAAACGTAAAATAGATAATAACGGGAACGCACAACTGTAGCATGCAAGGCTGGGTCATATCTCCCAATACAGGATGAAGAAATTGGTAGACTCAAAGAACCTAGAGGTTGGGGACTTGAGTAAACTACCGACTTGTGAATCCTTCTCAGAGGGAAAATGACCAAGAAGCCCTTTGTAGGACAAAGCAGGCTTGCAATAGGTCTATTGGACTCGGTTCATAAAGACGTGTGTGGACCACTAAGGACGCAAGCCTGAGGTGCGTTCTCCTACTTCATAACCTTCACCGATGATCATTCACGGTATGGTTATGTATACCTGATGAGGTACAAGTCTGAAGCTCTTGAGAGCTTTAAAGAATTCAGCTTAAAGTTGAGAAACAAACCGGGTGCAAAATCAAAGCCCTACGGTCAGACCAAGGCGGGGAATACCTTAGTACTAAGTTCCTTAATTATCTTAAAGAAAGCGGTATAATCTCTGAATGGACACCTCTCGTGACACCACAGTTAAATGGGGTCTCTGAAAGGAGGAATCGAACCTGGTTAGACATGGTCCGATCCATGATGAGTTTTATCAAACTGACCTTATCTTTTTGGGGCTATGCATTGGAAACCGCGGCCAAGTTATTGAACTTGGCACCAACCAGCGCATTGACCCAAACACCATATGAGATATGGCACGGCAACCCTGCATCCTGTTAGAATAGGTGACCAGAAAGCCAATAGGTTTAGCGATTTGTAACCTATTATACAACTCGATGTAAATGTAATATTATTATGTGATGAAGAAAATGAGTATTTATCACTTCTGGTGCTTACTTTGTTGCGCTCATTTCACATTTGTTAAAACGGTGTATAACTTATATCGCAACAAAGCCCACAGACCATGGATAACAACTCGTGCAGTTGGGCCATGCATTGGATGGTGGTCATGAAACCAACTGATTAAGTGTTGAGTCTGAAATGTTCCAAGTCGAGGATCTCGAGATAGGACATCGAGAGTCCTATTGAGACTTGCGTCAAGAGTCGTGTTCATTGGATGAGTGTCGTGTTTCATCGGCGACAGGAGTGGGACGCCTACACGATCTTGATGGGTTGGTCGACTGGGGTCGAGCCGACTGGACTGACTCGCGGGGATCATCATATGGAACCCTTGGAGGCTTTAGTCGGTATGATTGGTTTTCCCCGGTTCCGATAGTACGGGAGTAATCCTCAGACTTGGGGGATCATGGCAGTCACGTGCACATGACGGCTGTATCTTGGATTTGGCGAGAGGTAATCATTCTGTAAGATGATTATCATAAGCCTTGTCCAGTGCAGTCAGAATGTGTAGCGAGGACGGTGGATTCCAAGAAGAGGATCCGTCCCCTGTCAGTATATGACAGAGGTATCTCCTATGCACTCGGAGACACATTCATGCCGTTTGAAGCTGTGGCCACAGTGGTTGGTCGAACAAGGAATGATTTCCTGTGTCGACGCAATGAAGCATACGTGGTCTCGAGTAATAAGCATAGATACCTAGTCAAGGATGGGAACTGACACCCAATTCCATACCCTAGACTAAGGCCGGGAGACGGTAGACGGAAGGATTGTACCCTTACGGAATCGGCGCCTAAATGTTCACGCCAATTCACCTAGTCTCTAGTGCCATGGACCGTTGCTAGACGGCCACCCATGGTAACGGGCACTTGTGGGACACGGGCCCAAGTCTAGCTGAGGGTGAACCTAAAGGGTCACACACAAATCACCGAGGAGGTTGAGAGATCGACTTGGAGTCAATCTCGAAGGATAAATAAGTAATTGGATTACTTAAGGGAAAGTCCATTGGATGAACGGGCCGATATTGTATCGGGCTTTCATTTAATCGGTAAATTGAATTTTCGATTGAATATGGAAAGTTGAGACGTTGGATCTTTTAATTGGATTAAAAGATCAACGAGAATAATTTAAATGGACATTAAATTGGATTTAATATTGGGTTCGTCATAATTGGACTACGATAAAACCCGGTCCGTTAAATTTACTAGAGAGGAGAAATAATTCCTATTTTGGAATAGGAAGAAGTTGGACTTCTCCCTTATTTAAACATGGCCGACATGCTCCCTTGGAGGAAGCAAAATCAGCCATATTTCATGCTAGGTGGTATGTTGACTAATCTCTTTTGGAAGAGACAAATCAACTCCAATCAAGCTCTTCCCTTTTGATATGATTTGATCATACCATAAATTTTGGTAGGCTTGATTGAAGAATTGATGGTGATTCATTGGAATGAATGTAGACATCCTTGGATGAACCTAGACACATTCCAATAATCACATTAATTATGTATATATATTAGAATATACAACACCAAGCATAAGTGATTCATTATTCATCTTTTTCTAGGAAAAATAGAAGACAAAAATTCACTCTCCTCTCCCTCTCAACTCTCGGTTTTCATTCCCCTCTCTACTAGTGTTCTTCACTTGATTTTGAATCAAGAAGAAGAACAAAGTAGGTTTAAGAGTACACTAATCCATAGTGTAATTCGCTTAAACCGATTCCTTCTTAAACCCGTTCTTTTCTAGCAAGAAGAACGTGCGTTTCTTCCGGTGTGGTGTGGATCACCTTTGGAGAATCCATACGTTTGGATTTCGTGGGCATTCCGGAGAAGGAACAATGCAAGTAGCCGGGAGCACACGCTAAACAATCAAAGGTAACGGTTTTACTACGCTTTGATTGATTTAATATACATCTATGCCCTATGTGTTTAAATATATATTTCCAATATTTACACATTCTACATCGAACGCCCGGTTGAGCACCCAAGGGTACACCCCTTGGGATTCGTTTATTTAAATTAGATTTAAATTTACGCACTATTTCCTTGCTTTCTCGCTTCCGCTCGTGCTCCCGGGCAGATCCGCTTGTCCTTCAAGTGGTATCAGAGCCCGGTTCGATGTAAGGGGCATAGATCTATGTGTTTGGCATGATCTACTTACTTTTAATGGCTTTATTGGCATGTTAGATTATATGAATATATGAATGATATGATCGTTCAATTGTTAGGATTTAATGGACTTTTGGCATGCTTAATTTTGTTAAATTGGATCTAAAAATTGCATGCTTATTTCAGAAAAATCTTACTGTTATTGTGCTGAAACAGTATTAAAAACAAAAAAAACAAAAAATGGTTCGGACGGCAGCGGTCGCGCGAGCCATTTGCGCAGACGCAGACGCAGCACGGCCGGCCGGCCGGCACAACGGCTGGGCCGTTTTGTGCCATTTTTCGACTTTTTCCGGAAAATTTGATTTTCTATATTTTCTGCACAATATTCTGAAAATATGTTAATTTTGCATTTTTTATTTTGGAATAATTGGATTATTCCTTGAATTAAATTTGCTTAATTAATTTGGGATTAATACATGCATTGGATGCATTGTTTAAAATGTCCATTAAATTTAAAATTTGAATTTTGCATATTATTTGTATGTTTATGCTTTTGTGATGTTGGACATCACTTGGGTATTTGAAATACCCATTGGTTATTTATGCATGATTATTTGGAATAATTGTGCTTATGTGAGTTGATGGAATCAACATGGGATCATCACAAGAGCTCTAGACCTTATGTATGGATGAATTTATGATCATTTATTTTCTATTGGGTGGGGCCTGCGTGCCTCTTGTTATTTATCAGCCTCATGATGTTAAGGCTTGTTTTCTTTATTATCAATGTATTACTTTAAGTTGTAATGAGAGTAGATAGGATTGGTGAGGTTTTAATTTATCAAGCAATTCGAGTCGGAGACCCCAAGGAGAAGCATCAAGGCGTGAAACAAGAAGCACTTCAAGGCCCATTGGAGTGACAATGGGTATATTATTATTGTAATAATTTAGGACCACCCTAGACAGACCATAGACTCACTGCGGGCTCAGTGGGTCACATAGGTTGGGCTTGTGATAATCCTAACAGGGGTATGCTATGTTTTATGCATGCGGCGTATTTATTTATCACTTTAAATATTGGATATTTATGCATGCTAAAACACCATAATGTGATGAGGTCTCGATCACACTCAAACTCTCATTTGGTTGGACCAAATTAAATATTAGGCCCAGAATGGACTTGAATCAAAATGGTATTTCACTACAAAAAAATGCGGGAATAGGAACAATAAGAGGTGACCGTTTCACGTAGGAACGGTGATTGGAATTGTTATGGAACGGTAAACCGTTGATGACGTCAGAGTCGTGGTAACAGAAATACAAATTAATAGGAACGGTACGACGGTTCCTACTAGAGTGCCAAACAAAGGGTGCCAATTTGTACACCTACAACCGTTCCTAAATGGACCTGATATATTTTGGACGTCAATTTGGAACACATATGTGAGCTTTGGAACGGTAGGCGGACCGGGAAAGCTTACCGCTACAACAACTGTTCCAAAGGCGGTGTTAATTTTGGACCGGTTGGTCTAACGTTCCAACATGTAATCCTACAAGAGGCCCTTTTGCGCCATGGGAAAAAATGTGAGGCAATGACTGTTCCAAATTACGGGTATATAGTAAGTGAAAGTGTGTTAAAACTACCAGTTCAAAATGTAATCCAAATGGGAACGGTCAATATTTCTTGTGCCTGATACCGTCCCTAATATGCTCTCACGGCTATATTACAACAGTAGCTTTTGCGTTCCTGTTACCCCTCCTGAGACCGTTCCTATAGCTGGAACAACGGCTATATTTTAATGGCTAGTTTCGTGTTCCAAATAGTAATCCAATGACCGTTCTAATGATTTCTATATATATGTCCCTTCTTTGTCATTGTTCTCATACTTATTCTCCAACTCATTTTATATTTGTAACTCCCCCCCTTGATTATTTATACGGAAAATCAAACATATCAATTACCGAGCGCGAATTTTGGATTGATATTGATAGGTCTTTTGCTCAGGTAAGTATGCAAAAAATTCTATTATTTTCGCATATATATAATTTACTTTCGTCATTTAATTGTTGTTGTGAATTATATTATACGTACGACCAATCATGTTAAGATAGTTGAGGAAATGGATGTATGATCGAGACGTCCTGGGTGTGACGCCGGAGTTTGAGGATGGTGTTACAATATTTTTAGAATGGGCCCAGTCTCAACGTGCATATATGGACGGGGACAAGATTAAGTGTCCCTACCGGAAGTGCAAAAACGAACGGTTCAAAACACCAGATGAGGTAAATTTTGATTTGTGTATGAAAGGGTTTATGCCAGAGTATTACAATTGGACTTCGCATGGTGAGGAGAGGGTGCAGGAATACTTTGAAACAATAATTGGGGTGATGCGGCTCAGATGGATTGGGCACAGAGGATGGTATTCGATGCTGCCGGGTCGTCATTCTGGTCTTCGTACAACCAGGAGGTACCGACTGATGATGGTACTCGGTATTGTCCATCTGATGTGGGTCCTAGTTCATATTACGATTCGGGGCCCTATCATTATGTGTCTGGCTTGTCAGACCGTTTTTTTGATGTAGTTCATGCTGCGGACCAACCTTTGTAGAATGGCTGCACCACCTCTCAGTTGGCGTCAATTGCCTTGTTGGTGAATATCAAGGCTGAAGGGGGTTTTTCCGAGCATACATATGATCGGTTATGCCAGTGGGCTGATACTGTAATGCCCCGCGATCACACTTTCCCCACAGATTATTACAATACGAAGAAATTGATAGAGAATTGGGTTTACCAGTTAAGAAGATTGATGCTTGCAAAAACAGTTGCATGTTGTACTGGAAGGACGATATCGATTTGGAATATTGAAAGTTCTGTGGAGACGCTAGGTACAAGCCCACGAGGGACAGAAATCCTAAACGCAAGAAGTCCCCGTATGTCATTCTTAGGTATCTACCGATTACCCCTCGGCTGCAGAGGTTGTATGCGTCGGAGGTCACAGCAGAGCATATGACTTGGCATACGAGCCATCAGACGGAGGAAGGATCCATGTATCATCCGTCGGATGCAGAGGCTTGGAAGCATTTTGACCGGACGTATCCTGATTTTGCAGCTAAACCGAGGAATGTTAGACTTGGGTTTTGCACGGATGGGTTTGCACCGCACGGTCAGTATGGTAAAACTACTCCTGTTGGCCCGTGATACTTACACCGTACAATCTCCCACCGGGAATATGCATGAAGTATTAGTATATGTTCCTAACGATGGTGATCCCTGGCCCATTGAATCCCAAACGTCTTATCGATGTGTACTTGGAGCCGTTGATCGAGGAGTTGCAGAATTTATGGCATGTGGATGTACGTACGCACCATACTGCGACAAACCAGGCATTCATGATGCATGCCGCATTGATGTGGACAGTGAACGACCTTCTTGCTTATGGTATGGCGTCTGGATGGAGTACCGCCGGTGTTATGGGGTGTCCAGTTTGTATAGAGGACACATGGGCATTCTATTTACAGCACGGTCGGAAGGTATGCTATTTTGACTGCCACAGGTAATTCCTACCATCGGGTCATCCTTATCGCAGGAACAAGAAAGCCTTCACTAAAAATCGAATAGAGAGGAAGGTTGCATGTCCGAGGCTGACTGGAGAACAGATCCGAACCCGTGTCGATGCATTTAGTGTTGCTGTCGAACAACCGTTGAGTGAACCAGAAGGCTACGACGTCGACCATAAGTGGACAAAGAAAAGCATATTCTGGGAGCTTGAATACGGGGGGGCGCATCTGATACGACACAATCTTGATGTCATGCATATTGAGAAGAATGTGTTCGATAATATATTCAATACTGTGATGAACATCAAGGGAAAAATGAAGGACAATCTGAATTCACGGAAGGATCTGAAGATCATATGTAATCGGCCGGAGCTTGAGGTGGACGAAAGGAGACCGAACATGATGCCCAAGGCGGTATATACACTGACGAAGGAGCAAAAGAAGAAGATATATGAGTGGATTCGTTGTCTTAGGTTTCCTGATGGGTATGCCTCTAACTTGGCCCGTTGCGTCGACCTGAAGGAGTTGAGGATGCACGGCATGAAGAGCCATGATTGTCATGTTTTCATGCAGAAATTGATTCCAGTTGCTTTCCGTGAAATGCTTCCAGAGCACGTGTGGGGGGCCATAACGGAAGTCAGCCTTCTATTCCAGATCCTATGCTCAAGAACACTAAACGTGGCCAAGGTAAAACAATTGGAAGATAGTATAGTCGTCATCATGTGCAATCTCGAGAAAATTTTTCCTCCTTCCTTTTTCGACTCAATGGAGCATCTAATTGTTCACCTTCCATATGAGGCGCGCGTTGGGGGCCCTGTGCAATACAGGTGGATGTACCCATTTGAAAGGTAATTAAATAATTAATACTGTTAAACATATACTTATTATTTGCTTTTAATAAATTGTCATATATATTTTTATTATAGATTTTTATAATCTTTAAATATCCAATTGCATACATTTATTTAATAAAATAAGTGTTCAGAACGTGTTTTTTCTTAATTTATATTTATTATCTAAGAAGATAAAAAAAACATTTGCATACACATAGGAACGGTAATGTATGAAACTAGGAACGGTAAATAATGCATGTCTACAAACGACGTCGTTTCTTTAGTTAGGAACGAGGTTGGGAACACCTGTTATATTATGTTACCGTTCCTATTAGTACAATTTCAAGTAATAAGTATTTGGAATTGATATGGGAACGGTAGTTGTTTCTTTAGGAACGGTTATGGGAATGGTTGTACTACTAAGTCACTGTTCCTATTTAGGTCAACATCATCAAAACGACATCATATTGTGGCTAATACGATGTCGTTTTCTTTGTTAGGATCGGTAACAGGAATGGTGATGGAAAAAAAAGACCGTTCCAAAATGTTATATAAATTAAACCTTTGGCTGAATTTTTCTCACTTTCTCCTCTCTCAGTCTCTCTCTCTCTCAGATTCTCTCTGACTCTTCGCCTCTCTCATTCTCTCCGTTGCCGCCGTCGCCTCCGCCTCCGTTGTCTCGGCCATACACCACCACCACCACCACCACCCTCTCTCTCTGACTCTCGCCTCCGCCTCCCACATCCCGCCTCCGTCGTCTCGGCCATACACCACCACCCTCTCTCTCTGGCTCTCGCCTCCGCCTACGCTACCACCACCGTTGCCGCCTCAGCCTACCACCACCGTTGCCGCCTCCGCCTACCACCACCATTGCCGTCGTCAGAGCACGTCGTCTCCATCGTCTCGGCCACATCCCGCCTCCGCCTCCGCCTCCGTAAGAGGTTTTTCGACAAAACCCTTTTTTTTTTCCTCTTTTCTGAATTGTAATTTCTGAAAACTTTAGAAATATTACGGTTTTGTTTGTAAACTCTGATATTTTTTGGGTTGTAATTGTAATATTTTTTGGGCTGTAATTGTAATTTCTGATATATTGTATTTTTGGGTTTTGTTTGTAATTTCTGTAAATATTGGGCAGTAATTGTAATTTCTGTAAATATAGGGCTGTAATTGTAATATTTGGAATATTGGTGTAATTATGCAATTTTCTATTTTTATGGTGTAGTTATGCAATTTGTGAACATTGTGAATTTTCTGTTCGTTTTTTTAATTTTCTGTAATTATTTCTGGAATTTTCTGTTTTTATTTGTCAATTTTCTGTAATTATTAGAAAATTCAGAAAATAATTATAAATTTAATATAATTATTAGAAAATAATGTTATGAAAAATTATTAGAAAGATCAAAAAATAATGTATAGAAAAATTCTATACGAAACTGTTTTAAAAAATCTGGAATATTTTATAAATATTTAAAATTTTGAATTTTTAAATATTTAAAATTTGGAATTTTTAAATATTTAAAATTTGGAATTTTTAAATATTTAAAATCTGGACTTTCAAATATTTAAACTCTGGAATTTTTTATAAATCTGGAAATTTAAAATATTTAAAATCTGTAATTTTGAATTTTTTAAAAATCTGAAATTTTTAATTTTTTAAAAATCTGGAATTTTAATTTTTTAAAAATCTGGAATTTTAATTTTTTTAAAAATCTGGAAATTTTTTTATAATTATTTAAAATTTTGAAATTTTTTATAAATATTTAAAATCTGGAAATTTTTTATAAATATTTAAAATTTGGAATTTTTTATAAATATTTAAAATCTGGAATTTTTTATAAATATTTATAATCTGAAATTTTTAATTTTTTTAAAAATCTGGAATTTTTAATTTTTTAAAAATCTGAAAATTCAAAATATTTAAAATCTGGAATTTTGAATTTTTTAAAAATCTGAAATTTTTTATTTTTTAAAAATCTGGAATTTTTAATTTTTTAAAAATATGGAAATTCAAATTATTTAAAATCTGGAATTTTGAATTTTTTAAAAATTTGAAATTTTTAATTTTTTAAAAATCTTGAATTTTTATTTTTATAATAATCTAGAAATTTTAATTTTTCAATAAATTCAATAATTAAAAATATGATAATTTGAAGGAATTAGTTCAATTTTAGGGTAAAATTATGGTATTTAGTATAAGTATGTACAGTTGTAGAATTTAGTTGCATATATATTAAATACATTAGAAAATCTTCATTATTGAAATAAATTGATACTTATGTGTTTTTTTTAGATAATGTCTGGTCGGGATTTTTCACCCCGAGTAGGTGGCCGTGGCTGCGGTCGTGGTAGTGGTCGTGGCCGCGGTCGCGGCGAACCGGCTATACCGCCTCCTAATGTTGCTTCCCAGGATGGGGAAGCAGTTTTCTGACCACCATCACCACCGGCAAAGCAGGCACCCGCACTACCTGCGCTGGATCAGCAGCCCGGTGCGTCTACTGCTGCACCGGATCAGGAGCCCGGACCATCCACTACCACACCGGCAGTCGATCCGGCCCGTCCATGGGCTGCCCCACACCACCACCCCCACCGGCCCCACCACCATCCGCGCGCCAGTACATCACACTCGCCGATGCGAGGTACAATTTATGTTTTTAATTTTTTTTTTGTGATTTAAATTAATATTTTTATGTTTATACCAATTATTTTATAATTTTAGTGCTGATCGGAAGATCCACGAGCGCATGTACGCAACCGTGTGAGGACACTATCCCCACCCTTAGGGCTGTTTGCGCCAGGTGCCGCTAGAGCACCAGCATTTTTGGTTCGAGAGCTTGAAGGTAACATGAATTAGTTTTTTTTTTAAATATTTTAACAATATAAATTAAATAATAATTTAATATATTTTTTTTAATACAAATGCGTACTGGTGGGACGCCGACGACGAGTCGATGTTCAAGATCTTTTCATGTCTGGGTGGGGAAGTTCTTGAGGAAGAAGTTCGTCCTTGCCAGACAGTCGTTGCAGAAGCCTCTATGGCTGGCGAACGAGGTGTGGCGGCAGCTCCTCCTGTATTGGGCTTCCCCGGAGTTCCAGAAGGAGTGCGAGAAGAACAAGGCGAACCGAAACGCCAACCCAGCCGCATCCACTGTGTACCACGGGGGATCTGTCTCCGTCGGTATGCACAAGCGGAAAATGGTAAGATATCTAATGTTATTTCAATTATTTATTACTATTTAATTTAAATTGTAATAACTGTTTCCCATTGATGTTGTACAGGAGGAGCAGCTCGGTCGGCCAGTGAAGCAGATGGAGTTATTCTCCAGATGCTACAAGAAGAAGACCGACGGCGGCTGGAGCGGGTCGAGGGCAGCAGAGGTGGCAGTAAGTTGTAATTAATACTTTCTACAGTATTTTTTTAAATATTTTAAAATTTTCTAATTCATTGTAATTATTTTTGCAGGAGATGTTCCAGAAGATGATGGAGGATCATCAGTCTCAGGCCCCTGCGGATCCTGCTCCCGAATCAGAGGCCTCGGTGGCGCAACAGACCGAGCAGCAGATGTGGCTGAGTTTGCGTCGGGGGCAAGAACAAGGGCCGGGTATTTGGTCTTTGTTCTGAGGCCCTGTCACTCAGCCAGGCCGTTACCTCGCCATTGCCACCGCCACCGCCACCGCCAGCGCCAGCGCCTCCGTCAAACATGGAGGGTTGGTTGGGCCGCCTCGAGGAGATGATGGTGGACCTGATGTGCATAGTCAAGGACATGCAGACCAGTCGCTCTGGCGCCGGCCCGTCATTGACCCCACCATGCCAGACATTGACGAGATGGACGAGTCCGATGGGGACAAATAGTACATTATGTATTTTTTTTTTAATCAAATTAGATAATATTCGTATTTAATATAATTTTTTTTAAATTATGCATTTTTTCATATTTAAATATTATTTATATAATCAAAATATTATTATTAATTTAAATGCTAAAAACTATTAATAAAAAAAAATAGATCATTAATTAGGAACGGTACTTTAGACGCAACATATTCGCACTGTACCGTTCCTATTTTTGACTTTTTAAAAAGACTAACCGTTCCCACGGCCGATGAAAAAACCATTCCAACTATACATGTTAACCGTTCCTAAATACCGTACCTACCGTGCCTAATTCTATTCCAAAATCAATCCTTTCGTGGTAAACCTTTCGTTCTAAAGACAATACCAAAAACCTGTCCAACATTTTATTCCAAAGGTTGAGTGCAAAGACCGTTCCTACATGTCGCGACAAAATATACTCTAGCTACCGATCCTAATCTCTACAATCTACTGTTCCCACATGTATTCCAAACACCATGCCAAATTCTATCTACAAGAAAAACGTACTTTTCCAAACAGAGTTCTAACCGCCGTTCCTAAAACCGAGATTTGTTTTCGACATTACCGTTCCTGATGTTTATAAGGTGTTCCAAATGCAATAAAATCAAATTTATACGTATAAAGGTAAGTAGGAACGGTAGAACATAGTAGTGCCAACCCCCGTTCCCAAATAGGAACGGTAACTTGGTTCACGTTCCTAATAATTAGGATCGCCTCTTATTGCCACGGATGGCCTCCCGTTCCTTAACCATTCCTAATGCCAGTCCAAAATGTTAAAATGAAGTACGTACCATTCCAAATATTAAAAAAAACCGTTCCTGTTACCGTCCCAATCAGCGGTTTTTTTTTTGTAGTATTTTGATCTGTCCGAGCCTTCCATCCACAGCAATGTGGTGAAGAAGCTACCACTACCCAAGTGTGGTCTCACGAGTCGTGGCACACTTGGATTAGGGGAAAGCTGCACCATTGTTGTGAACAAAAGGACTGCGCTAGTTGTTTCCCTATCTCACGAGTCGTGGGGGGCGGCAATTTGAGGCATGATTTGATGGATGGGTCGGGCCCAACACTGAGTAACATGGTTCACTTGGAGTCCTCGGAACCATGTGAATAACTGAGGCAAAATATCTTGGGAATCTTATTGGATGAGAATGATATCGGATATCTCCCATGAGGTTTTCTTCATGTGAATCGTAAAAGCGGGGCATGGAGATTACGCTTGTGGATCCGAAGCCTACTAAGAAATGGTTTTCCGAAACTCCGCTTGAGAGTGGAGGACTTTCGTATAAATAGTGGGAGGGTTAAAGACTAAAAGACCAAGTCTTCAACTTGAACAATAATATTACTATCATCTGCTAATTTCTGCTTTACATTTTCATTAATGTAGATATGTCTAAGAACCCATTAACCATGATTCTCGAGACTAATAAATTCAACAGAACGAACTACTCGGACTGGCTGAGAAACCTGAGGCTTGTCCTCGGTTTCGAGAACCAAGGCTACGTCTTGGACGAGCCGCCACCGAGCGACTTACCGGAGGGGTCCACGCCTGAAGAACGATTGACGTTCGAGAAATGGCATGAGGACAACCAGAAAGTATGCAGTATTATACTGGCTTCGATGTCTAACAACATCCAGAAGCAGTATGAGAGGCTGGATAACGTCCCCGCTATAATGCTCCACATGAACGAGGTTTATGCGGTTCCGGATAGGCATATTAGATATGCCGCCACAAAAGCATTCTTTGGCACCAAGCTTGCTGAAGGAGCGTCTGTACAAAGTCATGGGGTCAAGATGCTCTCCCTAGTGGAGAAACTCGAGGACCTTAAAGCTGGGCTTAACAATGACACGTACGTTGACGTGATCCTCCAGTCGCTTCCTCCATCCTATGACCCGTTTGTTGTAAACTACAACATGAACGGACTTGAGAAGTCTATTCATGAGTTGATCAACATGCTGGTCCAATACGGGGCAACGACCCACAAGTCGGCGCCAGGGGTATTGATAGGAGAGACTTCGACCTCCAAGGCGAATGGCAAGAGGGCCGGACGCTGGAAGAGGAAGATGAAAGGACAAGCGGATCCGCCCGGGAGCGCGAGCGGAAGCGAGAAAGCGAGAAATTGTGCGTAAATTTAAATCAAATTCAAAATACCGAATCCCAAGGGGTGTACCCTTGGGTGCTCAACCGGGCGTTCGATGTAGGATGTGTAAATATTAAAACATATATTTAAGCACATAGGATATAGATATATAAATGAGATCAATCAAAGCGTAATAAACCGTTACCTTTGATTGTTTAGCATATGCTCCCGGCAACTTGCGTTGTTCCTTCTCCGGAATGCTCACGAAATCCAAATGTATGGATTCTCCAAAGGTGATCCACACCATACCAGAAGAAACACACGTTCTTCTTGCTAGAAAAGAACGGGTTTAGAAGGAATCGGTTTAAGAGAAAAACACTATGAATTAGTGTTCTCTTAAACTTACTTTGTTCTTCTTCTTGATTCAAAATCAGGTGAAGAACACAAGTGTAAGAGAGGGAGAGAGCACGAAAATTGAGAGAGAGGAGAGGATTTTTGTCTTCTCTTTTTCCTAGAAAAAGATGAATAATGAACCACTTATGCTTGGTATTGTATATTCTCATATATATACATAATTAATGTGATTATTGGAATGTGTCTAGGTTCATCCAAGGATGTCTAGATTCATTCCCATCAATCACCATCACTTTTTCAATCAAGCCTACCAAAATTTATGGTATGATCAAATCATACCAAAAGGGAAGAGATTGATTGGAGTTGATTTGTCTCTTTCCAAAAGAGATAAGTCAACATACCACATAGCATGAAACATGGCTGATTTTGCTTCCTCCAAGGGAGCGTGTCGGCCATGTTTGATTAAGGAAAGAAGTCCAACTTCTTCCCATTCCAAATTAGGAATTATTTCTCCTCTCGGGTATAATTTAACGGACCGGGTTTTATCGTAATCCAATTACGACGAACCCAATATTAAATTCAATTTAATGTCCACTTAAATTATTCCTGTTGATCTTTTAATCCAATTAAAAGATCCAACGTCTCAACGTCTCAACTTTCCATATTTAATCGAAAATCCAATTTACCGATTAAATGAAAGCCCGATAGAATATCGGCTCGTCCATCCAATGGACTTTCCCTCAAGTAATCCAATTACTTATTTTATCTTTCGAGATTGACTCCAAGTCGGTCTCTCAACCTCCTCGGTTATTTGTGTGTGACCCTTTAGGTTCACCCTCAGCTAGACTTGGGCCCGTGTCCCACAAGGGCCCGTTACCATGGGTGGCCGTCTAGCAACGGTCCATGGCACTAGAGACTAGTTGAATTGGCGTGAACATTTAGGCGCCGATTCCGTACGGGTACGATCCTTCCGTCTACCGTCTCCCGGCCTTAGTCTAGGGTATGGAATTGGTCGTCGGTTCCCATCCTTGACTAGGCATCTATGCTTAATACTCGAGACCACGTATGCTTCATTGCGTCGACACAGGGAACCATTCCTTGTTCAACCAACCACTGTGGCCACAGCTTTAAACAGCATGAACGTGTCTCCGAGTGCATAGGAGATACCTCTGTCATGTACTGACAGGGGACAGATCCTCTTCTTGGAATCCACCGTCCTTGCTACACATTCCGACTGCACTGGACAAGGCTTATAATGATCATCTTACAGAATGATCACCTCTCGCCAGATCCAAGATACAGCCGTCCTGTGCACGTGACTGCCATGATTCCTCAAGTCTGAGGATTACTCCCGTACTATCGAAACTGGGGAAATCCAATCATACCGACCAAGCCTCCAAGGCTTCCATATGATGATCCCCGCGAGTCAGTCCAGTCAGCTCGACCCCAGTCGACCAACCCATCAAGATCGTGTAGGCGTCCCACGCCTGTCGCCGATGAAACACGGCACTCATCCAATGAACACGACTCTTGACGCAAGTCTCAATAGGACTCTCGATGCCCTGTCTCGAGGTCCTCGACTTGGAATGTTTCAGACCCAACTCTTAATCAGTTGGTTTCATGACCACCATCCAATGCGTGGCCCAACTGCACGAGTTGTTATCCATGGTCTGTGGGCTTTGTTGCGATATAAGTTAAACACCGTTTTAACAAATGTAAGATGAGCGCAACAAAGAAGGTACCATTGGTGACGAATACTCATCTTATTCATCACATAATAATATTACATTTACAGCAAGTTGTCAGATAGGTTACAAATCGCCAAACCTATTGGCTTTCTGGTCACCTATTCTAACAATCTCCCTCTTGACCTAAAGCCAATCACCCATTGGCCTCAAACCTCTTATTCAGATGGTGAGTATGGGCAACCTGCGACATGGGCTTAGCAAGTGGATCTGCTATGTTTTCTGCGGAGCTGACTCGGTCCAACCGAACGTCACTCCTGCTATCCATCTCTCTAAGAGATGGTAGCGTCTAAGAATATGCTTGGGTCGTGATGAGATCTCGGTTCCTTTGCTAGTGCTATCGTCCCGTTGTTATCATAAAAGATAATTACAGGCTTAGCAATGCTAGGTACTACATCCAACCCTTGGATGTAGCTCATCAACCAAACCACTCCTTAGCAGCTTCCAAAGCCGCTATGTATTCGAAACTCTATGGTGGAGTCCGCCGTGGTAGCCTACTTGGAACCCTTCCAAGTAACCACGCCACCATTTAGTCTAAATACAAAACCATACTGAGACTTGGCATCATCGTCATCCGATTGGAAGCTAGCGTCGCTATAGCCTTCCAGTGTCAACTCTCCACCACCGTAGATCAAGAACATGTCCTTAGTCCTTTTCAGGTACTTTAGGATAGTCTTTACTGCACTCCAGTGTGCCTCCCCGGCACACGACTGATACCGGCTAGTTACGCTCAAAGCGAAAGCCACATCAGGTCTAGTGCACTGAATAGCATACTGTATGCTGCCTACGGCTGAAGCATAGGGGATGTCCAACATCCGTTTAAGCTCCTCATCAGTCTTAGGAGACTGCTTCTTGGATAACTTAATTCCATGCCTCATAGGAAGGAATCCTCGTTTTGAGTTCTCCATCTTGAATCTCTTCAAGACTTTCTCAATGTACGAGGACTGGGCCATTCCTAACATCCTTCTAGATCTATCCCTATAGATCTTGATGCCAAGGATGTAGGATTCCTTGCCCATATCCTTCATTGAGAATTGCATTGACAACCAAGCTTTAGTGGTACCTAACATCTTAGCATCATTCCCAATGAGCAAGATGTCATCCACGTAAAGCACCAGAAACGCAACTGAGCTCCCACTGATCTTCTTGTATACACAAGGATCGGACTCGTTCTTGGTGAAATCATATCCCCCTATGACTCCATCAAAACGTATGTTCCAGCTTCGGGAAGCTTGCTTGAGGCCATAGATGGACCTTTGGAGACGGCAGACCTTCTGCTCTTCTCCAACAGTTGTGAAACCCTCTGGCTGATCCATATAGATCTCTTCCTCTACGAAACCGTTGAGGAAAGCTGTTTTCACGTCCATCTGCCATATTTCATAGTCATACCATGCTGCTATGGCAAGCAGTATCCGAATGGTCTTGGCCATTGCTACGGGCGAGTAGGTTTCCTCAAAATCGACCCCGGGTCGTTGAGTGTAACCTTTCGCCACAAGCCTGGCTTTGAAGGTTGTAACCTCCCCGTCAGCTCCAAGCTTACGTTTGTAGACCCATTTACACCCTACGGGTTTAACCCCTTTGGGTGGATCTACTAGGGTCCAAACCTTGTTTGTACCCATCGAGTCCATCTCGGATTTCATGGCCTCAAGCCACTTGTCCGAATCGATGTCCGACATCGCTTCTCCGTATGTCTTTGGATCATTATCCAACTGACCGGTCAGGCCCAGAAATCCATACCTATCAGGTGCGTGGGATACTCTGGCCGACCTACGGAGGACTGGAACAATATCAGTGGGAACCACTGGCTCAGATGTCACTGCCGCCTCATGGGGTACCTCACTTGATTCCTCAAGGAGTACCTCATCGCGTCAACTATCCGATGGAAAACCCTTTTCCAAGAACACTGCGTTTCGCGAGATAAAAACCTTTTGCTCGGAGGGATCATAGAAATAATACCCCGCAGTTTCTTTCGGATAGCCGATGAACCTGCATAAACTAGACCTCGAGTCCAGTTTATCTCCCACTAATCTCTTGACATATACGGGGCAACCCCACACTTTCAAGTATTTGTATGAGGCAGGCTTGCCATGCCATATCTCATATGACGTCTGGGATACCCTTTTAGATGGTGCCAAGTTCAAAACTTTGGCCGCCGTCTCAAGAGCGTATCCCCAGAAGGAAAGGGGTAGTTCGGTAAAACTCATCATGGATCGGACCATGTCCAACAAGGTCCGATTCCTCCTTTCAAACACACCATTAAGCTGCGGTGTTCTAGGAGGGGTCCACTGAGAGAGAATCCCATTCTCTTTTAGATAATCAATAAACTCACCACTCAAATACTCTCCACCTCGGTCCGACCGAAGGGCTTTGATATTTCGACCGGTTTGGTTCTCTACTTCAAGTCTGTATTCCTTAAACCTTCCAAAGGCTTCAGACTTGTACCTCATCAGGTAAACATAACCATACCGTGAGTGATCATCGGTAAAGGTTATGAAGTACGAGTATCCACCTCTAGCCTGAGTATTTAGTGGACCACAGACATCTGTATGGATCAAATCCAACAGACCACTGGCTACCGTACTTTGTCCAACAAAGGGTTTCTTGGTCATCTTTCCCTTTAGACAGGATTCGCATGTCGGTAGGTTGTCCAAATCGTCTATTTCTAGACTCTTTGAGTCCAACCTTCTTATCCTATCTTTAGAGATATGACCTAACCTCGCATGCCATATCTGTGCCTTATTATGATCATCATGTTTTCGTTTGTGTTCTACAGTCATAATCCAATTAGACTGTTGAAGTATGTACTGACCGTTGACCAATGTACCAAGCAGATGAGAAATACCATCTTTGATAATGAAAAAAACCGTTTTTATTGATGGTAAATTCATATCCCTCCTTACCAAGGACCGGGACGGAAACAATGCTTTAATCATGCTAGGTACATAGAAACAGTCGTTCAGTACAATCCTAACATGACTACTAATGGCTAACTCTAGTGATCCTACGGCCTCCGCAGCAACGGCCTTGCCATCGCCTAGCCTCAGGATCATCTCATTCTTGGTTAGCTTTCTGCTTCTTTGCAGTGCCTGCAAATCATTGCAGATGTGAGCACCACACCCGGTATCCAATACCCATGAAGCAGAATTAGTAATCATATTAACTTCAACCACAAACACACCTGGGTTGGAGAGGAGTTGCGGGCACTCCCTCTTCCAATGCCCTTTCCCTTGGCAATGCATGCAAACATCATTTGCCTTGGACCGCTCAGAACCACGGGCCTTCCCTTTCCCTTTGCTCGGTCCAACCAGAGCAACAGGGATGCCTGGAGCGCGAGCAGGGGCCACAACCGTCTTCCCTTTGCCCTTCTTCCTCTTCCAGCGTTCGGCTCTCTTGCCATTCGCCTTGGAGGTCGAAGCCTCTCCTATCAATACCGCCGGCGCCGACTTGTGGGTCGTTGCCTCGTATTGGACCAGCATGTTGATCAACTCATGAATAGACTTCTCAAGTCCGTTCATGTTATTGTTTACAACAAACGGGTCATAGGATGGAGGAAGCGACTGGCGGATCACGTCAATGTACGTGTCATTGTTAAGCCCAGCTTTAAGGTCCTCGAGTTTCTCCACTAGTGGAGAGCATCTTGACCCCATGACTTTGTACAGACGCTCCTTCAGCAAGCTTGGTGCCAAAGAATGCTTTTGTGGCGGCATATCTAATATGCCTATCCGGAACCGCATAAACCTCGTTCATGCGGAGCATTATGGCGGAGACGTTGTCCAGCCTCTCATACTGCTTCTGGATGTCGTTAGACATCGAAGCCAGTATGATATTGCGTACTTTCCGGTTGTCCTCATGCCATTTCTCGAACGTCAAACGTTCTTCAGGCGTGGACCCCTCCGGTAAGTCGCTCGGTGGCGGCTCGTCCAAGACGTAGCCTTCGTTCTCGAAACCGAGGACAATCCTCAGGTTTCTCAGCCAGTCCGAGTAGTTCGTTCCGTTGAATTTGTTAGTCTTAAGAATCATGGTTAACGGGTTCTTAGACATATCTACATTAATGAAAAAGTAAAGCAGAAATTAGCAGATGATGGTAATATTATTGTTCAAGTTGAAGACTTGGTCTTTTAGTCTTTAACCCTCCCACTATTTATACGAAAGTCCGCCACTCTCAAGCGGAGTTTCGGGAAACCATTTCCTAGTGGGCTTGGGATCCACAAGCGTAATCTCCATGCCCCGCTTTTACGATTCACATGAAGAAGACCTTGTGGGAGATATCCAATATCATTCTCATCCAATGAGATTCCCAAGATATTTTGCCTCACCTATTCACATGGTCCCGAGGACTCCAAGCGAACCATGTTACTCAGTGTTGGGCCCGACCCATCAACCAAATCATGTCTCAAACTGTCGCCCCCCACGACTCGTGAGACAGGAAAACAGCGAGCGCAGTCTTTTTGTTCACAACAATAGTGCAGCTTTCCCCTAGTCCAAGTGTGCCACGACTCGTGAGACCACACTTGGGTAGTGGTAGCTTCCTCACCACATTGCTGTGGATGGAAGGCTCGGACTGACCAAAATACCATTTTGATCCAAGTCCGTTCTGGGCCTAATATTTAATTTGGTCCAACCAAATGAGAGTTTGTGTATGACCGAGACCTGATCATATTATTGTGTTTTAGCATTCATAAATATCCAATATTTAAAGCGATAAATAAAGACGCCGCATGCAGAAAACATAGCATACCCCTGTTTAGGATGATCACAAGCCCAACCTATGCGACCCACTGAGCCCGCAGTGAGTCTATGGTCTGTCTAGGGTGGTCCTAAATTATTACAATAATAATAAGGGATAATTACATTTACACCCCCTCACCTATTGTCCATTTACACAAACCACCCCTGCCTTTTGAAAAAATTACAGAAACCACCCCTGGCAGCCTTTAAAACCCAAAAATACCCCTATTAATTTGGTCAAACTTTACTATAAATTTTGAAGGACAAAAATGCCCTTAGGGGTGTTTCTGTAATTTCCAAAAGATAGAGGGGTGTTAATGTAATGTTTATGAGGATGAGTAATATCACCCCATATATTTTTTCATTATTTATATCAAACTTAAATTTAAATTTAAATTATTTTATCAATTTTTTAATTGAATCTCTATATAAAATTACAGTTTCTAATAGTTGAAATATTAACTTATTCAATTAATATATATTTCTAAAATTAGTTACTAGGTTATAAGTTTAAATTAAAAACATATCATACTTGAATAAATTATTTGAAATTATTAAAATTAAAAAAAATATTTATCCTCTATTTTTATTTATAACTAAAATTAATATATTATATCAAACTTAAATTTAAGTTTAAATCAATTTATTAACTATTTTTATTTAATCTTTACATATATTACACGTTTTAATAATTGAAGTATTAAATTATTCAATTAATATAATACAAAAAGTTAGTTACTAAGCTATACATTTAAATTGTAATTATCACACTTGTATAAATGATTTTAGATTCTTAAAATTAAAAGATTATTTATCCACTATGTTTATTTGTATCTAAATTTTACTATGATTAATAAATTATACATATATGTATATCTATATATATTTATATATATAAATATATATATTTATACATATATAATATATGTTTATATTTTTGTACATACATATTTAGATAGCAGACGAAGATGGCGGAGGGCGACAACGAAGGCGGGCGAAAGTGGAAGAGGGGTCGGGCGCAGACGGGGAGGCGGCGAGGAGGGCACAAGCGGGGCGGCGGGGTGAGGGATAATTTAAAAAAAAAAAATATCTTTTTAATAAATAAATTATTTATTTTATTAATTCTGATATCATTTATATAAAATTCATAAATTATTTTAAATTATAATATATTAATTTTAATAAAATTTAGTTATAAATAAAAATAGAAGATAAATATTTTTTAATTTAATAATTTCAAACAATTTATTCAAGTATGATATTTTTTTAATTTAAACTTATAATCTAGTAACTAATTTTAGAAATATATATTAATTGAATAATTTAATATTTCAATTATTAGAAACTGTAATTTTATATAGAGATTCAATTAAAAATAATTAATAAAATAATTTAAATTTAAATTTAAGTTTGATATAAATAATGAAAAAATATATGGGTCATATTACTCATCCTCATAGACATTACATTAACACCCCCTCTACCTTTTGGTAATTACAGAAACACCCGTAAGGGTATTTTTGTCCTTCAAAATTTATAGTAAAGTTTGACCAAATCAATAGGGGTATTTTTGGGTTTTAAAGGCTGCCAGGGGTGGTTTCTGTAATTTTTCAAAAAGCAGGGGTGGTTTGTGTAAATGGACAATAGGTGAGGGGGTGTAAATGTAATTATCTCTAATAATAAACCCATTGTCATTCCAATGGGCCTTGAAGTGCTTCTTGTTTCACGCCTTGATGCTCCTCCTTGGGGTCTCCGACTCCAATTGCTTGTTAAAAGTAAAACCTCACCAATCCTATCTACTCTCATTACAACTGAAAGTAATACATTGGTAATAAAGAAAACAAGCCTTAACATCATGAGGCTGATAATACGGGAGATGATAGTCCCAAAAACAAGAGGCACGCAGGCCCCACCCAACAGAAAATAAATGATCATACATTCATCCATACATAAGGTCTAGGGCTCTTGTGATCATCCCATGTTGATTCCATCAACTCACATAACATAATTATTCCAAATAATCATGCATAAATAACCAATGGATATTCCAAATACCCAAGTGATGTCCAACATCACAAAAGCATAAATATACAAATAATATGCAAAATTCAAATTTTAAATTTAAATGGACATTTTAAACAATGCATCCAATGCATGTATTAATCCCAAATTAATTAAGCAAATTTAATTCAAGGAATAATCCAATTATCCCAAAATCAAAAATGCAAAATTAACATATTTTCAGAATATTGTGCAGAAAATACAGAAAATCGAATTTTCCGGAAAAAGTCGAAAAATGGCACAAAACGGCCCAGCCGTTGTGCTGGTCGGCCGCCCGCGCGCGCGCGCTGGCAGCGGCCGGCTGCGCACAGCGCGCGCGCGGCCGCTTCCGATCGATCCCAATTTTTTTTTTTTTTTTTTGGTTTTCAAAACTGTTTCAGTATAATAACATTAATATTATTCTGAAAATAAGCATGCAATTTTAGATCCAATCTAACAAAATTAAGCATGCCAAAAGTCCATTAAATCCAAATAATTGAATCATCATATTATTCATACATTTATGTAATCTAACATGCCAATAAAGCAATTTAAAAGCAAGTAGATCATGCCAAACACATAGATATATGCCCCTTACATCGAACCGGGCTCTGATACCACTTGAAAGGACAAGCGGATCCGCCCGGGAGCGCGAGCGGAAGCGAGAAAGCGAGAAATTGTGCGTAAATTTAAATCAAATTCAATATATCGAATCCCAAGGGGTGTACCCTTGGGTGCTCAACCGGGCGTTCGACGTAGGATGTGTAAATATTAAAACATATATTTAAGCACATAGGACATAGATATATAAATGAGATCAATCAAAGCGTAATAAACCGTTACCTTTGATTGTTTAGCGTATGCTCCCGGCTACTTGCGTTGTTCCTTCTCCGGAATGCTCACGAAATCCAAACGTATGGATTCTCCAAAGGTGATCCACACCACACCGAAAGAAACACACGCTCTTCTTGCTAGAAAAGAACGGGTTTAGAAGGAATCGGTTTAAGAGAAGAACACTATGAATTAGTGTTCTCTTAAACTTACTTTGTTCTTCTTCTTGATTCAAAATCAAGTGAAGAACACAAGTGTAAGAGAGGGAGAGAGCACGAAAATTGAGAGAGGGGAGAGGATTTTTTGTCGCCTCTTTTTCCTAGAAAAAGATGAATAATGAACCACTTATGCTTGGTGTTGTATATTCTCATATATATACATAATTAATGTGATTATTGGAATGTGTCTAGGTTCATCCAAGGATGTCTAGATTCATTCCAATCAATCACCATCAATTCTTCAATCAAGCCTACCAAAATTTATGGTATGATCAAATCATACCAAAAGGGAAGAGCTTGATTGGAGTTGATTTGTCTCTTTCCAAAAGAGATAAGTCAACATACCACCTAGCATGAAACATGGCTGATTTTACTTCCTCCAAGGGAGCGTGTCGGCCATGTTTGATTAAGGAAAGAAGTCCAACTTCTTCCCATTCCAAATTAGGAATTATTTCTCCTCTCGGGTATAATTTAACGGACCGGGTTTTATCGTAATCCAATTACGACGAACCCAATACTAAATCTAGTTTAATGTCCACTTAAATTATTCCCGTTGATCTTTTAATCCAATTAAAAGATCCAACGTCTCAACGTCTCAACTTTCCATATTTAATCGAAAATCCAATTTACCGATTAAATGAAAGCCCGATAGAATATCGGCCCGTCCATCCAATGGACTTTCCCTCAAGTAATCCAATTACTTATTTTATCCTTCGAGATTGACTCCAAGTCGATCTCTCAACCTCCTCGGTGATTTGTGTGTGACCCTTTAGGTTCACCCTCAGCTAGACTTGGGCCCGTGTCCCACAAGGGCCCGTTACCATGGGTGGCCGTCTAGCAACGGTCCATGTCACTAGAGACTAGGTGAATTGGCGTGAACATTTAGGCGCCGATTCCGTACGGGTACGATCCTTCCGTCTACCGTCTCCCGGCCTTACTCTAGGGTATGGAATTGGGCGTCGGTTCCCATCCTTGACTAGGCATCTATGCTTAATACTCGAGACCACGTATGCTTCATTGCGTCGACACAGGGAACAATTCCTTGTTCAACCAACCACTGTGGCCACAGCTTTAAACAACATGAACGTGTCTCCGAGTGCATAGGAGATACCTCTGTCACATACTGACAGGGGACAGATCCTCTTCTTGGAATCCACCGTCCTTGCTACACATTCCGACTGCACTGGACAAGGCTTATAATGATCATCTTACAGAATGATCACCTCTCGCCAGATCCAAGATACAGCCGTCCTGTGCACGTGACTGCCATGATTCCTCAAGTCTGAGGATTACTCCCGTACTATCAGAACCGGGGAAATCTAATCATACCGACCAAGCCTCCAAGGCTTCCATATGATGATCCCCGCGAGTCAGTCCAGTCAGCTCGACCCCAGTCGACCAACCCATCAAGATCGTGTAGGCGTCCCACGCCTGTCGCCGATGAAACACGGCACTCATCTAATGAACACGACTCTTGACGCAAGTCTCAATAGGACTCTCGATGCCCTGTCTCGAGGTCCTCGACTTGGAACGTTTCAGACCCAACTCTTAATCAGTTGGTTTCATGACCACCATCCAATGCGTGGCCCAACTGCACGAGCTGTTATCCATGGTCTGTGGGCTTTGTTGCGATATAAGTTAAACACCGTTTTAACAAATGTAAGATGAGCGCAACAAAGAAGGTACCATTGGTGACGAATACTCATCTTATTCATCACATAATAATATTACATTTACATCAAGTTGTCAGATAGGTTACAAATGGCCAAACCTATTGGCTTTCTGGTCACCTATTCTAACAGAAGAATGGCAAAGGGAAGACGGTTGCAGCTCCTGCTCGCACTCCGGGCATCCCTGTTGCTCCGGTTGGACCAAGCAAAGGGAAAGGGAAGGCCCGTGGTTCTCAGCGGTCCAAGGCAAAAGATGTCTGCATGCATTGCCAAGGGAAAGGGCATTGGAAGAGGGAGTGCTCACAACTCCTCTCCAACCAAGGTATGTCTGTGGTTGAAGTTAATATGATTACTAATTCTGCTTCATGGGTATTGGATACTGGGTGTGGTGCTCATATCTGCAATGATTTGCAGGCACTGCAAAGAAGCAGAAGGCTAACCAAGGATGAGATGATCCTGAGGCTAGGCGATGACAAGGCCGTTGCTGCGGAGGCCATAGGATCACTAGAGTTAGCCATTAGTAGTCATGTTAGGATTGTACTGAACGACTGTTTCTATGTACCTAGCATGATTAAAAACATTGTTTCCATCCTAGTCCTTGATAAGGAGGGATATGAATTTACCATCAATAAAAACGATTTTTTCATTATCAAAGATGGTATTTCTCATCTGCTTGGTACATTGGACAATGGTCTGTACATACTTCAACAGTCTAATTGGATTATGACTGTAGAACATAAACGAAAACGTGATGATCATAATAACGCACAGATATAGCATGCGAGGTTAGGTCATATCTCTAAAGATAGGATAAGAAGGTTGGTGGACTCAAAGAGTCTAGAAATAGACGATTTGGACAACCTACCGACATGCGAATCCTGTCTAAAGGGAAAGATGACCAACAAAGCCTTTGTTGGACAAAGTACACTAGCCAGTGGTATGTTGGATTTGATCCAACAAATGTTTGTGGTCTACTAAATACTCAGGCTAGAGGTGGGTACTCGTACTTCATAACCTTTACCGATGATCACTCACAATATGGTTATGTTTACCTGATGAGGTACAAGTTTGAAGCCTTTGGAAGGTTTAAGGAATACAGACTTCAGGTAGAGAACCAAACCGGTCGAAAGATCAAAGCCCTTCGGTCGGACCGAGGTGGAGAATATTTCAATGATGAGTTTACTGATTATCTAAAAGAGAATGGGATTCTTCTCAGTAGACCCCTCCTGGAACACCGCAACTTAATGGTGTGTCTGAAAGGAGGAATCGAACCTTATTGGACATAGTCCGATCCATGATGAGTTTTACCGAACTCCCCCTTTCCTTCTGGGGATACGCTCTTGAGACGGCGGCCAAAGTTTTGAACTTGGCGCCATCCAAAAAGGTATCCTAGACGCCATATGAGATAATGCATGGCAAGCCTGCCTCCTACAAATACTTGAAAGTGTGGGGTTGCCTCGCATATGTCAAGAGATTAGTGGGAGATAAACTGGACTCGAGGTCTAGTTTATGCAGGTTCATCGGCTATCCAAAAGAAATTGGGGGGTATTATTTCTATGATCCCTCCGAGCAAAAGGTTTTTGTCTCGCGAAACGTAGTGTTCTTGGAAAAAGGTTTTCCATCGGATAGTCGACGCGATGAGGTACTCCTTGAGGAATCAAGTGAGGTACCCCATGAGGCGGCAGTGACATCTGAGCCAGTGGTTCCCACTGATATTGTTCCAGTCCTCCGTAGGTCGGCCAGAATATCCCATGCACTGGATAGGTATGGATTTCTGGGGTTGACTTGTCAGTTGGATAATGATCCAAAGACGTATGGAGAAGCGATGTCGGACATCGATTCGGATAAGTGGCTTGAGGCCATAAAATCCGAGATGGACTCAATAGGTACAAACAAGGTTTGGACCCTAGTAGACCTACCCAAAGGGGTAAAACCCGTAGGGTGTAAATGGGTCTACAAACATAAGCTTGGAGCTGACGGGGAGGTTACAACCTTCAAAGACAGGCTTGTGGCGAAAGGTTACACTCAGGGACCCGGGGTCCATTTTGAGGAAACCTACTCGCCCGTAGCAATGGCCAAGTCCATTCGGATACTGCTTGCCATAGCAGCATGGTATGACTATGAAATATGGCAGATGGACGTGAAAACGGCCTTCCTCAACGGTTTCGTAGAGGAAGAGATCTATATGGATCAGCCGGAAGGTTTCACAACTATTGGAGAAAAGCAAAAGGTCTGCCGTCTCCAAAGGTCCATCTATGGCCTCAAGCAAGCTTCCCGAAGCTGGAACATATGTTTTGATGAAGTCATACGGGGATATGATTTCATCAAGAACGAGTCGATCCTTGTGTATACAAGAAGATCAGTGGGAGCTCAGTTGCGTTTCTGGTGCTTTATGTGGATGACATCTTGCTCATTGGGAATGATGTTAAGATGTTAGGTACCACTAAACCTTGGTTGTCAATGCAATTCTCCATGAAGAATATGGGAGAGGCATCCTACATCCTTGGCATCAAGGTCTACAGGGATAGATCTAGAAGGATGTTAGGAATGGCCCAGTCCTCGTATATTGAGAAACTCTTGAAGAGATTCAAGATGGAGAACTCAAAACGAGGATTGCTTCCTATGAGGCATGGAATTAAGTTATCCAAGAAACAATCTCCTAAGACTGATGAGGAGCGTAAACGGATGTTGGACATCCCCTATGCTTCAGCCGTAGGCAGCATACAGTGTGTTGTTCAGTGCACTAGACCTGATGTGGCTTTCGCTTTGAGCGTAACTAGCCAATATCAGTCGTGTGCCGGGGAGGCACACTGGAGTGCAGTCAAGACTATCCTAAAGTACCTGAAAAGGACTAAGGACATGTTCTTGATCTACGGTGGTGGAGAGTTGATACTGGAAGGCTATAGCGACGGTAGCTTCCAGTCATATGACGATGATGCCAAGTCTCAATCTGGTTATGTGTTCTGACTTAATGGTGGCGTGGTCACTTGGAAGAGTTCCAAGCAGGCTACCACGGCGGACTCCACCACAGAGTCTGAATACATAGCAGCTTCGGAAGCTACTAAGGAGGCGGTTTGGATGAAGAGCTATATCCAAGAGTTGGGTGTAGTACCTAGAATCGCTGAGCCAGTGGTTATCTTCTGCGATAACAACGGGGCTATAGCGCAAGCAAAGGAATCGAGATCGCATCACCGATCCAAGCATATTCTTAGACGCTACCATCTGCTCCGAGAGATGGTTAGTAGGGGTGACGTTCGGATGGATCGACTCAGCTCCGCAGAAAACATAGCAGATCCACTTACTAAGCCCATGTCGCAAGTTGCCCATACTCAGCATCTGGATAAGATGGGTTTGAGGTCAATGGGTGATTGGCTTTAGGTCAAGTGGGAGATTGTTAGAATAGGTGACCAGAAAGCCAATAGGTTTGGCGATTTGTAACCTATTATACAACTCGATGTAAATGTAATATTATTATGTGATGAATAAAATGAGTATTTATCACTTCTGGTGCTTACTTTGTTGCGCTCATTTCACATTTTTTAAAACGGTGTTTAACTTATATCGCAACAAAGCCCATAGACCATGGATAACCACTCGTGCAATTGGGCCACGCATTGGATAGTGGTCATGAAACCAATTGATTAAGAGTTGGGTTTGAAACTTTCCAAGTCGAGGACCTCGAGACAGGGCATCAAGAGGCCTATTGAGACTTACGTCAAGAGTCGTGTTCATTGGATGAGTGCTGTGTTTCATCAGCGACAGGCGTGGGACGCCTACACGATCTTGATGGGTTGGTCGACTGGGGTCGAGCCGACTGGACTGACTCGTGGGGATCATCATATGGAAGCCTTGGAGGCTTAGTTGGTATGATTGGTTTTCCCCGGTTCCGATAGTACGGGAGTAATCCTCAGACTTGAGGGATCATGGCAGTCGCGTGCACATAACGATTGTATCTTGGATCTGGCGAGAGGTAATCATTCTGTAAGATGATTATCATAAGCCTTGTCCAGTGCAGTCGGAATGTGTAGCGAGGATGGTGGATTCCAAGAAGAGGATCCGTCCCATGTCAGTATGTGACAGCGGTATCTCCTATGCACTCGGAGACATGTTCATGCTGTTTGAAGCTGTGGCCACAGTGGTTGGTCGAACAGGGAATGGTTTCCTGTGTTGACACAATGAAGCATACGTGGTCTCGAGTATTAAGCATAGATGCCTAGTCAAGGGTGGGAACCAACACCCAATTCCATACCCTAGACTAAGGCCGGTAGACGGTAGACGGAAGGATCGTACCCTTACGGAATCGGCGTCTAAATCTTCATTTCAATTCACCTAGTCTCTAGTGCCATGGACCGTTGCTAGACGGCCACCCATGGTAATGGGCCCTTGTGGGACACGGGACCAAGTCTAGCTAAGGGTGAACCTAAAGGGTCACACACAAATCACCGAGGAGGTTGAGAGATCGACTTGGAGTCAATCTCGAAGGATAAATAAGTAATTAGATTACTTAAGGGAAAGTCCATTGGATGGACGGGCCGATATTGTATCGGGCTTTCATTTAATTGGTAAATTGAATTTTCGATTAAATATGGAAAGTTGAGACGTTGAGACGTTGGATGTTTTAATTGGATTAAAAGATCAACGAGAATAATTTAATTGGACATTAAATTGGATTTAATATTGGGTTCGTCATAATTGGATTACGATAAAACCCGGTCCGTTAAATTTACTCGAGAGGAGAAATAATTCCTATTTTGGAATAGGAAGAAGTTGGACTTCTTCCCTTATTTAAACATGGCCGGCATGGTCCCTTGGAGAAAGTAAAATCAACCATCTTTCATGCTAGGTGGTATGTTGACTTAGCTCTTTTGGAAAGAGACAAATGAACTCCAATCAAGCTCTTCCTTGGATGGTGATTGATTGGAATGAATGTAGACATCCTTGGATGAACCTAGACACATTCCAATAATCACATTAATTATGTATATATATTAGAATATACAACACCAAGTATAAGTGATTCATTATTCATCTTTTTCTAGGAAAAAGAGAAGACAAAAATTCACTCTCCTCTCCCTCTCAACTCTCGGTTTTCATTCCCCTCTCTACTAGTGTTCTTCACTTGATTTTGAATCAAGAAGAAGAACAAAGTAGGTTTAAGAGTACACTAATCCATAGTGTTCTTCTCTTAAACCGATTCCTTCTTAAACTCGTTCTTTTCTAGCAAGAAGAACGTGCATTTCTTCCGGTGTGGTGTGGATCACCTTTGGAGAATCCATACATTTGGATTTCGTGAGCATTCCGGAGAAGGAACAACGCAAGTAGCCGGGAGCACATGCTAAACAATCAAAGGTAACGGTTTTACTACGCTTTGATTGATTTAATATACATCTATGCCCTATGTGTTTAAATATATGTTTCCAATATTTACACATTCTACATCGAATGCCCGGTTGAGCACCCAAGGGTACACCCCTTGGGATTCGTTTATTTAAATTAGATTTACATTTACGCACTATTTCCTCGCTTTCTCGCTTCTGCTCTCGCTCCCGGGCGGATCCACTTGTCCTTCACATCCTACAACTACTTGAAAGTGTGGGGTTGCCCTGCATACGTCAAGAAGCTAGTGGGAGACAAGCTAGAATCAAAGTTTAGTTTGTGCAGGTTCATTGGATACCCTAAAGAAACCGCAGGTTACTACTTCTATGACCCCTTGGAACAAAAGGTGTTCGTTTTAAGGAATGCAGTATTTTTGGAAGAAGGGTTTCCAGAAGGTGTCCAACCTTATGAACTGATCCTTGAGGAGTCAAGTGAGCAAATCAATCATCACCAGTAGTCGCGGATACCTCACTGAGAGGTTTCAGGTTAAACACCCAGGAGGTTGAGCAACCTCGAGAAGTTCAGCATGCCGAGCATGACGAACAACCTCAGGAAGAGCCAGCCCCGGTACCTGAACCGCCAACTCCTATTATGTCAACGCCCACAGTCACCACTGACGTTCCCGTTCTCCATAGGTCAGCTAGAGAGTCTCGCCCTCCCGTGAGGTGTGGCTTTCTAAGCACGAAAAGTCAATTGGATAAGGATCCCAAGACTTACGGGGAGGCGATGTCTGACATCGACTCGGGGAGATGGTTTGAGACCATGAAAACCGAAATGGACTCCATGAATGAGAACCAAGTCTGAAAACTTGTAGACCCACCCAAAGGCATTAAGCCAGTTGGTTGTAAATGGGTCTATAAGCGCAAACTTGGCATTGATGGAGAAGTTACAACCTTTAAGGCTAGGCTAGTGGCAAAAGGGTACACTCAACGACTCGGGGTCAACTTTGAAAATACCTATTCGTCGGTAGCCATGGCTAAGTCCATTTGGATCTTTCTCGCCATAGCAGCATGGTATGACTATGAAATATGGCAGATGGATGTGAAAACGGCTTTCCTCAATGATTTTTGTTGAAGAAGAGATCTACATGGATCAGCCGGAGGGATTCACAGTCGCCGGAAAAGAGCAGAAAGTCTGCCGTCTCCAGAAGTCCATCTATGGCCTCAAACAAGCATCCCGAAGCTGGAACATTCGATTTGATGAAGTCATACGGGGCTATGATTTCATCAAAAATGAATCCGACCCTTGTGTATACAAGAAGGTCAATGAGAGCTCTATAGTGTTCCTAGTGTTTTATATGGATGACATTCTACTCATAGGTAATGACGTTCGAATGTTGGATAACACAAAAGCATGGTCATCAACTCAGTTTTCCATGAAGGATTTTGGTGAAGCCTCCTACATTCTTGGCATCCAGATTGTCAGGGACAGATATAGAAGAATGTAGGGACTGACGCAAAACTCGTATATGGAGAAAGTCCTGAAAAGATTTCTCATGGACAACTCCAAACGAGGTTTCCTTCCCATGAGGCATGGGATCAAGTTGTCCAAGAAACAGTCTCCTGAGACTGATGAGGAATTTGAGAGGATGAAAGCCGTCCCCTATGCATCTGCCGTAGGAAGCATCCAATATGCCGCCACTGCACGAGACCTGACATCACTTACGCCTTAAGTGTAACGAGTAGATATCAGTGTTGTACAGGAGAGGCACATTGGAATGCAATCAAGAGCATCCTTAAGTACCTGACGAGGACTAAGGAAATTTTCTTGGTCTATGGCAATGGAGAACTGTGAAAGATTGTGGATCGTCCCGGGAAAATAGCGCCAATGCGGAAGCGCGGTATGAAATTAAAATATGAAAATTAAACATGCTTTGATAAAATAAATAAACATGTTCAAGGGGTGTGCCCTTGAACTTTCCCGGGTGTTCGGTATATCTCATGAAATTAAAAGCATAAACAAATCATGGAGGCCATAGGATTGAAAAATAAAAGGAACAAAAAAAATTAAATCGGAACCTACCGATTGTCATTTTCGTCTTCTAACTGCTACTCGCGTTGTTCCCCGATTTGCTCCAAGTCTCGTTCTTGAGACTCTCCAAACAGTAACACGCAATCCACTCACATATCTTGCACGTTGTGCTAGCGAACAAACAAGTATAATATTTGAGAGGATCAATTAATAACATGTTATTATTTAACGGTATTAATTCTCCTTTTTGATCTAATGTTCCAAGAACAAGAGAATCAAGAAGTGTTTTCTTGTTTGAGGAGAGAGAGAGGGCGGACGAGATGGGAGAGGGAGAGAGCCAAATTGTGTGTGTGTGTTGGAATTTCATCACTTTTCAAATAGTGAAAGACTAGGACTATATATAGAGGAGGAGTTTAATCCTCTTTAAACTCCAACTCTAAAGAGGTCTATTTTGACTAGGATTTTGACCTAGTCAAAGTAGTATTTGACCTAGTCAAATTAATCCTAGCCATCCATCTCTCCCTTTCAATCTCAACCATTAATTTAATTTAATGGAATATTTAAATCCTATTAAATATTCCAAAGGCCAAATAAATAAATATAATAAATTATAAATATTTATTCTAGGCCTATTAAATTAATCCTCTAATAAATCCAATTTATTATATTAATTCCTTTTATCAAATAGAAGGAATTAATTCTCCTAAGAAAATAAAGGTCCCGATTAAATCCAATTTAATCATTCCTTTTCTCCAATATTTAATTCTAAATTAAATACTTGATGTGTGTGGATTGTGTGTGACTCTTTAGGTTCACCTTTCAGCTAGACTTGGTCGGATTCCTAGAATCCGTCCGTTACCATGGGTGGCCATCTAGCAATGGTCCATGGCACTAGAGACTAGATGAAATATCCGGGGATGAACATTTAGGCTCTAACAGTACACTTGTCCTTCTGTCTACGGTCTCACCACTTAGGGTCTAGGGCATGGAAAATGCAGGTACCCATTTTGGACCTAAGTGTCGGTCTGTCCTTACTAAACGCTGCAAGGGAAGCCTTCCCTTCTGTTCAGTTACTGTGGCCACAGATTTTAGGGACAAGCCACAGAGCATACGTGAGACTCAACTGTCAATGCCTTTTGACAGGAGACAGATCCTTTCTTGGAAACTACTGTCACTTTGTACACCAGAGCTGCACTAGACATGGCTTATGACTACTCAAGTGCTTCTTGGCAATCTCTCACCATATCTAAGATACAGACCTGATACATAGGTAAACTCAGCAGTTCCTCAAGTCAAAGGACTTGTCCTGTACCGTTGGAACCGGGAATACACGTCATACCTTGCTGACCGTACTCAAGGTCCTCCGTAAGACGGTTCCCGCGAGTCACCTCAGTCAGCTGCTCCCCAGCAGGCTAACCCACTAACACTGCTTAGACGATCTTCGTCACCCGTCGATGAAATACGACAGCAGATGCTTAGTGCAAGTCTCAAAGGGAATCCCGGTACCCATTTTCGAGATTCCTTGACTTGGAGTTTTCCGGATTGATTCGGCGGGACTGATTTCATGGACCTACCTCCAAGTGTAGTCCCAGTCCCCGAAAATGGGCTTTCAGTCCGTGGGCTTTGTTTGCATAGTGAACAGATAGATAAAGCAGTAAAGTGAAAGCAAACAAAGTAATGCCAGAATGAATTTCCCTTCTTTATTCATTAATAGTTTTATCAAAACACTGAAATTGTCTAGACATAGGTTACATTTTGCCTGCCAAGATTGGCTACATGGTCACCTATTCTAACAAACTGATCCTGGAAGGCTTTAGCGATGCTAGCTTCCAGGCAGATGACGATGATGCCAAGTCTCAGTCAGGTTATGTATTCAGGCTCAATGAAGGTGTGGTAGCATGGAAAAGTTCCAAGCAAGCAACCACGGCTGGTTCCACCACTGAGGCTGAATACATTGCACCTTCAGAAGCTGCCAAAGAAGCAGTTTGAATGAGAAACTACATCCAAGAGTTGGGTGTGGTGCCTAGCATTGCGGAACCCATAATTATCTTCTGCGATAACAACGGAGCCATAGCGCAAGCAAAGGAAGCGAGATCTCATCACCGATCCAAGCACATTCTTAGACGCTACCACCTTCTGAGGAAAATGGTAGGAAGAGGTGACGTTCGGATGGACCGAGTGAGCTCAGCAGACAACACAGCAGATCCGCTGACAAAGCCTATGTCGCAGAATGCTCATACGCAACATCTTGAGAAGATAGGAATTAGACATATGGGTGATTGGCTTTAAAGGTCAAGTGGGAGATTGTTAGAATAGGTGACCATGAAGCCAATTTTATTAGGCGAATTGTAACCTATGTCTGAACAATTTCAGAGTTTTAATAAACCTTGATGAATAAGAAAGTGATGTTCATCTGGCTCATACTTTGTCTGTTTTCACTTTTACTGCTTTATAACTGTTCACTGCACAAACAAAGCCCACAGACTGAGATCACATTTTGGGGACTAGTACTACGCTTGGAGGTAGGTTCATGAAATTAGTTTCGCCGAATCAGTCTGAAAATCTCCAAGTCAAGGAATCTCGGGAAATGGGTATCGAGAATCCACTTGAGGCTTGCACTAAGCATCTGCTGTCGTGTTTCATCGACGGGTGACGAGGGTCATCTATGCAGTGTTAGTGGTTCAGCTTGTTAGGGAGCAGCTGAATGAGGACCTTGAGTAGGGTCGGATAGGTTTCACTTGAGTTCCCGGTTCCAAAGGTACAGGTCAATCCTTTGACTTGAGGAATTGTTCAGTTTACATGTGCATCGTGTCTGTATCTTAGGTATGGTGAGAGATTACCAAGTCATAGTTGCTGAGTAATCATAAGCCATATCTAGTGCAGCCATGATGTGCAACGTGACAGTAGTTTCCAAGAAAGAATGTGTCTGCTGTCAAGAGCATTGACAATAGCGTCTCACTGTACTCTGAGTCTTGTCCCTAAAATCTGTGACCACAGTAACTGAACAGAAGGGAAGGATTCCTTGGGGCGTTTAGTGTAGTACAAGCCGACACTTAGGTCCAAGATCGGTACCTACGTATCCGTGCCCTAGACCCTAAGTAGTGAGACCGTAGACAGAAGGATAGATGTATTGTAGAGCCTAAATGTTCACCCCACGCATATTCACCTAGTCTCTAGTGCCATGGACCGTTGCTAGACGGCCACCCACGGTAACGGATGGATTCTAGTTATCCGACCAAGTCTAGCTGAAGGTGAACCTAAAGAGTCACACAAAATCCGCACACATAACGTATTTAATTGAGAATTAAATATTTGGAGAGAGATGGGATGATTAAATTAGATTTAATCGGATCCTTCTTGTCTTGGGAAAATTAATTCCTTTAATTGGATGAAAAGGAATTTATCTAATAAATTAGATTTATTGGAATTTATTTAATGGGCTTAAAATAAATATATTATTATTTATTTTATTTCTTGCCCTATGGTTTATTTAAATTAGATTTAAATATTCCATAAATTAAATGGATGGTTGAGATTAAAAGGAGAAATGGATGGCTAGGATTCATTTCACCAAGTCAAAGAGCTACTTTGACTAGGTCAAAATCCTAGTCAAAATAGTCTTCCAAGAATTGGAGTTTGAAGAGGAATGGATTCCTCCTCTATATATACTCCTAGTCTTTCACTTCAAAGAGATGATGAAAATTCAAGAACACACACACACATCACACGTCTCCCTCTCTTCCTCTCAGCCACTCCTCCCTCTTTTCCCAAGAAATTCTCTTTGTTCTTTTGTTTTATACAATCGAACTAAAGGAGGATTGATCTCGTTAATTGATAACGTTTGATCAATCCATCCTCTCAAAGTAATATAAACTTGGTTTTTTGTTAGCACGAGGATCAAGATACGTGGGTGGATTGCGGTACGATTTAGAGGGTCTCAACACCAGATCTTGGAGCAAAACAGGGAACAACGCGAGTAGTGGCTCGAAGACAAAACGACAACCGGGTAGGTTTTTCATTTTGTTAATACCGTTTTTCAATCCCTATGGACTCCATGATTTTCTTTCTATGTTTTATTCATGAGATACACCGAATGCCCGGAAGGTTCAAGGGAACAACTCTTGAACGTTTATATTTAATTGTTGTTTATGGCATGTTTTAAATTCTTGCAAAATTTTATTATATCGCGCTTCCACATTCGCGTTTCTCCCGGGACGATCCACACGCCTATCCTAGGCTTTCAGAAAGGATGAAAGGCATCCCTTATGTTTCTGCCATAGGAAGCATCCAATATGCAGTCCACTGCACGAGACCTGACATCGCTTACGTCTTAAGTGTAACGAGCAGATATCAGTCTTGTCCAGGAGAGGCACATTGGAATGCAGTCAAGAGCATCCTTAAGTACTTGAGGAGGACTAAGGAAATGTTCTTGGTCTATGGCAATGGAGAGCTAATCCTGGAAGGCTTTAGCGATGCTAGCTTTCAGGCGGATGACGATGATGCCAAGTCTCAGTCACGTTATGTATTCAGGCTCAATGGAGGTGTGGTAGCATGGAAAAGTTCCAAGCAAGCAACCACAGTTGATTGCACCACTGAGGTCGAATACATAGCAGCTTCAGAAGCTGCCAAAGAAGTGGTTTGGATGAGAAACTATATCCAAGAGTTGGGTGTGGTGCCTAGCATTGCGAAGCCCGTAGTTATCTTCTACGATAACAATGGAGACATAGCACAAGCAAAGGAACCGAGATCCATCAGCGATCCAAGCACATTTTTAGACGCTACCACCTTTTGAGGGAAATGGTGGGAATAGGTGACGTCCGCATGGACCGAGTGAGCTCAATAGACAACACTACAGATCCGCTGACAAAGCCTATGTCGCAAAATGCTCATACGCAATATCTTCAGAAGATGGGGATTAGACATATGGGCGATTTGCTTTAAGGTGGGAGATTGTTAGAGTAGGTGACCATGAAGTCAATTTTATTAGGTAAAATGTAACCTACGTCTGAACAATTTCAGAAGTTCTAATAAACTTTGATGAATGAGGAAGTGATGTTCATCTGGCCCAGACTTTATCTGTGTTCACTTTACTGCTTTGTAACTGTTCACGCCACAAACAAATCCCACACACTGAGATCACATTTCAGGAACTGGAACTGCACTTGGAGGTAGGTTGATGAAATCAGTTCCGCCAAATCAGTCTGAAAATTTCCAAGTCAAGGAGTCTCGAGAAATGGGTATCGAGAATCCACTTGAGGCTTGCACTAAGCATCTGCTGTCGTGTTTCATCGACGGGTGACGAGGGTCGTCTATGCAGTGTTAGTAAGTCAGCTGGCTAGGGAGCAGCTGACTGAGATGACTTGTGGGAACCGTTTTATGGAGGACCTTGAGTAGGGTCAGATAGGTATGACTTGAGTTCCTGGTTCCAACGATACAGGTTAAGCCTTAGACATGAGGACCTGTACACCGTGTCTGTATCTTAGGAATGATGAGAGATTACCAAGTCTTAGTTACTGAATAGTCATAAGCCATATCTACTGCATGAAAGATTGTGGATCGCCCGGGAAAATAGCGCGAATGCGGAAGCGCGGTATAAAAATAAAATTGTGGAATTAAAACATGCTTTAATAGAAATTAAAAGAACACGCTCAAGGGGTGTGCCCTTGAGATTCCCGGGTGTTCGGTGTATCTCATGACATAAACAACATACAATAATCATTGAGGCCATAGGATTGAAAAAATAAAGAGGGACGAAAATCTTAAAACGAGACCTACCCGTTGTCGTTTTCGTCTTCAACGGCTACTCACGTTGTTCCCCATTTTGCACCAAGACCTCGTTCTTGAGATCCTCCAAATCGTGACACACGATCCACCCACGTATTCTTGCACGTCGTGCTAGCAACTAACAAGTATTATTTTGGAGAGGATAGATCAACCACGCGTTATGAATTAACGGGATCGATCTTCCTTAGTTCAATTGTTCCAAGAACAAAAGAACAAGAAAAATAATATTTTCTTGGTGAGAGAGAGAGAGGGGCGGACGAGAGAGGAGAGGAGAGAGTGTGTGTTGTATGTGTTTTATCAAGAATCATCATCCTCCAATTGTAGGAGGCTAGGGGTTTATATATAGAGGAGGAGTTTAATCCTCTTCAAACTCCAAATCTAAGAACTCTATTTTGACTAGGATTTTGACCTAGTCAAAGTCCTAGTCAAAGTAGCATTTGACCAAGTCAAATCAATCCTATCCATCCATCTCTCCTTTCCATCTCAACCGTTGATTTAATTTATTGGAATATTTAAAACCTATTTAAATATTCCAAGAGGCCAAATAAATATAAATATTTATTTTAAGCCCATTAAATAAATTCCCTTAATAAATCTAATTTATTAATATAATTCCTTTTATCAAATAGAAGGAATTAATTCTCCAAGAAAATAAAGGACCCGATTAAATCTAATTTAATCATTCCTATTCTCCAATATTTAATTCTAAATTAAATACTAAATGTGTGTGTGGATAATGTGTGACTCTTTAGGTTTACTTTTCAGCTAGACTTGGTCGGATTTCTAGAATCCGTCCGTTACCATGGGTGGCCATCTAGCAACGGTCCATGGCATTAGAGACTAGGTGAAATATTCGGGGATGAACATTTAGGTTCTAACAGTACACTTGTCCTTCTGTCTACGGTCTCACCACTTAGGGTCTAGGGCACGGAAAATGCAGGTACCCATTTTGGACCTAAGTGTCGGTCTGTCCTTACTAAACGCCGCAAGGGAATCCTTCCCTTCTGTTCAGTTACTGTGGCCATAGATTTTAGGGACAAGACACAGAGCATACGTGAGACTCAACTGTCAATGCCTTTTGACAGGAGACAGATCCTTTCTTGGAAACTACTGTCACTCTGTATACCAGAGCTGCACTAGACATGGCTTATGACTACTCAAGTGCTTCTTGGCAATCTCTCACCATATCTAAGATACAGACCTGACATACAGGTAAACTCAGCAGTTCCTCAAGTCAAAGGACTTGACCTGTACTGTTGGAACCGGGAACACACGTCATACCTTGCTGACCATACTCAAGGTCCTCCGTAAGACGGTTCCCGCGAGTCACCTCAGTCAGCTGCTTCCTAGCAGGCTAACCCACTAAAACTACTTAGACGACCTTCGTCACCCGTCGATGAAACACGACAGCAGATGCTTAGTGCAAGTCTCAAAGGGAATCTCGACACCCATTTTCGAGATTCTTTGACTTGGAGATTTCCGGACTGATTCGGCAAGACTGATTTCTTGGACCTACCTCCAAGTGTAATCCCAGTCCCCGAAATAGATTCTCAGTCCGTGGGTTTTGTTTGCGTAGCGAACAGATATGTAAAAAGCAAGTAGAAATGAACGCAAACAAAGTAATGCCATATGAATTTCACTTCCTTATTCATAAATGATTTATAAACACACTGAAATTGTCTAGACATAGGTTACATTTTCCTGCCAAGATTGACTACATGGTCACCTATTCTAACAATCTCCCACTTGACCTTTAAAGCCAATCGCCCATATGTCAAATCCCCATCTTCTCAAGATGTTGCGTATGAGCGCTCTGTGACATAGGCTTTGTCAACGGATCTGCTGTGTTGTCTGCTGAGTTGACTCGATCTATCCGAACGTCACCTCTTCCTACCATTTCTCTAAGAAGATGGTAGCGTCTAAGAATGTGTTTGGAACGGTGATGAGATCTCGGTTCCTTTGCTTGCGCTATTGCACTGTTGTTATCACAGAAGATGACAACAGGCTTGGCGATGCTAGGCACCACACTCAACTCTTGGATGGAGTTTCTCATCCAAACCGCTTCCTTAGCAGCTTCTGAAGCTGCTATGTATTCAGCCTCTGTGGTGGAGTCAGCAGTGGTTGCTTGCTTGGAACTTTTCCAAGCCAGTACCCCTCCATTGAGCTTGAATACGTAACCCGATTGAGACTTGGCATCATCGTCATCAGACTGGAAGCTAGCGTCGCTAAAGCCTTCCAGGATCAGCTCTCCATTGCCATAGACTAAGAACATTTCCTTAGTCCTCCTTAGGTACTTAAGGATGCCCTTAACAGCATTCCAATGTGCCTCTCCTACACAGGACTGATATCTACTTGTCACGCTCAAAGCGTACGCAATGTCAGGCCTAGTGCAGTGGACCGCATATTGGATGCTACCTACGGCAGAAACATAGGGGATGACTTTCATCCTTTCAAGTTCCTCATCAGTCTGTGGGGACTGTTTCTTGGACAACTTGATCCCATGCCTCATGGGAAGGAATCCTCGTTTGGAATTCTCCATTCGATATCTCTTTAGGACTTTCTCCATATACGAGTTTTGGGTGAGCCCTAACATCCTTTTAGATCTGTCCCTGAAAATCTGGATGCCTAGGATGTAGGAGGCTTCACCTAAGTCCTTCATGGAAAACTGGGTTGACAACCATGCTTTTGTGTCTCCTAACATTCTTACGTCATTACCAATGAGTAGAATGTCATCCACATAAAGCACTAGGAACACTATTGAGCTCCCACTGACCTTCTTGTATACACAAGGGTCGGATTCGTTCTTGATGAAGTCATATCCCCGTATTACTTCATCAAAGCAAATTTTCCAACTTCGGGAGGCTTGTTTGACACCATAGATGGACTCCTGGAGACGACAGACCTTCTGTTCTTCTCCAGTGACCGTGAAACCCTCCTGCTGATCCATATAGATCTCTTCTTCAACGAAACCGTTGAGGAAGGCCGTTTTCACGTCCATCTGTCATATCTCATTGTCATACCATGCTACTATGGCGAGCAGGATCCGAATGGACTTAGCCATGGCTACTAGCTAGTAGGTATCCTCAAAATAGACCCCGGGTCGTTGAGTGTATCCCTTAGCTACAAGCCTAGCCTTAAAGGTTGTGACTTCTCCATCAACGCCAAGTTTGCGCTTGTAGACCCACTTACAGCCCACTGGGTTAACACCTTTCGGTGGATCTACAAGTCTCCAGACTTGGTTCTCGTTCATGGAGTCCATTTCGGTTTTCATGGCCTCAAGCCATTTCCCGGAGTCGATGTCAGACATCGCTTCTCCATATGTCTTAGGATCGTTATCCAAAAGACCGGTCGCACTTAGGAAGCCGTACCTCACTAGAGGTCTGGACTCTCTAGTAGACCTACGGAGAATGGGAACGTCAGTGGTGACTGTGGCGCTGACTGTATCAGAGCCGGCGGTTCAGAGACCAGGGCTGGCTGTTCCTGAGGCTGTCCTCCATGCCTAGCATGTTGGACTCCTTGAGGTTGGTCAGCCCTTCGGGTGTCTATCCTGAATCCTCTAAGTGAGGGTTCCGCAGCTAGCTCTGATGACTGGATTCCATCGCTTGATTCCTCAAGGATCAGCTCATCAAGTTGGACATCCTCTTGGAAGCCTTATTCCAAGAATACTGCATTTCTTGAAACAAATACCTTTTGTTCCAAGGGGTCATAAAAGTAATAACACGCAGTTTAGGGTATCCAACGAACCTGCATAAGCTAGACCTAGATTCTAGCTTATCTCCCACTAACCTCTTGACGTATGGGGGGCTACCCCACACTTTCAAGTAGTTGTAGGATGCAGGCTTGCCGTGCCATATCTCATATGGCGTTTGGGTCAATGCACTGGTAGGCGCCAAATTCAGTAACTTGGCCGCCGTTTCCAGTGCATAGCCCCAAAAGGATAAGGGCAATTTGGTAAAACTCATCATAGACCGAACCATGTCCAACAGGGTTCGATTCCTCCTTTCAGAGACACCATTCAATTGTGGTGTTCCGGGAGGTGTCCATTCTGATATTATACCATGTTCTTTTAGATAATCTAGGAACTCGGTACTAAGGTATTCACCGCCTCGGTCTGACCGTAGGACTTTAATTTTGCAGTTGGTCTGGTTCTTCACTTCTAGTCTGAATTCTTTAAACCTCTCAAGAGCTTCAGACTTGTACCTCATTAGGTAAACATAACCATACCGTGAATGATCATCAGTAAAGGTTATGAAGTAGGAGAACCCACCTCGGGCCTGCGTCCGTAGTGGTCCACATACGTCTGTATGGACCAAGTCCAACAGACTTGTGGCAAGCCTGCTTTGTCCTACAAAGGGCTTCTTGGTTGTTTTCCCTCTTAGACAAGATTCACAAGTTGGTAGCTCACTCAAGTCCCGTACCTCTAGGTTCTTTGAGTCTGCCAACTTTCCATCCTATCTTGGGATATGTGACCTAGCCTAGCGTGCCACAGTCGTGCGTTCCCGTTATTATCTAATTTACGTTTGTGTTGAGCGTTAAGAACGAAGTTCGTTTGTTGCAAGATATAGAGCCCGTTATTTAATGTACCAAGCAGATGAGCAATTCCACACCTCATCAAATAAAAGCAATTTTTATTGATTCTAAACTCATAATCACTATTGTCCAACAATGGAATGCAAATGATGTTTTTAATCATACTAGGTACAAAATAAACTTGCTCTAATTCTATGCTAATGCTATCACTAATCACTAGAGTGGCGGATCCTACTGCTTCTGCCGAGATGGCCTTGCCATTCCCAAGCTTTAGGATCATGTCCCCGCTACCCAGTTTTCAGCTTCTTTTCAGCACCTGCAAGTAATTGCAAATGTGAGCTCCACAGCCGGTATCTAATACCCAAGAGGCAGAATTAGTGACCATTTTAACCTTAATCACAAAAATACCTTGGTCCGAGAAGAGTTTGGGGCACTCTCTCTTCCAATGCCCTTTCTCACGGCAGTTGATACATATGTCATATGCCTTTGACTGTTGCTAGGAGACAACATTTCCCTTTCCTTTGCCTTTCCCCTCTTTGGCAATGGGAACACTCTTAGCGTTCGTAGCTGCTTTGACGGCCTTTCCCTTCCCTTTCTTATTTTTCCAACGTCCGACACCCTTGCCTTTCGTCTTGGAAGTCGAAGCACCTCCAAACAATACTAAAGGCGTGGAATTCTTAGTCGTTGCCTCGTATTGCACCAACATATTAATCAACTCATGAATGCCCTTCTCAAGTGCGTTCATGCTATAGTTGACGATAAATTGGTCGAAGAAGGGTGGGAGTGACTGAAGGATCTACGTACGTTTCATTATCGAGACCTGCCTTTAGGTCCTCGAGCTTTTCCACCAGAGTAAGCATTTTAACCCCATGCTCTTGTACAGAGATCCTTCTGTCACGACATACCTAGTATGCCGATCCGGTACTGCATAGCAATCCTTAAGGCGAGCCACAATGGAAGGGACATCGTCTAGCCTTTCATATTGCTTCTGAATTTCATTCGTCATTGAAGCAAGTATGACGCTACGGACCTTCCGGTTATCCTTATGCCAAATCTCGAACGTCTCACGTTCTTCTGGCGTGGATCCTTCCGGTAAGGTCCTAGGGAGAGGCTCGTCCATGACGTAGCCTTGGTTCTCATAATCCAGGACTATCCTGAGATTGCGCAACCAGTCGTTGTAATTGGTTCCATTGAATTTGTTTGTCTCAAGAATGGTTGAAAGTGGGTTCTTAGACATTTTAAAATCTACATTTTAAAAAACAGTACGCGATTAGCAGAAAATAAAGACGGTGGTTTGACAAAAATAATTAAATGCTTGGACTTTAGTCATTTAATCCTCCCACTATTTATACGAAAACACGGTACTCTCAAACGTGATTTTCGGGAAATCCTTTCCTAGTGGGCTTGGGATCCACAGCGATTTTTCCCATACCCCGCTTTTACGATTCGCATGGAAAAGATCCTGTGGGAGGTATACCATACCATTCTCGTTCCACGAGATTCCCAAGATTATTGCCTCACCCTTTCACATGATCCCGGGGACTCCAAGCGAATCATGCTAATCGGGCGTTAGACCCAACCCAATCGACCGAGCCACAGACCCACTGCTACCCCCACGACTCGTGAGACAGGTAACAGCAGCCTGTTTTTCGTTCATGACATAGTGCAGCTTCTTTTAAGTACAATAACGTGCCACAACTCGTGAGACCACGCTATTGACCTAAAACAGCTTCCTCACTATGCCATGGATTGGAAGGCATGAACAAACTCCTAGAGTTCATGTTCATTTTGTCTAGGGCCTAATATTTAAACATTGGTCCAACCAATGTGAGAGTAGTAAATGACCGAGATCTCATAATATAAAACATCCACATTCATCCATAATGCGTTAGTAAATCCATTCACAGCAGTTATATGATAAATAAAGCACCATTCATCCATCATAATAACCACATGCAAAATTAAAGCCTAGCACGCCCCTGTTGGATGACACGAACCCGAATCCTATGCGATCCACTGAGCCCGCAGTGGATCTATGGTCAATCTAGGGGTGGTCCTATACTATTACATTAATAGTAACCCAATCATCATTCTGATGGGCCTTGGTCTCTTTTATCTTTCTTCACTTCATGGAAACATCTTGGAACCTCCAGTCTGGGCTCTCCATGTGGACCTTCCTTCTTCTCCATCAATTACATAAAATAAAACCTCACTCCTATTCTACTCTCATTATATATTAAAAAATAGAAACCCCAGCGAAAACCCGGGGGAGTACATAAGGAGGGAGATAGAATGCCTTATTATTCCAAGCCAACTAGAAAGAGAAGAGGAGAAAATAATAAAAGAGGCACACAGGCCCAACAGAAAATTAAACCATACATTCAGTCTAGGGCTCGTTGTTAGAATAGGCGACCAAAAAGTCAATGGTATTGGCTGTCTGAGAACCATTCGTCAATTTGTGAACAAGTAATATTATGTTAATGAATGTAGTAAGGATTCATAGGCATGAGTTTGTTGTACTTACTGCTTGCATCGTTACGATGTCACAACAAACGCCCACAGACTGAAATAACATTTCGGGAAATTGGAACTACGCTTGGAGGTAGGTTCATGAAATCAGTTTCGCCGAATCAGTCTGAAATACTCCAAGTCAAAGGAATCTCGAGACAGGGCATCGAGAATCCATTTGATACTTGCACTAAGCATCTGCTGTCGTGTTTCATCGACGGGTGACGAGGATCGTCTAAGCAGTGTTAGTGGGTCGGCCTGCTGGGGAGCGGCTGACTGAGGTGACTCGCGGGAATCATCATATGGAAGCTACTCGAGCTTAGTCGGTATGACTCGTATTCCCAGTTCCGATAGTACGGGATTAGTCCTCGGACTTGAGGATCACGGCAGTCCCGCTGTATCTTGGATCTGGTGAAATTTGACCGATTATATCACATGGTCATCATAAGCCTCGTCCAGTGCAGTCGGAGTATGTAAGAATGGTAAATTCCAAGATAGGATCTGTCCCCTGTCAAAGGATATGACAGCAAGATCTCCTATGCGCTCGGAGATGGTTTAGACTCACAAAGTCTATGGCCATAGCACTTGATGTAGTGGGAAAGGATTTCCTACGTCGAGTTAAACCTATCTCGAGCATTATGCATAGTTGCCTAGTCAAGGATGGGAACTGACCCCTAGACTAAAGGCCGGGAGACAGGCGACAGTAGGACCGTACCTGTACGTATCGAGCGTCGGTAGGACCGCACCTGCGTATAACTCGGAGCCTAAATGTTCACACCATAAATTCACCTAGTCTCCAGTGCCATGGACCGTTGCTAGATGGCCACCCATGGTAACGGACTACTTTGGTTATGAAATAACAAAAAGTAGGTCCAAGTCTAGCTGAAAGGTGAACCTAAAGAGTCACACCCGCTACACCAAATGAAAAGGAATTAATTTGGAATTAATTCCGGGAGAAGGTTTAATTTAATGGAATTAAATTATACTCTTGGAGATTCAAGCCTCGATGAATTATTGTCAATAATCGGGCTTGAGTTCATAAATTAGATTTATGAATTTTATAAAGCATGGGCTTTCCTTTTAATTAGATTAAACGGGTGAATTAATTAATTAGTGGGCTTGGTATATTAAATAGGATTTAATACAAAGTTCATGGGACTATTTAATTTAGAATTAAATAATCCCATTCTATGGAATTAATTAACGGGCTTTGTATATTAAATAGGATTTAATATAAAGTCCATGGGACTATTTAATTTAGAATTAAATAAGTCATTTTCATTAATTAATTAATGGGCTTAGTATATTAAATATGATTTAATATAAAGTCCATGGGAATATTTAATTTAGAATTAAATAGGCCCATTCCATAAAGCCCATCAAAATGGATGGACAAGATTTGATCTAGAGAATGATGAGATAAAGGGCCATGATTAATTTGACTTAATCAAAGCCTAATTTGACTAGGATTTCACTAGGTCAAAATCCTAGTCAAAGTGTGTCTCTTTGGAAGAGTTTGAGAAGGAATAGGAAATTCCATCTTCTATAAATACTCAAAAAACACACACTCACACCTACTATTCTCTACAACTCTCATCTCTCATATCTCTCAAAATTTTAGTCCATCCCCTCTTCTTTTCTCCAAGAATACTACTTTGTTCTTCTTGATTTATTCAAGTTAAGAACACAAGGACATTGATTGCGTTAATTCATAGCGTGCATCGATGTCTCTTCTCCCCAAATAATTTCTTGCTAGCACAAGGGTTGTTTGCTTTCCGGTGGAGCGAGTGAGATGATTTAGAGGGTCTCTTCTTGTTAGAATAGGTGACCATGTAAGCCAATTTTGGCGGGTATATGTAACCTATGTCTAGACAATTATGGGTGTTTGATAAATCATTGATGAATAAAGAAGTGAATTTCATTTGGCATTACTTTGTTTGTGTTCACTTTTCTATATCTGTTCACTACGCAAACAAAGCCCACGGACTGAGAATCAATTTCGGGGACTGGGACTACGCTTGGAGGTAGGTCCATGGAATCAGTCTTCCCGAATCAGTCCGGAAATCTCCAAGTCAAGGAATCCCGAAAATGGGTACCGGGATTCCATTTGAGACTTGCACTAAGCACCTGCTGTCGTGTTTCATCGACGGGTGACGAGGGTCGTCTAAGCAGTGTTAGTGGGTTAGCATGCGAGGACGCAGCTGACTGAGGTGACTCGCGGGAACCGTCTTACGGAGGACCTTGAGTATGGTCAGCAAGGTATGACGTGTATTCCCGGTTCCAACGGTACAGGTCAAGTCCTTTGACTTGAGGAATTGCTGAGTTTACCTGTACATCAGGGCTGTATCTTAGATATGGTGAGAGATTGCCAGAATTATCTTTGGTAGTCATAAGCCATGTCTAGTGCAGTTCTGGTGTGCAAAGTGACAGTAGTTTCCAAGAAAGGATCTGTCTCCTGTCAATAGGTTTTGGCAGTTGAGTCTCATGTATACTCTAGGTCTTGTCCCTAAAACTGTGGCCACAGTGACTGAACAGAAGGGAAGGATTCCCTTGCGGCGTTTAGTGAGGACAGACCGACACTTAGGTCCAAAATGGGTACCTGCATTTTCCGTGCCCTAGACTCTAAGTGATGAGACCGAAGACAGAAGGACAAGTGTACTGTTAGAGCCTAAATGTTCATCCCTGAATATTTCACCTAGTCTCTAGTGCCATGGACCGTTGCTAGATGGCCACCCATGGTAACGGAAGGATTCTAGGAATCCGACCAAGTCTAGCTGAAAGGTGAACCTAAAGAGTCACACACTATCCACACACATTTAAATATTTAATTAGGAATTAAATATTGGAGTGAAGGAATGATTAAATTGGATTTAATCGGGTCCTTTATTTTTCTTGGAGAAATAATTCCTTCTATTAGATATAAGGAATTAAATTGATAAATTAGATTTATCAAAGGGATTTATTTAATGGGCTTAAATAATATTTATATTTATTTTAGCCTCTTGGAAATATTTAAATAGGTTTTAAATATTCCATTAAATTAAATTAAATCAACGGTTGAGATCAATGGGAGAGATGGATGGCTAGGATTGTTTTGACTAGGTCAAAACACTACTTTGACTAGGACTTTGACTAGGTCAAAATCCTAGTCAAATTAGAGTTCTTAAAAGAAGGAGTTTAAAGAGGATTAAACTCCTCTTCTATATAAACCCCTAGCATCCTACAAGTTGAAGGATGATGAAATTCCAACACACACAACACACACACACACTCGGCTCTCTCTCCCTCCATCTCGTCCGCCCTCTCTCTCTCTCTCACACTCCAAGAAATTATTTTCTTTGTTCTCTTGTTCTTGGAACATTAGAACTTGATGAATCAATACTGTTAGTTCATAACGTGTTGATTCATCCACTCCAACATATTAACTTGTTCGTTGCTAGCACGACGTGCAAGATACGTGGGTGGATCGTGTGTCACGAATTTGGAGGGTCTCAAGAACGAGATCTTGGTGCAAAACGGGGAACAACGCGTGTAGCCGTTGAAGACGAAAACGACAACGGGTAGGTCTCGTTTATGATTTTCGTCCTCTTTTATTTTCCAACCCTATGGCCTCCATGATTTATTTTATGTTATTCGTTCATGAGATACACCGAACGCCCGGGAAATTTCAAAGGCACACCCTTTGAAACGTGTTTTAATTTAAAAGCATGTTTAAATTCCGCATTTATTTTTTTAATTATACCGCGCTTCCGCATTCGCGCTTTTCCCGGGACGATCCACAATTCCTTTCAGTGGTATCAGAGCCCGGTTCGGTGTATAGGCCTAGGGTTTATGTGCGTTTTAAGCATGAAACGTGTTTTGAGCATGTTTTAATTGAATCTTGATCTTCTTGATTATTAAAGCATGTTGTTTTATTGCTTTTAATTCGTGTGAAATTCTAAATGTTGGTATTTTTTGTTTTTTCTTGGGAAACGAGAAAATTTGAACTGAAAAACGAGAAACGCCACAGCCGGCCAGCCGGGAAGGCTGGCCGCGCGCAGCCGAGCGCTGCCGGCAGAGCAGACGCGCGCAGGCAAGGGTAGCCTGCGCGCGCCCGCCCAGCCGGCCGCGCAGGGGCAGCGCGCAGCCAGGATGGCTGCGCGCGGGGCGCGCGCGCACAAGGGGGCGCCTCCAGCCGCGCGCGCGGGCAGACGAGGGTGTCTGCGCGCGCGCGGCCGGTAGGCGCGCTCATACGCGCGCGCGCGCAAGGCTGTCGGGCGGAGAGCCCGCGCGCGGACGGCACCAGGCGCGCTGCCAGGCGCGCGCGCACGCAGACGGAGGCGTCTGCGCGCGCGCGCCCGGCGGGCGTGCCCAGTGCGCGTCTGCGCAGCGCAGGCACGCGGCTGGCGACCAGCAGCCGGCGCGCGCGAGGCAGAGGAGCCTGCGCGCGCGACGGCCTGCCGGAACACCAGGCCGCGCAGCGCGCTGCCGGCCAGGCGCGCGCGCACGCAGGCAAGGGGCCTGCGCGCGCGCGCCCGGCCAGGCAGTGCCTGCGCGCGCGCAGGGGCGGCAGGCTGGGCCTGCTGCCCTGCGCGCACGGCCTGCCGGCTGCTGCCGGTGGCGGCGGCCGGCGGCTGCTGCAGCTAGGGTTTTTTGAAACCCTAGCATTATTATTTTTTATTTATTATTTACTTTTCAGTTTTAATTTTGAATTAATTCTGAAATTCGTTTTTTGGGTTCAATTTTGCCTAAATTCCTAAAGACATTATTTTAGGAGTAAAATAAATTGGATTTGGAATCCCTGGGTTATTTTACTTAAAATAATGAGGAAAGGTTTTCCTAAAACGAGAAAAATATTATTACCAATATTTGTGTTTTATTTTTCACACGTTGCGCACATGATCATTTATTTCTGTTTTGGATTATTATGATTGGAAATCATGAATTATTGGTATATTTGTAATTATGTGATTGGATCATGTCATTATGTGTGTTGGATGGAAATGGATGATCACGAGCCCTAGACCGGATGTATGGTTTAATTTTCTGTTGGGCCTGTGTGCCTCTTTAACTGCTTTCTCCTTCTCTCTTTCTAGTGCCTTGGAATAATAAGGCTTTCTACCTCCCTCCTTATGTACTCCCCCCGGGTTTTCGCTGGGGTTTCTACTTTTTAATATGTAATGAGAGTAGACTAGGAGTGAGGTTTCCATTTTTGTAATTGGTGGAGAAGAAGGAAGGACCACATGGAGAGCCCAGACCGGAGGTCCCTTGGCGTTTTCCATGAAGTGAAGAAAGAGAAAAAGAGACCAAGGCCCATCAGCATGATGATTGGGTTACTATTATTGTAATAGTATAGGACCAACCCTAGATTGACCATAGATCCACTGCGGGCTCAGTGGGTCGCATAGGATTTGGGCTCGTGATCATCCAACAGGGGCGTGCTAGGCTTTAATTTTGCATGTGGTTATTATGATTGATGAATGGCTTTTATTTATCATATAACTGCTATGGATGGATTTTATTTATGCATTATGGATGAATGTATGGATATATTATGAGATCTCGGTCATTCACTACTCTCACATTGGTTGGACCAATGTTGAAATATTAGACCCTAGATAAAGTGGACATGAACTCTAGGAGTTCGTCCATGCCTTCCAATTCGTGGCATAGTGAGGAAGCTGTTTTAGGTCAATAGCGTGGTCTCACGAGTCGTGGCACGTTATTGTACTTAAAAGAAGCTGCACTGTGTCATGAACGAAAAATGGGCTGCTGTTACCTGTCTCACGAGTCGTGGGGGTACTAGTGGGTCCATGGCTCGGTCGATTGGGTCGGGTCTAACGCCCAATTAGCATGATTCGCTTGGAGTCCTCGGGATCATGCAAAAGGGTGAGGCAATAATCTTGGGAATCTCGTGGAACGAGAATGGTATGGAATACCTCCCACAGGATCTTTTCCATGCGAATCGTAAAAGCGGGGTATGGAAAAATCGCTGTGGATCCCAAGCCCACTAGGAAAGGATTTCCCGAAAATCACGTTTGAGAGTACCATGTTTTCGTATAAATAGTGGGAGGATTAAATGACTAAAGACCAAGCATTTAATTATTTCATCAAACCACCGTCTTTATTTTCTGCTGATCGCGCGTTGTTTTCTAAATGTAGATTTTAAAATGTCTAAGAACCCACTATCAACCATTCTTGAGACAAACAAATTCAATGGAACAAATTACAACGACTGTTGCGCAATCTCAGGATAGTCCTAGATTACGAGAACCAAGGCTACGTCATGGACGAGCCTCTCCCTAGGACCTTACCGGAAGGATCCACGCCAGAAGAACGTGAGACGTTCGAGACTTGGCATAAGGATAACCGGAAGGTCCGTAGCATCATACTTGCTTCGATGACTAATGAGATTCAGAAGCAATATGAAAGGCTAGACGATGTCCCTTCCATTATGGCTCGCCTTAAGGATTGCTATGCAGTCCCAGACCGGCATACTAGGTATGTCGCGACCAAGGCGTTCTTTGGAACTAAAATGACAGAAGGATCCTCTGTACAAGAGCATGGGGTTAAAATGCTTACCCTAGTGGAAAAGCTCGAGGACCTAAAGGCAGGTCTCGATAATGAAACGTACATAGATGTGATCCTTCAGTCACTCCCACCCTCCTTCGACCAATTTATCGTCAACTATAACATGAATACACTTGAGAAGGGCATTCATGAGTTGATCAATATGTTGGTGCAATACGAGGCAACTACTAAGAAGTCCACGCCTTCGGTATTGTTTGGAGGTGCTTCAACTTCCAAGACGAAAGGCAAGGGTGCCGGACGTTGGAAAAAGAAGAAGGGGAAGGGAAAAGCCGTCATAGCAGCTACGAACACTCAGAGTGTTCCCATTGCCAAAGAGGGGAAAGGCAAAGGAAAGGGAAAGGTTGTCTCCAAGCAACAGTCAAAGGCATATGACATATGTATCAACTGCCGTGAGAAAGGGCATTGGAAGAGAGAGTGCCCCAAACTCTTCTCAAACCAAGGTATATATGTGATTGAGGTTAATATGGTCACTAATTCTGCCTCTTGGGTATTGGATACCGGCTGTGGAGCTCACATTTGCAATGATTTGCAGGTGCTGAGAAGAAGCAGAAAACTAAGTAGCGGGGACATGATCCTGAAGCTCGGAAATGGCAAGGCCATCTCGGCAGAAGCAGTAGGATCCGCCACTTTAGTAATTAGTGATACCATTAGCATAGAATTAGAGCAGGTTTTATTTTGTACCTAGTATGATTAAGAACATCATTTCCATTCCATTGTTGGACAATAATGGTTATGAGTTCAGAATCAATAAAAATTGCTTTTATTTGATGAGGTGTGGAATTGCTCATCTACTCGGTACATTGCACAACGGGCTCTATATCTTGCAACAAACGAATTTCGTTCTTAACGCTCAACACAAACGGAAATTAGATAATAACGGGAACGCACGTCTGTGGCACGCTAGGCTAGGTCACATATCCCAAGATAGGATGAAAAGGTTGGTAGACTCAAAGAACCTAGAGGTAGGGGACTTGAGTGATCTACCAACTTGTGAGTCTTGTCTAAGAGGGAAAATGACCAAAAAGCCCTTTGTTAGGACAAAGCAGGCTTGCCACAGGTCTGTTGGACTTGGTCCATACAGACGTATGTGGACCACTAAGGACGCAGGCCCGAGGTGGGTTCTCCTACTTCATAACCTTCACCGATGATCATTCACGGTACGGTTATGTTTACCTGATGAAGTACAAGTCTGAAGCTCTTGAGAGGTTTAAAGAATTCAGGCTTGAAGTGGAGAACCAGACCAACTGCAAAATTAAAGTCCTACGGTCAGACCGAGGCGGTGAATACCTTAGTGCCGAATTCCTAGATTATCTAAAAGAAAATGGTATAATATCGGAATGGACACCTCCCGGAACACCACAGTTAAATGGCGTCTCTGAAAGGAGGAACCGAACCCTGTTGGACATGGTTCGGTCCATGATGAGTTTTACCAAATTGCCCTTATCGTTTTGGGGTTATGCATTAGAAACGGCAGCCAAGTTGTTGAATTTGGCGCCTACCAGTGCATTGACCCAAACGCCATATGAGATATGGCACGGCAAGCCTGCGTCCTACAACTACTTGAAAGTGTGGGGTAGCCCCGCATACGTCAAGAGGTTAGTGGGAGATATGCTAGAATCCAGGTCTAGCCTATGCAGGTTCGTTGGATACCCTAAAGAAACTGCGGGTTATTACTTTTATGACCCTTTGGAACAAAAGGTATTTGTTTCAAGGAATGCAGTATTTTTGGAGCAAGCCTTCCCGGAGGATATCCAACCTGATGAGCTGATCCTTGAGGATTCAAGTGATGGAACTCAGCCATCAGAAATAGCCGCGGAAACCTCACCAAGAGGATTCAGGATTAATGCACGGAGGGCTGACCAACCTAGAGAAGTCCAACATGCTAGGCATGAAGGACAACCTCAAGAAAGGCCAGTCCCGGTCCCTGAACCGCCGGCTCCGATACAGTCAGCGCCCACAGTCACCACTGACGTTCCCGTTCTCCGTAGGTCCACTAGAGAATCCAGACCTCCAGTGAGATATGGATTCCTAGGTGCGACCGATCTTCTGGATAACGATCCTAAGACATACGGGGAAGCGATGTCTTACATCGACTCCGGGAAATGGCTTGAGGCCATGAAGACCGAAATGGACTCCATGAGCGAGAACCAAGTTTGGAGACTTATAGATCCACCGAAAGGTGTTAAGCCAGTGGGCTGTAAGTGGGTCTACAAGCGCAAACTCGGCGTTGATGGAGAAAGTCACAACCTTTAAGGCTAGGCTTGTAGCTAAGGGATACACTCAACGACCCGGGGTCGATTTTGAGGATACCTACTCGCCAGTAGCCATGGCTAAGTCCATTCGGATCCTGCTTGCCATAGCAGCATGGTATGACTATGAAATATGGCAGATGGACGTGAAAACGGCCTTCCTCAACGGTTTCGTTGAAGAAGAGATCTATATGGATCAGCCAGAGGGTTTCACGGTCACTGGAGAAGAACAGAAGGTCTGTCGTCTCCAGAAGTCCATCTATGGCCTCAAACAAGCATCCCGAAGTTGGAACATTCGATTTGATGAAGTAATACGGGGATATGACTTCATCAAAAATGAATCCGACCCTTGTGTATACAAGAAGGTCAGTGGGAGCTCTATAGTGTTCCTAGTGCTTTACGTGGATGACATTCTGCTCATTGGTAATGACGTCAGGATGTTAGGAAACACAAAAGCATGGTTGTCAACCAAGTTTTCCATGAAGGACTTGGGTGAAGCCTCCTACATCCTAGGCATCCAGATTGTCAGGGACAGATCTAAAAGGATGTTAGGGCTCACCCAAAACTCGTATATGGAGAAAGTCCTAAAGAGATATCGAATGGACAACTCCAAACGAGGATTCCTTCCAATGAGGCATGGGATCAAGTTATCCAAGAAGCAGTCCCCGCAGACTGATGAGGAACTTGAAAAGATGAAAGTCATCCCCTATGCTTCTGCCGTAGGTAGCATCCAATATGCGGTCCATTGCACCAGGCCTGACATTGCATACGCTTTGAGCGTGACAAGCAGATATCAGTCCTGTGCAGGAGAGGCACATTGGAATGCCGTTAAGGGCATCCTTAAGTACCTTAGGAGGACTAAGGAAATGTTCTTGGTCTATGGCAATGGAGAACTTATTCTGGAAGGCTTTAGCGACGCTAGCTTCCAGTCTGATGACGATGATGCCAAGTCTCAATCGGGATATGTATTCAAACTCAACGGAGGAGTAGTGGCTTGGAAAAGATCCAAGCAAGCAACCACTGCTGACCCCACCACTGAGGCTGAATACATAGCAGCTTCAGAAGCTGCTAAGGAAGCGGTTTGGATGAGAAACTACATCCAAGAGTTGGGTGTGGTGCCTAGCATCGCCGAGCCCGTTGTCATCTTCTGTGATAACAACGGTGCAATAGCGCAAGCAAAGGAACCGAGATCTCATCACCGTTCCAAAACACATTCTTAGACGCTACCATCTTCTTAGAGAAATGGTAGGAAGAGGTGACGTTCGGATGGACCGAGTCAACTCAGCAGACAACACAGCAGACCCGCTGACAAAGCCTATGTCGCAGAGTGCTCATACGCAACATCTTGAGAAGATGGGGATTAGGCATATGGGTGATTGGCTTTAAAGGTCAAGTGGGAGATTGTTAGAATAGGTGACCATGTAAGCCAATTTTGGCGGGTATATGTAACCTATGTCTAGACAATTATGGGTGTTTGATAAATCATTGATGAATAAAGAAGTGAATTTCATTTGGCATTACTTTGTTTGTGTTCACTTTTCTATATCTGTTCACTACGCAAACAAAAGCCCACGGACTGAGAATCAATTTCGGGGACTGGGACTACGCTTGGAGGTAGGTCCATGGAATCAGTCTTCCCGAATCAGTCCGGAAATCTCCAAGTCAAGGAATCCCGAAAATGGGTACCGGGATTCCATTTGAGACTTGCACTAAGCACCTGCTGTCGTGTTTCATCGACGGGTGACGAGGGTCGTCTAAGCAGTGTTAGTGGGTTAGCATGCGAGGACGCAGCTGACTGAGGTGACTCGCGAGAACCGTCTTACGGAGGACCTTGAGTATGGTCAGCAAGGTATGACGTGTATTCCCGGTTCCAACGGTACAGGTCAAGTCCTTTGACTTGAGGAATTGCTGAGTTTACCTGTACATCAGGGCTGTATCTTAGATATGGTGAGAGATTGCCAGAATTCTCTTTGGTAGTCATAAGCCATGTCTAGTGCAGTTCTGGTGTGCAAAGTGACAGTAGTTTCCAAGAAAGGATCTGTCTCCTGTCAATAGGTTTTGGCAGTTGAGTCTCATGTATACTCTAGGTCTTGTCCCTAAAACTGTGGCCACAGTGACTGAACAGAAGGGAAGGATTCCCTTGCGGCGTTTAGTGAGGACAGACCGACACTTAGGTCCAAAATGGGTACCTGCATTTTCCGTGCCCTAGACTCTAAGTGATGAGACCGAAGACAGAAGGACAAGTGTACTGTTAGAGCCTAAATGTTCATCCCTGAATATTTCACCTAGTCTCTAGTGCCATGGACCGTTGCTAGATGGCCACCCATGGTAACGGAAGGATTCTAGGAATCCGACCAAGTCTAGCTGAAAGGTGAACCTAAAGAGTCACACACTATCCACACACATTTAAGTATTTAATTAGGAATTAAATATTGGAGTGAAGGAATGATTAAATTGGATTTAATCGGGTCCTTTATTTTTCTTGGAGAAATAATTCCTTCTATTAGATATAAGGAATTAAATTGATAAATTAGATTTATCAAAGGGATTTATTTAATGGGCTTAAATAATATTTATATTTATTTTAGCCTCTTGGAAATATTTAAATAGGTTTTAAATATTCCATTAAATTAAATTAAATCAACGGTTGAGATCAATGGGAGAGATGGATGGCTAGGATTGTTTTGACTAGGTCAAAATACTACTTTGACTAGGACTTTGACTAGGTCAAAATCCTAGTCAAATTAGAGTTCTTAAAAGAAGGAGTTTAAAGAGGATTAAACTCCTCTTCTATATAAACCCCTAGCATCCTACAAGTTGAAGGATGATGAAATTCCAACACACACAACACACACACACACTCGGCTCTCTCTCCCTCCATCTCGTCCGCCCTCTCTCTCTCTCTCACACTCCAAGAAATTATTTTCTTTGTTCTCTTGTTCTTGGAACATTAGAACTTGATGAATCAATACCGTTAATTCATAACGTGTTGTTGATTCATCCACTCCAACATATTAACTTGTTCGTTGCTAGCACGACGTGCAAGATACGTGGGTGGATCGTGTGTCACGAATTTGGAGGGTCTCAAGAACGAGATCTTGGTGCAAAACGGGGAACAACGCGTGTAGCCGTTGAAGACGAAAACGACAACGGGTAGGTCTCGTTTATGATTTTCGTCCTCTTTTATTTTCCAACCCTATGGCCTCCATGATTTATTTTATGTTATTCGTTCATGAGATACACCGAACGCCCGGGAAATTTCAAAGGCACACCCTTTGAAACGTGTTTTAATTTAAAAGCATGTTTAAATTCCGCATTTATTTTTTTAATTATACCGCGCTTCCGCATTCGCGCTTTTCCCGGGACGATCCACAATTCCTTTCACTTCTTTGAGATCTTGGTGCAAAACGGGGAACAATGCATGTAGCCGAAATGAAGACAAAACTACAACCGGGTAGGTTTTTTAATTATGTTTTTCGTTTCCAATTCTATGGCCTCCATGTTGTGTTTTATTGAACATGAGATAGACCGAACGCCCGGGAGAATCAAGGGTACACCCCTTGATTCGTTTATGTATGTTATGCATGATTCAAATTCCGTTTAATTATGCTTTGTAATTTTTATTACGCACTATTTCGCGCTTCCGCTATTCGCGTTAATCTCCCGGGCCGATCCACACAATCTTTCAGTGGTATCAGAGCCCAGTTCGGTGTATAGGCCTAGAATTCTATGTGCTATGTGCGTTTAAACATGATAAACGTGTTTTAATTTACGTTTATAGCATGTTTACGTAGATATTTATTGGCGTTTAATTTTGCATGGGATTTTAGATCTTGGTTTTCTTGAATATGTTAATACATATTCTAGGGTTGTATTTATCTTGTGGTTCAGAAAATAGCATGAAAAAGTCAAAAAAGAGTGAAAAACGGCGAACCGGCAGCAGCAGCACGCTGGTCGCGCGCACAGGGGCGCGGCCGGGCGCGCGTGCAGGCAGGGCCCTGCGCGCGCCCGGCCAGCGCGTCCAGCGTGCGCGGACAGCGCGCGCTGTGCCGGCCGCACGCGCAGGCATGGGCGCCTGCGCGCGTTGTGCGCGCAGGCAGAGGAGCCTGCGCGCGCGCGCGCACCTGGCCGGCCGGCTGTGCCGTTTTCTGTTTCTCTCCCGTTTTTGGCTCGTTTTTCAAAACTGTTTTTACTGAATTATTTTGATGATATTTTATGCATTATTCTGAACCCGTTGACTTAGAATATTTATTTTTTGAGATTTAGAATTTTCTAAAATAAATATTGCTTGGTTGATGAGGAAAGGGTTTCCTAACAAGATTTAATTTTTGCAATGGTTGCACCAATGATCAAAATTCATATGTGAAATTTCGCAATAATTTCTGCGTTTTATGATGTTGGACATCATGGTTATTTTATGGTTTGAGCATGAGTAGATCTTAACATGTATTAATATTGCACAAATGTTGGATTTTGGGATTCTTGAATATATGAGCATATTCTTGAATTGTTGGTTTTTGTGTTTTCAGAAAATTTGATTTTTCTATATAATTCTCGGAATTTTTCTGAATTAATTAACTTGGGGCATTTCAATTTTGGTTGAGATCTTATATTTCATAGAATTAATATTGCCTTGTTAATTATGGAAACGGTTTTTCCAACAAAAATCGTTGTGCATAGGTTGCACTATTATCCAATTTTTGGTGTGAATATTTTACATGTAGTTTCTGCATTTATTTTATGGTATGATTATCATGGATGTTGGTATAGCATATTTTACGTGGGATATGTATTTGTGCTATTTGTGTTAATTGATTTGACAAAGGATGATCACAAAGCCCCTAAACCGCATGTATGGTTTATTTACATTTATTTGTTGGGTTGTGGCCTGTGTGCCTCTTTATTTTCCTCTCTGTCTCTCTTCTAGTTGCCTTGGAATAATAAGGCTTTCTCTCTCCCTCCTAATGTACTCCCCCCAAATGTTTAATTGGGGTTTCTTATTTTATGATGTAATGAGAGTAGAATTAGTGGTGAGGTTTTATTTTTTTTGCAAATAAAAGCTGCAAGAGAAGACAAGCCCAAGGTGTTGGAGGCCCATGGAGGTTGCCATCAGATGGCCCACGGAGGATCCATGGAGAAGAAGCCCGGTGTAGGCCCACGATGGAGAGCCCAAGAAGATAAAGAGGACTTACAAGGCCCATTACATGTAATGGGTTATTAAATCTTTTAATAGCGTAGGGCCTACCCTTAGATTGACCATAGATCCACTGCGGGCTCAGTGGGTCGCATAGGTTTGGGCTTATGATCATCCTACAGGGGCGTGCTAGGCTTCTTTTTGCATGCGATGCGTATTATATGCTTATGATTATTCTATATGCTTTATGTATGGTTACATTCACGCTTAGAATATTTCTGCCATAACGCATGCAATGCAATACTTAATATATGTGATGAGGTCTCGTTCTATCAAAACTCTCACTTGGTTGAACCAAGTTAAATATAGACCCTTAATAAATGGACTAGGACTCTGGGAGTCTGCCAAGCCTTCCATCCATGGCAAAAGTGAGGAATATCTTTTAGGTCGATAGCGAGGTCTCACGAGTCGTGGCACGACTATCGTGCTTAAAAGAAGCTGCACTTTGTCATGAACGATGAGTAGACTGCTGTTACCTGTCTCACGAGTCGTGGAGGTAGCGGTGAGTCTATGAATCGGTTGATTGGGTCGGGTCTAACGCCCGAATAACGTGATTCGCTTGGAGTCCTCGTGATCACGTGAAAGGGTGAGGCAATTATCTTGGGAATCTCGTGGAACAAGATGTTAGAAGGTGACCAGAAAGTCAATGGTATTGGCTGTTCTGAGAACCATTCGTCAATCTCTGAACAAGTAATATTATGTTAATTAATGTAGTAAGGATTCATAGGCATGAAATTGTTGTACTTACTGCTTGCATCGTTACGATGTCACAACAAACGCCCACAGACTGAAATAACGTTTCGGGAAATTGGAACTACGCTTGGAGGTAGGTTCATGAAATCAGTTTTGCCGAATCGGTCTGAAATACTCCAAGTTAAAGGAATCTCGAGACAGGGCATCGAGAATCCATTTGAGACTTGCACTAAGCATCTGCTGTCGTATTTCATCGACGGGTGACGAGGATCGTCTAAGCAGTGTTAGTGGGTCGGCCTGCTGGGGAGCGGCCGACTGAGGTGACTCGCGGGAATCGTCATATGGAAGCTACTCAGGCTTTGTCGGTATGACTCGTATTCCCGGTTTCGATAGTACGGGATTAGTCCTCGGACTTGAGGATCACGGCAGTCCCCTACATACTAAGGCTGTATCTTGGATCTGGTGAAATTTGACCGATTATATCACATGGTCATCATAAGCCTCGTCCAGTGCAGTCGGAGTATGTAAGAACGGTGAATTCCAAGATAGGATCTGTCCCCTGTCAAAGGATATGACAGCAAGATCTCCTATACGCTCGGAGATGGTTTAGACTCACAAAGTCTATGGCCATAGCACTTGATGTAGTGGGAAAGGATTTCCTACGTCGAGTTAAACCTATCTCGAGCATTATGCATAGTTGCCTAGTCAAAGATGGGAACCGACCCCTAGACTAAAGGCCGGGAGACAGGCGACAGTAGGACCGTACCCGTACGTATCGAGCGTCGGTAGGACCGCACCTGCGTATAACTCGGAGCCTAAATGTTCACACCATAAATTCACCTAGTCTCCAGTGGCATGGACCGTTGCTAGATGGCCACCCATGGTAACGGACTACTTTGGTTATGATATAACAAAAAGTAGGTCCAAGTCTAGCTGAAAGTTGAACCTAAAGAGTCACACCCGCTACACCAAATGAAAGGGAATTAATTTGGAATTAATTCCGGGAGAAGGTTTAATTTAATGGAATTAAATTATACTTCTTGGAGATTCAAGCCTCGATGGATTATTTTGAATAATCGGGCTTGAGTTCATAAATTAGATTTATGAATTTTATAAAGCATGGGCTTTCCTTTTAATTAGATTAAAAGGGTGAATTAATTAATTAGTGGACTTAGTATATTAAATAGGATTTAATATAAAGTCCATGGGACTATTTAATTTAGAATTAAATAATCCCATTCTATGGAATTAATTAATGGGCTTGGTATATTAAATAGGATTTAATATAAAGTCCATGGGACTATTTAATTTAGAATTAAATAAGTCCTTTCCATTAATTAATTAATGGGCTTAGTATATTAAATATGATTTAATATAAAGTCCAGGGGAATATTTAATTTAGAATTAAATAGGCCCATTCCATAAAGCCCATCAAAATGGATGGACAAGATTTGATCTAGAGAATGATGAGATGAAGGGCCATGATTAATTTGACTTAATCAAAGCCTAATTTGACTAGGATTTGACTAGGTCAAAATCCTAGTCAAAGTGTGTCTCTTTGGAAGAGGTTGAGAAGGAATAGGAATTCCATCTTCTATAAATACTTAAAAAACACACACTCACACCCAGTATTCTCTACAACTCTCATCTCTCATTCCCTCTCAAGATTTCGTCCATCCTCTTTCTTCTCTCCAAGAAATATTCTTTGTTCTTCTTGATTTTATTCAAGTTAAGAACATAAGAGACATTGATTGCGTTAATTCATAGCGTGTATCGATGTCTCTTCTCCCCAAATAATTTCTTGCTAGCACAAGGGTTGTTTGCTTTCCGGTGGAGCGAGTGAGATGATTTAGAGGGTCTCTTATTTGAGATCTTGGTGCAAAACGGGGAACAATGCGTGTAGCCGAAACGAAGATAAAACTACAACCGGGTAGGTTCTTTAATTTCGTTTTTCCGGTTTCAATTCTATGGCCTCCATGTTGTGTTTTATTGAACATGAGATACACCGAACGCCCGGGAGAATCAAGGGCACACCCCTTGATTCGTTTATGTATATTATGCATAGTTTAAATTCCATTTAATTATGCTTTGTAATTTTTATTACGCACTATTTCGCGCTTCCGCTATACGCGTCAATCTCCCGGGCCGATCCACACATTCTTTCACAAGAATGGTATGGAATACCTCCCACGGGTTCTTTTCCAATGCGAATCGTAAAAGCGGGGTATGGGGGAGATCGCTGTGGATCCTGAGCCCACTAGGAAAGGATTTCCCGAAAACAACGTTTGAGAGTGCCGTGTTTTCGTAGAAATAGTGGGAGAGGTTAAGGACTAAAGACCGAGACTTAACCAAAATATTACTTCATTCTGCTTATTATTTTCTGTTTTATATATTTGTGAATGTCTAAGAATCCACCAAACACATTACTAAGAGGCTTATTAAAAGGGAACCAATTACACGGATTGACTGGGAAATCTTAAGATGGTCTTAGATTTCCAGAAACTTAACTCACATACCGGAATGAGGACGTTCCTCAGCCCTTGCCGGAGGGGTCGACAACTAAGGTAACGCTTGGCATTCAAAAGTTGAAGGATGACCACCGGCAAGTAAGATATAATGATGTTGGCTCAAACTATGCTTCGTTTGCATCATGTCTATATGGTCTTGGACCAGCATGTGGGGTAAAATGCAACAAAGGCATGTTTGGAGCTAAGATGACGGAAGGGATGTCGGTACAAAGAACATAGAGTGATGATGCAATCCCTAGTGGAGAAACTCAAAAGACCTCCACGTCAGTCTTGAAAAAGAGACGTACATTGACATGATCCTTCAGTCTCTTCCTCCCTCCTACGAACCATTAATTATCAACATGAATGAGCTTAGAAAAGATCTTCATAGGTTGGTAATTATGTTGGTCTAGTACGAAGCAACGATTGCAAAATTTGCGCCGTCGGTACTAGTACGAGAGGCTTCAACCTCCATAGCGAAAGGCAAAGGTGCCAGACGCCAAAAGAGGAAGAAGGGTAAGGTGACATCAACTATTAAGCACTTCAAGTGTTGTTCCTTTACAACACAAGGTGGAGGTAAAGGAAAGAGCAAAAGGTTCAAGCAGTCAAGTTCATAGATTTCGAAGAACGTAAGCATTCACTGTCGTAAAGAGGGCCATTGGAAAAGGGAGTATCCTGAACCTTTCTCCAATGTAGGTAAAATTTGATATTGAGTATTGACATGATCACTTTTACTCTATTTGGTATTTGATACCATTCCTATTACTAATCTGTGGGTGGTTTGCAGAAAGTGAATAAGGACTTAAAAGTCAAGAACAGTTCTAGGATTCAACAATGGTAAGGTCCATTGATGAAAAGGACTAGAGACTTGTTAGGCCCATAATCGTGATCATGTTAGGATAATATAGGAATTACGTAACCTAGCATGATCAAAAGTATGTCTCCTTGTTTGACAAAGGTTTTATTACATACATATTTGATCAAACAAAAATATCGAATATTGATTCATGTTTGCTAGTAGTTACACGTGAATTCCTAGAACACCATCCCATAAAAGGTTTATGGATACTCAAAATTCTAATTATCTAAATGAATTAATCAAGACCAACTTACAGATTTGGCATCTACAACAGTTAGGACGTTTCTTCTTATTAAAAGATAAGTAAATTGGAAAGTTCGATGAATCTAGAAATAGATGATTCGAATCAACTAAATTTACAAGTCTTTTATGAAGAAGAAAGTCCGAAAGCTCTTTGTTGGACAAAGTAGGCCTTGCCAAATAGTCTATTGGAAGGGAGCCAATAAGACAACTGTAGGTTACTAATACACAAGACCATAAGAGGGTTCAAAAGTCTAAAGATCCCATAGGAGGTTTGGGAATTAGACTTAAGGAGGTGAACCATAAATGGTTGCAAAATTAAACCTGTTTCGATAGGATCGAAAAGGCCGTGTATTTAGTGGGAGCTCTTGAGCATCCAAGTTGAGAATGGAATTCTCAATGAAACGTTTCCTGTAAAGGCCAAGTATGACAGTCTCTGATAAAGGGAACGATCGAATCTCGTTAGATGAAGATCGATCGAAGTTTCGCCCAATTACCTTAGCCCGTGTAGACGTACACTCAAAATTGCCAACGTAAGGAACATGGCACTTTGCTAGGAGTCACGCACAAGGAGCCACGGTTTGGCAAGCCTATGTCCCGACAAAGTCCTTGAGCATGTAGAACCTACATACGTCAAGGGACTAGTGGGAGACAAATTAGACTCGTTGTCTGGTTTGTGTAGGTTTACGACAGAATAATGCTAAACATTGCTTATAATTGCATTTCTTACTTAAATTGATCATATTCCAAGTCCCCTTAAGAACGAACCCGAATGTCGTAAGAGGTACGAGTGATCGGGATATGTTCGGTCAAATTTGGATAGTAACCCAAATGACCTGTGGAATGTGATGTTGGATATCGTAGTGGGATTTATGGAGAGGAGCCATAGAATCCACTAGGAAATTCAAACAAGGTTTGAAACACCACATAATTGGAATATTCGTTTTGACGAGCTCATACGGAGCATGACTCGGTCTTAAACAACGTAGGTGATCAGTGGGAGTAGAAATGGCGTTCCAAGTGTTTAAGTGTGTAATATCTTGATTCATGGATGAATTCAAGGCATTAGGAATCACTAAAACACAAAACCGTAACACACGAAAATTCTCCATGACATTTTAGGGTTCCCACATACATATCATGAATTGAGCTTTTCAAAGACTCAGTCATGGTGGACTGATGAGAAAAACTCATATATGTAGAGGGACAATTTGTTCGAGACTCAGTCATAGGAAGACTGATGAGAAAACTTGGATACTATGCATAAAGCATCAAGCCATTCAAGACTTAGTCACGGTGGACTAATGAGAAGGCTTGGATGTTGAGTATCCCCTACGTCTTAACCCTAGGCAAACATATGATATGTTTACTTGGTGCATAGGAACCGATGTTGAGAGTGCTTCTAGCATGGCTCAACATAAATCGGTAATGCACTGAGGGGTTGAAGACAACAATCAAGAACGATCCTTAGTACCTGAATAAGGACTAAAGATGTGTTCATGATGCACCGTCTGTTGAGAGTTGTTTTGGAAGGCTAAAGCGATACTAGCTTCCAGAGCATAAGTGAAAACCAGTTAGTCTCAAAGGTATGTACAGTCAGGCCCAATGACGAATGCATTAGATAGTGGTCACTGATGACGACCGCGTCCATAGGATGGACGTGGCGCCTACCACGACCAAGCCACGTTCGCCTATATGGCAGGCAACTTGACTATGGGAGTATTGGCACGAGATCTCATCACCAGATCCACGAAAATATTCTTAGACAACCACCATCTCTAAGAGGCAATGGTGGATAGAGGTAACACGGTTAGACCGTATTGCTTCGCAAGGAAATATAAGCGGACTCACAATACCTTAGTCGGTATCGTAGATTACTCATACTCAGACGATTCTGAACAAAGTGGGCAATTGACTTATTGGTCAAGTGGGAGATTGTTAGAATAGGTGACCAGAGAGTCAATGGTATTGGCTGTTCTGAGAACCATTCGTCAATCTGTGAACAAGTAATATTATGTTAATGCATGTAGTAAGGATTCATAGGCATGAGTTTGTTGTACTTACTGCTTGCATCGTTACGATGATACAACAAATGCCCACAGACTGAAATAACATTTCGGAAAATTGGAACTACGCTTGGAGATAGTTTCATGAAATCAGTTTCGCCAAATCAGTCTGAAATACTCCAAGTCAAAGGAATCTCGAGACAGGGCATTGAGAATCCATTTGAGACTTGCACTAAGCATCTGCTGTCGGGTTTCATCGACGGGTGATGAGGATCGTCTAAGCGTTGTTAGTGGGTCGGCCTGCTGGGGAGCGGCTGACTGAGGTGACTCGCGGGAATCGTCATATGGAAGCTACTCGGGCTTGGTCGGTATGACTCGTATTACCGGTTCCGATAGTACGGGATTAGTCCTCGGACTTGAGGATCACGGCAGTTCCCTACATACTAAGGCTGTATCTTGGATCTGGTGAAATTTGACCGATTATATCACATGGTCATCATAAGCCTTGTCCAGTGCAGTCGGAGTATGTAAGAACGGTGAATTCCAAGATAGGATCTGTCCCCTGTCAAAGGATATGACAGCAAGATCTCCTATACGCTCGGAGATGGTTTAGACTCACAAAGTCTATGGCCATAACACTTGATGTAGTAGGAAAGGATTTCCTACGTCGAGTTAAACCTATCTCGAGCATTATGCATAGTTCCCTAGTCAAGGATGGGAACCGAGCCCTAGACTAAAGGCCGGGAGACAGGCGACAGTAGGACCATACCCGTACGTATCGAGCGTCGGTAGGACCGCACCTGCGTATAACTCGGAGCCTAAATGTTCACACCATAAATTCACCTAGTCTCTAGTGCCATGGACCGTTGCTAGATGGCCACCCATGGTAACGGACTACTTTGGTTATGAAATAACAAAAAGTAGGTCCAAGTCTAGCTGAAAGGTGAACCTAAAGAGTCACACTCGCTACACCAAATGAAAGGGAATTAATTTGGAATTAATTCCGGGAGAAGGTTTAATTTAATGGAATTAAATTATACTTCTTGGAGATTCAAGCCTCGATGAATTATTTGCAATAATCGGGCTTGAGTTCATAAATTAGATTTATGAATTTTATAAAGCATGGGCTTTCCTTTTAATTAGATTAAAAGGGTGAATTAATTAATTAGTGGGCTTGGTATATTAAATAGGATTTAATATAAAGTTCATGGGACTATTTAATTTAGAATTAAATAATCCCATTCTATGGAATTAATTAATGGGCTTGGTATATTAAATAGGATTTAATATAAAGTCCATGGGACTATATAATTTAGAATTAAATAAGTCCTTTCCATTAATTAATTAATGGGCTTAGTATATTAAATATGATTTAATATAAAGTCCATGGGAATATTTAATTTAGAATTAAATAGGCCCATTCCATAAAGCCCATCAAAATGGATGGACAAGATTTGATCTAGAGAATGATGAGATGAAGGGCCATGATTAATTTGACTTAATCAAAGCCTAATTTGACTATAAACTCCATCTTCTATAAATACTCAAAAAACACACACTCACACCTACTATTCTCTACAACTCTCATCTCTCATCTCTGTCAAGATTTTCGTCCATCCCCTCTTCTTTTCTCCAAGAATACTACTTTGTTCTTCTTGATTTATTCAAGTTAAGAACTTAAGAGACATTGATTGCGTTAATTCATAGCGTGTATCGATGTCTCTTCTCCCCAAATAATTTCTTGCTAGTACAAGGGTTGTTTGCTTTCCGGTGGAGCGAGTGAGATCATTTAGAGGGTCTCTTCTTTGAGATCTTGGTGCAAAACGGGGAACAATGCATGTAGCCGAAACGAAGACAAAACTACAACCGGGTAGGTTCTTTAATTATGTTTTTCGTTTCCAATTCTATGGCCTCCATGTTGTGTTTATTGAACATGAGATACACCAAACGCCCGGGAGAATCAAGGGTACACCCCTTGATTCGTTTAAGTATGTTATGCATGATTTAAATTCCGTTTAATTATGCTTTATAATTTTTATTACGCACTATTTCGCGCTTCCGCTATTCGCGTTAATCTCCCGGGCCGATCCATGCTATGAGCGCGCCTGCCGAGAGCGCGCGCGCAGACACCCTCGTCTGCGTGCGGCCACCCTGGCCACGCGACCGGGCGCGCAGACTGCCTGCACGCTGGCCGTGGCGTGCGCGCGCGGACTCCCCTGCCAGTCTGCGCACGCTCCAGGCCAGCGGCCTTGTCTGAGGCCCGGCCGCGCTGCCTGCCTGGATGGCAGCGCGCGGCCCTGCGCGTCCGGCTGGTCGGCTGCGGCGTTCCTTCATTTTTCCGTTCAATTTCCACCCCCGTTTCCCAAGAAAAACAGAAAATACCAAATATACAAAAATCACACGAATTAAAAGCAATAAAACGACATGCTTCAATAATCAAGAAAATCAAGAATTAATTAAAACATGCCAAAACACGTTTCATGCTTAAAACGCACATAAAATCCTAGGTCTATACACCGAACCGGGCTCTGATACCACTGAAAGATTGTGGATCGCCCCGGGAAAATAGCGCGAATGCGGAAGAGCGGTATAAAATAAAATTGCGGAATTAAAACATGCTTTAATAGAAATTAAAGAACACGCTCAAGGGTGTTAGAATAGGTGACCATGTAAGCCAATTTTGGCAGGAATATGTAACCTATGTCTACACAATTTCAGGTGTTTGATAAAACATTTATGAATAAAGAAGTGAAGATTCATATGGCAACACTTTGTTTATATTCACTTATATCTGCTATTACATATCTGTTCACTACGCAAACAAAGCCCACGGATTGAGAATCGATTTCGGAGACTGGGACTACGCTTGGAGGTAGGTCCATGAAATCAGTCTTACCGAATCAGTCCAAAAATCTCCAAGTCAAGGAATCTGCTGTCGTGTTTCATCGACGGGTGACGAAGGTCGTCTAAGCAGTGTTAGTGGGTCAGCATGCTAGGAAGCAGCTGACTGAGGTGACTCGCGGGAACCGTCTTACGGAGGACCTTGAGTATGGTCAGCAAGGTATGATGTGAGTTCCAGGTTCCAACGGTACACGTCAAGTCCTTTGACTTGAGGAACTGTTGAGTTTACCTGTACATCAGGTCTGTGTCTTAGATATGGTGAGAGACTGCCAAAAATACTCTTGAGTAGTCATAAGCCATGTCTAGTGCAGCTTGGGTGTACAGAGTGACAGTAGTTTCCAAGAAAGGATCTGTCTCCTGTCAAAAGGCATTGACAGTTGAGTCTCATGTATGCTCTGTGTCTTGTCCCTAAAATCTATGGCCACAGTAACTGAACAGAAGGGAAGGTTTTCCTTGCGGCGTTTAGTAAGGACAGACCGACACTTAGGTCCAAAATGGGTACCTGCATTTTCCGTGCCCTAGACTCTAAGTGATGAGACCGAAGACAGAAGGACAAGTGTACTGTTAGAGCCTAAATGTTCATCCCCGATTATTTAACCTAGTCTCTAGTGCCATGGTCCGTTGCTAGATGGCCAGCCATGGTAACAGACGGATTCTAGGAATCCGATCAAGTCTAGCTGAAAGGTGAACCTAAAGAGTCATACACTATCCACACACACTTAGTATTTAATTTGGAATTAAATATTGGAGTAAAGAAATGATTAAATGGATTTAATCGGGTCCTATATTTTCTTGGAGAAATTAATTCCTTCTATTTGATAAAGGGAATTAAATTAATAAATTGGATTTATTAAGGGAATTAATTTAATGGGCCTAAAATAAATATTAATACTTATTTATTATATTTATTTGGCCTTTTGGAATATTTAATAGGATTTAAATATTTCATTAAATTAAATTAATGGTTGAGATTTAATGGGAGAGATCAAAGGCTAGGATTGAATTTGACAAGGTCAAATTCTACTTTGACTAGGACTTTGACTAGGTCAAAATCCTAGTCAAATTAAGCTTCTAAAGAGGTGGAGTTTAAAGAGGATTAAACTCTTCCTCTATATAAACCCCTAGCCTTGCACCTTTTGAATGATGATGAAATTCCAACACACACACAACACACACTCATTTTCGGCTCTCTCTCCCCTATCTCTCGTCCGCCCTCTCTCTCCACTCTCTTCAAGAAATTCTTTTCTAGTTCTCTTGTTCTTGGAACATTAGAACTTAGATGAATCAATACCGTTAATTCATAACGTATTGTTGATTCATCCACTCCAAAATATACACTTGTTCGTTGCTAGCACGACGTGCAAGATACGTGAGTGGATCGTGTGTCACGATTTGGAGGGTCTCAAGAACGAGATCTCGGTGCAAAACGGGGAACAACGCGTGTAGCTGTTGAAAACGAAAACGACAACGGGTAGGTCTCGTTTAATATTTTCGTCCTCTTTAATTTTCTACCCTATGGCCTCCATGATCATTTACATGTTGTTTACTCATGAGATATACCGAACACCCGGGAATCTCAAGGGTACACCCCTTGAGCGTGTTCTTTTATTTGATTAAAGCATGCTTTATATTTTTGTATTTTATTTTATATCGCGCTTCCGCATTCGCGCAATTTCCCGGGACGATCCACATATTCTTTCAAAGGGGTGTGCCCTTGAGATTCCTGGGTGTTTGGTGTATCTCATGACATAAACAACATACAATAATCATGGAGGCCATAGGATTGAAAAAATAAAGAGGGACGAAAATCTTAAAACGAGACCTACCCGTTGTCGTTTTCTTCTTCAACGGCTACTCGCCTTGTTCCCCGTTTTTCACCAAGACCTCGTTCTTGAGATCCGCCAAATCGTGACACACGATCCACCCACATATTCTTGCACGTCGTGCTAGCAACGAACAAGTATTATTTTGGAGAGGATAGATCAACCACGCGTTATAAATTAACGGGATTGATCTTCCTTAGTTCAATTGTTTCAAGAACAAAAGAACAAGAAAAAATAATATTTTCTTGGTGAGAGAGAGAGAGGGGCGGACGAGAGAGGACAAGAGAGAGTGTGTGTTGTGTGTGTGTTTTTCAAGAATCATCATCCTCCAATTGTAGGAGGCTAGGGGTTTATATATAGAGGAGGAGTTTAATCCTCTTCAAACTCCAACTCTAAGAACTCTATTTTGACTAGGATTTTGACCTAGTCAAAGTCCTAGTCAAAGTAGCATTTGACCAAGTCAAATCAATCCTAGCTATCCATCTCTCCTTTCCATCTCAACCATTGATTTAATTTAATGGAATATTTAAAACCTATTTAAATATTCCAAGAGGCCAAATAAATATAAATATTTATTTTAAGCCCATTAAATAAATTCCCTTAATAAATCTAATTAATTAATATAATTCCTTTTATCAAATAGAAGGAATTAATTCTCCAAGAAAATAAAGGACCCGTTTAAATCCAATTTAATCATTCCTATTCTCCAATATTTAATTCTAAATTAAATACTAAATGTGTGTGTGGATAGTGTGTGACTCTTTAGGTTCACCTTTCAGCTAGACTTAGTCGGATTCCTAGAATCCGTCCGTTACCATGGGTGGCCATCTAGCAACGGTCCATGGCACTAGAGACTAGGTGAAATATTCGGGGATGAACATTTAGGTTCTAACAGTACACTTGTCCTTCTGTCTACGGTCTCACCACTTAGGGTCTAGGGCACGGAAAATGCAGGTACCCATTTTGGACCTAAGTGTCGGTCTGTCCTTACTAAACGCCGCAAGGGAATCCTTCCCTTCTGTTCAGTTACTGTGGCCACAGATTTTAGGGACAAGACACAGAGCATACGTGAGACTCAACTGTCAATGCCTTTTGACAGGAGACAGATCCTTTCTTGGAAACTACTGTCACTCTGTATACCAGAGCTGCACTAGACATGGCTTATGACTACTCAAGTGCTTCTTGGTAATCTCTCACCATATCTAAGATACAGACCTGACATACAGGTAAACTCAGTAGTTTCTCAAGTCAAAGGACTTGACCTGTACCGTTGGAACCGGGAACACACGTCATACCTTGCTAACCATACTCAAGGTCCTCCATAAGACGGTTCCCGCGAGTCACCTCAGTAAGCTGCTTCCTAGCAGGCTAACCCACTAACACTACTTAGACGACCTTCGTCACCCGTTGATGAAACACGACAGCAGATGCTTAGTGCAAGTCTCAAAGGGAAACTCGATACCCATTTTCGAGATTCCTTGACTTGGAGATTTTCGGACTGATTCGGCAAGACTGATTTCATGGACCTACCTCCAAGCGTAGTCCCAGTCCCCGAAATAGATTCTCAGTCCGTGGGTTTTGTTTGCTTAGCGAACAGATATGTAAAAAGCAAATGGAAGTGAACACAAACAAAGTAAGCCATATGAATTTCACTTCTTTATTCATAAATGATTTATCAAAACACATTGAAATTGTCTAGACATAGGTTACATTTTCCTGTCAAGATTGGCTACATGGTCACCTATTCTAACAGTGCAGTCATGATGTGCAGCATGACAGTAGATTCCAAGAAAGGATCTGTCTCCTGTCACAACGTTGACGTAGCGTCTCACTATGCTCTTAGTCTTGTCCCCGAATCTGTGGCCACAATAACCGAACAGAAGGGAGGGATGCCCTGCGACGTTTAGTGTAGGACAAGCCAACACTTAGGTCCAAGATGGGTACCTACGTTTTCGTGCTCTAGACCCTAAGTGATGAAACCGTAGGCGGAAGGATAAATGTACTATAGAGCCTAAATTTCACCCCACGCATATTTACCTAGTCTCTAGTGCCATAGACCGTTGCTAGACGACCACCCATGGTAACGGACGGATTCTAGAAATTCAACCAAGTCTAGCTGAAGGTGAACCTAAAGAGTCACACACAATCCGCACACATTACATATTTAATTTAGAATTAAATATTTGGAGAGACAGGACGTTTAAATTAGATTTCATCGGATCTCTTTTCTTGGGATGTTAATTCCTTTAAATTGGATGAAAATGAATTTTACTAAATTAATAAATTGGAATTAAATACACGGGCTTAAAATAAATATTATTATTTATTTTATTTAATTATTGCCCTATGTATTATTTAAATAAGATTAAATATTCCATAAAATAAATGAATGGTTGAGATTAAAAGGACAGATACATGGCTAAGATTGGTTTGACCAAATCAAAGACCTATTTTGACTAGGACTTTGACTAGATCAAAATCCTAATAGTTTTCCAAAAGTTGGAATTTGAAGAGGAATGGGATTCCTCCTCTATATATATTCCTAGCTCTTCACTTTAGAAGTGATGAAGAAAATTTACACACACGCACACAATCATCTCTCCCTCTCTCAACCACTCTCCCCTCTTCCCAAGAAAATATTTTGGTTCCTTTGTTTCATACAATTGAGCCTAAGGAGGGTTGATCACGTTAATTCATAACGCTTGGTCGATCCGTCCTCTCCAAATAACATACATTTGATTTTTCACTAGCACGAGGATCAAGATACGTGGACGGATTGCGTGTACGATTTAGAGGGTCTCAATACGAGATCTTGGAACAAAACGGGGAACAACGCAAGTAGCGGCTCGAAGACAAAACGACAACCGGGTAGGTTTTCGTTTTGTTGTTTCGTTCTTTACAACCCTACGGCCTCCATGATTTTACGTTCTTTGTTTTGTTCATGAGATACACCGAATGCCCGGGAGGTTCAAGGGAACACCCCTTGAACGTTTACGTTTATAGCATGTTTTTTAATTCTTGTAATTTTAATATTATACCGTGCTTCCGCATTCGCGCTTCTCCCGGGACGATCCACACGCCTGTCATAGGCTTTCACATGGGACCTGATGTTGTGTATACTTTGAGCGTAACGACAGAAATCGGGTGTGTACCGAGGAGGCAGTAGACTGCTGTTGAGAACAGTCTTTAATACCTGAATAAGGATTAAAGAAGTGTTCTTGATGCACGTTCTATTGAGACTTGATTCTGGAAGGCTATAGCGATACTAGCTTCCAGTATCATGTGAATAATATTTAGTCTTAGTATGAACATATATTTAGGCTTAATGGTAAGGTGGTGGCTTGGAAAGGTGTCAAGCGGGATACATGACGGACCATGAAAGTTGAATGGTTTGGATGAAAATCACATCTAATGGTTGGGTGTAGTGCCTAGCACGGCAAAGCCAGTAGTTACCTTGGATGATAACAACATGGTTGTAGCGGAAGCTAAAGGACCGAGATCTCATCAAAGATCCAGAAAAATTCTTAGAAAGTACAATCTGCTTGGAACAATGGTATGAAGACATGGCATGCGGTTGGATGGCATCATCTAGGCAGAAATAAGGTAGACCCGTGAGACGGAGCCGGATATCACAGATTACTCATGCTCAGATAAGTCTGAGTGACATTGGTGATTGGCTTTAGGTCAAGTAGGAGATTGTTAGAATAGGTGACCAGAAAGCCAATTGGATTGGCGGTTTTGGGTACTATTTAGCAATCTTTATTATTGACTTGATGAATATAGTAAGTATTCATCCGTGGAACTATGTGTTTGTCGTGCTTACTGATTACGTTAAACGTCGTTTTAACGTCACAACAAATGCTCACAGACCAATTCGATAACCCATGTACTTGGGTTGTGCATTGGATGGCAGCTACAAAACCAACTTCTGAGGGTTGGTCTGAAATATTCCAAGTCGAGGACCTCGAGACAGGGCATCGAGGGTCCTATAGCAACTTGCACTAAGGATTGCATTCACTGGATGAGTGTCGTGTTTCATCGGCGACAGACGTTGGACGTCTATGCAATATTTGTGTGTTAGTTGACAATGGTGTCAACTGACTGAACTGACTCGCGAAAATCGTCATATGGAAGCCTTGGAGGCTGGTCGGTATCATTGGCATTCCCGGCTCCGATACTACGAGATTAGTCCTCGGACTTGAGGAATCATGGCAGTCACATAGATATGAAGGTTGAATCTAGGGTCTGGCAAGAGATGTCCGTATCTGGGATACGTTCATCATAAGCCTTATCCAGTGCAGTCGAAATATCTATTGAGGACGGTGGATTCCAAGATGGGATCCATCACCTGTCAGTATATGACAATCGAGTCTCTTGTGCGCTCTAAGACGATTTAAGCTCTTTAAGTCTGTGACCACAGTGATTCGTTGAGTAGGGAATGGTTTCCTACATCGATCAATAGAGCAAACGTGTCTCGAGTTATTGAGCATAGTTGTCTAGTCCAGGATGGGAACCGACGCCCAATTCTATTCCCTAGACTTAGACCGGGAGATGAATGATGGAAGGACCGTACTCGTATGGAACTCAGGAACCTAAATGTTCACGCCAATATTCACCTATTCTCTAGTGCCATACCGTTGCTAGACGGCCACCCATGGTAGCGGACATTTTTCCAACTACTAGTTAATCGGAAAACAATTAATTAAATTGGATTTAATTGACGAATTGTGTTGGACACAAGCCCAAGTCTAGCTGAGGGTGAACCTAATGAGTTACACACAAATCATTTGGGATTTGGCGGAATTAATTTGGAATTAATTCTAGAAGAAGCGAATAAATTTAATCGGATTAAATTTATTCAAGAGAGAAAATAAATGATCGGATCATTTATTGAGAAATCCATTTGATGGATGGTCCAAGGATTAATTAATTGGATTAGTTAATTTTTTTGGACTAAGAACCTTTAAATTAATTGGATTAATTTATCGGGTTTTGGCTCGAATAGTTGATTGGATCAATTATTTTTAATTTGGACTTATGTTTATTTAAGTGCATTAAATAAATAATTGGGCTTCAATTGGATTGAAGTTAATTAGATTAATTAATGCCCAATGGATACATGTTTGTACTTCATTTAATTTGATTAAATATAAGTCCAAAAACATAAAGGTCCAAGTCCATTTTTCATGCAAGTTGAAGCTAGTTAAGGAGGAGTTTCAACTCCTCCACATGTGTACATGATATGCACGAAATTTTGTTGATTTGTGGATGATTTTTTCTTGCTATCATGTGTAGTGGATGTGCTAGAAGTGTGTGTATGTGGAAGTTGCCTTGGAGGTTACTTATGTAGGTGATTTTTGGAAACTACATTCTACATACACAAAACTACTTTGCTAGACATTTTTCACTTAACTTGCTTCATTTTTGCTGGAGCTTTTGGGCCAAAAACTCTCTGAAATTCTCTCTTTTAGTGTTCATACTTCTTAGAGAAGACTGAACAAAAACATTCCAAGGTACACTAATTGATAGTGCTTTCTTTGGAATTGTTTCTTCTTCTTTGTTTCTATTTTCTATCTAGCAATATAGTAGAAACAAATTCAAAGTGTGGTACGGAACGCATTAGAGGAGTTCTACGTTGAGCTCTCAAGTGGGCGAACGAAAAAGGAAAAGAAAGGAACAACGCACGAACCCAATCTACATAAACGACAAAGGTTGGTTTTGTTTTATATTTTATGTACCTTTGTTCTTCTCCTTTTAAGCCACATGTTCAGCATGTTTTCTTTTATTATTTATGCTTTGACAAACACCGAACGCCCAGGAACTTCAAAGAGAACACCCCTTTGAATCCGGTTTAAATTATGTCTTAAATTTACGTTTTTACGCTTCGGTTGCATTCCCGGACCGTACCCGATTGTTTCAATCAATTCCAATCAAGCCTCTCTCTTTTCGTATGATGAAATCATACCTTAAGAGATGGTAGGCTTGATTGATGAATTGGTGGAATTGATTGGGATGTATCTAGACATCCTTGGATGAGCCTACACACATTCTAATAATCACATTAATTTTGTATATATATGAGTATATACAAGTATCAAAGCAGGAGAATTATTATTCATCTTTTACTAGGAAAAAGAAGAATAATACACTATACATCTTTCCCTATTTTCGGCCCCTTCTCTCTCACACACACATCCCCTTTGTTCTTCATTAGATCTTGGATCATTTGGAAGAACAAAGCAAGTTTACGAAAAATACTAATTAATAGTGTTTTATTTTCTTGAACCGAATCCTCCAAGATCTTTTTTTTCTAGCAAGGAAAACGTGCATCTATTCTGGTGTGGTGTGGATTACCTCTAGAGAGTTCATACATTTGAACTTGGTGAGCATTTTCGGAAAGGAACAAAACTAGTAGCCGAGCAAGTATTTAAACTACAAAGGTAATCTCGATTTTACGCTATTGTAGTTTATCTTTTATTCCTATGCCCTATGTACAATATATGCATTTTAATATTGATACATCCTACATCGAACGCCCGGTTGAGCACCCAAGGAAACACCCCTTGGGATTTTGTGATTGTATTTAATTTATGCGATTAAACTCCATTTTCATTCTTCTGCTCATGCTCCCGGGCGGATCCGCTTGTCCCTTCAATTTTGTGGTGATTGCATATTAAATAATATTTGTAGATTGATATTATTGTATGAGATTTGTCTTATTGCATATGTGTATGCATATATATATAAGTCGAGTAGCTATACTTATTGAGTAGGCAGCTCATTCCCTACCACATGTTTTACAGGACATAAGTCACAATAACTAGTTGAATTGGATCATAAATTGTGCTGCCAGTCTTATTAGGTGGGTTTACAGTGTCATCTTGTGTTGAGATCTCTAGCTACATAACTACAGATATTAGATTTTTGATTGAATATTGTATTTTGAGATTTATTGCTTTTAATATAAATTTCTTATAAAACGGATTTAATTATGGAGGATTTATTATAATTAGTAGTATTAAAGTGTAATGTTGTTAGGGGGTATTACATTAGGTGGTATCGGAGCAGGGATTAGATTCTATAGGGACAATTTGTAAAGAATAATATTATTGAATATACTTAAAACATATAAAATGAACCTAAGAGTAAATGTGAGTTTCATATAGGCTTGAATGTCTGGTGAACACACTGCTGACCTGAAGGAGTCATTGGAGTTTATATATATTGATATAGAACCTCTAAAATATGATAAATGTGTATATGTGCCAGGTTGGTGGGTTATATATGCTAGTTAATACTGTAGTAACATCTTGTCTAGTTGTAGTGGATGGTAACACTACATGTTGATTTGGTTATGCTAAACCATAGGTGATTTGACATTATTTCGGGAATGGATGAATTATTTCTTAATCTCACTATCGTTGATCGTTAAACAAATGAAGTGGTCATAGAAGTCAATAGGCAAATGAAGATCGTAATTATGGACGAAATGAAAGTCATACCCTATTACTTAATTTCCGTTGTGACTGCCTTTAATTTAATCAAATAAGGGCGTGGGTCATGTTCAGCTATTGTACAAGACACTACGAGGTTAGTCCATTTGTATCGGATGTTTGAATAATAAAAGAAATCTCTGACGTGTTCCTGAGGAATTACCAACCACATATTTATCTTTGATGTAGACATTTTGCAAGGACCCCTCTCCCTCCAAACCTTGGCAATTCTAGGTGGTGACGATCATGGCGCTCGGCGGGGTTACCTAGCAACTCCACCATCAATTCTTGAGTTTGGGCTCATTTAGATTGAGAGAAGCCCTTAGATAGGGTGTATGCCTTTCTCTAAGCACCTCGTCTGACTAATGGAGAACTGGCTTGCCAGAATGTAACCGAAATTGATATGAGGTTATGTTATGGTCGTAAACCTGGGTAAGGGTCAGTGTGTTGGGTTGATGATTATTTTAACTAGGACCAAGGTGGGTTGACAAGTTAGCATAGTAGGGTAAGTGGTGACGATAAGCTAGGGTGGTGGGGTTGTGCATTAGTTGGTACCACATAGGGCAAACACTTGAGTTGGAGCTTGAGTGTGGTCGACTTGGTGGAGGTTGGATATGCGAACCTTACATGGGCGGAGGTGTAGATTTGAGTTGGGTCATGACTTTGGCCAAGGATATGCTGGATAGGATGGACTTCGACTGTGTTAGTTGGCCTCACTTCAGGGTCTACTGGATCCACGACTATTGTGGGCTGGGTCCAGGGCCCTCCTGTCTACCCCTCTGCTTAAACTATTCCCCTTTCTTCCTATGTCCCAAACCAACCTCCCGAGCATCCACATCCCTATCCACGTTTCCTACATATTTGACTCCCGAGGAGATTTCTTGCGGTTTGACCTCATCCCATAAATTCTAGCGGTCCATTTGTATCGTTCTGTTCATCAAAACACATGCATCAAGAATATAGATTCCTGGCCTTGTAGTTCGTGTATAACTATCTATGTTGCCAATACTCTTTCATGGTCACTACTTTGTCACCGGCTGCTACTCTGTGTTCGGTCCATTGTTCACGCGGGCTGCAGTGAGCTGTCGAGCTTGACCTCTGTGCCCACAGCCATGGTTTGTATTGGGTATCCTCGCTGTGATACCCGACCACATTTTTTCACAATAGGGCATAAGATGCTAGCAATATTTATTAGGGCAATAAATATGTGTATATATCTATTATTCTAACAAAACACTTTGATTTATTTTACATTAAAATAATATTCAAATTGACATACTCCTCCAATTTAGAAAATTTGGATGATTTCAAATAGACATGTCAATGGGCCAAATTGACCTAGGCCTGGACCCAGACCCATCCATTACCCATTATGCCCTTGAGATTTGAGAGCAGCTAATTATACTGTGGAAAAAAGCAAATTTTCAAAAAATTATTGTATTTGATTATGTTTGGCACGTGTACAGTATGTTTTCCTAGTATTGCTTTAAAAGACAGATTTGGTACTCTCGCCTAAAATTGTTGTTAAGTGACATGTCTCATGTTTCTTGGCAATATGTCTAAATTCTAATGGTTTCTGTTAGGTTTTGCTTTACAAAATTGGAATTTGTTGCCAAAATTTTATGTTTGTTTTGCGTGTTTTAGCTTCGAGAAGTGAGCCGAATGAACTTTTTCTTTTTGCTTTTTTTCTAAAAGTAGGATTTTTTAAACATACAGTAAAAACATGACTTGATTTATTTTGATTTTTATTTATACACAACAAGATACTCGAGATTTTCCTATTGCTTAGTAGACCCTATGCCATTCTGAACACCAGTAGGCGGGTCAAAAAATTTTGAGACTAGCCCCCTAACTCAACTTGGTCTAAATAAATTTTGAGAAATAATTTAACTCATACTACTACTAAATGATAACGAAAAAATTCCTCTATTTCAACAATAATTATATGTACTAAACGAAAATGAAAATATATTTATATACAACACAAAAACACACATACATATAGAAATAAGCATGCGCCAAATCAAAGTATATATGCGTTATATAGGAAAAAGATCTTTGGAAGCAAAATTCTTTGATTCGAGTAAAGATTTTCAAAAAAAAAAAAAAAACAGAATAGAAAGAAAAATTCATTTACCTATATCGTTGGTTTAGTCTAAATGACCAGTATCTTAAAATAAGATCAAGTTCTACCCATATAATACAAAGAAACCACGAGACCAACTAAAGGACTTGCGCAGGGGCAAAAGTCATAAAAGATATCGAAATTCTTATTTTCTCGATATCAATAAAAGCAAACTGCTAGTAAGTAATAATTTGACCTATTTTCATTGTTGTTATGTTCTTGTTGTATGCTTGCCTTCTCTAAGAAGGGGTTAGTTGCTTATTCCTCATACATGTAATATGTCTTGTAGATGAATTAGAGGAAGGGGCGGACGATGAACAATATTGGAGAAGGTGACTGCGTTAGAAGTTTTATTCATGAGGATATTTAAATTAGGGATAATTACATTTACACTTCCTAACCTTTGGTCTGTTTACACAAACCACTCCTACCTTTTGAATAATTACACATAAACCTACTAGATGTAACCATCATTTACACAAACCACCCCTATTTTTTCATAAAATTACACTTACACCCCTAAAAAGTATCAACATTATTACACAAACTACCCCTATTTTTTGGCTATCAATGGTGGTTTCTGTAATTATGCAAAAGGCAGGGTGGTTTGCGTAAATAGACTATAGGTCAAGGGTGTAAATGTAATTATCCCTTTTAATTACTAGCTCGCTATGTATAAGAATTTTTACTTGTTATTTTCAAAGTATTTCGATTTGAGGATGTATTGACTACATTTATTCGGATGAGTGTTTTCACTACTTCACTTCAATAAAAATTAAAGTCATGGGTATTTTGAGATAGCTTAGTTTGATGGCTTGGTATCACTAAGTTGTTTTGGATTTAGTAGTGTTGTCGTCTTATGTCTTAACTTAGGGATGACACTCACCCGGGTCCATGTAGCCATCCTCAAACTGTTTGTCGTAATATCTAGTAATATGACCCTAAATTCCACACACATAGCAAAGATTTGGTATGTATTCGTACAAGGACGACACTAGATGCGATTCCCCCAGTTGAGGACTAATCTTTATGAAGGGTTTCAGTAGCTAGCAAACGTCCAACAAGCCCCTGATTCGCATAATTACATCCCCATGATACCAGTGAGTTGTCGTGATTGGAGCTGAGGAATTTACCCATATTTTCTCCAATGAATATAGCAAAATCCTTAGTCATTTTATGAAGCCCGAAATATGGGATAAAATGCAATTACCCCCCTTGTGATATGTAAAATATGCAAAAAAAACCCTTTGAAAAACTAAATAGCCATTGACTCCCTGTATTTTAAAAAATGGAGCAAAAAACCGCCTCAAAATGGAGCAAAAAAACCCCTATAAGGGGGTTGTTTGCTGCATTTTGAATAACACAGGGGGGGTAAATTGCTAGTTATTTTTTTCACATGGGTGTAACTGCTCTTTTTGGTTATAACACAGGGGGGCAAATTGCATTTAACCCCCGGAATATGTACGAAGAACGGGCACCAGTTCAAGTCTATGCAGAGGGTTATCATCGTCCTCAACAATATTAAGGAGCAACAGTTTTTTCTCAAAGTTCCATGGGCATCCCTCCATCACTCGATTCCTACCAATTATATGATTGAACTTGAAGCGAAATCTATTTTCTCCGATTTCTTTCATGTTCATGCCCTTCACTAGAATGACAACCGAGGTACGTGTGGATCTCAAGCAGTCAAATTTGTATATCCTCGATGCCAATAGCCTGCCAACTAGGCAAAAACCACCCCTTTGAGCTCCCCAGACCATACCCCTACCGGAGTACTCCTCTTCTTCTATGAGTATCAAAGACTTCCCTAATCGATCCATGGTAGTGTCCATTTGCTGCAGTTTGGAGAAAGTCAATAATACTATGCAACAACTGTCACGCCCCAGAAGTAGGACCCCTTCTTTAGGCCCTATTCTTAGGAAGCAACCTACATAAATCATCAGAACAATATGTTCACTAAAGTAATAGCTTGATAACTAGAACCTTAACAAATCCTAATCGTTTGACCACTATCCCCACCACCTCGATTTCTTGCCTAGGTCAGCTAGACTTTGACTTGTTCACGTTATTACCTATATCTGGAGGAAAAAATTCGAATACGTAAGGAAAAGCTTAGTGAAACCATGAATGCTTACACGTGAAATAAAATAGTTATAATATAAAACTCGATCAAAATTATTAAGCAGATCGTATTGACTAGGAAAAATGTCAATCAAGCCTGTGAAGAACATATCAGGCAATGACCGAATCACAATATTACCACATTGTGTCTTCAAAAGACCATTACTACCTCATCCTCCATGTAGGCTGCGATCCTACGATATCATAGAACTGACCATGCCTAAGTACAATGGTGGGGCCGATCATATGCAGATAACCTCCAGCCTGTTTATGAAAGAACGCCCAAGTGGAAACCGAATGACTCTAATAGGAACCCAATGCTACCTCAGCAAGCCCCACAAACCGTTCAACACCACACCCATTGACCGCTCACTAAGAATCGCTTGCCCAAATTCATTAAGTTAGTCGAATAAGCATATAGAAATTGACCATTTAAAAATGACATACAAATAATGAAATTACGACCAATTGAACAATATCAAGTCAAAAGGGACCTCTTGCATATTCATACGGACTCTAGAGCGGATTCCAAAAGGGACCTCTTGCATATTCATATGGACTCTAGAGGGGGTTCCAAATAACTGAGGGCCTTTCTAGTTTTGGTCCCATTGGATACGGGATTCTCACTTTTGGTCCTGTAACTTTCGAAAAGTAGCACTTTTGATCCCATGACACTTTTCGTTAGATATTTAACGGAAAGTGCCACGTGCCCGTTAAGTGCATGGGACCAAAACTGTTACTTTTTTAAAGTTATGGGTCGAAAAGTGAAATTTTCATAACATATGGGACCAAAAGTGAGAATCCCATAATATATGGGACCAAAAGTGTAAAGGCCCTAATGACCACGTGCTAAGCACGTGGTGTTTTCCGTTAAAAATTTTAACGAAAATGTGACATGGGACCAAAAGTGCTACCTTTTAGAAGTTACGGGACCAAAAGTGAGAATCTCGTAATCAATGGGATCAAAAGTGAGAAGGCCCTAAGTTACAGGATGAAAAATGTTATTTCCCCTACTTGACTCTATAAAATTCCGAAGGCCCATTCAGTCCAGATAGATGACTGAATATCATATTCATTTAGGTACAGATCAATGAAACCTTTCAAGAAACATCTTACTGAAATTCGTCATACGAAAAGATCATTTTGTACTTTCATGGTAACCATGTACTATATACATATAATGGTCCTCCAATTTTAATACTTATTTAATTTTAAGTGGCACTCATCTTGTGAGATCATATATACGACCTAAGTTACGACATTTCCTTTGAAATAGATGGTTATTCAAAATCTGCAAATTAATAACAGTATGGTTGCATCAAGGATATGTGCTTTATTGTGCTATAATTTTCTTGGATATCTCCTTATGACCATCTATATCTCTCTACGGATTAATTCAAAATATACTCTTGACGTCTAGATCAAATTTGAAACATATCAACAGGCCGATCTCCGAATAACTTTAGATTATACACAGGTTTTATTATGATATAAGATAACTAAAAATAGTTACATTTTGTAAGAGTCTAGAATTAATTATTGGAAAAAATACAAGAACCACCCCTGTGATATTGGAATGTTAAAAAAAAAAAAATCTTGTAAAAATTAAAGTATCAATTACACCCCCTGTGATATGAAACAAAATTCAAAAAATCCCCTAAGAGGAGGGTTGGTGTCACACGCGCTTTGACTACGGTTGTGGGTCTGAAAAGTGCCTTTTATTGACATTTTGGCCATTCTCTCTCTTATTGCATGACCAATCTAATATATATTTTATATACTTATATAATATATAGTCTAAATTTCTGGCATCTCTCAAAGCAACTAAAAAATTTCAGGTAACCCTTATAAGGTTAAAGGTCTTAAAAAAATTTGTACAAGAAATATATGAGGAGATTTATATTCTTCTTGATAAAGTATTATATACATAGCATCTAATATCTTTATTACTTTTTCCTCAAATTTTGGACAAAATTAATGCAGATCAACCGAGAGATCAAAAAATATTTCTGCCAAGAAGCTTTGGATGGCATGGAGGAGAAAGTCCAAGAATACAAAATCCTCATTCAAAAAGAAGTTGGTACCATAAGCCATGGCGTGAAGCCATGGAGGAACGAGAGAAAGCAGGTAAAAATCGCCATACCTCCGACCATGTAGATGGAGGGCGAGCAAATAGGAGAATTTTAAATCATGACATATATAAAGAGAGTTGAATAAACTGAAAAATAGTAATTTTTGGAATCTTTTACGTTTGTTAAACTAATAAATATGAAATTAGTTCAAAATACCACCCTAAATGCCCAAACAACGCCACAAATCAGCAAAATCGGGCAGCAATGGCAACACAAACTTCATTCATAATAATAATTTAACTCAACGACCAAAAGGGTTGTTAGACTAGGTGACCAAAAAGCTAATAGGTTTGGCATTTCGTAACCTATTTGACAACTTGCTATAATGTAATATTATGTAATGAATAAAATGTGTGTTCATTATCATTGGTACTTTCTTTGTTGTGCTCATTTTTATATGTTAAAATATTATTTTACATATATCACAATAAAGCCCATAGACCACAGTTAACAACTCATGCAGTTGGGCCACGCATTGGGTGGTGGTTATGAAACCAACTAATAAAGGGTTGGGTCTAAAATGTTACAAGTCGAGGACCCCGAGACAGGGCATCTAGAGTCTTTTAGAGACTTGTACCAAGAATCGTATTCATTGGATGAGTGCGGTGTTTCATCGGCGAAGGGCGTGCGACGCCTATACGATCTTGATGGGTTGGTCGACGGGGTCGAGCCGACTGGACTGACTCGCGGGGATCATCATATGGAAGTCTTGGAGGCTTGGTCGGTATGATTTGATTTTTGTGGTTCCGATAGTATGGGAGTAGTCCTTAGACATGAGGAACCATGGCAGTCACGTACACACGATGGTTATATCTTGGATCTGGCGAGAGATGGTCATTCTGTAAGATGATCATTATAAGCCTTGTCGAGTGCAGTTGGAATGTATAACGAGGACGGTGGGTTTCAAGAAGAGGATTCATCCCCTGTCAGTATGTCACAGAGGTATCTCCTATACACTCGGAGACATGTTCATGTTGCTTAAACCTGTGGCCACAATGATCGATTGAATAAGAAATGGTTTCCTATGTCAATGCAATGAGGTATGCGTAGTCTCAAGTATTAGCATAGACACCTAGTCAAGGATGGGAACCAACGCCCAATTCTATACCCTAGACTAAGGCTGAGAGATGGTAGACGGAAGGACCGTACCCGTATGGAATCGATGCCTAAATGTTCACACCAACATTCACCTAGTCTCTAGTGTCATGGATGGTAACAGGCTCCTGTTGACACGAGCCCAATCAAGCCTCTTTCGTTTGCTATGATTAAATCAGACCTTATGAGATGGTAGGCTTGATTGATGAATTAACGGGATTGATTGGGATGTATCTAGACATCCTTGGATAAACCTAGACACATTCCAATAATCACATTAATTATGTATATATATGAGTATATACTATCATCAAAGCAAGAGAATTACATTTCATCTTTTTCTAGGAAAAAGAAGAAAAACACACCTCTCTTTTCTCTCTAATTTTCGGCCTCTCTCTATACACATACTACTCTCTTTGTTTTTCATTGATCTTGGATCATATTGAAGAACAAATCTAGATCAAGAAGAGACACTAACATAATCGTGTTCTATTTTCTTGTATCGTATCCTCTTAGATCCGTTTTTCTCTAGCAAGAGAAACGTGATCTCTTCTAGTATGGCGTGGACTTCATTAGAGAGTTCATACATTTGACCTTTGTGGACATATCTGAAGAGGAACAACGTTTGTCGCCGTGCAAGAAAATTAACTACAAAGGTAATTTTTCATTTTACACTATTGTAGTTTCTTTTCTACGTCTATGCTCTATAGGATATGTATACGCTTTCATATTATCATAGCTTACATCGAACGCCTGGTGAGCACCCAAGGGTACATGCCTTGGGATTTTGATAATTATTTCTTTTAATTTACGCAATGTTTTGCATTAACACTTCGGCTCGCGCTCCCGGGCGGATCCGCTTGTTCCTTCAAGGGTCTCCTTTCCATGTTCAATCAATTTTGATAAATGCTCTTTTTTTTTTAGAACCTTGCTATTTCCATCGTCATGGATAATTTAACAGTATAAGTTTAGCCTTTCATTAGGTTAACAACCATTTTATATATATTAAAACAATAATACAAAAATTTAAATAAGAAAACTTATAGAATATAGAAGTACAACTAAGAAAAAGACAGATATACAAATGCTTCTGCTTCAATTCATGAAGGCTTCTGAAGGCTTGTCCTTCAAATGAGAGCAGTGAGGCTTATTTATAGGCAAAGTACTTCAAATTCTTGTTTCACGTCCGACGACAAGTGTCTTGAATTTGACAGGTGGTGGCTTTATTTAACCAAGTGTCCATATGCAGGTAAGTGTAATTTTTTCTCCTAATTCTTGTCGACTAGTGTTACTGTTGTTTTCCTCGACTGGGAATTTTTTTCTGTGATTTCATCCCTTCATAAATTTTGAAAAGATACTTCCTTCAGATTCGGTCTTGGATTGTTTAAGGTTGTCCCTTTTTTGACCTTCTGAGGATGAGGCTCCAACTTTTGATTTTGCCTTTAAGGCACTTTTGATCCCCTGGAATAATTTGTCAAGGAGGTCATTGTGAATAGTCCCGGGTCTTGTGATTCTCTTGTTAAGCAAGAGAATTTATTTTCTTCTTCCTTGGAAGATGTCTCCATTGGTGAGTCAATGCTTGAAATATATTTCGTAAGGCCTTTTTGCATTTGATTGAGATATTCCTCAATCATTTGTTCCTTAGAGCTAATGACTCTTTTGCTTCTGATTCTTTAAGATAATTGATCAAAGGGCCTGGGAGCCTGATTTTCTTCTTTTTGGATGAGGGTTTTTATTCTTGGACTTTCTCCTCCATGTCATCCAAAGCTTCTTGGCAGAAATAGTTTTTGGTCTCTAGGTTGATCTGCATTAATTTTGTCCAAAATTTTGAGCAAGACCTCTTCTTAATATAGGGAATTTTTTAGGGTCATTCCCACTTCTAGTAGCCACTTCCATATCCATGGGAGTGAGAATTCCATAAAGAAGACAAGGGAGGCCATTCCCTCTACCCATCTTCCTAACCGTTCTCTTGAATAATTTTTGGTGAACAATTGATCCATTCTGAAAAATATCCTTGAAATTTTTTTTGAAGAATAGAAATTGATGGACCAAAATTTAACCACCACTGGAACACCGAATTGGGTATATCCTGCTGAAAAATTAGAGGACAAATCTTGAAGAACCAAGTGTGTTTTTTCTTGTATTTCTTGTAAAGGAAAGCTTTATTAAATGCTTCGACATAATTCCAAATAATTAAATTTTATTGGACTCTTTGACTCAGGATGGATATGCTCCTTTTCTACTAATGGGTTAGTTCCCTATTCGACAGCAGTGATAAACTTCTAAATTACTACCTTTGAATGAATAAATTTCTTACCATTATTGGAGTAGGTGTGGTTGATTTCCACACTTTAGGTAGCCTTAAGAATATACTCATAATGGACCTTTGGCTTGTATGACCCTGCTATGAATGCAGCAACATCCAAATATCTTTTCATTAGATACGATGGGTCTTTTTCCCCTTTTAAGTAATCATTTTCCAGAAGTACTATTACTTCCTGATGTTCATTGAATTTATAGTTTACAAACTCATCTTCTTCCTCCTGAAGAATTTTTGAATAGGACGTTGATGATGACTTTGTTGCAGTTAGTTTCTTCTGTCCCTTCTTGAACTCATGGAATTATTTGAAGAGCTCATTCTCTTCTCCGATGGTCTTGTTGTATTTTTCCATTCAAGAAATATCCTCTTTAATTAGAAACCTATTACCCTGGCGTATTATTTCGCCTGGACGAAATCTACCTCCCCTTAGATTAGAGGAGTATCTGCCTCTTCCTCTTTGAGGAAGCATCTCTATAAGATAAATAGTATTCATTATCCAACATAATATCCGACAATTTTTGGTGATTTAGCAAATTTGCTATCTACAGATTTTTCGTGTGATAATCGAAAGATACATCTGCATTAGGGTATTGAATAAGGATGTCACAAATTACTTCATTAATCACATTAATTTTTTTTTCTTTTTATTCTTTGAATTCTTGTGAGTCTTGGTTTATATTCAACTAGTTCATCCCAAAATTGAAATTTATAAATAAGCCATTTTAATCCATTCATAATGTAACTTTCACCTTCTATTCTTTCTTCTATCCTAAAATCTGGTATTTTGGAGGAGATACTTATTCCTATACAGAATTTACCTCCTACCCAATTATCTTCATCAAGGTTTCTATCCATTTAAATATTCTCTTGATAAGAAGTCGAGAAGGCTATTAGTCTTTCCTTCAACGTTTCAATTGTGAAATTGAATGGTGCTAAATGAGATTTCCATCTGGCAAACATTTGCTTAGAAACATCATATTTGAAGTCCTTATTGAACATGAAGTTAGCAGCAGAACAATCTATTCTGACAGTAAACTCTTGATTTAATAAGTCATCGTGGAATTTTAAAACACATTTAACAATAGCAAGGACTTCTTTAGCCACAATAGCATAATTTAGTTGGGTTGCTCTCCATTTTCCGGAATGGAATCTAACTAGGTCTTCCCGCTTGTTTTCATCAATTTGTTTTAATATCCCTCCAAATCCTAATACAGAAGCGTCTGTTTCTATTATCTTTTTTCAATTAGGATTTGCGAGTGTTAAGCATGTAATGATTTAACTTTTTGTTTTATCAACCTAACTGCTTTTGTATGTTCATCTGTCCATTCAGAAGGATTCTTTTTAAGCCTATCATATAATAAGGTTGTATCCTGGGCAAGATTTTTAATATGAAGCTATGTAATTTAAGCTTCCTAGAAATCTTTGCAATTGGGTTTTATCAATAATTATATCATGGAACTTATTGTTAGAATAGGTGACCAGAAAGCCAATAGGTTTGGCAATATGTAACCTATTCGACAACTTGATGTAGATGTAATATTATTATTTGATGAATAAGATGATTGTTCGTCACCAATGGTACCTTCTTTGTTGCGCTCATCCTACATTTGTTAAAACGGTGTTTAACTTATATCGCAACAAAGCCCACAGACCATGGATAACAACTCGTGCAGTTGGGCCACACATTGGATGGTGGTCATGAAACCAACTAATTAAGAGTTGGGTCTGAAACGTTCCAAGTCGAGGACCTCGAGACAGGGCATCGAGAGTCCTATTGAGACTTGCGTCAAGAGTCGTGTTCATTGGATGAGTGTCGTGTTTCATCGGTGACAGGCGTGGGACACCTGCACGATCTTGATGGGTTCGTTGACTGGGGTCGAGCCGACTGGACTGACTCGCGGGGATCATCATATGGAAGCCTTGGAGGCTTGGTCGGTATGATTGGTTTTTCCCAGTTCCGATAGTACGGGAGTAATCCTCAGACTTGAGGAATCACAACAGTCGCGTGCACAGGACGGCTGTATCTTGGATCTGGCGAGAGGTGATCATTCTATAAGATGATCATCATCAGCCTTGTCCAGTGCAGTCGGAATGTGTAGCAAGGACGGTGGATTTCAAGAAGAGGATCTGTCCCCTGTCAGTATATGACAGAGGTATCTCCTATGCACTCGAAGACACGTTCATGCTGTTTGAAGCTGTGGCCACAGTACTTGGTCGAACAGGGAATGGTTTCCTGTGTCGACATAATGAAGCATACGTGATCTCGAGTATTAAGCATAGATGCCTAGTCAAGGATGGGAACCGACGCCCAATTCCATACCCTAGACTAAGGCCGGGAGACGGTAGACGGAAGGACCGTACCTGTATGGAATTGGCGCCTAAATGTTCACGCCAATTCACCTAGTCTCTAGTGCCATAGACCGTTGCTAGACGGCCACCCATGGTAACGGGCCCTTGTGGGACACAGGCCCAAGTCTAGCTGAGGGTGAACCTAAAGGGTCACACACAAATCACCGAGGAGGTTGAGAGATCGACTTGGAGTCAATCTCGAAGGATAAAATAAGTAATTGGATTACTTAAGGGAAAGTCCATTGGATGGACGGACCGATATTGTATCGGGCTTCCGTTTAATCGGTAAGTTAGATTTTCGATTAAATATGGAAAGTTGAGACGTTGAGACATTGGATCTTTTAATTGGATTAAAAGATCAACGGGAATAATGTAAATGGACATTAAATTGGATTTAATGTTGAGTTCGTCGTAATTTGATTACGATAAAACCCGGTCCATTAAATTTACTCGAGAGGAGAAATAATTCTTATTTTGGAATAGGAAGAAGTTGGACTTCTTCCCTTATTTAAACATTGCCGACATGCTTCCTTGGAGGAAGCAAAATCAGCCATGTTTCATGCTAGGTGGTATGTTGACTTATTTGTTTTGGAAAGAGACAAATCAACTCCAATCAAGCTCTTTCCTTTTGGTATGATTTGATCATACCATAAATTTTGGTAGGCTTGATTGAAGAATTGATGGTGATTGATTGGAATGAATCTAGACATTCTTGGATGAACCTAGACACATTCCAATAATCACATTAATTATGTATATATATATTAGAATATACAACACCAAGCATAAGTGATTCATTATTCATCTTTTTCTAGGAAAAAGAGAAGACAATTTTCAGATTCCCTCTCCTCTCTCTCAACTCTCGGCCTCTCTCCCTCTCTCACACTTGTGTCTTCACTTGATTTTGAATCAAGAATAAGAACAAAGTAAGTTTAAGAGAGCACTAATTCATAGTGTTCTTCTCTTAAACCGATTCCTTCTTAAACCCGTTCTTTTCTAGCAAGAAGAACGTGTGTTTCTTCCGGTGTGGTGTGGATCACCATTGGAGAATCCATACGTTTGGATTTCGTGAGCATTCCGGAGAAGGAACAACGCAAGTAGCCGGGAGCATACGCTAAACAATCGTAGGTAACGGTGTCCTTACGCTTTGATTGATTTATTGTATATATCTATGCCCTATGTGTTTAAATATATGTTTCCAATATTTACACATCCTAAATCGAACGCCCGGTTGAGCACCCAAGGGTACACCCCTTGGGATTCGTTTATTTAAATTTGATTTAAATTTACGCACTTTTCTCGCTTTCTCGCTTCCGCTCGCGCTCCCGGGCAGATCCGCTTGTCCTTCAAGTGGTATCAGAGCCCGGTTCGATGTAAGGGGCATAGATCTATATGTTTGGCATGATCTACTTGCTTTTAATGGCTTTATTGGCATGTTAGATTATATGAATATATGAATAATATGATGATTCAATTGTTAGGATTTATGGACTTTTGGCATGCTTAATTTTGTTAGATTGGATCTAAAATTGCATGCTTATTTTCAGAAAAATGTTACTATTATTGTGCTGAAACAGATATTGAAAAATAAAAAAAAAATGGTTCGGACGGCAGCGGCCGCGCGCAGGCCGGTGCCTGCGCGCGCGCGAGCTGTGCCCTACTGACCTAGGCCAGCGCGCGTGCGCTGCCCTGTGCGCGCTGGTGGCCGGCCGGCACAACGGTTGGGCCGTTTCGTGCCATTTTTCGACGTTTTCTGGAAAATTTGATTTTCTGTATTTTCTGCACAATATTCTGAAAATATGTTAATTTTGCATTTTTGATTTTGGAATAATTGGATTATTCCTTGAATTAAATTTGGTTGATTAATTTGGGATTAATACATGCATTGGATGCATTGTTTAAAATGTCCATTAAATTTGAAATTTGAATTTTGCATATTATTTGTATGTTTATGCTTTTGTGATGTTGGACATCACTTGGGTATTAGGAATATCCATTAGTTTTTATGCATGATTATTTGGAATAATTATGTTATGTGTGTTGATGGGATCAACATGGAATGATCACAAGAGCCATAGGCCTTATGTATGGATGAATGTATGATCATTTATTTTCTGTTGGGTGGGGCCTGCGTGCCTCTTGTTTTTGGGACTATCATCTCCCGTATTTTCAGCCTCATGATGTTAAGGCTTGTTTTTCTTTATTACCAATGTATTACTTTCAGTTGTAATGAGATAGGATTGGTGAGGTTTTAATTTTAACAAGCAATTGGAGTCGGAGACCCCAAGGAGGAGCATCAAGGCGTGAGACAAGAAGCACTTCAAAACCCATTGGAATGACAATGGGTATATTATTATTGTAATAATTTAGGACCACCCTAGACAGACCATAGACACACTGCGGGCTCAGTGGGTCGCATAGGTTGGGCTTGTGATCATCCTAATAGGGGTATGCTATGTTTTATGCATGCAGCGTATTTATTTATCGCTTTAAATATTGGATATTTATGCATGCTAAAACACCATAATGTTATGAGGTCTCGGTCACACTCAAACTCTCATTTGGTTGGACCAAATTAAATATTAGGCCCAGAACGGACTTGGATCAAAATGGTATTTTGATCTGTCCGAGCCTTCCATCCACTACAATGTGGTGAGGAAGCTACCACTACCCAAGTGTGGTCTCACGAGTCGTGGCACACTTGGACTAGGGGAAAGCTGCACCATTGTTGTGAACAAAAAAACTGCGCTCGCTGTTTTCCTGTCTCACGAGTCGTGGGGGGCGACAGTTTGAGACATGATTTGGTTGATGGGTCGGGCCCAACACTGAGTAACATGGTTCGCTTGGAGTCCTCGGGACCATGCGAATAGGTGAGGCAAAATATCTTGGGAATCTCATTGGATGAGAATGATAATGGATATCTCCCACGAGGTCTTCTTCATGTGAATTGTAAAAGCGGGTCATGGAGATCACGCTTGTGGATCCCAAGCCCACTAGGAAATGGTTTCCCGAAACTCCACTTGAGAGTGGCGGACTTCCGTATAAATAGTGGGAGGGTTAAAGACTAAAAGACCAAGTCTTCAACTTGAACAATAATATTACCATCATCTGCTAATTTCTGCTTTACATTTTCATTAATGTAGATATGTCTAAGAACCCGTTAACCATGATTCTCGAGCCTAACAAATTCAACGGAACGAACTACTCGGACTGGCTGAGAAACCTGAGGATTGTCCTCGATTTCGAGAACCAAGGCTACGTCTTGGACGAGCCGCCACCGAGCGACTTACCGGAGGGGTCCACGCCTGAAGAATGTTTGACGTTCGAGAAGTGGCATGAGGACAACCGAAAAGTACGCAGTATCATACTGGCTTCGATGTCTAACGACATCCAGAAGCAGTATGAGAGGCTGGACAACGTCTCCGCCATAGTGCTCCGCATGAACGAGGTTTATGCGGTTCCGGATAGGCATATTAGATAAGCCGCCACAAAAGCATTCTTTGGCACCAAGCTTGCTGAAGGAGCATCTGTACAAAGTCATGGGGTCAAGATGCTCTCCCTAGTGGAGAAACTCGATGACCTTAAAGCTGGGCTTAACAATGACACGTACATTGACGTGATCCTCCAGTCGCTTCCTCCATCCTATGACCCGTTTGTTGTAAACTACAACATGAACGGACTTGAGAAGTCTATTCATGAGTTGATCAACATGCTGGTCCAATACGAGGCAACGACCCACAATTCGGTGCCGGCGGTATTGATAGGAGAGGCTTCGACCTCCAAGGCGAATGGCAAGAGGGCCGGACGCTGGAAGAGGAAGATGGGCAAAGGGAAGACAGTTGCGGCCCCTGCTCGCGCTCCGGGCATCCCTGTTGCCCCGGTTGGACTGAGCAAAGGGAAAGGGAAGGCCCATGATTCTCAACGGTCCAAGGCAAATGATGTCTGCATGCATTGCCAAGGAAAGGGGCATTGGAAGAGCGAGTGCCCACAACTCCTCTCCAACCCAGGTATGTTTGTGGTTGAAGTAAATATGATTACTAATTCTGCTTCATGGGTATTGGATACCGGGTGTGGTGCTCACATCTGCAATGATTTGCAGGCACTGCAAAGAAGCAGAAGGCTAACCAAGGATGAGATAATCCTGAGGCTAGGCGATGGCAAGGCCGTTGCTACGGAGGTCGTAGGATCACTAGAGTTAGCCATTAGTAGTCATGTTAGGATTATACTGAACGACTGTTTCTATGTACCTAGCATGATTAAAAACATTGTTTCCATCCTGGTCCTTGATAAGGAGGGATATGAATTTACCATCAATAAAAACAGTTTTTTCATTGTTAAAGATGGTATTTCTCATCTGCTTGGTACATTGGTCAACGGTCTGTCCATACTTCAACAGTCTAATTGGATTATGACTACAAAACACAAATGAAAACACGATGATCATAATAACACACAGATATGGCATGCGAGGTTAGGTCATATCTCTAAAGATAGGATAAGAAGGTTGGTGGACTCAAAAAGTCTAGAATTAGACGATTTGGACAACCTACCGACCTGCGAATCCTGTCTGAAGGGAAAGATGACCAAGAAACCCTTTGTTGGACAAAGTACGCTAGCCAGTGGTCTGTTGGACTTGATCCATACAGATGTCTGTGGCCCACTAAATACTCAGGCTAGAGGTGGGTACTCATACTTCATGACCTTTACCGATGAGCACTCACGGTATGGTTATGTTTACCTGATGAGGTACAAGTCTGAAGCCATAGGAAGGTTTAAGGAATACAGACTTGAAGTAGAGAATCAAACCGGTCAAAAGATCTAAGCTCTTCGGTCGGACCGAGGCGGAGAGTATTTAAGTGGTGAGTTTCTTGATTATCTAAAAGAGAATGAGATTCTCTCTCAGTGGACCCCTCCTGGAACACCACAGCTTAATGGTGTGTCTGAAAGGAGGAATCGGACCTTGTTGGACATGGTCCGATCCATGATGAGTTTCACCGAACTTCCACTTTCCTTCTGGGGAAACGCTCTTGAGACGGCGGCCAAAGTTTTGAACTTGGCGCCATCTAAGACGGTATCCCAGACGCCATATGAGATATGGCATGGCAAGCCTGCCTCCTACAAATACTTGAAAGTGTGGAGTTGCCCCGCATATGTCAAGAGATTAGTGGGAGATGAACTAGACTCGAGATCTAGTTTACGTAGGTTCATCGGCTATCCGAAAGAAACTGTGGCGTATTATTTCTATGATCCCTTCGAGTAAAAGGTTTTTGTCTCGCGATACATAGTGTTCTTGAAAAAGAGTTTTCCATCGGATAGTCGATGCGATGAGGTGCTCCTTGAGGAATCAAGTGAGGCACCCCATGAGGCGGCAGTGACATCTGGGCCAGTAGTTCCCACTGATATTGTTCCAGTCCTCCGTAGGTCGGCCAGAGTATCCCATGCACCTGATAGGTATGGATTTCTGGGCCTAACCGGTCAGTTGAATAATGATCCAAAGACGTACGGAGAAGCGATGTCGGACATCGATTCGGATAAGTGGCTTGAGGCCATGAAATCCGAGATGGACTCGATGGGTACAAACAAGGTTTGGACCCTAGTAGACCCACCCAAAGGGGTAAAACCCGTAGCGTGTAAATGGGTCTACAAACGTAAGCTTGGAGCTGACGGGGAGGTTACAACCTTCAAAGCCAAGCTTGTGGCGAAAGGTTACACTCAGCGACCCGGGGTCGATTTTGAGGAAACCTACTCGCCTGTAGCAATGGCCAAGTCCATTCGGATACTACTTGCCATAGCACCATGGTATGACTATGAAATATGACAGATGGACGTGAAAACGGCCTTCCTCAACAGTTTCGTAGAGGAAGAGATCTATATGGATCAGCCGGAAGGTTTCACAACTGTTGGAGAAGAGCAGAAGGTCTGCCGTCTCCAAAGGTCCATCTATGGCCTCAAACAGGCTTCCTGAAGTTGGAACATGCGTTTTGATGAAGTCATACAAGGATATGATTTCATCAAGAACGAGTCCGATCCTTGTATATCCAAGAAGATCAGTGGGAGCTCAGTTGCGTTTCTAGTGCTTTACGTGGATGACATCTTGCTCATTGGGAATGATGCTAAGATGTTGGGTATCACTAAAGCATAGTTGTCAACACAATTTTCCATGAAGGATATGGGCGAGGCATCCTACATCCTTGGCATCAAGATCTACAGGGATAGATCTAGAAGGATGTTAGGAATGGACCAGGCCTCGCATATTGAGAAAGTCTTGAAGAGATTCAAAATGGAGAACTCAAAACGAGGATTCCTTCCTATGAGGCATGGAATTAAGTTATCCAAGAAGCAGTCTCCTAAGACTGATGAGGAGCTTAAAAGGATGTTGGACATCCCCTATGCTTCAGCCGTAGGCAGCATACAGTATGTTGTTCAGTGCACTAGACCTGATGTGGCTTTCGCTCTGAGCGTAACAAGTCGATATCAGTCGTGTGCCGGGTAGGCACACTGGATTGCAGTCAAGACTATCCTGAAGTACCTAAAAAGAACTAAGGACATGTTCTTGATCTACTGCGGTGGAGAGTTGATACTGGAAGGCTATAACGACACTAGCTTCCAGTCGTGTTCATTGGATGAGTGCCGTGTTTCATCGACGACAGGAGTAGGACGCCTACACGATCTTGATGGGTTGGTCGACTGGGGTCGAGCCGACTGGACTGACTCGCGGGGATCATCATATGGAAGCCTTGGAGGCTTGGTCGGTATGATTGGTTTTCCCCGGTTCCGATAGTACGGGAGTAATCCTCAGACTTGAGGAATCACGGCAGTCGCGTGCACAGGACGGTTGTATCTTGGATCTGGCAAGAGGTGATCATTCTGTAAGACGATCATCATATGCCTTGTCCAATGCAGTCGGAATGTGTAGCGAGGACGGTGGATTCAAAGAAGAGGATCCGTCCCCTGTCAGTATATGACAGAGGTATCTCCTATGCACTCGGAGACACGTTCATGTTGTTTGAAGCTGTGGCCACAGTGCTTGGTCGAACAGGGAATGGTTTCATGTGTCGACACAATGAAGCATACGTGATCTCGAGTATTAAGCATAAATGCCTAGTCAAGGATGGGAACCGATGCCTAATTCCATACCCTAGACTAAGGCCGGGAGACGGTAGACGGTAGACGGAAGGATCATACCTCTACGGAATCGGCGCCTAAATGTTCATGCCAATTCACCTAGTCTCTAGTGCCATGGACCGTTGCTAGACGCCTCCCATGGTAACGGGCCCAAGTCTATCTGACGGTGAACCTAAAGGGTCACACACAAATCACCGAGGAGGTTAAGAGATCGACTTGGAGTCAATCTCGAAGGATAAAATAAGTAATTGGATTACTTAAGGGAAAGTCCATTGGATGGACGGGTCGATATTGTATCGGGCTTCCGTTTAATCGGTAAATTAGATTTTCAATTAATATCGCAAGTTGAGACATTGGATCTTTTAATTGAATTAAAAGATCAACGAGAATAATTAAATGGACATTAAATTAGATTTAATGTTGAGTTCGTCGTAATTGGATTATGATAAAACCCGGTCCGTTAAATTTACTCGAGAGGAGAAATAATTCCTATTTTGGAATAGGAAGAAGTTGGACTTCTTCCCTTATTTAAACATGGCCGACATGCTCCCTTGGAGGAAGCAAAATCAGTCATGTTTCATGCTAGGTGGTATGTTGACTTATCTCTTTTGGAAAGAGACAAATCAACTCCAATCAAGCTCTTCCCTTTTGGTATGATTTGATCATACCATAAATTTTGGTAGGCTTGATTGAAGAATTGATGGTGATTGATTGGAATGAATCCAGACATCCTTGGATGAACCTAGACACATTCCAATAATCACATTAATTATGTATATATATTAGAATATACAACACCAAGCATAAGTGATTCATTATTCATCTTTTTCTAGGAAAAAGAGAAGACAATTTTCGGATCCCCTCTCCTCTCTCTTAACTCTCGGCCTCTCTCCCTCTCTTACACTTATGTTTTTCACTTGATTTTGAATCAAGAAGAAGAACAAAGTAAGTTTAAGAGAGCACTAATTCACAGTGTTCTTCTCTTAAACCAATTCCTTCTTAAACCCGTTCTTTTCTAGCAAGAAGAACGTGTGTTTCTTCTGGTGTGGTGTGGATGACCTTTGGAGAATCCATACATTTGGATTTCGTGAGCATTCCGGAGAAGGAACAATGCAAGTAGCCGGGAGCATACGCTAAACAATCGAAGGTAACGGTCTCCTTACGCTTGATTGATTTATTGTATATATCTATGCCCTATGTGTTTAAATATATGTTTTCAATATTTACACATCCTACATTGAACGCCGGGTGAGCACCCAAGGATACACCCCTTGGGATTCGTTTATTTAAATTTGATTAAAATTTACGCAATTTTCTCCCTTTTTCGCTTCCGCTAGCGCTCCCGGGCGGATCCGCTTGTCCTTCACTTATCCGCAAATTCTCTACTTCTATTGATAGGAATAATTTCTCCTGTTTCAATATTATGTCCAAGAAATTTTATCTTAGTTTGAAAGATACTCATTTTTGTCTTTGATATTACTAAGCCATTTTGAATAACTAATATTTTAAATATTTCTAAATGTTTAAAGTGATCTTCCACATTATTAGAGAATACAGGAATATCATCTATATAATCAATGATAAAATTTGAAAATTGATTAAGAATATCATTCATGATATTTTTAAATTCTGAAGGTGCAATTTTTAGGCCAAAAGGCATTAGATTCCATTCGTAGTGCCCAAATGGAACTGTGAATGCAGTCTTATATCTATTTGATTCATTTATTTGAATATGCCAATATCCTAATTTCAAATCAAATTTTGAGAAAATTATCGCTTTATGTAGTTTGTCTAGAAGATCCTTTTATTAGGAATTGGATATCTCATCCATTTTAGAACTTTATTTATAGGCTTGTAATTTATGACAAGTCTATGTTTCCCTCTCCCTTATTCCGCATGCTTATTAATATAAAAGGCAGTGCATGACCCAGGTGATTTAGAGGGTCTAATTAACTTTTTATCTGTTCATGATTGAATCTCATTTTTTCATAACTCTAAATATTCATAGTTAATTTGACAAGGTCTTGCCTTAGTGGGAATATTTTTCTCTGAGAACTCACCTTTATATAGGAGACTTACAATATATTTTTTTCTAGGACAGAATGCATTAGGATGTTCATTGCATATCTGAAGTTCAAATTTATTCTGAACCATTTTGAATTTTTCCTATAATTTAGGATTTTCAAGTTATTCATTTATTTGTAACGAATTAATTTCTTCTTTTATGAAGCATATTTGGTTTGTTTTTGAAATGATCATGTCTCTTATCTCATTTATAACCCTATCAATTGGTTGAGTAATAAATTCAAATTTTATTGTTTCATCTTCAAATGTTCCTATTATACCCTTTTCATTTATCGTCTTTATGGGGAATATCTTCTTAAGGAAGGGTGTTTCTAGGATTACATCATTGGTTTAATCTTTTATTAATAGGAAGCTTGTAGGAATACATTTTTTACTATTACATATATAAGTTTTTGGGATTTTAAAGCTTATATTCAATTTTTGTCCATTGGCAGAGGATAAAGAATGAGTTGTTTTTTCAAAATATTTAGTTGGTATCAATCCTTCTTTGATACAATTAATATCTGCTCAACTATCTATTAGAGCCGTAAATGTCTTTCTAAAATCGTTATTCATTAATAAATCAATTTTTACGTTCCATTTTTGACTACTAACTATTTCAATGCTAGATAGGAAATTATCTTCAACTTATTCCCTACCTAATTCGGTAAATCTATTATCCTTGTTTTCTTCTAAGTTTTCAATTCTAGCAGTAATAGACTGATTATGTCTTTTAATGATCCTTATTTCTTCCTTTAATTTTTCTACTTCTATCTTCTAAGGTTGAGGGATTATTTTTTATCGTATGCTTTTCATTAAGTAACTTCTTAACCTCAGTAATTGTATAGGGCTCAAAGGGCTTACTAGTTATTTTTTCATAAGCCTAGTATGACTCAGATGATGACCCTTTTTCCTTATTATCGATTTTATTGAGAATAATATCTCTAATCTCAGGGTCCTTAATCTCCCTAAGTAATTCAACTATGTGATTATCAGTGAGAACGTTTATTTTACCCAATTATTTAAATTTTGTCATCAATTCATAAAATTCTTGATTTGAATTTTCATCAAATGTCCCCTATTTACATGAACAAGAGAGTTCCTCCTCTTTATCAGACTCAGAAGAGGTTGATGAATATTCATAATTGTTTTCTATAATTTTTAATTCAACCTGATAATCAGACATTTCTTCAGATTGTTCTTCTGATCGAGAGGATTCTCTTTCTTCGTAAAATATCATGTTTATTATGTTTTCTTTTTCTTCATCTTCTAATTTGAGACTATTAATTTTGTTTTTTAATCTCTTAGCTCTTTTATTTTTGCATCTATTCTCAAGGTGATCTATTTCGCCCATATATAGCATTTTCTAACTTTCTTTGTTACATAATTCTTAGCTCTCCACTCATTTTTTCTAGCTAAGTGTTTTTCTTTATTTGCCTCTCTTCTGACCCTTCTCTTCCTATATATTTTTTCTCTGCCTTCAACACTTCTATATATAGAGGGTTTTGATTTATGGGATGGTTTCATGTCTATGCCAAATTGACCACAAAATTGTCCTAATTGACATTTCTCTGTTAGATTTTGTTTTTTAATTTGTCAATTTAATATTATTTCATTACATAAATTTAGTCCTTCTTGGATACAGGTTCTGATTAACTTTCCATTAGTATATTGGTTATAATTAATCCATGTTTCTCCCCTCCTAAGAATATTTCTTACTCCTTCCGCAAATCAGTGGGGGAGGCCATCTATGAATTTATATTTCCAATGAGCATCATTAGATTTTGGGAGTTCCATTACCCTACTAAGAAAAAAATCTTTATATCGTCTAAATGACGTTAGAGTTTTGCATTTTAAACTCTACAATACGGTAAAATGTTCAACAATATTAATGGCAAGAGTATTTACTGCCTTCTCTTCAGGAATATTATTTTCATGTTTTATTGTGTTCAAATCTCATTTCTATCCCCCTGAGTGGGATAATTATCCCACCAACCCTTTAATTGGCCAGTAAAACATGTTATAATCATTTTAGCGATAGCCGTATCAGTGTTATTATTTCCTTCAGATATAGTACTATACATCATCATTCTATTTATAGTATTATAGATTTGCCTTTCTGTAAATCCATCTATATTCCATTCATAAATTTATTTTCCATTATAACTATTCCGGTCTAATATCTCTTGCTCTTCATAAAGAACGTCCTGAGGTGTAGGCCTAGGGTAATAAAATTTTATCTACATGGGTTTTCTAGCGTATTTTTCTAACTTATTTATTTCTTTTGAAAATTTTCCAGTAGTTATGTCATCGCTTAAGGTACTTAATTTTAGGTCCTTAAATTTTTTATCAAGTAGCTTCTCTAATTCTCCTAATAGCTTTAGGTGGAAGCCTACAATTTCTGGAGGTGGTTGAATTGAGGGCCTAGCTGTAATTTCTTAGTTTGTTCGTTCAATAACTCGTTTATTTGAGTTATTGTGACCATTAATGTATCATCTTCAATTAATTTTGAAAATGCTTTAAATTTTACTTCATTTTGAAAGATTGTTGAGGTGGAAAAACATTATTAAGGATTTTTCCATTATCTAAGATATATTTTCTCTCCAAAATGTTTAAGCATTGTTCGGAATATTTGGTTATAAACCAAGGAACAAAAGCAATTGTTTTTCTTCCTATAGTTAAGTATCTATAAAATTGTTCAGAAAGTAATTTTTGGACTTTTGGTGGAAAAATTTCAAGAAACCATTCCCTAAATGGTTTCCATCTTTCTTCTAAGAATTCTTTTTAGATTTCTTTTCTAACTAGAGATCCAGGGATAAAATCTATTAGATTTAAATAGTCTACCAATGGGATCTCTGTTAAAAGTCAATTAAATCTGGAATATTCATTTATAAACAAAAAACGGTTTCTAAAGTTAATTCTTCATTTAGTCTAGGGTCTTTATAAACTCATTTGCCAATATTATTTGGTTGAATTCTTATTTCTTCCACTTTATTATAATTTTAGTCTTCTTGGCTATTTTTCTCTCTAATTTGAGAAGTAGATGACCTAGATGGAGTCATTATTTCGACCCGTGGAAAATAGGATATTGATGAATACCTTGAAGATTTACTTTTTAAACATTTTGGTTGATTATTGACAAAATCTATTCTAACATTTTCTTCTGAATTTTGAGTAATACTGGTGTAATTACTCTCAGTGTTCCTTAGGATAGGGACTTCTTTCTCAATTATCCAATTTTTTGAAAACTCTATTTCGCTCCATTTTATTTGTCTTCTAGTATTAATTTTGGAATTATGCAAATTAGTTTCCTAAAGATTTATTATATTGTATCCTACAGTTAGGATTCAGGGCATGTAGAAGTTTGTAATATATTCTGTAACATACACATATTAATGCATATTTGGGTTCATAATTATATCCATGTGTTTTAACATTTAGTGTTAATGCATCTATTATATTTATATCTGATAGTGATAGTTGTAGATTTGGATAAACATTGAAGAATACAGGCCCGTGGACCAAACTTGATTGTATTATTCCAATTAAAGATTTTTTCTAGTCTAAATTTCTGACAGCTCTCAAAGCAACTAAAAAACTTTCAGGTAACCCTTATAAGGTTAAAGGTTTGGAAGCAATTTGTACAAGACCTATATTAAAAAAATTTATATTCTTCTTGATAAAGTCTTATATCCATAGCATCTAATAGCTTTATTACTTTTTCCTCATTATCAAGAGCTATAGACTCTTCAGTAGTCTTTATGATTTGTTTCACTTTCCAAAAATCAAATCATCCAAGATTATAAATTGATCTCAGATTTACTTTAGGAATTGTCCACTTAATTTAGCTGGTCTAAATTATTAGAAATTTCATATTCCTCTTTTTTAGAATTTTCAATAGTATCTATACAGTATTAAAGAAATGTTGCATAATTAAGCAGAAAGATAAGTACTGTTGAATTATCCAGTACAACCTCTAATACCTCAAATGATTGAGGAATATCTCAATCAAATGCAAAAAGACCTTAAGAAAAATATTTCTGGAATTGACTCACCAATGGAGACACCTTCCAAGGAAGAAGAAAATAAATTCTCTTGCTTAGCAGGAGAATCACAAGACCTGGATGAAGGGACTGTTCAAGAAGACCTCCTTGACAAATTATTCCAGGGGACCAAAAATGTCTTAAAGGCAAAATCAAAAGTTGGAGCCTCAAAATCCGCTGAAGCTCAAAACAGGGACAATCTTAAACAATCCAAGACATAATCTAAAGGAAGTATCTTTTCAAAAATTATAAAGGGATGACGTAACAGAAAAAAATTTCCCACTTAGGGGAAAACAACATAAGACTGGCCGACAAGAATCAGGAGAAAAAATGACACTTTTCCTGCATATGGACACTTGGCTAAATAAATCCACCACCAGTCAAAATTCAAGACACTTGTGGTCGGACGTGAAACAAGAATTTGAAGTCTGGAATGCTACTTCGCCTATAAATAAGCCTCACTGCTCTCATTTGAAGGACAAGCCTTCAGAAGCCTTCATGAGTTGAAGCAGAAGCATTTGTATCTCAATCTTTTTCTTAGTAGATAAAACTCTTATTCTGTAGGCTGGTGTACTTCTAAATTCTGTAAGTTTGCTTATTTAAATTTCTATATTATTGTTTTTATATATATAAAATGGTTGTTAAGCCTAATGAAAGGCTGAACTTATACTGTTGAATTATCCATGACGACAGAGATAGCAAGGTTCTAAAAAAAAGTATTTTAAGTTAATGATAAATATACGGAGAAATTGATTGAATATGGAAAGGGGACCCATTGGGTCGTTGAGTTAAATTATTAGTATGAATGAAGTATGTGTTGCCATTGATGCCTAATTTTGCCGATTTGTGGCGTTGTTTGGGCATTTGGGTGGCGTTTTAGAACAAGTTCATATTTATTAGGATTATATAATATTATATAATATATAATTGTATTAATGTTTTAAATATAATTTAATTCAAATTACATAAGTAAATTAATTAAAATTAATTTAAAAAATAAAAAAAACAGCAGCAGCGACGGGCGCGATGATGCGCCCTTCTCACCCCTAGGTGATGACGGTTGCCGGAGGGCGACGCTATCACCGTCGCCCATCGCCTGGAGGCGTCGCCCTCTTCGGGGGGCAGTGTTTGTTGGGGGGAGGGGGGAGGGGAAGGCTGTCGTTGGGTGGAGGTGGGGCGTTGTTATTATTATTTTTTTAATAATTCCTATAAATATAACTATAATAATAAGTATGCTATAGGTAATTAAAGGTATTTATGAGGGGTATTTTAGTCATTGTTTGTAAAAAAATACTGTTAAGTTAATCGAGGGGCAGTGTGGGTAATTATTCAGAACGTAAAATTAATTTTTTATATTTAAATTTTTATAAAAAAAATTTTGATATTTTTTTAAGGGGTCAAAATGAATTTAACCCATCAAGTATTATACCCTGGAAGGGAATATAACTAACCCAAGTATCATATTTTGATGATGGGTCAACTATTTAGTGATAAAGTTCATCACACACCACTTATTAAGCTACTATTGCCCCTAAGATGTTAGAAATTAACACACAAAATAGAATCCAATTCTTGTAAAGAATGAATTGACAATTTAATCTTAACGAATAAGTAATTACATAAATTAGATATTGTCACTTTCATCTGATAGAATTATCATGAGAATTACACCAAGCATGTAATTCAGGATCAACTAATAATTAATTAACTATTCAGATAATCAATAATAAAGATAATAGTAATTAAACCGAATTAAACAATAAATTACATTACTTCTAATGTTTTACTAGAACTTATACAATTAAAAGAATAATTAAAAATTAAGGTTAATTACACTGACCTCCCCTACTATTATGGGAATATACAAATTCCTCCCCCCCTCCCTCTTACTATGAAAATTAAGTAAACTGCCCTTTCAAATATATTCACCTTACAAATTGCCCCTTTCGTCAGTCAATTTAATGGATTTTGCTGATGTAAAATGAAATTGGTCTAAACTTCCTATAATACCCTCAACCGGATTAATTCTATTTTCTAAGACTTAAATACCCCTAAGGGGCATTTGTTATTTTTAATATACTTGTAACTTTTAGTATATTGTTTTATAATATTTTTTTTAATCACATATTGTGTATGTGTAGATTCTGACATTAATTTCTATTCCTAACAATATCAAAGCTTACAAATTTTGTTGAAATTATATTACTTTATAGAAAATAAAGCTTATATTTTGGGAAAAAAAATACTTGAGATATTTTTGTCCAATTTTATTTTTATTTTTATTAAATTATTTTTAGTTTTGATAAATTTGGGCAAAAAGGTTATTTAAGCACATACTGTTAAATTTGACACCTGTTAGTCAGAGAGATAATTTATAATTTTCATAATAAGAGGGGGGAATTTATATATTTCTATAGTTGTTCGGGAGGTCATTCTAATTTACCCTAAAAATTAACTATGATATTCTTGGTAAATTCTTGATCGAATTTTCATTTAAAAAACTCAAACACAATAGACTTTAATAATAGCTTACTAATCTAATCAGTATTCAAAGTAATGGACTAATCGTGTAAATAAATTGCAACTACGGAGTAAAACTCACCTAGTCCTCGTAGAATTTGCAGAAGAAAGAGGATCATCAACTTCCATTAAATATCATGGGTTTATGTTATATATATACTAATAGTTGTGGCACGTTATTCCTGTGTGTATTTAAAATAATATTGCACGCTTTAAAATTATTGTAAATAAGAATATATATATATATATATAAACCAACACATTACATTTTAAAAAAAAATAACAAGACAAAAAGAAAGAAAAAGAAGAAAACAAACTTAGGAGTATTATCGACATAACAAAAAAGTTGGTGTCGCGGTGCATAAACTGCTATTTGCAAATGAAAAAGGCCTTTTCTTTTTATATTAGTAAATATATATATATATACTAGCCATCGTGGCACGCCGTTCCTGCGTGCATATAACATAATATTGCACGCTTTAAAATAAATATAAATAATAAAATATACATATTAATCAACACATTGCATTTAAAAAAAAAGAAGAAATAAAGAAAAGAAATGAAAACTAACTAGGGGTATTATGTGTATAATAAAAAAATTGGTGTTGCGGTGTAAGTAACCGCCATTTATTAGTGAAAACAGAGTTTGCGTTGTATAATAGTATAGATATATATGCTTAAATGCATTTTTTGTCCCGTAACTAAGGTTATTTAGCATTTTCGTCTTTTAACTTTCTAGGGTGGCATCTTAGTCCTGCATTTTTTTTAATTTTCGTGCTTTTAGTCTTTTTTTTTGCTGGAGTTCACCCTTCTCGCCAGAAAAGTGTATGTTCCTCTCACGTAACATTTTAAAATTGGTTTTTGTTCCTATTAGCCCATTTCTTCCAGCAATTTTATTCTTTAACTTTTTAGAGTAGCATTTTGGCCTTTTCGGGATTTCTGTCATTTTCTCACTGAAATTCACTCTTCTCGCTGGTGAATGTGAACTCCGGCGAACAAAAGGATTGAAATTGCAAAAATTGAAAAAATGTCAGACCAAAATGCTATCCTAAAAAAATAAAAAACAAAAATGCCAATTTATCTAGGTTCAAGAACTAATTATATATTTAAACCCTATATATATGTATATGTATATAAATATTATTTTCATTACACATACATATATAAGAAGACAGCTAGCTAAGTTTAATCCGGAGGCAAATAAACTTGGAATATCTCACGCACACCATTTCGCTCATCTCTTTAGTTTTAACTATTAAATTTGTTGGCCTTTTAATAAGGATGAAACTAGGACAAAGATGGGTGATGAGTCACCTTGTTGCTGCCAAGGAAGGATAAAAGCAGCAGGAGGTGTAGGCTCTCAAGAAATTAATACAAGTCCGAGACGCAAAATAAGCAGTGAAAGCAGTAAATAAAACATTATAATGAGATCATATCTCACATCAACCGTATTATTCGTGCACTTGCACACCAACTAGTTGATGTCAAGTAAAAAATAATGTATCTCTTTGAAGGAGTGGAATATTCTAGATTCAAAAGCTCATCTCTAACAAAGTTTCCTACTTGTTTACACAAGAGCAATAGAACGCTCTCTCTAGCAAGTTTACACAAAACACCAACTTGTGTCTCTTTGAAACTAGCTAGAAACTAAAAAGGGTGGTACTAGAACTTTTATGAAATAAAAAGTATTCTACGTAAACTTATGAAAAGTTTGAATCTATTTTAAGTTCTTGAGCTTTGAACGGAAGAGAAATATATCTAGAGAGAAGAGACAAACAATAGAGGGGAGAGAAACAAATGAAGACACACACCCTATAAGCTATGCCCTAGTCAAATGTCCTCATTGCAAGATCTTGTGGTTTCTTGAGGGTTCCTTGAGGCTTGATCATTATTTGAATTAAAAACACTTTAATTTTGGATTAATAATTAATTAATATAAGTAATTAATTTCAAATTCGTTACTAAATTCTTATTTAATTCTTCATCATAAGAATAAGTATCCTAAACCGAAGCATTTAATTAATCCAAATTAACACTTTGACGTTCATATTAAATACAATCTCAATGAATAATCTAATTATTTAAGTGTTTAATTTCAACTTCATTAAATTAATTCTCTATCTCTTTCAGAATTAATTCAATAATTAATTCTCCAACCATAAATTAAATCTCCAATTAATTTCCACAATACACTATTATTGTGTTGTGTGTGGTCCTTATAGGTACATCTTTATTAGGCTTGTATGGCATATACAATTCAATTCAAAAACTAACTTGTTCTAAACTAATTAAATCATATTTAATTAATTAATCCCTCTTTGATTGAACCATCAATCGAAGAGTACCATTTATCATGGGTGGCCGTCTACAATGGGCTATCGCACTAAAGAATCGGTTAATTTGGTGTGAACCTTCAATTGTGTGTATTATATAGTTACGGTCTTTCTATCAAGCTATCTCCCGATCAAAATTTAGGACACATAATTCTAAATTGGTTCTCATGCTTAGCTTTGATAACTATGTATCACCCTTGACTGTGTCTCTCATTTATTAACACAGGAAACTACTTTCTTATTTGATTCATATATATGTCCAAAGACTTCCAGAGATTGACCCAGCTTATAGGACATATGAGAGAGTCTTCATCTCATGATCAACAATGGATTCTAATTTCTTGAAATGCACCAACCTCCATGCATGTTTCTGACTACACTAGTGCAGTGCTTTTAACAACTAAATAATAATGCAGTTACATCAGTCGGGATCAAAATACATCCACCTCATACACAAGGCTACAAGTGAATTATGTGAACTTGACAAGCCACTTGTCAAACATCTAGTAATGTGCATAGACGTCTGACGTTTGTCGTCGATAAACATGATACTCATCATATACATGGATCACTTAGTGTAAGTTCTAGAGACTACCTAAATGGCCATTCTTGAGGGTTCTCGAGTTGAAATATTTCAAACCAACCCTCGAAAGTTGGTTCCAGAATAGCCATAGAATGCGCGACCCAACTTTATTGGTTTCTTTGGTCAGTGAGCTTTGACCGTGAAGTACAGTGGTAATGTATAAAATATAGCACGACAAAGATGGCCAAAGAATAAACTAGATTTATAATAGTTAACATTACATTGAATAAAATCTTTTATGGTAGATTACAAATAACCAACTAATTGGCATTCTAGTCAGCTACACCAACATGCTCCCATCTCACCTCTTATCTTCTGTGTTTTTTTTTTTTTTTTTTTTCTTCTCTTTTCATTTCATTCTGATTTTTACAAATCATATTAAGAGAATATAAAACTTGCATTTTAGTTCAATTGGAAGTAGAAAATTGTTATGTCCTAATAGTGTTTAGCAATTGAAATCAAGTCAAATATCTTAGTAGGTTTCGATTTAATTAAATATTATTTAAAACAAATAAGTCCAATCATTTTATGTACCCCGCGCACAGGGGAAGGTACACAATATCTGTTAGAAATGTTGAAAAAGAAGGCGTTTAGGGTTAATAATGAGGGTGTAACAGAATACCAAAACTTCAATCTGGAAGCTCCGACGAAAATTCGTTGTTCGTTGCTTGACAAAGATAGACAATGATAAATCGAAACAGGTATCCTTGACCCTGAAAACTGCAAACACTCTTATACATGCGGACTTTTTCGGCCAATTGGGCAAATAAATTTCATGTGACCTGCACATGACTCAATTAAATTGGGGATTCTGGCAAAATTCGCAGGAGGTGTCCAAAAACTAGAACTTTTTTCCTTATTATAGGACCAAATTGCAGAATTTAATTTCAACATAATCAAAATTGTCATGCTCTACGGCCTGATACCGCAAATCTTTGCCTACACTACCAATTTTCTATACAGAAGTTCATGCAGGCGCAAAGCATTGTGAATCACAGTGCGTATGATTAGGGATGCTGGTCTTGCACATCTTTTTTTACGTGGCTGGCATTGTTTGAGTTCGGATGGGGGCTGCCGGGGGCGGCCCTGGTGCTGAGTGTGTCATGGTGGATTATAGTGGTGGCGCAGTTTGTGTATACCGTAACTTTAGAATGGTGCAAGGCGACATGGAGTGGCTTCAGTTGGATGGCGTTTATGAGGCTCTGGAACTTCTTTCAGCTGTCTACTGCTTCTGCTGTGCCTGGAGACGTGGTATTTCTACGTCCTGATTTTGATTGCTGGTCTGCTGCCTGATCCTAAAATCACGTTGGACTCTCTAGCTGTCTGGTAACATAGAATTTCTTCAGCTTTTGCGAATATTTGTGGTTTTTATCATGACAAAATTAACAAACTCTTGTGAAAATACTAATAATTTTAAAATAATTCATGAAAAATAAAAGAAGAGCACGACCCTTTGATGCACGCGACAATGACTGCTCGGATTGGATTTCTTACGTTTTTGTGAACATTGGTGGTTCGTTTTCATCACAAAATTAATTAATATAATTTGATTTTGAACGGGTAAAAGTAAACTAATATATCACTACAAGAAAACAGGGTTTTATAGACGAATTTTTCCGTCTCATCCGTCTCTAAAGCCTATAATTTGTCTCTGAAAAAATCAAGATGGAAATTTTCCTTAAACAGAACTGTTGCCGAAGGTCGAATGGTTGATTCCATGGTTGAATCCGTCTCTTAATTTTGCAGATGAAAAACGTCTCACAATCCGTCTCTTTGTTGAGAAAAACTTAGACAAAAGGCATCTCTAATTCTATCTATAAATTAGTGAATTTCCAAAGACAATCCATCTGCATCTCTGATGTGTGGCTGATTCATCTGGATCCATCTCTAATTTTGTAGCTAAAGAAAAAAAATTAATCTTCCCTTTTGTCTAAACCTTAATAAAAATGATAGTATATTTTTGTCGCAACCCAAACAAAAAATATATTAAAAATATAAAATGCATTCCATGTGATAATACAATAATGGCTACGAGAGCTTAAGCTGCCACAAGATTTCAACACATAACACATAAGATAAATGGATTCAAGAATTTACTACTTAAAAGTATCCAAGTACGATTATTACATATAAGAGACTGTCGGCCTAATAGTACAATTATAGTAATGTTTGAAAAAGTATATTAAAATTCTATTATATAACGAGCAAATAACAACCAAATTTAGTTGCCCAAGTTTGCAAAATCTACAACCAACAAAACATATTTACAAAATGCCTAACCAAACAAATCGAATCCTATGTCTTCATCACTCTCCTCCTTTGGCTCCTCATGCAAAAGTTCAATTAACAAAAGACACATTTGTTAACTTACTCCATTCAAATACTAACTAAAAAAACCTGAAAGTCACCAGAATTAAGTTGTCATAGTAGGTGGTTTTGGGAGATGGAATGGTGATTAGTGTTTACCATCTGTTGTAAAGGCATATACATGAATTATAGCCCAATACCTAGTATGATTTATTTCTCTGGTGATCTACATACACATACTACCTACTGAATTAGTTCTCTTTATAGTTCGAAAGAATCTTACCAATGTTATTATAACTTTTTGTGGTGCCAAAGAACAAGAATTATAAAGGTGAAATAACTACAGAGTAGTTCCCTGTTCCAACAAAATGGAAACTATAATCTCTCTAGTTCAAAGTCAAGTGCACATGTAGAAGTACTTGAATTAGGCTTATGTTATAGTTCTAGCACAAGGTTATTCAAAGCACAAAGATAGTTGTGAAATTGGAAAAAGGACAAGTAAGATTTACATATGAATAACACCCAAGCTTCTACATAAAAATTCCGAGATAGTGGTAAAATGGCTCCAGAAATGTGTAGTTTTATGGCCTTTAAGTTCCCAATATTTCCTTCACTCTCTCAATTGGTGTTGGAGAGCAGGTGTGAGGTGGATGTTAATCTATTGATGATATAGTTAATTATAATGCTAAATTGCATACCAAGTTAAGAAACGACATAGAAGGAGATGTTTGGCCAAGTACAATTATAGGTTGTTTCATTGTGTCCTCGAGGTCTTTTATTGAAGCAGCGAAACTACTCTCCCATATATTCAGGGATTTATAGTTTGACAAGACAAAATCTGGCAAACAACAAACAAGAAAACCAACACCAAGAAGAATTAGTGCGGATTTCACAAATATAAAGAAAGAATGAATATTGAATAATTGGAAAAAATTATCTGTTACTTCTGATGTACCATGCTAATTCAAGAACAAAGGCAAATTTATAACAACAATAAATAAACACACACTTCGAAAAGAGACTGATGTGATCACTATGCATCTTTTCACCCATAAAACTTAACTTCTCTTTATTCATTGTTTAACTGGTAATATTAGGTGTGGGCTTTCATTTAAACAATATATAGGTCCCGTTTGGTTTGCGTGATTAGGCATGATAAAATTAATCATGCATTTGGTTAGTAATACTAGGACTTGGTATTAATATTAGGCCCGGTCTTATTTATCATAATTTGAGGGAGAATGGATCACACCCACCACCTAGGATCCACAATATCACCAATTAGTATAAGCCGGTATTATTTTTTTTTTTCCTGATTTGCCCTTCTACACACACACTCTCTCCGCCTTCTCTACTTTCGCTTCTTTCTCCCTTTTTTCTGTCATTTATTTTTTCTGCCGACAATAAGCTTCAACAGACGACTGAAACAACTATTTAAATACATATAAAATTTAAAAAATACTTTTGACTGTTTAAACTTTGCTATGTTTGTATTTTGAGAATTACTTGCATGATTAAAAAGAATATATTTTAAATTATAATAATTAAATTATAAAATATTATAAAAAATTGTACTTCTTTCTTTTTTGGTATTTTAAAAAATATTTGAGTTTTAAGTAATTACTAAATTGAATAAGCATTTTGGAACTCTACTTCATATAAATCTATACTATATATAAAAGTGTGAATATCTCATGTGTTTGTTCTCCATTGTGAAAAGAAATTCATACCCTTACTTAAGTTATCTTTTTAATAATAAATAAAAATTAGTTATAAAAGACTAAAAATCTATCAAAAGAAGACTATTTAAGAGTCTTAATACCTCTAAACTACTTGGACAATGAAAAATATATCCTACTAAAAAAAATAGGCTTTACGTGCCCCCCCCCCCCCCCCCCACAAAAAGGCTAATAATATGTCTACGCGATTAATTTGTTAGAAGATATTTTTAAATACTTCAAAAATATTATTTATTAGGGCACAATATAATTTAAAATGAATAGCATCGGAATAATACATAAAATACTAAACCTCAAAAACTATATATCTATACAATAGTCTATATATAAAGGTATGAACCCACAAGTGTTTGTTTCCCATTATTGTGAAAAGGCAACTATATCCTTACTTAAGTACTCCTTTTAATAATAAATAAATATTAGTTATAAAAAATTAAAATTCTATAAAGAAAATTAATTATATTAAGAAAGTTTAATTTATAATATAACACATTAAAATTTAAAATAAACAACAAGTGAATAATATTTAAAATACTAATCTAAATTTAAATATATATATATATATATAATAATGAATAAATATCAAAATTTAATAACAAAATAAAATTGATATATGGATCTAATATTATTAAATTAAAATTACTATGAAAATTTAACTATTGAGTGAATCACTTAATACTTGATGCTTTTAGTATTAGATAATCCTGAATGCTTTACTTTTACATCTATATTTTTATATTAATTAATAACATAAAAATATTACAACAACAAATGTGATATAAAAAAAATAAGTTGTAACATAATATATTATTGAATAAGAATTGGATTATAACAATAGGTGCATATGAAAATAAGATGAAGAAGTCAAACTAAAAATGTATAGAATTAAAAATTCAATATAAAGGCAAAAACTAAAATTTCATACAATAATTTTTCAAATTTTAGAAGGTATAAAGCATGTAAATAATGCTTTGATAATATTTAAACGTTGGTACTGAAATATAATTGACATACATTATAGGATCTTACAATACAAATATTGGTACTATGGTCCAAATAGATTACATTTTTATAACAATAGTGAATAAATAATTAGTTTGTAATCATTTAGTATCAATAATTAAAAATCAATTACATTAAAAAATAGTAGTAAAAGAAAAAACATATATATTACATACACAGACATAATATAACAAAAAATATAAAAAAATTAAACAATAGTAAAGAGGCATAATATAACCTACAAATAAAAATTGATCAATTTTATTAAATGGAATTTCTTCTAAAAACAATCGAAGATAAGGAGCTTCAACTATATTTTTATATCGAATCCACAAGTTTTGTTCTTCATTGTGAAAGGACAACTATATCCTTACTTAAGTACTCATTTTAATAATAAATAATAATTAGTTATAATTGAATAAAATTCTATAAAGAAAATAAAAATATTTAATAGTCCTAATTGCTTCTAAACAACTTAGAGAATGAATAACAAATTCAACTAAAAGAATAAATATGCAAATAATATTTCAATACAATAACTTTGCTATAAGAAATCTTAATTATATTAAGAAAATTTTAATTTACTATGGAACATTAAAATTGAAAATAAGCTTAATACTTGATGCTATGGAAAATTTTAATTTACTATGGAACATTAATATATAAAATACTAATCTAAATTTAAATATGTATATAATAATGAATAAATATCAAAATATAATAACGAAATAAAATTGATAGATGGATCTAATATTATTAATTAAAATTACTTATGAAAATTTAACTATTGAGTGAATCTCTTAATACTTGATGCGTTTAGTATTAGATAATTCTGAATACTTTACTTTTACATCTATTTTTGTTATATTAATTAATAACATAAAAATATTACAACAACAAATGTGACATAAAAAAATAAATTGTACCATAATATATTATTGAATAAGAATTGGATTATAACAATAGGTGCTTATGAAAATAAGATGAAGAAGTCAAACTAAAAATGTATAGAATTAAAAATTCAATATAAAGGCAAAAATTAAAATTTCATACAATAATTTTTCAAAATTTAGAAGGTATAAAGCATGTAAATAATGCTTTGATAATATTTAAAAGTTGGTACTGAAATATAATTGACATACATTATAGGATCTTACAATACAAATATTGGTACTATGGTCCAATTAGATTACATTTTTATAACAATAGTCAATAAATAATTAGTTTGTAATCATTTAGTATCAATAATTAAAAATCAATGACATTAAAAAATAATAATAAAAGAAAAAACATATATATTACATACACAGGCATAATATAACAAAAAATATAAAAAAAATTAGACAATAATAAAGAGGCATAATATAACCTACAAATAAAAATTGATCAATTTTATTAAATGGAATTTCTTCTAAAAACAATCGAAGATAAGGAGCTTCAACTATATTTTTATATCGAATCCAAAAGTTTTGTTCTCCATTGTGAAAGGACAACTATACCCTTACTTAAGTACTCATTTTAATAATCAATAATAATTAGTTATAATTGAATAAAATTCTATAAAGAAAATAAAAATATTTAATAGTCCTTATTGCTTCTAAACAACTAAGAGAATGAATAACAAATTCAACTAAAAGAATAAATCTGCAAATAATATTTCAATACAATAACTTTGCTATAAGAAATCTTAATTATATTAAGAAAATTTTAATTTACTATGGAACATTAAAATTGAAAATAAGCTTAATACTTGATGCTATGGAAAATTTTAATTTACTATGGAACATTAATATATAAAATACTAATCTAAATTTAAATATATATATATATATAATAATGAATAAATATCAAACTTTAATAACGAAATAAAATTGATAGATGGATCTAATATTATTAAATTAAAATTACTTATGAAAATTTAATTATTGAGTGAATCTCTTAATACTTGATGCTTTTAGTATTAGATAATCCTGAATGCTTTACTTTTACATCTATTTTTTATATTAATTAATAATATAAAAATATTACAACAACAAATGTGACATAAAAAAATAAATTGTACCATAATATATTATTGAATAAGAATTGGATTATAACAATAGGTGCATATGAAAATAAGATGAAGAAGTCAAACTAAAAATATAAAGAATTAAAAATTCAATATAAAGGCAAAAATTAAAATTTCATACAATATTTTTTCAAAATTTAGAAGGTATAAAGCATGTAAATAATGCTTTGATAATATTTAAAAGTTGGTACTGAAATATAATTGACATATATTATAGGATCTTACAATACAAATAGTGGTACTATGGTCCAATTAGGTTACATTTTTATAACAATAGTCAATAAATAATTAGTTTATAATCATTTAGTATCAATAATTAAAAATCAATGACATTCAAAATAGTAGTAAAAGAAAAAATATATATTACATATACAGACATAATATTACAAAAAATATATGATTTATTATATTATTATTTATACTCTTCTTCAATGTCAATATATTTGGGGGGAGGGGGAGAACATGGTGTTTTTAGCCTATTAATATTGAAATAAATCCAATTACTCAGAAGTCACCGCCCTTTTTAAAATTTTTAATTGCACTTCTAAGTTAATCAGATTGATAAGTTTTATTTGTAATTAAATTTTGATACTTATTCATTACTATATATATATATATAGATGTAAGTTTAGATTGATATTTTTTTATATTGTTCATGTGTTGCTTATTTTCAATTTTAATGTTCCATTGTAAGTTAAAATTTTCATAATATAATTAAGATTTCTTATAGCAAAGTTATTGTGTTGAAATATTATTTCCATATTTAATCTTTTAGTTGAATTTGTTATTCATTCTCTAAGTTGTTTAGAAGCAATTAGGACTATTAAATATTTTTATTTTCTTTATGGAATTTTATTCAATTATAACTAATTATTATTTATTATTAAAATGAGTACTTAAGTAAGGGTATAGTTGTCCTTTCACAATGGAGAACAAACACTTGTGGATTCGATATAAAAATATAGTCGAAGCTCCTTATCTTCAATTGTTTTTAGAAGAAATTCCATTTAATAAAATTGATCAATTTTTATTTGTAGGTTATATTATGCCTCTTTACTATTGTTTAATTTTTTTTAATTTAAAATCTTACCTTATTGAGCAGTAAATTAATTAACATAATTATAGCTCCTAATGAGAAAAATATAACTATTTTTATGATTTTAAAGGTGCATAAAAGTCATAACATTTGGTCCCCTTATATTATTATGCACTTAACGCCGGCCACATAGCATTTTCTTTTGAATATCAAAGGGAAAGCCGGAAAGGTATTATGGGACCAAAAGTGCTACTTTTTAAATATTTATAGGATCAAAAGTGAGAATCCCAAAACCAACAGACCAAATTAAAGTGGAAATGACCTAAGTTACGGGATGAAAAACGCTATTTTCCTTACAAAAATAAGAAAAGTCAAATGGTGAGTACATATTAACACAATAACAATTAAAAGTATATGATTTTAAAATAATTGTATACTAACACATTAGTTCAATTACATTTTCATATCAAGAAAATTAACAAATTTTGAGAATAAACGTAGTACAATAAAATAATAAATAAAAAAAAAGAGTTAAAATCTTTAAATTAGGAAAAAAAAAAGATTAATATATTTTTCAAGGAATAAATTTATAAAAATAACTTAAAAGATTAAAAAGCATGACTACTAAAGAGAATAAAAATTGATATAAGAATCGAATATTATTAAATTGAAATTGCTTATGAAAATTCAACTATTGAGTGAATTTCTTTGTACTTGATTTTTTTAATATTAGATAATCCTGAATGCTTTTTACATCTATTATTTTGTTTATATTAATGGCATTAAAGTTGCACAACAACAAATATGACATAAAAGATTAAATTGTGACATAATATATTATTGAATAAGAAATAGATTATACCAGTTAGATGTATATGAAAATAAGTCAAGAAGTCAAACTAAAAATATATAGAATTAAATATGCAATATAAAGGCGAAAAATAAAATTTTATACAATATTATTTCAAAATTGAGAATTTAATAAAGCATGTAAATAATACTTTGACAACATAAAAAAGTTGATACTAAAATAAAATTAATATATATTATAGGATCGTACAATACAATGTATTATGGTCCAATTTGATTATAGTTTTATAACAATAGTCAATAAATAATTAGTTTGTAATCATTTAGTGACAATAAATTAAAAATAAATTACATTCAAATATAGTAGTAAAAGATGTTACAACAAACACATACAAAATATAACAAAAAATAAAACAAAATAAAACAATAGAAAATATGCATAATAAAACCTAAAAATCTAATTGATCAATTTTATCAAATTGGAATTTCTTCTATCCAAGATAATTATGTTTATCTTAAATATTATTTTAATATTAAATTTTTGAATATCATTATTTTTATTACCATATTAATTGGTTTGATACATAATAATGAAATAATCATTAGGGAAAATATGAAATACAAAATTTCAATTTTAAAGAATATTTTTTATTCAATAGTACCAATTAAATTTAGAAAGTGAATTCAAATAATAGAATTGAATAGTTTCCTTATTGATTAAAATAATGGTTATCAATTTATTTGAAAATATAATTGTATAACATTAATGGTTCAATGACAAAAATATAAATAATATCATGAACTTAATATAAATGATATATTTACCTCTAAAAATATATATGTACTCGTGCATCGCACGTCGTGCTTCCTAGTATAGAAAAAAGGAAATATTCACAAATTTATTTTATTTTAATCAATTGTATTTCAATAAAGAATTTAGAGTTTTTTTTTTTGTAATAATTCACAAGGTACAATATAAAAATATAAATAATTTAAAAGATGATAGCCTTAATGGTCTTTTAACATTTAATCAAACTTTATAATCCCTTCGACCAAACACCATATTATATTATCGCATAGGATATTCTGCATATAATATCTCAAACCAAACAACACATAATGTAAGATAGGATTAATTATCATTCAATTTTCTATCACACCAAGTCACATCACACTTAATCCTATCACACGAACCAAACGAGCCCATAGTAAATAAATAATAAACAGGAGGGAAATACTAGTAAAAAAAATGTTGATCTACTACACATCTACTTTGTAGTTCATATTGAGCTCGACGATTGTACCTCTTGATGATTTGGCAAAAATGAGCCTATGAAGATAAAAACGCTTTGCACCAATTTACAGCTTCAACCTCTTCTTCGTTATATTTCTCCTGCAAGTCTAATAAAACAACAGGAAATGAACTTTAAAATTCATTAAATATTTCTCATATTTAGAATGCAATTTGAAACTAAAATATAAAAGCTAGAAGTCTACAAATTGTGAAAAGTTCTTGACTCAAAATCATATAAGTTGATTCTTTCATTACATAAATGCTCACCTACACATATAGCACCATCTGAATTAATGGTCAGTAAAGCTACTAGTCTTTCTTGTCCTATATATACGTGGAGCCCTCAACCCTCTTTTTGGTAGAAAATATGCACAATTAATAGTGATTTTCAATCTAATAATGAATAGAAACAAACATAACAATTGCAAGTCTCATTCTAAGAAAATAAGAGACTTGGACTTAATAATATAACTAGAACAAGATACATGACAATTGTCACAATAGAAGAATTGTGCTTAATATATATGCCATTGAGAAATACTCTGAAAGACAAAGACACACCTCAGTGCCCTTGTACTTAATGCCTCTGTATTTCACCATCATCATCAGCTCAAATGCAATCTTGTAATAGACTCAAATTTATAGTTAACCCCAATACAGAAAAATTCTAACAAGACAATGGCAAGATGACATAGTTCTCATGCAATAAAAAGCATAGCTTCTGATAGGTACAAAAAGGTGTTAGACGCTCCTAACAATCAGTGATTACTTGCAAAAATATTAAAAAAGATAAGCCATTTCAGGATTTCTCCAGATGGCCTTAGAGAAACTTCAACAGGACTCATTTCATGTAACAAGTTGAGAAGTCCCGAAGTAATCTAAAAGCTTTCGGAGCTACTTCATATCTGCTAAGTTCTTTGAATTAATATTTTAACTTGGGCATTTGTAAGGTAATCATTGTATTTGTATAGGCCATCTAAAACCATCTAATAGCTGCAATTACTATGGATTATAGATTAAATGAAAGATGGAAAGAATCAGAATAATCACATGACGAGAGTTGCGAGAATTAGCATATAAGATGGAAATTAAGAAGCAAAATGGAAACGGATCATGTAGAACAAAATTAAACTCAAATTTAAACAAAACCACAAAGTGTTCCAGCTCCAATGGCATATTAACCATACATTCAATGAGAAGGATAACCAAAAAATGGATCAGATGCCGCATTTGCTAAAAAATAATAAATACAAAACCAGTTATAAGAAAACAAAACTTCAGTTAAATAGGCACACATCGAACAACATACTACCTGAAGGGCATTGATCATAAAAAGCAGATAATTATCTGCTCCGCAATAGTTAGATTTCTGCACTGCAACGATATGCGGCAAAGATCTAAAAAGAGATTTGTGTATTTAATCACAAAACAAGTGACCGCAAGCTACAAATATAAGTCTGGGACAAATAGAAATAATATTCACATCGGGCATGTGCAAAACGAAGAACACTCTGCATCAATTAAACCAGACGAGAAAGAAAGACATGCCGAACTTCGGGAACTTACTCTGAGGTTATAAAGTTTTCTTTGGAGGACTTTCTCGAATATGTTAGAGGACGACTTAACGGAACTCACCTTTCGGTGAAATTTTCAAGGTTGGATTTGGTTCAGCAGGAAAAGTATTTAAGCGTCATTGGTGCAAAATAGTTACCTTTATGCTTATGTTGTTCCTCTCCGACGGTTGGCGCACGATGAAGACAATCTTGGCGGCGACAGCGGTGGAGGATGGGTGTGGGCAGAGAGAAACAGAAGAGTGAGAAGTTCCTCTGAGATCGTGCCAGCTGGGGCTTTGTTTTATTTTTTGGCGTGAGAAAGGGAGAAATGAGAAATTCAAAGGGTTATTATGTTTGGTTGTTTTGTTTTTGGAATGTTTTGTTTTATTATGTGGAGATAGAGAGAAAAAAATAAAAATAAATAAGTGTGTGTTAATATGTTTGGGTTTCTTTTTTGGAGTTAATTTGAAATAGTGTAAAAAAATGTATTGTATGTATTGTGTTGTACATTGAGAGACAAAAAACACCGTTCATTGTCAAAACATGTCTGTTTTATATATTTTTATATATGTATATAGTAATTTTTGTTTTTTTTTGTATGTATTGCATTGTATATTAAGAGACAAAAAATACTGTTCATTATCAAATCATATCTCTTTTGTTTATATATATATATAAATAGTAATATTTATTTATTTGTAGATGGATGTATGTATATATGAGAGAATGAGCCAAAATTACTCAAAACACCCAGTAAAGGTATTTTGGATAATTTTATATTTAGTTTTATTTTCTCATCATCTCAAGATGGGAAGAAAATGAAACCAAACATTGCGTCAGGATTTTAGGTTTTCCTAATTTTTAATACATTAAAGACGGAAACAAGGCGGGTTAATTAAAGCAAAAAATTATAAAAATCCATCTGTAATTCCATCGCAGGATTTTGAATTTTGAGACGAAAACAAAGATAGATTGATATTAAAAAATATAATTTCAAATCCGTCTTCAATTCCATCTCAAAATTTTAGATTATAAGATCGAAATATTCCGTCTTAAATTTTTTTAGTCAATTATTATTCAAAGTCGAAATTAAAGACGGAACATCTTTTATAATTTTAATTTTGTAATTCTTTTTAAAATGTCAATCCATAAAAAATAGCATCTCTATTTTGTAATTTTATTTTTAAATTTTAAGACGGAAATATTTCGTCTCTGAATCCATCTCTAAAAATCAAAAAATATTGAAGGACATTTTTCCATCTCTGATTTCTATCTCTGAGACCTTGTTTTCTTGTAGTGAATACAGGTAACTAAATATAATTTATTTATTTTTTTAAAATACTAATAGTTCAAAATTTCATGATAAGAATTAAAAAAAAGACGAAAATATTTTCGTCTCTGAATTCATCTCTGAAAATCAAAAAATATTGACGGACATTTTTTCGTCTCTGATTTCCATCTCTGAGACCTTGTTTTCTTTTAGTGAATACATGTAACTAAATATAACTGGTTCTTTGTGAAAATACTAATAGTTCATCAACATCTTTCCTTTTTAATTACAATTAAAAAAAAAATTACGAATATTTTGCTTTTCTTACCCCCTTTTTCAAGTGCAGAGATGTAGGCGTGAATATTTGCTTAAATTAGTTATATATTTTTATATGTACTAAAGTTATTAAATTTTTCAAGTTTGGTTCATTAAATTTCATGTTTATTTCTTTAAAACTCTTATTGAATGATTACATAGACTAAAATACATGTGATATTTTCTCCACTAAATTTCTTTCATCCAATTGAGTATTTGATGATGTTCACTTAGTTTCATATTAATTTCATTCTTATGTACCCGTTATTTTCTTTTCATAAACTACATACATATATTTATAAATACCCATTTATATTGTCACTATCATTTAGTTTCTAATTTAGAAGTCCACGACAGAAAATTCAACCTGACATGCAGAAGGAATTATTCATTAAAGAGTACTTTGCTATCTATGATAGTTAATGGACACATACCCAACTACAAGAAATTTTTTATTATGTATATTATTGTTATTATATCTTACGTTTGTAGCGTTCTAAATTTCTTATTATATATGTATTCTTAGCATATAATTTAGAAGTATAATAATTTTTACTTTTTATTAGTTTCAAATACTATTAAATTTATTTTTTATGAAAGAAATATTAAAGTGATACTAATTCTTTTTATTTTTTCTTTTATAAACTTGATTACAAAAGTGGTAAGTTGCTATGAATTGTATTTTTTGTAAGAGAAATTCGTTTACATCATACGGAAAATATGATAGTATCTGTGGCACTATGTTTGTTGTGCTTACTGATTACGTTAAACGACGTTTTAACGTCACAACAAATGCCCACAGACCAATTGGATAACCCATGTAGTTGGGTTGCACATTGGATGACAGCTATGAAACCAACTTCTGATGGTTGGTCTGAAACGTTCCAAGTCGAGGACCTCAAGACAGGGCATCGAGGGTCCTATAGAGACTTGAACTAAGGTTTGCATTCATTAATGAGTGTCGTATTTCATCGACGACAGACGCTAGACGTCTATGCAATATTAGTGGGTTAGTTGACAAGGGTGCTAGCTGACTAAACTGACTCACGGGAATCGTCATATGGAAGCCTTGGAGGCTTGGTCGGTATGATTGGGATTCCCGACTCTGATAGTACGAGATTACTCCTCGAACTTGAGGAATCATGGCAACGCATGCATATGATGGTTGTAGCTAGGATCTGGCAAGAGATGTCCGTATCTGGTATAAGTTCATTATAAGCCTTATCCAGTTCAGTCGGAGTATGTATTGAGGACCGTGAATTCCAAGATAGGATCCATCACCTGTCAGTATATGACAGTCGAGTCTCCTATGAGCTCTGAGATAGTTTAAGCTCTTTGAGTTTGTGGCCACAGCGATTGGTCGAGTTGGGAATTGTTTCCTACGTCGATCAATAGAGCACACGTGTCTCGAGGTTTTGAGCATAGTTGTCTAGTCCAGGATGGGAACCGACGCCCAATTCCATGTCCTAGGCTTAGATCGAGAGACGGATGATGGAAGGACTATACTCTTATGGAATTTGGGACCCTAAATACTCACGCCAACATTCACCTAGTCTCTAGTGCCATGGACCATTGCTAGACGGCCATCCATGGTGACGGGTGTTTTTTTAATTAATGGTTAATTGAAAAACAGTTGATTAAATTGGATTTAATTAACCAATTGTGTTGGACACAACCTCAAGTCTAGCTGAGGGTGAACCTAATGAGTCACACACAAATCACTATGGGGTTGGTAGCATTAATTTGGAATTAATTCTAGAAGAAACGAATTAATTTAATTGGATTAAATTAATTCAAGGAGAAAATAAATGATTGGATCATTTATTGAGAAATTCATTTGATGGATAGTCTAATAATTAATTAATTGAATTAGTTAATTATTGCATTAAGAACCTTTAAATTAATTGGATAATTTATTGATTTTGGTTTAATTAATTGATTGGATCAATTAAGTAGTGTTTGAGCTTATTTTTATTTAATTGGATTAAATAAACTTTTTGATTTCAATAAGGTTTAATATTAATTGGATTTATTTGGAACCTATGGATCTTGGTTGGTCTTGATTTAATTTGATTAAATCAAAACCGGTCAAAATTGGTCCATGGATCCAAGCTCTAGAGGTTGGAGCAAGTTGAGGAGGAGTTTCAACTCCTCCACATATGAAGGCCATGATGGTTCATGGAGAGAATAGTGTGCATGTGTGTGTAGAGGTTACCTTGGAGGTAACTTATGTTTTGAATTGTGAATACATGGAAAAACATACAAGAAACAAAAACTCACCATGCTTGCACGGAATTTCCAGCTCAAATATACTCAAAAAATCTTTGCAAATTTTCTCCTTTTTGTGTTCATACTTTTGGAAAGGATTGAACTAAAAGCATTCCAAAAGGCACTAAACAATAGTGTTGTTTTGGAAGTGTTTCTTCTTCATTTCTCTATTTCTATCTAGCAATGGATTAGAATATTTCACCATAGTGTGGTGTGGACAATACTTAGGGGAGTTCTATGTTGAATTTTCAAGTGAACGAAAGGAGAAACGGAAAGGGAACAATGCACGTACCGGTTTAACGTGTTATGATCAGAGGTTGGTTTTCTTTACGCTTTCATGTATCTTTGGTCCTATCCATCTAGCCACATGTCCAGCATCTTCTCCTTCTTTATTTATGCTTTAACAAACACCGAACGCCCAGGAACTTCAAAGGGGACACCTCTTTGAACCCATTTTAAATTATGACTTAAATTGACATTTTTACGCTTCCATCGCGTTCCCAGGCCGTACCCGATCTTTTCAACCTCTTCCTACCATTTCCCTCAAAAGGTGGTAGCGTCTAAGTATGTGCTTGGATAGATGATGAGATCTCGGTTTCTTTTCTTGCGATATAGCCCCGTTGTTATAATATAAGATAACCATGGGCTCAGCAATGCTAGCCACCACACCCAACTCTTGGATGTAGTTTCTCATCCGAACCGCTTTCTCGACGGCTTCTGAAGCTGCTATGTATTCAGCCTCAGTGGTGGAATCGGTTGTGGTGTCTTGCTTGGAACTTTTACAAGTCACCACTCCACCATTGAGTCTGAACACATAGCCCGATTGAGACTTGGCATCATCGTGGCCCGACTATAAGCTAGCGTCGTTAAAACCTTCCAGAATCAACTCTCCACCACCATAGACCAAGAATATATCCTTAGTCCTCCTTAGGTACTTAAGGATACTCTTAACTGCATTCCAATATGCCTCACCTGCACAGGACTTATATATGCTAGTTACACTTAAAACGTAAGCGATCTCAGGCCTCGTGAAGTGGACGACATATTGGATGTTGCCTACGGCAGAAGCATAGGGGATGGACTTCATCCTTTCAAGCTCTTCATTAGTCTTGGGAGACTATCTCTTGGATAACTTGATCCCGTACCTCATAGGAAGTAAACCTCGTTTTGAGTTATCCATATTGAATCTTTTCAGGATTTTCTCAACATACGAGTTTTAGGTCATTCTTAACATTCTCTTAGATATGTCCCTGATAATCTGGATGCCTAAAATGTAGGAAGCTTCACCCAAATCCTTCATGGAAAATTGAGTAGACAACCATGCTTTTGAAAGATTGTGGATCGTCCCGGGAAAATAGCGCGAATGCGGAAACGCGGTATAAAATAAAATTGTGGAATTAAAATATGCTTTAATAGAAATTAAAGAACACGCTCAAGGGGTGTGCCCTTGAGATTCCTGGGTGTTCGGTGTATCTCATGACATAAACAACATACAATAATCATGGAGGCCATAGGATTGAAAAAATAAAGAGGGACGAAAATCTTAAAACGAGACCTACCCATTGTCGTTTTCGTCTTCAACGACTACTCGAGTTGTTCCCCGTTTTGCACCAAGACCTCGTTCTTGAGATCCTCCAAATCGTGACACACGATCCACCCGCGTATTCTTGCACGTCGTGCTAGCAACGAACAAGTATTATTTTGGAGAGGATAAATCAACCACGCGTTATGAATTAACGGGATCGATCTTCCTTAGTTCAATTGTTCCAAGAACAAAAGAACAAGAAAAATAATATTTTTTTGGAGAGAGAGAGAGAGGGGCGGACGAGAGAGGAGAGGAGAGAGTGTGTGTTGTGTGTGTGTTTTCAATAATCATCGCCCTCTAATTGTAGGAGGCTAGGGGTTTATATAGAGGAGGAGTTTAATCCTCTTCAAACTCCAACTCTAAGAACCCTATTTTGACTAGGATTTTGACCTAGTCAAAGTAGCATTTGACCAAGTCAAATCAATCTTAGCCATCCATCTCTCCTTTCCATCTCAACCGTTGATTTAATTTAATGGAATATTTAAAACCTATTTAAATATTCCAAGAGGCCAAATAAATATAAATATTTATTTTAAGCCCATTAAATAAATTCCCTTAATAAATCTAATTTATTAATATAATTCCTTTTATCAAATAGAAGGAATTAATTCTCCAAGAAAATAAAGGACCTGATTAAATCCAATTTAATCATTCCTATTCTCCAATATTTAATTCTAAATTAAATACTAAATGTGTGTGTGGATAGTGTGTGACTCTTTAGGTTCACCTTTCAGCTAGACTTGGTCGGATTCCTAGAATCCGTCCGTTACCATGGGTGGCCATCTAGCAACGGTCCATGGCACTAGAGACTAGGTGAAATATTCGGGGATGAACATTTAGGTTCTAACAGTACACTTGTCCTTCTGTCTACGGTCTCACCACTTAGGGTCTAAGGCACGGAAAATGCAGGTACCCATTTTGGACCTAAGTGTCGGTCTATCCTTACTAAACGCCGCAAGGGAATCCTTCCCTTCTGTTCAGTTACTGTGGCCACAGATTTTAGGGACAAGACACAGAGCATACGTGAGACTCAACTGTCAATGCCTTTTGACAGGAGACAGATCTTTTCTTGGAAACTACTGTCACTCTGTATACCAGAGCTGCACTAGACATGGCTTATGACTACTCAAGTGCTTCTGGGCAATCTCTCACCATATCTAAGATACAGACCTGACATACAGGTAAACTCAACAGTTCCTCAAGTCAAAGGACTTGACCTGTACCGTTGGAACCGGGAATACACGTCATACCTTGCTGACCATACTCAAGGTCCTCCGTAAGACGGTTCCCGCGAGTCACCTCAGTCAGCTGCTTCCTAGCAGGCTAACCCACTAACACTGCTTAGACGACCTTCGTCACCCTTCGATGAAACACGACAGCAGATGCTTAGTGCAAGTGTCAAAGGGAATCTCGATACCCATTTTCGAGATTCCTTGACTAGGAGATTTCCGGACTGATTCGGCAAGACTGATTTCATGGACCTACCTCCAAGCGTAGTCCCAGTCCCCGAAATAGATTCTCAGTCCGTGGGTTTTGTCTGCATAGCGAACAGATATGTAAAAAGCAAGTAGAAGTGAATGCAAATAAAGTAATGCCATATGAATTTCACTTCTTTATTCACAAATGATTTATCAAAACACACTGAAATTGTCTAGACATAGGTTACATTTTCCTGCCAAGATTGGCTACATGGTCACCTATTCTAACAGCTTTTGTGTCACCTAACATTCTAATGTCATTCCCAATGAGCAGAATGTCGTCCACATAAAGCACTAGGAACACTATAGAGCTCCCATTGACCTTCTTGTATACACAAGGGTCACACTCATTTTTGATTAAATTATATCCTTGTATGACTTCATCAAAGTGAATGTTCCAACTACGGGATGCTTGTTGAGGACATAGATGGACTTTTGGAGACGACAACTTTCTGCTTGTCTCTAACGACAGTTAATCCCTTCGGTTGATCCATATAGATGTCTTCCTCAACGAAACCTTTAAGAAACGCCGTTTTCACGTCCATCTGCAATATTTCATAGTCATACCATGCAGCTATGGCAAGCATAATCCGAATGGACTTAGCCATGGCTACTAGTGAGTAGGTATCCTAAAAGTCGACCCCGGGTCGTTGAGTGTAACCTTTCGCCACTAGCCTGCCTTGAAGGTGGTTACTTCTCCATCGACACCAAGTTTACGCTTATAGACCCATTTGCACCCAATTGGTTTAACACCTTTGAGTGGGTCTACAAGTGTCCACACTTGGTTTGTGCTCATGGAGTCTATTTTGGCTTTCATTGCCTCAAGCCATTTTCCCGAGTCGATATCAGACATCGTGTCCCCGTATGTCTTAGGATCCTTATCCAACTGACTGGCCACGCCTAAGAAGCTATACCTCACGGGAGGGCGCGACACTCTGGCTGACATACGAAAAATTAGAACGTCAGTGGTAACTGTGGTCGCAGACACGACAGGAGCCGATAGTCCAAGTACCGTGGTTGGCTCCTCGTGAGGTCGCTCGACATGCTGGGCCTGGAGAGGCTGTCCAACATGTTGAGCCTCACGAGGTGGCTCAATTCGTTGGTTACTTAGCCTAAAACCTCTTAGTGAGGTATCCGTAGCTTCTGGCCCTGATGACTGATTTGTCTCACTTGATTCCTCAATGAGCAGTTCATCACGGTGGATATTCATTGGAAAACCCTTTTCCAAGAACACTTCATTCCTCGAAACAAAGATCTTCTATTCTGAGGGGTCATAAAAGTAATAACATGTAGTTTTCTTTAGATATCCAACGAACCTACACAAGCTAGATCTCGATTCTAACTTGTCTCCCACTAACCTCTTGACATATGCAGGGCTACCCTGCACTCTCAAGTATTTGTAGAAAGCAGGCTTGTCGTGCCATACCTCATATAGTATTTGGGTCACGGCTCTGGACGGCGCCAAGTTCAATAACTTGGCTGTTGTTTCCAGTGCGTAGCCCCAAAAAGACAAGGGCAGTTCGGTGAAACTCATCATGGATCGGACTATGTCTAACAGGGTTTGATTCCTCCTTTTAGAGATGCCGTTTAACTGCAGTGTCTCAGGAGGTGTCCATTCAAAGACTATACCATTTTCTGTTAGATAATCGAAAAATTCTCCACTAAGGTACTCGCCACGTCGGTCTAGCCATAGGACTTTAATTTTGCACCCGGTTTGATTCTCAACTTCAAGCCTAAAGTCATTAAACCTCTCAAGAGCTTCAGACTTGTACCTCACTAGGTAAACATAACCATACCATGAGTGATCATCGGTGAAGGTTATGAAGTAAGAAACCACCTCTGGCTTGTGTTCTTAGTGACCCACACACGTTCGTATGGACCAAGTCCAACAGACCTGTGGCAAGTCTATTTTATCCTACAAAGGGCCTTTTGGTTATTTTTCCTTTTAAGGGAGGATTCAAAGGTTGGTAGGTTGCTCAAGCCCCCAACCTCTAGGTTTTTTTGAGTCTACCAACCTCTTCATACTTTCTTGAGAGATGTGACCGAGCCTTCCATGCCACAATTGTGCGTTCTCGTGGTTATCCATCTTGCGTTTGTGTTGAGCAGTCATGCTAAAATTAAACTTTTTAAGAATGTAGAGGCCGTTATTAAGTGTACCAAGCAGATGAGTAATTCCACCTTTCATCAAATAAAAGCAATTTTTATTGACAAAAATTCATAACCACTAATGTCTAACAACGGAATGGAAATGATATTTTTGATCATACTAGGTACATAATAACAGTCCTCTTACTCTATGCTGACATGATCACTAACTACTAAGATGGTGTTTCCTACTGCTTCTGCAGCAACGGCCTTACCATCGCCAAGCTTTAGGACTATTTCGCCTTTACTTAGTTTTCTGCATCTTTTCAACACATGCAAGTCATTGCAAATGTGAGCTCCACAGCCAGTATCCAATACCCAAGAGGCAGAGTAATGACCATATAAATCTCAACCACAAACGTACCTTGCTCGAAAAGGAATTTGGGACAATCCCTCCACCAATGCCCTTTTGCACGACAATGAACGCATATGTCATTTGCCCGAGACTGTTGCTTCGAGTCAACCTTTCTCTTCTCCTTGACTTTCCCCATTTTGGCAATGGGAATGCTCCTAGCGTTTGCAGTGGCTGTGACGGCCTTTCCCTTTCTCTTCTTCCTTCTCCAACGTCTAGCACCCTTGCCTTTCGTTTTGGACGTTGAAGCCTCTCCAATCAACATAGATGGCGCAGACTTCTTGGTCGTTGCCTCGTATTGGACCAACATACTAATTAACTCATGTATGCCCTTTTCAAATGCATTCATGTTGTAGTTAATAATAAATTGATCGAAGGAGGGTGGGAGTGACTGAAGGATCACATCAATGTATGTCTCGGTATTGAGCCCTGCTTTGAGGTCTTCGAGCTTTTCCACCAAGGTAAGCATCTTGACCCTATGCTCACGCCTTCGTACCGACATATGTAGTATGCCGGTCAGGGACTGCATAGCAATCCTTCAGGCGAGCCATTATGGAAGGAACGTCGTCTAGCCTCCCATACTGTTTCTGCATCTCATTTGTCATAGATGGTAGTATGACGCTATGGACTTTCCGGTTATCCTGATGCCAAGTTTCGAACGTCTCACGTTCTCCAGAGCACAAATAATAAAAAGAAAAATATTGGACATGTGGCTTAAAGGACAATAACAAAGGTACATGTAAACGTAAAAGAAAACCTACCTTTGTTCGTTTTTTACGTAGAACGACTTCTAGCGTTGTTCCTTCTTTTCTTCCTTGTATGTCCACTTGAGAGCTTAAAGTAGAACTCCTATAAGTATTGTCCACACCACACTGAGGATAAATCTCTATTCTATTGCTAGATAGAAAATAGAAATAGAAGAAGAAACAATTCCAAATAAGGCACTATGAATTAGTGTACCTTGGAATGTTTTTGTTCAATCTTCTCTAAGAAGTATGAACACTCAAGATGAAATTTTTAGAGATTTTTTGGCCTAAAAGCTCCAGCCAAAAGGAAGCAAGTTAAGTGAATAATGTCTAGCAAAGTAGTTTTGTGTATGTAGAATGTAGAGTTCAAAAAACCACCTACATAAGTAACCTCCAAGGAAACTTCCACATACACACACTTCTAGCACATCCACTACACATGATAGCAAGAAAAAACCACCTACATATGAGAAAATTTTCATGCATATCATGTACACATGTGGAGGAGTTGAAACTCCTTAACTAGCTTCAACTTGCATGAAAAATGGACTTGGATCTATATGTTTTTGGACTTGTATTTAATCAAATTAAATAAAGTCCAAACATGTATCCATTGGGCATTAATTAATCTAATCAATTTCAATCCAATTGAAGCCTAATTATTTATTGGGTAAATTACATCTACCTCCCCTGAGGTTTGGCATAATTACAAATACCCCCTTGTTGTTTGAAAAATTACAAATACCCCCCTGAGGTTTGTAACCGTCTAACAAATAACCCATTTTTATTAATTTTTATGGATGAACTGACCAAAATGCCCTTATACACTAAATTATTTTTATTTAATTCTTAAATTTTTTTTGGACTATAATGTGTAGGGAGAGATTTCTTAAGTTTTTTACACAGAGAAACAATAATGCAATTTGCCTTGACCGATTTTTCTATTATTTTAATAAAAAAATTCAAGGGCAAAATTGTCAAGTTTAGCCCTTTGGTTAAAAATTACAAACTTCAGGGGGGTATTTGTAATTTTTCAAACAATAGGGGGGTATTTGTAATTATGCCAAACCTCAGGGGAGGTAGATGTAATTTACCCTTATTTATTTAATCCAATTAAATAAACATAAGTCTAAATTAAGAATAATTGATCCAATCAACTATTCTAGCCAAAACCCAATAAATTAATCCAATTAATTTAAAGGTTCTTAGTCCAAAAAATTAACTAATCCAATTAATTAATGTTTGGACCATCCATCAAATGGATTTCTCAATAAATGATTCAATCATTTATTTTCTCTCTTGAGTAAAGTTAATTCGATTCAATTTATTCGATTCTTCTAGAAGTAATTCAAATTAATTCCGCCAAATCCAAAGTGATTTGTATGTGACTCATTAGGTTCACCCTCAGCTAGACTTGGGCTTGTGTCCAACACAATTGGTCAATTAAATCCAATTTAATTAACCATTTTTCGATTAACCATTAGTCGGTAAAACGCCCGTCACCATGGGTGGCCGTCTAGCAACGGTCCATGGCACTAGAGACTAGATGAATGTTGGCGTGAACATTTAGGCTCCCGAGTTCCATACGAGTACGGTACTTCCATCATTCGTCTCTCGGTCTAAGTCTAGGGCATGAAATTAGGCGTCGGTTCCCATCTTAGACTAGACAACTATGCTCATTAACTCGAGACACGTTTGCTCTATTGATCGACGTAGGAAACCATTCCCTACTCGACCAACCACTGAGGCTACAGACTTAAAGAGCTTCAACTGTCTTAGATCGCATAGGAGACTCGACTGTCATATACTCACGGGTGACGGATCCTATCTTGGAATCCACTGTCCTCAATACATATTCCGACTGCACTGGATAAGGCTTATGATGAACGTATCCCAGATACGGACATCTCTTGCTAGACCCTAGATACAACCATCATATGCATGTTACCGCCATGATTCCTCAAGTCCGAGGACTAATCTCGTACTATCGGAGCCGGAAATTCCAGTTATACCGACCAAGCCTCCAAGGCTTCCATATGACGATTCCTGCGAGTTAGTTTAGTCAGCTGACACCCTTCTCAACTAAGCCACTAATATTGCATAAACGTCCAACGTCTGTCACCGATGAAACACGACACTTATCCAATAAATACAATCCTTACCGCAGGTCACCATTGTAGGACAAGCGGATCCGCCCGGGAGCGCGAGCGGAAGCGAGAAAGCGAGAAATCGTGCACAAATTTAAATCTAATTTAAATATGCGAATTCCAAGGGGTGTACCCTTGGGTGCTCAACCGGGCGTTCGATGTAGAGTGTGTAAATATTGAAAACATATATTTAAACACATAGGGCATAGATATATAAATGAAATCAATCAAAGCGTAATAAACCGTTACCTTTGATTGTTTAGCGTATGCTCCCGGCTACTAGCGTTGTTCCTTCTCCGGAATGCTCATGAAATCCAAACGTATGGATTCTCCAAAGGTGATCCACACACACACCGGAAGAAACACACGTTCTTCTTGCTAGAAAAGAACGGGTTTAGGAAGGAATCGGTTTAAGAGAAGAACACTATGAATTAGTGTTCTCTTAAACTTACTTTGTTCTTCTTCTTGATTCAAAATCAAGTGAAGAACACAAGTGTAAGAGAGGGAGAGAGCACGAAAATTGAGAGAGAGGAGAGGATTTTTGTCTTCTCTTTTTCCTAGAAAAAGATGAATAATGAATCACTTATGCTTGGTGTTGTATATTCTAATATATATACATAATTAATGTGATTATTGGAATGTGTCTAGGTTCATCCAATGATGTCTAGATTCATTCCAATCAATCACCATTAATTCTTCAATCAAGCCTATCAAAATTTATGGTATGATCAAATCATACCAAAAGGGAAGAGCTTGATTGGAGTTGATTTGTCTCTTTCCAAAAGAGATAAGTCAACATACCACCTAGCATGAAACATGACTGATTTTGCTTTCTCCAAGGGAGCATGTCGGCCATATTTAATTAAGGGAAGAAGTCCAACTTCTTCCTATTCCAAAATAGGAATTATTTCTCCTCTCGGGTATAATTTAACGGACCGGGTTTTATCGTAATCCCATTACGACGAACCCAACATTAAATCCAATTTAATGTCCATTCAAATTATTCCCGTTGATCTTTTAATCCAATTAAAAGATCCAACGTCTCAACGTCTCAACTTTCCATATTTAATCGAAAATCCAATTTACCGATTAAACGAAAGCCCGATACAATATCGGCCCGTCCATCCAATGGACTTTCCCTTAAGTAATCCAATTACTTATTTTTATCTTTTGAGATTGACTCCAAGTCGATCTCTCAACCTCCTCGGTGATTTGTGTGTGACCCTTTAGGTTCACCCTCAGCTTGACTTGGGCCCGTGTCCCACAAGGGCCCGTTACCATGGGTGGCCGTCTAGCAACGGTCCATGGCACTAGAGACTAGGTGAATTGGCGTGAACATTTAGACGCCGATTCCGTACGGGTACGATCCTTCCGTCTACCGTCTCCCGGCCTTAGTCTAGGGTATGGAATTGGGCGTCCGTTCCCATCCATGACTAGGCATCTATGCTTAATACTCGAGACCACGTATGCTTCATTGCGTCGACACAGGAAACCATTCCCTGTTCGACCAACCACTGTGGCCACAGCTTCAAACAACATGAACGTGTCTTCGAGTGCATAGGAGATACCTCTGTCACATACTGACAGGGGACGGATCCTCTTCTTGGAATCCACCGTCCTCGCTACACATTCCGACTGCACTGGACAAGGCTTATGATAATCATCTTATAGAATGATTACCTCTCGCCAGATCCAAGATACAGCCGTCCTGTGCACGCGACTGCCATGATCCCTCAAGTCTGAGGATTACTCTCGTACTATCAGAACCGGGGAAAACCAATCATACCGACCAAGCCTCCAAGGCTTCCATATGATGATCCCCGCGAGTCAGTCCAGTCAGCTCGACCCCAGTCGACCAACCCATCAAGATCGTGTAGGCGTCCCACGCCTGTCGCCGATGAAACACGGCACTCATCCAATGAACACGACTCTTGACGCAAGTCTCAATAGGACTCTCGATGCCCTATCTCGAGGTCCTCGACTTGGAACGTTTCAGACCCAACTCTTAATCAGTTGGTTTCATGACCATCATCCAATGCGTGGCCCAACTGCACGAGTTGTTATCCATGGTCTGTGGGCTTTGTTGCGATATAAGTTAAACACCATTTTAACAAATGTAAGATGAGCGCAACAAATAAGGTACCATTGGTGATGAATACTCATCTTATTCATCACATAATAATATTACATTTACATCAAGTTGTCAGATAGGTTACAAATCGCCAAACCTATTGGCTTTCTGGTCACCCATTCTAACAACTATAGGACCCTCGATGCCCTGTCTCGAGGTACTCGACTTGGAACAATTCAGACTAACCCTCAGAAGTTGGTTTCATAGCTGCCATCCAACGCGCAGCCCAACTACATAGGTTATCCAATTAGTTTGTGGGCATTTGTTTGTGACGTTAAAATGTCGTTTAACGTAATTAATAAGCACAACAAACACATAATGCGAAGGATGAATACTTACTATATTCATCAAGTCAATATTACTTTAATATAAATTGCTAAATAGTACCCAAAACCACCAATCCAATTGGCTTTCTGGTCACCTATCCTAACAATGAACACCCGGGGGGAATACATTAGGAGGGAGATATAAGGCCTTATTATTCCAAGGCAACCAGAAAAGAGAGAGAAAATAATAAAACGAGGCACAGAGGCCTAACACAAAATAAACTATACATACGGTCTAGGGCTTTGTGATCATCCATTCTCATTAACGATAATAGCATTTCACATAATCAAGCAAACTGCCATTCACATAATCTCATGATAACCAATATCATTAAACGCATAAAATAAATTTCTAAACTAAAATTTTGACCATCGGTGCAACCATTGCAATTTTCTTGCTAGGAAATCATTTTCTTATTATTTAAACAATATTATATTTTTAGGTGGTTCCAAACCAAACCCAAAATAGAATATTTCTAATTAATGTCTTTTAAAAAAACATGCAGAAAATAATCCACAAAAATAATTCCAGAAAACAACCACGAAAATGAAAAAACGAGGGACGACTGCTGTTGCTGGCAGCGCTCTGTCTGGACGCGCGCGTTGGCCGGCCTTGCCTGCCGACTGCGCGCTGGGCGCACTGGCCGGGGAGCCTGCGCGCGCACGTGCTTGACCGCGCCTCCTGTGCGTGTGGCTGCAAGTAATCAAGAGGAATATGGGAAGACAAATCAACCTAGCGTTATGAATTAACGTGATCGATTCGTCTAGAGTTCACTTGTATCAAAGACAAGGAACTAGTCTATCTTGGAGTGAAGAGAGGAAGGGGACGAAAGAGAGAGAGATGGTGACGTGTGTGTGTTTGTATGTTTGCATGAGATGAACACCTTGTGTGTGTGTGTCTCTTTGAAAATTTATAGGAAATAAATTCTCCTATTCCTTTTCAAACTCCCATTAAGAGGCATACATTGACTAGGATTTTAACTTAGTCAAATCCTAGTCAACTTAGGCTAAAGACTAAGTCAAACTCTAATCTTGTCCCTTCATCTCTCCACTCAATCTCGTCCGTACATCACTTGATGGATTTTATAGAATATTTAAATCTGATTTAAAATAATCCATTGGGCTTGCTCAATTCCTCAATTCTAATAAATTCTATTTATTAGTTAATTCCATTTAATCTAATTAAAAGAATTAACAATCCAAGAAAAATGAATCAATTTAATCTAATTAAATTGTTCCATCTCCCGAAATTAATCCAAAATTAATTTCTCCGTTACCGGTGGATTGTGTGTGACTCTTTAGGTCCACCGTCAGCTAGGCTTTGCCGAATTTCCAATCATCCTATGATGGGAATTCGTCCGTCACCATGGGTGGCCATCTAGCAACGGTCCATGGCACTAGAGACTAGGTGAATATTATGGCGTGAACGTTTAGGTTCTTCAGTACGCTTGTCCTTTCGTCTACCACCTCACAGCTATAGTCTAGGTTATGGACCTTGGATGTCGGTACACATTCTTGACTAAAGCCTTGCCTCGTCCACACCAAACATCACAGGGATCCCATCCCACTGTTCAGTCACTACTAGAAAGCTAAAATATCCTACACTTTCCAACCCATTATTTTTTACCCGAAAACAATTTGACCAATTCTCTTTAATTGATAAAATCAGAGACCAAGTCTTCCCTACATCCTTTTGATTTGATAAACCAAATACACCCTATCAGGTTGGTTGAGGAAATCGGGGTTGAAGTAGCTGAAAAACTGAGGCCTCATTCTCTATAAATAGCGTACCTCTCTTCTTCATTCGATATACTGAATTCTCTCATCTCTTCTGTATGCTTCTCCTCTCATCTTCTCTTAGTGATACTAGTCTGCTATTCCCACTCTCTGCCACGAGTGCACGTATTAGAAAGTAGCCGTGTGAACCTTGGGGAGCGAACGGTTCTAACGATTGCACCACGGTCATACCGAAATTTTGCTTTCAGGGCAGTAGCTTTTTCCACGACACAGCTTTACATATTCAAATTTTCTGACAATCTGAAAGTGAAACTGTAATCTTGAATACTCTCTTCTTCCCGGTTCTTGTGTCCTCATGCCAGCTCTTGATCCGAAGGAAAAAGAAAGAAATAGGAAATTCGAGAAGTCGTTCTATATTTGTCTATGGCTAAATACCTACAAGGATTGTCTGTTCTTGCCAATGATCCTTCTCCAGATGTTCGGAAGTTCAAAATGATGGCTGAATCAACGCTGCTCCCAGATCTCGGCACCCAAATTCTCATCCCTATTTGTGCCTTGGTCGGCATAGCTTTCACCCTCGTGCAATGGTTGCTCGTCGCAAAGGTGAAGCTTCCAACCGACAAATCGAGTTCCACCGACGGCAAAAATGGGTTTGCCAAAGCGCTTATTGAGGAGGAGGATGGCGTCAGTGACCACTCTATTGTTCGCAAGTGTGCCAAAATCCAATATGCCATTTTGCGAAGGTGGAATTTTCTGTCTTTTCATGCTTTTATGTGTGTATGCATGTATTGAGGGATAGCACCAGCTTATGTTAGGGTCAAATGAAGCGATTTCTTCCCTTTATTTCTTAAGATAGGATATGGGTTTTGAAGATAAATGGATCTTAAATTTTTGTTTGTGGGGTTCTTTTTGTGGCTATTTTGATCTCTACTTATTCAATTTTATTTACATTTCGTGTATGTATATGTGGTGTCTCTGTGCCTGCTGCTGTGTGAAGGTGTATTGTGCTGGTGCTGATGTGTTTCGGGCTTACATTGGTCGAAATTCAGATCTTTGCTCTTTGTTCACTTTTTTCATATATTTACATATGAAGACATACGTTGCTGCGTTAAACTCACAGCATTTCTTGGGGACAAAACCAATAAGCACTAGGGTTGTTCTAAGTATTTGTGTCAGATTCTGAGTTTTCTCCATCTTGTTTCTGCCTTGTACTTTCTTTTCCTGATTACGTTCATATTCTTGGAGGTGGAAATTCTTTCCAAATTATTTGTTGTTTTTATTAGTATTCTGTGTACAATTAGAAAAATTAGGCAGATATTTTTCTTTCTGGTGGGTGCTCATAACGTTTGATTTATTAGAAAATGCACTTGGTTTCCCTTTTTGTCAAGCCCTGTGATGTGGGGATCTCTAAAGATCCATCTTCTTTGTTTGTTATTATTTTTCATATTTGTCACTGTTTATTATAATGAGTTCTCTATGGACACGTGTGGAGAGACTTGGACTTTAGTCCTTGGTCCTCTTTAATTAGTGTATTCGTAATAGTTGGTTTTAACTGGCAGGTCATATTACATACTTTAGTAACGAGTATGTTCATGTTTATTTACTCATCCAGTGGGCCATATATATCAAGTATAATGATAATAGGAGTGATAATGACGATCACAAGATGGAGTATAGTATAGGATTTGGTGAAGTTGTTAGTGATCAATTGTCCAGTTCCGGTCATGATTGAGGGTCCAATTTTGCCAAACTTACGTGGTGGATAAGTAATTTCTATGGAGAAGGGAAAAGTTTCTCTGATAGTGTTGTTTTGAAGGTGAAAAAATAGACATTTATGACACTGCACACTAATACTCTTTCAGGATAATTTGGATAACGTTTTCTCCCTTCTATGAAAATGGAATTTAGTTATAAGACAAAAACTATTTAACTTATAATTTTGAGCTGATATGGGTAATGAAATGCTGGAATTTGCACTATGATCGACAATATTGTTCTGGCATAGTTGCAACAAGTCCTGTTGGCCCATGGTGCAAATGTGTGGGTGATTAATGCATATTGTAAACCCTCAACTTCTTCATCTTTCTTTCTGTTTGTTGGGATCATTTGTCTTGAAGTTGGATTAAGAGCAGATAGGTTCTAAAATTGCATTTTCCCGGCAGTGTTATATGGGCTTTGTGATGTAAAATTAGGTAACTGATAATAATAAAGTAAGTTCTACTAGTGCCTAGGTATTTACCTTTGGTGGGGGAGCTATTTCATAAAAAATATGCAAAACAGAATTGTATTGGTCGCTCTGTTATGAAATTTGAATTTATAGCTCTTGAGTTAGCAGGTCAAGAAGTTGATTGGTTGTTGGAAGATGTGGCCTTGTCGGGGGCCACCTGTACTGGTCTCCCTGCACAGTGATTGCCAAGCTGCCTTTGGGATTGCCAAGAATTATGCATACAATGGCAAGAGAAGACATATTAGCATCCAACACGATGGAATGAAGAGCTCCTGAAGAATGGGATAATCTCCCTGGATTATGTGAGATCCAAGAGGAACTTGACAGATCCTCTTACAAAGGGATTAATGAGGAGGATTATCCTTGATACTTCAAAAACAATATAACTCAATCCCGTAGATTGATGGACTATGGTGATAACCATATGAGAAAGCACTAATCTAAGTGCACAAATCCATAGCCCTATGTTTTGGGTGGTCCTAACAAGGACTTGATGGATGATCCTGACAAATTATTGGTCAAGTAGATAGTTTCATAGCACAGTTGTTGAGTGGTCTGTAGTAATATAAATTTGATGAAACAATCTAGATGAGTGTGAAGGTGGGTCACCTTCTATGAATGAGAAGGAATTCGTTCTAGAGCACTCATCAGAACTCAAGGTGCTAAGTGCATGACCATAAATAGCGCTCCAAGTATATCACGGAATAGCAGACTGAAGGACAAGCGGATCCGCCCGGGAGCGCGAGCGGAAGCGAGAAAAGCGAGAAAAGTGCGTAAATTTAAATCAAATTCAAAATACGCGAATCCCAAGGGTGCTCAACCGGGCATTCGATGTACGATGTGTAAATATTAAAACATATATTTAAACACATAGAGCATAGATATACAAATGAAATCAATCAAAGCGTAATAAACCGTTACCTTTGATTGTTTAGCGTATGCTACCAGCTACTAGCGTTGTTCCTTCTCCGGAATGCTCACAAAATCCAAACGTATGGATTCTCCAAAGGTGATCCACACCACACCGGAAGAAACACACGTTCTTCTTGCTAGAAAAGAACGGGTTTAGGAAGGAATCGGTTTAAGAGAAGAACACTATGAATTAGTGTTCTCTTAAACTTACTTTGTTCTTCTTCTTGATTCAAAATAAAGTGAAGAACTCAAGTGTAAGAGAGGGAGGGAGCACGAAATTTTGAGAGAGAGGAGAGGATTTTTGTCTTCTCTTTTTCCTAGAAAAAGATGAATTATGAATCACTTATGCTAGGTGTTGTATATTCTAATATATATATACATAATTAATGTGATTATTGGAATGTGTCTAGGTTCATCCAAGGATGTCTAGATTCATTTCAATCAATCACCATCAATTCTTCAATCAAGTCTACCAAAATTTATGGTATGATCAAATCATACCAAAAGGGAAGAGCTTGATTGGAGTTGATTTGTCTCTTTCCAAAAGAGATAAGTCAACATACCACCTAGCATGAAACATGGCTGATTTTGCTTCCTCCAAGGGAGCGTGTTGGCCATGTTTGATTAAGGAAAGAAGTCCAACTTCTTCCCATTCCAAATTAGGAATTATTTCTCCTCTCGGTTATAATTTAACGGACCGAGTTTTATCGTAATCCAATTACGACGAACCTAATATTAAATCCAATTTAATGTCCACTTAAATTATTCCCGTTGATCTTTTAATCCAATTAAAAGATCCAACGTCTCAACATCTCAACTTTCCATATTTAATCGAAAATCCAATTTACCGATTAAATGAAAGCCCGATACAATATCGGCCCGTCCATCCAATGGACTTTCCCTTAAGTAATCCAATTACTTATTTTATCCTTCGAGATTGACTCCAAGTCGATCTCTCAACCTCCTCGGTGATTTGTGTGTGACCCTTTAGGTTCACCCTCAGCTAGACTTGGGCCCGTGTCCCACAAGGGCCCGTTACCATGGGTGGCCGTCTAGCAACGGTCCATGGCACTAGAGACTAGGTGAATTGGCGTGAACATTTAGGCACCGATTCCGTACGGGTACTATCCTTCCGTCTACCGTCTCCCGGCCTTAGTCTAGGGTATGGAATTGAGCGTCGGTTCCCATCCTTGACTAGGCATCTATGCTTAATACTCGAGACTACGTATGCTTCATTGCATCGACACAGGAAACCATTCCCTGTTCGACCAACCACTGTGGCCACAGCTTCAAACAACATATACGTGTCTCCGAGTGCATAGGAGATACCTCTGTCATATACTGACAGGGGACGGATCCTCTTCTTGGAATCCACCGTCCTCGCTACACATTCTGACTGCACTGGACAAGGCTTATAATGATCATCTTATAGAATGATCACCTCTCGCCAGATCCAAGATACAGCCGTCTTGTGCACGTGACTGCCATGATTCCTCAAGTCTGAGGATTACTCCCGTACTATCGGAACCGGGGAATCCCATCATACCGACCAAGCCTCCAAGGCTTCCATATGATGATCCCCGCGAGTCAGTCCAGTCGGCTCGACCCCAGTCGACCAACCCATTAAGACCGTGTAGGCGTCCTACGCCTGTCGCCGATGAAACACGGCACTCATCCAATGAACACGACTCTTGATGCAAGTCTCAATAGGACTCTCGATGCTCTGTCTCGAGGTCCTCGACTTGGAACGTTTCAGACCCAACTCTTAATCAGTTGGTTTCATGACCACCATCCAATGCGTGGCCCAACTGCACGAGTTGTTATCCATGGTCTGTGGGCTTTGTTGCGATATAAGTTAAACACCATTTTAACAAATGTAAGATGAGCGCAACAAAGAAGGTACCATTGGTGACGAATACTCATCTTATTCATCACATAATAATATTACATTCACATTAAGTTGTCGGATAGGTTACAAATTGCCAAACCTATTGGCTTTCTGGTCACCTATTCCAACAATCTCCCACTTGACCTAAAGCCAATCACCCATTGACCTCGAACCTCTTATTCAGATGGTGAGTATGGGCAACTTGCAACATGGGCTTAGCAAGTGGATCTGCTATGTTTTCTGCGGAGCTGACTCGGTCCAACCGAACGTCACTCCTGCTATCCATCTCTCTAAGAGATGGTAGCGTCTAAGAATATGCTTGGATCGTAATGAGATCTCGGTTCCTTTGCTAGCGCTATCGCCCCGTTGTTATTATAAAAGATAATTACAGGCTTAGCAATGCTAGGTACTACATCCAACCCTTGGATGTAGCTCATCAACCAAACCACTCCTTAGCAGCTTCCAAAGCCGCTATGTATTCAAAACTCTATGGTGGAGTCCGCCGTGGTAGCCTACTTAGAACCCTTCCAAGTAACCACGCCACCATTAAGTCTGAACACATAACCAGACTGAGACTTGGCATCATCGTCATCCAACTGGAAGCTAGCGTCGTTATAGCCTTCCAGTATCAACTCTCCACCGCCGTAGATCAAGAACATATCCTTAGTCCTATTCAGGTACTTCAGGATAGTCTTGACTGCACTCCAGTGTGCCTCCCCGGCACACGACTGATATCGACTTGTTACGCTCAAAACGAAAGCCACATCAGGTCTAGTGCATTGAACAACATACTGTATGCTGCCTACGGCTGAAGCATAGGGGATGTCCAACATCCGTTTAAGCTCCTCATCAGTCTTAGGAGACTGCTTCTTGGATAACTTAATTCCATGCCTCATTGGAAGGAATCCTCGTTTTGAGTTCTCCATCTTGAATCTCTTCAAGACTTTCTCAATGTACGAGGACTGGGCATTCCTAACATCCTTTTAGATCTATCCCTGTAGATCTTGATGCCAAGGATGTAGGATGCCTCGCCTATATCCTTCATGGAGAATTGCATCGACAGCCAGGCTTTAGTGGTACCCAACATCTTAGCATCATTCCCAATGAGCAAGATGTCATCCACGTAAAGCACCAGAAACGCAACTGAGCTCCCACTGATCTTCTTGTATACACAAGGATCGGACTCGTTCTTGATGAAATCATATCCCCGTATGACTTCATCAAAACGTATGTTCCAGCTTCGGGTTTAACCCCTTTTGGTGGATCTGCTAGGGTCCAAACCTTGTTTGTACCCATCGAGTCCATCTCGAATTTCAGGGCCTCAAGCCACTTGTCCGAATCGATATCCGACATCGCTTCTCCGTACATCTTTGGATCATTATCCAACTGACCGGTCAGGGCCAGAAATCCATACCTATCAGGTGCATGGGATACTCTGGCTGACCTACGGAGGACTGGAACAATATTAGTGGGAACCACTGGCTCAGATGTCACTGCCGCCTCATGGGGTGCCTCACTTGATTCCTCAAGGAGCACCTCATCGCGTCGACTATCCGATGGAAAACCTTTTTCCAAGAACACTGCGTTTCGCGAGACAAAAACCTTTTGCTCGGAGGGATCATAGAAATAATACCCCGCAGTTTCTTTCGGATAGCCGATGAACCTGCATAAACTAGACCTCGAGTCCAGTTTATCTCCCACTAATCTCTTGACATATGCGGGGCAACCCCACACTTTCAAGTATTTGTAGGAGGCAGGCTTGCCATGTCATATCTCATATGGCGTCTGGGATACCCTTTTAGATGGCGCCAAGTTCAAAACTTTGGCCGCCGTCTCAAGAGCGTATCCCCAGAAGGAAAGGGGGAGTTCGGTAAAACTCATCATGGATCGGACCATGTCCAACAGGGTCCGATTCCTCCTTTCAGACACACCATTAAGCTGCAGTGTTCCAGGAGGGGTCCACTGAGAGAGAATCCCATTCTCTTTTAGATAATCAGTAAACTCACCACTCAAATACTCTCCACCTCGGTCCGACCGAAGGGCTTTGATCTTTCGACCGGTTTGGTTCTCTACTTCAAGTCTGTATTCCTTAAACCTTCCAAAGGCTTCAGACTTGTACCTCATCAGGTAAACATAACCATACCGTGAGTGATCATCAGTAAAGATTATGAAGTACGAGTACCCACCTCTAGCCTGAGTATTTAGTGGACCACAGACATCTGTATGGATCAAATCCAACAGACCACTGGCTAGCGTACTTTGTCCAACAAAGGGTTTCTTGGTCATCTTTCCCTTTAGACAGGATTCGCAGGTCGGTAGGTTGTCCAAATCGTCTATTTCTAGACTCTTTGAGTCCACCAACCTTCTTATCCTTTCTTTAGAGATATGACCTAACCTCGCATGCCATATCTGTACGTTATTATGATCATCACGTTTTCGTTTGTGTTCTGCAGTCATAATCCAATTAGACTGTTGAAGTATGTACAGACTGTTGACCAATGTACCAAGCAAATGAGAAATACCATCTTTGATAATGAAAAAAACCAGTTTTATTGATGGTAAATTCATATCCCTCCTTATCAAGGACCGAGATGGAAACAATGTTTTTAATCATGCTAGGTACAAAGAAACAGTCGTTCAGTACAATCCTAACATGACTACTAATGGCTAACTCTAGTGATCCTACGGCCTCCGCAGCAACGGCCTTGCCATCGCCTAGCCTCAGGATCATCTCATCCTTGGTTAGCCTTCTGCTTCTTTGCAGTGCCTGCAAATCATTGCAGATGTGAGCACCACACCCGGTATCCAATACCCATGAAGCAGAACTAGTAATCATATTAACTTCAACCACAAACACACCTGGGTTGGAGAGGAGTTGTGGGCACTTCCTCTTCCAATGCCCTTTCCCTTGGCAATGTATGCAGACATCATTTGCCTTGGACCCCTGAGAACCACGGGCCTTCCCTTTCCCTTTGCTCGGTCCAACCGGAGCAACAGGGACGCCCGGAGCGTGAGCAGGGGCCACAACCGTCTTCCCTTTGCCCTTCTTCCTCTTCCAGCGTCCGGCCCTCTTGCCATTCGCCTTGGAGGTCGAAGCCTCTCCTATCAATACCGCCGGCACCGACTTGTGGGTCGTTGCCTCGTATTGGACCAGCATGTTGATCAACTCATGAATAAACTTCTCAAGTCCGTTCATGTTATAGTTTACAACAAACGGGTCATAGGATGGAGGAAGCGACTGGAGGATCACGTCAATGTACGTGTCATTGTTAAGCCCAGCTTTAAGGTCCTCGAGTTTCTCCACTAGGGAGAGCATCTTGACCCCATGACTCTGTACAGACGCTCCTTCAGCGAGCTTGGTGCCAAAGAATGCTTTTGTGGCGGCATATCTAATATGCCTATCCGGAACCGCATAAACCTCGTTCATGCGGAGCATTATGGCGGAGACGTTGTCCAGCCTCTCATACTGCTTTTGGATGTCGTTAGACATTGAAGCCAGTATGATACTGCGTACTTTCCAGTTGTCCTCATGCCATTTCTCGAACGTCAAACGTTCTTCAGGCGTGGACCCCTCCAGTAAGTTGCTCGATGGCGGCTCGTCCAAGACATAGCCTTGGTACTCGAAACCGAGAACAATCCTCAGGTTTCTCAACCAGTCCGAGTAGTTCGTTCCGTTGAATTTGTTAGTCTCAAGAATCATGGTTAACGGGTTCTTAGACATATCTACATTAATGAAAATGTAAAGCAGAAATTAGCAGATGATGGTAATATTATTGTTCAAGTTAAAGACTTGGTCTTTTAGTCTTTAACCCTCCCACTATTTATACGAAAGTCCGCCACTCTCAAGCGGAGTTTCGGGAAACCATTTCCTAGTGGGCTTGGGATCCACAAGCGTAATCTCCATGCCCCGCTTTTACGATTCACATGAAGAAGACCTTGTGGGAGATATCCAATATCATTCTCATCCAATTAGATTCCCAAGATATTTTGCCTCACCTATTCACATGGTCTTGAGGACTCCAAGCGAACCATGTTACTCAGTGTTGGGCCCGACCCATCAACAAAATCATGCCTCAAACTGTCGCCCCCCATGACTCGTGAGACAGGGAAACAGCGAGCGCAGTCTTTTTGTTCACAACAATAGTGCAGCTTTCCCCTAGTCCAAGTGTGCCACGACTCGTGAGACCACACTTGGGTAGTGGTAGCTTCCTCACCACATTGCTGTGGATGGAAGGCTCGGACAGACCAAAATACCATTTTGATCCAAGTCCGTTCTGGGCCTAATATTTAATTTGGTCTAACCAAATAAGAGTTGTGTGTGACCGAGACCTCATCACATTATTGTGTTTTAGCATGCATAAATATCCAATATTTAAAGCGATAAATAAAAAACGCCGCATGCATAAAACATAGCATACCCCTGTTAGGATGATCACAAGCCCAACCTATGCGACCCACTAAGCCCGCAGTGAATCTATGGTCTGTCTAGGGTGGTCCTAAATTATTACAATAATAATAAACCCATTGTCATTCCAACGGGCCTTGAAGTGCTTCTTGTTTCACGCCTTGATGCTCCTCCTTGGGGTCTCCGACTCCAATTGCTTGTTAAAATTGAAACCTCACCAATCCTATCTACTCTCATTACAACTGAAAGTAATACATCGGTAATAAAGAAAACAAGCCTTAACATCATGAGGCTGAACATACGGGAGATGATAGTCCCAAAAACAAGAGCCACGCAGGCCCCACCCAACAGAAAATAAATAAACATTCATTCATCCATACACAAGGTCTAGGGCTTTGTGATCATCCCATGTTGATTCCATCAACTCACATAACATAATTATTCCAAATAATCATGCATAAATAACCAATGGATATTCCAAAGACCCAAGTGATGTCCAACATCACAAAAGCATAAATATACAAATAATATGCAAAATTCAAATTTTAAATTTAATGGACATTTTAAACAATGCATCCAATGCATGTATTAATCCCAAATTAATTAAGTAAATTTAATTCAAGGAATAATCCAATTATCCCAAAATCAAAAATGCAAAATTAACATATTTTTAGAATATTGTGCAGAAAATACAAAAAATCGAATTTTCCGGAAAAAGTCGAAAAATGGCACAAAACGGCCCAGCCGTTGTGCTGGCCGGCCGCCCGCGCGCAGAGGGCAGCGCGCGCGCGCTGTGCCGCTCGCTGGCCCTCGGTCAGCAGCGGCCGGCTGCGCACAGCGCGCGCGCCTGTGCGCAGCGTCAGCGCGCATGGCGCGCGCGCAGGCGCCCGCCTGCGCGCGGCCACTGCCGGCCCGACCAATTTTTTTTTTTTTTTTGTGTTTTTCAAAACTGTTTCAGCACAATAACATTAATATTATTCTAAAAATAAGCATGCAATTTTAGATCCAATCTAACAAAATTAAGCATGCCAAAAGTCCATTAAATCCAAACAATTGAATCATCATATTATTCATATATTTATGTAATCTAACATGCCAATAAAGCCATTTAAAAGCAAGTTGATCATGCCAAACACATAGATCTATGCCCCTTACATCGAACCGGGCTCTGATACCACTTGAAGGACAAGCGGATCCGCCCGGGAGCGCGAGCGGAAGCGAGAAAAGCGAGAAAAGTGCGTAAATTTAAATCAAATTCAAAATACGCGAATCCCAAGGGGTGTACCCTTGGGTGCTCAACCGGGCGTTCGATGTACGATGTGTAAATATTAAAACATATATTTAAACACATAGAGCATAGATATACAAATGAAATCAATCAAAGCGTAATAAACCGTTACCTTTGATTGTTTAGCGTATGCTCCCGGCTACTAGCATTGTTCCTTCTCCGGAATGCTCACGAAATCCAAACGTATGGATTCTCCAAAGGTGATCCACACCACACCGGAAGAAACACACGTTCTTCTTGCTAGAAAAGAACGGGTTTAGGAAGGAATCGGTTTAAGAGAAGAACACTATGAATTAGTGTTCTCTTAAACTTACTTTGTTCTTCTTCTTGATTCAAAATCAAGTGAAGAACTCAAGTGTAAGAGAGGGAGGGAGCACGAAATTTTGAGAGAGAGGAGAGGATTTTTGTCTTCTCTTTTTCCTAGAAAAAAGATGAATTATGAATCACTTATGCTAGGTGTTGTATATTCTAATATATATATACATAATTAATGTGATTATTGGAATGTGTCTAGGTTCATCCAAGGATGTCTAGATTCATTTCAATCAATCACCATCAATTCTTCAATCAAGTCTACCAAAATTTATGGTATGATCAAATCATACCAAAAGGGAAGAGCTTGATTGGAGTTGATTTGTCTCTTTCCAAAAGAGATAAGTCAACATACCACCTAGCATGAAACATGGCTGATTTTGCTTCCTCCAAGGGAGCGTGTCGGCCATGTTTGATTAAAGAAAGAAGTCCAACTTCTTCCCATTCCAAATTAGGAATTATTTCTCCTCTCGGGTATAATTTAACGGACCGGGTTTTATCGTAATCCAATTACGACGAACCTAATATTAAATTCAATTTAATGTCCACTTAAATTATTCCCGTTGATCTTTTAATCCAATTAAAAGATCCAACGTCTCAACATCTCAACTTTTCATATTTAATCGAAAATCCAATTTACCGATTAAATGAAAGCCCGATACAATATCGGCCCGTCCATCCAATGGACTTTCCCTTAAGTAATCCAATTACTTAGTTTATCCTTCGAGATTGACTCTAAGTCGATCTCTCAACCTCCTCGGTGATTTGTGTGTGACCCTTTAGGTTCACCCTCAACTAGACTTGGGCCCTTGTCCCACAAGGGCCCGTTACCATGGGTGGCCGTCTAGCAACGGTCCATGGCACTAGAGACTAGGTGAATTGGCGTGAACATTTAGGCGCCGATTCCGTACGGGTACGATCCTTCCGTCTACCGTCTCCCGGCCTTAGTCTAGGGTATGAAATTAGGCGTCGGTTCCCATCCTTGACTAGGCATCTATGCTTAATACTCGAGACTACGTATGCTTCATTGCATCGACACAGGAAACCATTCCCTGTTCGACCAACCACTGTGGCCACAGCTTCAAACAGCATGTACGTGTCTCCGAGTGCATAGGAGATACCTCTGTCATATACTGATAGGGGACGGATCCTCTTCTTGGAATCCACCGTCCTCGCTACACATTCTGACTGCACTGGACAAGGCTTATAATGATCATCTTATAGAATGATCACCTCTCGCCAGATCCAAGATACAGCCGTCCTGTGCACGTGACTGCCATGATTCCTCAAGTCTGAGGATTACTCTCGTACTATCGGAACCGGGGAATCCAATCATACCGACCAAGCCTCCAAGGCTTCCATATGATGATCCCCGCAAGTCAGTCCAGTCGGCTCGACCCCAGTCGACCAACCCATCAAGACCGTGTAGGCGTCCCACGCCTGTCGCCGATGAAACACGACACTCATCCAATGAACACGACTCTTGATGCAAGTCTCAATAGGACTCTCGATGCCCTGTCTCGAGGTCCTCGACTTGGAACGTTTCATGATCACCATCCAATGTGTGGCCCAACTGCACGAGTTGTTATCCATGGTCTGTGGGCTTTGTTTGCGATATAAGTTAAACACCATTTTAACAAATGTAAGATGAGCGCAACAAAGAAGGTACCATTGGTGACGAATACTCATCTTATTCATCACATAATAATATTACATTCACATCAAGTTGTCGGATAGGTTACAAATTGCCAAACCTATTGGCTTTCTGGTCACCTATTCCAACAATGACTTCAAGGAAAACAATACGTGTTGTGGGGGTCTCAACTTAAGTTATCGAAAGTTCAAGATTTATTTCACTTTCGTTTAGCTGAGTTATTGCCTCATCTCACTACGCATTAATTCAATCGAAAGATATTAATGGTTAAGTATATTTCTTCCTTCAGTAAGAAAATCGTATTTTTCAATTAGTTAGTCATTCGTGGGGGAATGTAGGAAATGAATACTAGAAAGCTAAAATATCCTACAATTTTCAACCCATGATTTTTTACCCAAAAACAGTGTGACCAAGTCTCTTCATTTAATAAAATCAAAGACCAAGTCTTCCCTACATCCTTTTGATTTGATAAACTAGATACACCCTATCAGGTTGGTTGAGGAAAATCGGGGTTGAAGTAGCTGAAAAACTGAGGCCTCATTCTCTATAAATAGCATACCTCTCTTCTTCGTTCAATATATTGAATCTAAATTCTCTCATCTCTTCTGTATGCTTCTCCTCTCGTCTTCTCTTAGTGATACTAGTCTGCTATTCCAACTCTCTGCCACGAGTGCACGTGTTAGAGAGTAACTGTGTGAACCTTGGGGAGCGAACGATTCTAATGATTGCACCACGGTCATACTGAAATTTAGCTTTCAGGGCAGTGGTTTTTTTCACGACACAGCTTTACAGATTCAAATTTTCTAACATCTTTACATAATGTATTTAAATATTAATACTTTTCATTTTACTAAAAATATACTAATTAAATAACAAAATATACATAGTATTTGAAACTTACAAAATAATTTATTTCAATGTCTAAAGTATGATAATTTGCAATGGTTATTTTCAAGATGTTCAGTAAATAAATTAGTAAGAGTTCGATATTAAGTTTTGTATAAGTTTGCACTAATACGTATAGTAAGTTGTTTGATGTCATGCAAAAAGTCAAGATTTGTGAGAGTAGGTAGGTACAGAGATTAAAATTTAGGATATTACACTTTTGGTCTATATACTTTGGGTCAAAATCAATTTTGGTTCTGAAAATTTTGAAATATGATTTCGGTCTCTAATTATTACAAATTGTTACGATTTTAGGTCCCTAAAATTTTAAAGACACAATTTCGGTCCCTAATCTTTATAAATCATTATGATTTTGGTCTATCCGGTTCCCTCCTAACTTAATATTTTTTATTTTAAAGGTTGGACAGAAATGTCATAACAATTCGTAAAAATTAGGGACCAAAATTGTGCCTCGAAAAATTTAGGGACCAAAATCAAGTTTGACCCAATGAATAGGGACCAAAAGTATAATTTATTGTTAAAATTTATGAGCAAACTATTTGTGTCTATTCTTTGGTCCATCACAAGCTAATTCAACGGAGATAAAATCAAATTATAGGCAATCAATAAGTATAATATCAAGTAAAAATTTGACTTCAGGACGGAAATTCAACATGACAAAAAGAATCAATTATTCATTAAAAAGTAGCTCGATTATCTTAAAGTATCTATAAAAATTAACGGGCATGAATCCAAGTACTAAATTTTTTTGTATTATGTTTATTATTGCTAATTTATGTTATGTTTGTACCATCATGAATTTCTTATTATATATTTGTGTTGCTACCTTATAATTTAGAAATATGTATATATCTTGTTACTTATTTATTAGTTTCAGATATTGTTACTTTTTTCATAGAGGGAATTAAAGGTTTTACTAATACGTTTTTGTTCTTAATTTCAGAAACTTCATTAAATGATCATTTATGAGAATTGTACTTTTTTTAGAAGAGTTTATTCCACAGGGTAATAGGATAAAATCTTTTAAATAATTTATTTTAATATATTTTGGTTTTACTAAAATATATTAATTGAATAAGGAAATATATATATATATAGTATTTAAAATTGATAAAATAATTTTTCTCAATGTGTAATAATATAATAATATTCTATTGTTATTTTCGAAACGTTCTATAAATAAACTTAGTAAAGAATTCAATATTGAGTTTTGTATAAATAAATTTTCACTATTGTATATAGTAAGACGGTCAATTAAATATGACATATATATCATTATGAAATTTAAAAATTTATGAAAATATTATTGAATTTCTAAATTTTTTCATTGGCCACTATTCCGTTTAAAATTTATGTTTCAAAATTTCATTTATCATCTTCTCCATATGAATTTTAGTATATTTTTTAGTGAAATAATTTTTAAATGTTGCTCTATCAAAATTTTAACATTAAATATAGTAAGCTTCATAGATTTGCATTTATTGGAATACAAAATGACGATCATACTTGATAAATGTATGAATTCTTCCATTTCAATTTCAATTTTTATTTATAATTGTGTCTAGAAAATAACAAGACGTATTTACTCTTATGTATTTGCTCTTATTATTAATTTTGAGTATTTACTTATATTGTCACTATCTTTTATTTTCTAATTTAAAAGTTCAGGATAGAAAATTCAACCTGACATGCAGAAGGAATTATTCATTAAAAAGTAATTTTGATCATTTTACAGATATATGATAATCAATGGACACATACCCAATTACAAGAATTTTTTTTTATTATGTATACTATTGTTATTATATTTTATGTTTGTAGCATTTTGAATTTCTTATTATATATGTATTTTAGCATACAATTTAGAAATATAATACTTTTTATTAGTTTCAAATAGTATTAAATTTATTTTTTGTGAAAGAAATAAAACAATGATACTAATTCTTTTATCTTTTTTCTTTCATAGACATGATTACAAAAGTGGTAATTTAACTATGAATTGTATTTTTTCTAAGAGGAATCAGTTTATATCATAGGGCAAATATGATAATATATTATAGATAATGTATAAATATTAATACTTTTCATTTTACTAAAAATATATTAATTCCATAAGAAAATACACATAGTATTCGAAATATATAAACTAATTTATTTCAATGTCTAAAGTATGATAATTTGTAGTAGTTATTTTCAATATGTTCAGTAAATAAACTTGGTAAGAATTCAACATTAATTTTTCTACAAATAAGTTTGTACTATTATATATAGTAAGTTGTATAAAAATATATGATAAAGTTTTATTTTTATTATGTTTGATGGCGTGCAAAAAATCAAGATGGTGACGGTCCATGGCACTAGAGACTAGGTGAAATATTCGGGGATGAACATTTAGGTTCTAACAGTACACTTGTCCTTTTGTCTACGGTCTCACCACTTAGGGTCTAAGGCACGAAAAATGCAGGTACCCATTTTGGACCTAAGTGTCGGTCTGTCCTTACTAAATGCCGCAAGGGAATCCTTCCCTTCTGTTCAGTTACTGTGGCCACAGATTTTAGGGACAAGACACAGAGCATACGTGAGACTCAACTGTCAATGCCTTTTGACAGGAGACAGATCCTTTCTTGGAAACTACTGTCACTCTGTATACCAGAGCTGCACTAGACATGGCTTATGACTACTCAAGTGCTTCTTGGCAATCTCTCACCATATCTAAGATACAGACCTGACATACAGGTAAACTCAACAGTTCCTCAAGTCAAAGGACTTGACCTGTACCGTTGGAACCGGGAATACACGTCATACCTTGCTGACCATACTCAAGGTCCTCCGTAAGACGGTTCCCGTGAGTCACCTCAGTCAGCTGCTTCCTAGCAGGCTAACCCACTAACACTGCTTAGACGACCTTCGTCACCCTTCGATGAAACACGACAGCAGATGCTTAGTGCAAGTCACAAAGGGAATCTCGATATCCATTTTCGAGATTCCTTGACTTGGAGATTTCCGGACTGATTCGGCAAGACTGATTTCATGGACCTACCTCCAAGCGTAGTCCCAGTCCCCGAAATAGATTCTCAGTCCGTGGGTTTTGTTTGCGTAGCGAACAGATATGTAAAAAGCAAGTAGAAGTGAACGCAAACAAAGTAATGCCATATGAATTTCACTTCTTTATTCATAAATGATTTATCAAAACACACTGAAATTGTCTAGACATAGGTTACATTTTCCTGCCAAGATTGGCTACATGGTCACCTATTCTAACAATCTCCCACTTGACCTTTAAAGCCAATCGCCCATATGTCTAATCCCCATCTTCTCAAGATGTTGCGTATGAGCGCTCTGCGACATAGGCTTTGTCAACGGATCTGCTGAGTTGACTCGGTCCATCCGAACGTCACCTCTTTCTACCATTTCTCTAAGAAGATGGTAGCGTCTAAGAATGTGTTTGGAACGGTGATGGGATCTCGGTTCCTTTGCTTGCGCTATTGCACCATTGTTATCACTGAAGATGACAACAGGCTCGGCGATGCTAGGTACCACACCCAACTCTTGGATGTAGTTTCTCATCCAAACCGCTTCCTTAGCAACTTCTGAAGCTGCTATGTATTCAGCCTCTGTGGTGGAGTCAGCAGTGGTTGCTTGCTTGGAACTTTTCCAAGCCACTACCCCTCCATTTAGCTTGAATACGTAACCCGATTGAGATTTTGCATCATCGTCATCAGACTGGAAGCTAGCGTCGCTAAAGCCTTCCAGGATCAGATCTCCATTGCCATAGACTAAGAACATTTCCTTAGTCCTCCTTAGGTACTTAAGGATGCCCGTAACAGCATTCCAATGTGCCTCTCCTGCACAGGACTGATATCTGCTTGTCACGCTCAAAGCGTACGCAATGTCAGGCCTATTGCAGTGGACCGCATATTGGATGCTACCTACGGCAGAAGCATAGGGGATGACTTTCATCATTTCAAGTTCCTCATCAGTCTGTGGGGACTGTTTCTTGGACAACTTGATCCCATGCCTCATGGGAAGGAATCCTCGTTTGGAGTTGTCCATTCGATATCTCTTTAGGACTTTCTCCATATACGAGTTTTGGGTGAGCCCTAACATCCTTTTATATCTGTCCCTGACAATCTGGATGCCTAGGATGTAGGAGGCTTCACCCAAGTCCTTCATGGAAAACTGGGTTGACAACCATACTTTTGTGTCTCCTAACATTCTTACGTCATTACCAATGAGTAGAATGTCATCCACATAAAGCACTAGGAGCACTATTGAGCTCCCACTGACCTTCTTGTATACACAAGGGTCAGATTCGTTCTTGATGAAGTCATATCCCCGTATTACTTCATCAAAGTGAATGTTCCAACTTCGGGAGGCTTGTTTGAGGCCATAGATGGACTTCTGGAGACGACAGACCTTCTATTCTTTTCCAGTGATCGTGAAACCCTCCGGCTGATCCATATAGATCTCTTCTTCAACGAAACCGTTGAGGAAGGCCGTTTTCACGTCCATCTGCCATATCTCATAGTCATACCATGCTGCTATGGCGAGCAGGATCCGAATGGACTTAGCCATGGCTACTGGCGAGTAGGTATCCTCAAAATCGACCCCGGGTCGTTGAGTGTATCCCTTAGCTACAAGCCTAGCCTTAAAGGTTGTGACTTCTCCATCAACGCCAAGTTTGCGCTTGTAGACCCACTTACAGCCCACTGGGTTAACACCTTTCGGTGTATCTACAAGTCTCCAGACTTGGTTCTCGTTCATGGAGTCCATTTCGGTTTTCATGGCCTCAAGCCATTTCCCAGAGTCGATGTCAGACATCGCTTCTCCATATGTCTTAGGATCGTTATCCAAAAGACCGGTCGCACTTAGAAAGCCGTACCTCACTGGAGGTCTGGACTCTCTAGTAGACCTACGAAGAATGGGAACGTCAGTGGTGACTGTGGGCGCTGACTGTATCGGAGCCGGCGATTCAGGGACCGCGGCTGGCTGTTCCTGAGGCTATCCTTCATGCCTAGCATGTTGGACTCCTCGAGGTTGGTCAGCCCTTCGGGTGTCTATCCTGAATCCTCTAAGTGAGGGTTCCGTGGCTAACTCTGATGGCTGGATTCCATCGCTTGATTCCTCAAGGATCAGCTCATCAAGTTGGACATCCTCTGGGAAGCCTTGTTCCAAGAATACTGCATTCCTTGAAACAAATACCTTTTGTTCCAAGGGGTCATAAAAGTAATAACCCGCAGTTTCTTTAGGGTATCCAACGAACCTGCATAAGCTAGACCTAGATTCTAGCTTATCTCCCACTAACCTCTTGACGTATGCGGGGCTACCCCACACTTTCAAGTAGTTGTAGGATGCAAGCTTGCCGTGCCATATCTCATATGGCGTTTGGGTCAATGCACTGGTAGGCGCCAAATTCAGTAACTTGGCCGCCGTTTCTAGTGCATAGCCCCAAAAGGATAAGGGCAATTTGGTAAAACTCATCATGGACCGAACCATGTCCAACAGGGTTTGATTCCTCCTTTAGAGACACCATTCAATTGCGGTGTTCCGGGAGGTGTCCATTCTGATATTATACCATGTTCTTTTAGATAATCTAGGAACTCGGTACTAAGGTATTCACCGCCTCGGTCTGACCGTAGGACTTTAATTTTGCAATTAGTCTGGTTCTCCACTTCAAGTCTGAATTCTTTAAACCTCTCAAGAGCTTCAGACTTGTACCTCATTAGGTAAACATAACCATACCGTGAATGATCATTGGTAAAGGTTATGAAGTAGGAGAACCCACCTCGGGTCTGTGTCCTTAGTGGTCCACATACGTCTGTATGGACCAAGTCCAACAGACCTGTGGCAAGCCTGCTTTGTCCTACAAAGGGCTTCTTGGTCATTTTCCCTCTTAGACAAGATTCACAAGTTGGTAGCTCACTCAAGTCCCCTACCTCTAGGTTCTTTGAGTTTGCCAACTTTTTCATCCTATCTTGGGATATGTGACCTAGCCTAGCGTGCCACAGTTGTGCGTTCCCGTTATTATCTAATTTACGTTTGTGTTGAGCGTTAAGAACGAAGTTCGTTTGTTGCAAGATATAGAGCCCGTTATTTAATGTACCAAGCAGATGAGCAATTCCACACCTCATCAAATAAAAGCAATTTTTATTGATTCTAAACTCACAACCACTATTGTCCAACAATGGAATGGAAATGATGTTTTTAATCATACTAGGTACAAAATAAACTTGCTCTATTTCTATGCTAATGCTATCACTAATCACTAGAGTGGCGGATCCTACTGCTTCTGCCGAGATGGCCTTACCATTCCCAAGCTTTAGGATCATTTCCCCGCTACCCAGTTTTCTGCTTCTTTTCAGTACCGTTGGAACCGGGAATACACGTCATACCTTGCTGACCATACTCAAGGTCCTCCGTAAGACGGTTCCCGCGAGTCACCTCAGTCAGCTGCTTCCTAGAAGGCTAACCCACTAATACTGCTTAGACGACCTTCGTCACCCGTCGATAAAACACGACAACAGATGCTTAGTGCAAGTCTCAAAGGGAATCTCGATACCCATTTTCGAAATTCCTTGACTTGGAGATTTCCGGACTGATTTGGCAAGACTGATTTCATGGACCTACCTCCAAGCGTAGTCCCAGTCCCCGAAATAGATTCTCAGTCCGTGGATTTTGTTTGCGTAGCGAACAGATATGTAAAAAGCAAGTAGAAGTGAACGCAAACAAAGTAATGCCATATGAATTTCACTTCTTTATTCATAAATGATTTATCAAAATACACTGAAATTGTCTAGACATAGGTTACATTTTCCTGCCAAGATTGGCTACATGGTCACCTATTCTAACAGCTTTTGTGTAACCTAACATTCTGATGTCATTCCCAATGAGCAGAATGTCGTCCACATAAAGCACTAGGAACACTATAGAACTCCCACTGACCTTCTTGTATACACAAGGGTCACACTCATTTTTGATTAAATTATATACTTGTATGACTTCATCAAAGTGAATGTTCCAACTACGGGATGCTTGTTGAGGACATAGATGGACTTTTAGAGACGGCAACTTTCTGCTCGTCTCTAACGACAGTTAATCCCTTTGGCTGATCCATATAGATGTCTTCCTCAACGAAACCGTTAAGAAACGCCGTTTTCACGTCCATCTGCCATATTTCATAGTCATACCATGCAACTATGGCAAGCATAATCCGAATGGACTTAGCCATGGCTACTAGTGAGTAGGTATCCTAAAAGTCGACCCCGGGTCGTTGAGTGTAACCTTTCGCCACTTGCCTGCCTTGAAGGTGGTTACTTCTCCATCGACACCAAGTTTACGCTTATAGACCCATTTGCACCCAATTGGTTTAACACCTTTGAGTGGGTCTACAAGTGTCCACACTTGGTTTGTGCTCATGGAGTCTATTTTGGCTTTCATGGCCTCAAGCCATTTTCCCCAGTCGATATCAGACATCGTGTCCCCGTATGTCTTAGGATCCTTATCCAACTGACTAGCCACGCCTAAGAAGCTATACCTCACGGGAGGGCGCGACACTCTGGCTGACCTACGAAAAATTAGAACGTCAGTGGTAACTGTGGTCGCAGACACGACAGGAGCCGATAGTCCAAGTACCGTGGTTGGCTCCTCGTGAGGTCGCTCGACATGCTGGGCCTGGAGAGGCTGTCCAACATGTTGAGCCTCACGAGGTGGCTCAATCCGTTGGTTACTTAACCTAAAACCTCTTAGTGAGGTATCCGTAGCTTCTGGCGCTGATGACTGATTTGTCTCACTTGATTCCTCAAGGAGCAATTCATCAAGGTGGACATTCATTGGAAAACCCTTTTCCAAGAACACTTCATTCCTCGAAACAAAGATCTTCTGTTCCGAGGGGTCATAAAAGTAATAACATGTAGTTTTCTTTAGATATCCAACGAACCTACACAAGCTAGATCTCGATTCTAACTTGTCTCCCACTAACCTCTTGACATATGCAGGGCTACCCCGCACTCTCAAGTATTTGTAGAAAGCAGGCTTGTCGTGCCATACCTCATATAATATTTGGGTCACGGCTCTGGACGGTGCCAAGTTCAATAACTTGGCTGTTGTTTCCAGTGCGTAGCCCCAAAAAGACAAGGGCAGTTCGGTGAAACTCATCATGGATCGGACCATGTCTAACAGGGTTTGATTCCTCCTTTTAGAGATGCCGTTTAACTGCAGTGTCTCAGGAGGTGTCCATTCAAAGACTATACCATTTTTCTGTTAGATAATCGAAAAATTCTCCACTAAGGTACTCGCCACCTCGGTCTAGCCATAGGACTTTAATTTTGCACCCGGTTTGATTCTCAACTTCAAGCCTAAAGTCATTAAACCTCTCAAGAGCTTCAGACTTGTACCTCATTAGGTAAACATAACCATACCATGAGTGATCATCGGTGAAGGTTATGAAGTAAGAAACCACCTCTGGCTTGTGTTCTTAGTGACCCACACACGTTCTGTTGGACCAAGTCCAACAGACCTATGGCAAGTCTATTTTATCCTACAAAGGGCCTTTTGGTCATTTTTCCTTTTAAGGGAGGATTCACAGGTTGGTAGGTTGCTCAAGCCCCCAACCTCTAGGTTCTTTGAGTCTACCAACCTCTTCATCCTTTCTTGAGAGATGTGACCTAGCCTTCCATGCCACAATTGTGCGTTCTCGTGGTTATCCACTTTGCGTTTGTGTTGAGCAGTCATGCTAAAATTAAACTTTTGAAGAATGTAGAGGTCGTTATTAAGTGTACCAAGCAGATGAGTAATTCCACATTTCATCAAATAAAAGTAATTTTTATTGACGAAAATTCATAACCACTATTGTCTAACAACGGAATGAAAATGATATTTTTGATCATACTAGGTACATAATAACAGTCCTCTTACTCTATGCTGACATGATCACTAACTACTAAGATGGCGTTTCCTACTGCTTCTGCAGCAACGGCCTTACCATCGCCAAGCTTTAGGACTATTTCGCCTTTACTTAGTTTTTTGCATCTTTTCAACACCTGCAAGTCATTGCAAATGTGAGCTCCACAGCCAGTATCCAATACCCAAGAGGCAGAGTAATGACCATATAAATCTCAACCACAAACGTACCTTGCTCGAAAAGGAATTTGGGACAATCCCTCCACCAATGCCCTTTCGCACGGCAATGAACGCATATGTCATTTGCCCTAGACTGTTGCTTTGAGTCAACCTTTCTCTTCTCCTTAACTTTCCCCATTTTGGCAACGGGAATGCTCCTAGCGTTTGCAGTGGCTGTGACGGCCTTTCCCTTTCTCTTCTTCCTTCTCCAACGTCTAGCACCCTTGCCTTTCGTTTTGAAAGTTGAAGCCTCTCCAATCAACACAGATGGCGCAGACTTCTTGGTCGTTGCCTCGTATTGGACCAACATACTAATTAACCCATGTATTCCCTTTTCAAATGCATTCATATTGTAGTTAATAATAAATTGATCGAAGGAGGGTGGGAGTGACTGAAATTGTCTAGACATAGGTTACATTTTCCTGCCAAAATTGGCTACATGGTCACCTATTCTAACAGAGAGTAGGTAGGTATAGAGATTAAAATTAGGGTATTACACTTTTGGTCTTATAGTTCGGGTCAAAATCAATTTTGGTCCTTGGAATTTTTGAAATATGATTTTGGTCTCTAAATATTATAAATTGTTACGATTTTGGTCCCTAAAATTTTCGAGGCACAATTTTAATTCCTGATCTTTCAAATTATTATGATTTTGCTCCATCCGGTTCCCTCCTAACGTAATATTTTTATTTTTAATAGTTGGATCGAAATATCATAACAATTTATAAAGATTAAGGATCAAATCATGCCTCAGAAAATTTAGGGACCAAAATCAACTTTGACCCAATGTATAAGGACCAAAACTGTAATATACTGTTAAAATTTATGAGCAAATTATTTGTTTTTTATTCTTTGGTCCATCAAAAGCAAAGGCCAAAATGCATAAAACCCCCCTGTGTTTTGAAAAGTCAGCTAAAACCCCTCCTGTGTTTTGTAAATAGACGAAAACATCCCCTGTGTTTTATAAACGTCAACAAAAAATACCCCTTCCATTACGAATTAAAGGAAGGTGTACTACACGCGCGTGTTGTGCATGTGGGGCTGTTTTCTAGCCGTTGTTTATGCCTTTTTTGTGCAATTTTGATAAAAATACCCTTATGGGGCCTATATATTTGACTAAGTGCATATTTGACTTGTTTTGAGTGTGTTTCTTTTATATTTTGAATGCATGTGGAAAATTAAATATATTTTTAAATATATTTACTTAAAAATAAAAATATATATATAAATTTTTTGAAGTTTTATAATTTAAATTGACATATTATTTAAAATTATAATACAAAGATTAATATAATAAATTTATTTTTTAAATTTAAATATCTTAATGAGTATAAGTGTTAATAAATATCTAAATCTAATATAAATGTAATAAATTAAACAACTTTTTACAAATATATTTACTTCAAAATAAAAATATAACTGTTAATAACTATTTATATATTATTAATTAATTTAAATTATTATTTAATTAAAAATATTTAAATAATTATATTTATTTACTATAAATAATATTAAAATTTAAATTATTATTATAAAAAACTGAATCAAAAATTTTCTTAATATTTTTTTGAATCTAATTTAAAATATTTAAATGAATTAATTTAAATTTATGATTATTTTTAAAGTAAAAGAATTATAAAACCTAAAAAAAAAAAAAAATAAAAAAACAAAAACAAAAATCCTGGGCGATGGTCGCCGCCGTCACCTAGATTGTAGGCGATCGCCGTCACCTCAAATTGGGGGCGGCGGCGTTGCCCCCTTCTATGTACCCGATGGGCGGCGACGACGTCGCCCAGAAAAACCCTGGGCGACGTCGCGGTCGCCCGTCGGGGCGACGACATTGCCGTCGTCCCCTTCTGTGCTGGGGGTTGGAGGAGCGGCAGGGGTTGGGGGTGGGATGGGCAGCGGGGGAGGAGGGGCGGTGGTGGGGCGGGTGGGGTGGGGGTGCGGGTTTGGGGGGATTAATTTTAAATTTATTTTATTAAATAATAATATTTATTTTTATAATATAATATTTTAATTAATCAAATCTAATTATTGATTTTCTTATAAATTCAAGATCCAACTGTCAAGATTAATTGATTAGATCTAATGACTCTGATATAACAATCAAGATCCAATGGTCATTAAAATAAAGAATAATATATAATAAGTAAAGGCATAACGATCAATTTGTTAAAAGTTTACGCCGTTAGTATTTTTAACCGGAGATGGGTGATGGAGTTGACTTTTACAAAATAAATGGGGGTTTTTCACCTATTTCCAAAACACAGGGGGTTTTAGCCGACTTTTCAAAACAAATGAGGGTTTTATGCATTTTAGCCCAAAAGCAAATTAAACTAACAAGAAGATAAAATAAAATTATAGGCAATTAATAACTATAATATCTAGTGAAAATTTGACTTCAGGTTGGAAATTCAACATAATAAAAGGAATTAATTATTCAGTAAAAAATAGCTCGATTATTTTAAAGTATCTATAAAAATTAATGGGCATGAATCCAAGTACTAGAAATTTTTATTATGTGTTGTATGTACCGTAATGAATTTTGTATTGTATATTTGTATTGTTAGCATATAATTTATAAATATATATATATCTCTTTACTTATTTATTAGTTTTAGCTATTGTTAATTTTTTTTAATGGAGGAAATAAAAGGTGTTACTAATACTTTTTTGTTCTTACTTTTAAAAACTTTATTGAATGATCATATATTTGAAATTGAGTTTTGTATAAATAAGTTTTCACTATTGTATATAGCAAGACGGTCAATTAAACATGACATATATATATCATTATGCAATTTTGAATTTAATTATGAAAATATTATTAAATTTATAAATCCAGTGCATAGCACGGGATTCATAATAGTATATATATATATATATATATATATATATGAGAAAAAAAATACTGAATTAATAATGACTATTAAGTCGTGCAGGATGTATATTGTACCAGTTCCGATAAGAGTGGGAAAAAAATCTTTAAGTTTTAGCAGTAGGGATTTTTTGGAATTGGTAGACGGGCAAGTGACGATATTCCAGCCACACACTCACCATCGCATAAGGCAAAGACCAGGCCAGCTCGTAATTTTCATGGAAATTTTGTAATTCTAATTATGAGGAGAAATTCAATTCAAATCGGATGTCATGAGACATGAATTAACAATAGGTCAAATAGCATGGAACTCCCATATGTTTGGAAAATTTAGCTAATTTTTTTTCTAAAGCTCTCTTTTATTTTTTCAAACGTTGCTCACTTGTTTCCCTATCCATTAAATACACCTTATGCTATTAACGGATAAATTATATTTTTTATCCCATAAGTAGACATATTTTTAATTATAATCCTATACTGTCTAGCTTTCGCACATTATGCCCCACATGTACATTTTTTTTCCAATTTGCGGATCAAAGAGGGATTTCCGTCAATGCTAACAGCAGAGGGAAATCTGTCAATGCTAACGGCAGAAATCACGTGTGGAGGCACGCCTCTGTTTTACAGAGGTTAAAACTAGGGTTTACAAATGTTAATTTCCCCCTTTTACAGCTTTGTTTTTTTTATTTTTTTTTTAGTCTGTTGAAAGCCATCACGTGCACAACACTTGACCCTATTTCCCTCTCAAATAACAACCGCGTTCAATTTAACGGAGGCGTGCCTCGCACGTGATTTCCACCGTTATCTAGCATTGACAGTAATCCCTCTTCGGTCCTCAAATTAAAAAAAAAAATACACATATGGGATATAATGTGCGAAAACTAAACAGTGTGGGATTAAAATTGAAAACAAGTCCATTTATGGAATAAAAAATATAATTTACCCTGCCATTAACTATCTATACTTTATTATTAAGGGAGGCACCAATTTGGTATCTCCCAATCTTTGGTCTGTCAATTTTAGTTTTATTTTAAATTTTATTTATTTATTTTGTTTTCTCACTTTTCATGTTGAAGTAACTACTTGTCCACTTTTATTATCCACTCATCTATATTTTTCTTTATATATGAATTTTCTTTTACCCTTTTATTCTCTCTATTTTATTTTAAGTTTTATTTTTTGAAAAATCTCTCTCTATTTTATTTTACGCATTCTACTTTGATCAGAAATTATTAATTTAATAAATATATTCGTGTATTTGTATACAAATCGAGTGTGCATTTTCGGTCAGTTATATATTCAGCCTTAGTTTAATAACTATTGAATATTTTTTAAATATGAGAACTCTAGAATCTCAATTTATCTCAAATATTAAATCTTAAACTTATGAAATATTAACGACCTAGATACAATAAAATTTTAATTTTTACTATATGTATAATTATAAGTATAAAAAATAAAAGTTATTATTTAAAAATATAAAATAACCCCTACCACGATACCCCCCCCCTTCTCCCCCACCCTCGCCTACCTCCCGTCCCACTAGAAAAAATATAATTTTTTTTACGATTAATTACTATGGTCAAAAGAATAAGATTGTGGCGTATACAAATTAACCACGACTTTGCAACGGCTATTAGCCATTGATTCTGCAAGTGTGGTCAAAGTTCATGGCAAATATTTTAGCTTTGGCTAAAATTCATTACTAATGTTGATTAATCGTGGTAAAAAGTTGAGTTCTTGTATTGATTTTATTTCATCGTGGTTAATAATATTGATTCACCACGATTTTTGATCCATAGTTATTTATAACATAGAGAAAAAATAAACTTTTTTTTTAGTGTCCGCCGCCCCCATTTGATGGCGGCAGCCACTGTTTTGGTTTGGATTTGGGGGTGGTAGGGTAGGCGGGAATTAAAGGGATCTGCTGGCCAGGGGTAGGGGGTTAGTTTTTGTTTATAAATAATAATTTTATTTTTTTAAAATTTAATTAAGTAGTTCATTAAAATTAATTAAAAGTTAGAAAAAATATGGTTTTTAAAGGTTATAAGAAAAAGTATTAAAAGAAATGTTAAGAAAAATATTTGACTAAAATACATAAAACCCTCATGTGTTTTGAAAAATCGGCTAAAAATCTCCTTATGTTTTAAGAATAAACAAAAAAACTTATGTGTTTTTCAAAAGTCAGTAAAAAATATCCCTTCAGTTATGAATTAAGGGAAGGTGTAATGGACGCACGTGTTGTGCGTCTAGGTGTGTATTTTAGCTGTTTTAAGCTCTTTTTTTATGTATTTTTGACAAAATACCCTTATGTGGTCTATATACGTTAATGTGCTAAGGCTTGTTTTGAGTGTTTTTTTAAGCATTTCTTCTCTACATATTTTATTTATCTAAGAGATTAAATATTTTTTGTAAATATATTTATTTAAAAGTATCAAAAAATTTATAGTTTTTTTTTGTAGTTTTATAATTTAATTTAAATTGACAATACAAAGATTAATATAATAAATTCATTTTTTAAAATTAAATATCTTAACTTTACATTTAATTTATTTTTTTAAGAATAATATTATCTTTTAAATATATATTTAAAATTAATTAAATCTATACCATTAATTTTTTTAAGATTAATTTCTTAGATATAACGGCTCTGATATAATCAATAAAGATCCAACGATCATTAAAATAAAGAATAAAATATAATAAGTAAGGGCATAAGGGTCAATTTGTCAAAAGTTAACACCGTTAGTGATTGTTAACAGAGAGGGGCGATTGAGCTGACTTTTAAAGGACACAGAGGGATTTTTCGCCTATTTTTAAAACAGAAGGGAGATTTTAGCCGACTTTTCAAAACACAGGCAGGTTTTTATGCATTTTAGCCAAAATATTTTAAAAAATTAAGAAAATTGATTTTTTCAATTTAAATATAACTAATAAATATTAAAATTTTTATTTTAAGTATATATATGATGATTTAAATGGATATTATTTAAACTAAATAATAATTTAAATTAAATAAAAAAATTTAATTTTTATAATTGATTAACATTTATATTCATATAAATATTTAAATTTAAAAAATGAATTTTAGTATGTTAATCTTTGTATTGTGATTTTAATTTAAAATTAAAAGTTCATATATTTTTGGTGTTTTAATATTTAATAACTATTTAAGAACAAACTTATTTGTTTTCTAGGAAAGAGGAAAATGCAGAAATAAAACTACTCAAAACAAGCTTAAAACAAGTCAATTTGACCAAATCCCTTATATAGATACACAATAAGTGGCATTTTTTAGTAAAAAATAACCCCAAAAATTTAAAGGGCGCAAAAGATTAGGCAAAAAAACAAAGTAGGGGTACGTGCACTCCATCTTTGATTAGTTTCTAATGGAATAAGAGTTTTACGCTGAATTTAGTAAAATAAGGGGGAGTTTTACCTAATTTTTAAAACATAAGGGGACTTTTAACTATTTTACATAAACATAGGGGGTAAAATGGTGTTTAGCATTAATAATATGTATAATATATTTGTCATATAATTGATGTATATTTTACTATATGATTGGTTGAGTTTCATGGAATCTAAGATAGATAAGAAATTTTCAATTATAATAACCTACTTTGAAAATATGAATTATGAAATACTTAAATCACTTTAATGTCTTATCATTTAACCTTTTGATAAATATATATATATATATATATATATATATTATGACGTACATTAATATCAACTTGGACTACTTATTAATGAGGACCCCGAAAGTTTTGTTGCTTTGTTAGTGAATGAAGATCTAACAACTCCCAGACTGTATATTTAATGAAATGTGATGGGTATATTAATCAATGTCAATGTGCAGTGTGACAAATGTGGGATGGACTATAATGGTCCAGATGGGGTTCAATGCTGCCCTAAGGTTTGAAACAATTTTAACTACTGTTTGTCGTCTTTTTCTTCTTTCTTTCTTTCTTTTTTTTCCCGGGAAAAATGCAGGTATGTCGTTTTAATATACGAATGTGCGATTTACCCCCGATAAAAAAATAAAGAGTAGTTTACATTTTGTGAAATGCAGCAACAAACCACCTTAGCATCCCAAGAGTGACACACGCGTGCGGGCTGCGACTTGGACACTCTTTTTACTATGTTCCCTCTCTTACTCAGTTAAAATTGCAGTATCTCTCCCCTTTTATTTCCACTCATTCTTTCCTCTAAAAGAGAAGAAAATATCTACTTCATTCCGTAAGAGTGCAACTCGATCGTGCAATCAATGGCTCGATATGAGGTTTGCAGATACACAATTTTGTGGGTGTAACAGGCTTAAATTACAGTGGTGGATTCGCAAAAAAAAAAAAAAAAAAAAAAACCAGAGATAAATTATATTATTGTTGCACCACAAAAAAATGCAGTAATTGAAACGGGCGTAGGCACGCTTTTTTCTTTTTTATTTTTTTTTATTTGCAACGGGCAAAAGCTTACTGGATGAACCTGGACCGACTTTTGGAATGGACATGGAAATGGAACGGTCGACCATCCGTTGTAAATCACGGCGTTCCTAATATTTAGGTATGGTTACAACAGGACCATTCCTATTTTGGAACTGTTTTTGACACACAAGCTAAAAATCGTTCCTCATTAGCTTTCTACCTATGAATATATAATTTGTGTACTTGAAACACTTAGTTAATATTTGAAACGGTCACATGTTATGTGATTGACATAATTTGAAACGGTCGTTGCAACTCTATTTGCATCAAACTTAACATATGGGAGATGTATTTTTCACTAAGTTTGGAATACACATTGAAACCGTTTATTTTTATCTAGGTGATAGATTTTGGAACGTAGGAACGATTGTGTGATCTTTATTTGGAATACACAATTGGCACGATTTAGGGATCCCTATTTGGAATACCAAAGATGATATATAGTCATTGCATTTGGACTAAAATTTAGAAACGGTTAGTCCCTTAGAAATGGTTAGTCCCTTATTTCGAATGGTCTGTTTGTATGGTTGTAGGAATGGTTGGCATATTTGTCTGATCCATGTTTGGAACGGTGAGCTCGATTATTTTAGCATTCCATAACCAAGCAAAGGATTGCTCCTAAATTATTTATTAATTAATTTTTTTATTTTATATAATAATAATTATTTATATAAATAAAATAAAATTATTAATTAATTTTTTAAATTTGGTTAAATAATGAAACACAAAAATGATGTTATGCAATACCAAAATATGCATAATTACAAAAAAAAAATATTAATAAAAATATTATCCAATTTAATTACAAATGTTAAAAAAAATATCCTAAATCTACACCTCATCCCCCTCGTCATGGTCCATGTCAGCATCGTCTGGAGCACGGGGGTCTGTCGGAGGCTGTGACGGGCCGGCAACGGGATTGTTGGTCTGCATGGACTTCATCATAGCCATCATGTCGACCATCATCATCTCGAGCCAGACCATGATATCCTCCATGTCCGACGGTAGCGGTGGCGGTGGTGGTTGTGATGGCAATGTATAAGTCTAAGTAGGGCCGTGGGCCTCAGAACCAAGACCGTGAGTTATGATTTTGTGTGTAGTATATTTTTCATGTATTCACAATTGAAAACATAAGTTACCTCCAAGGTAATCTCTACACACACATGCACACTATTCTCTCCATGAACCATCATGGCCTTCATATGTGGATGAGTTGAAACTCCTCATCTTGCTCCAACCTCTAGAGCTTGAACTTCAAGCCATGGACCAATTTTGACCAATTTTTGATTAAATCAAATTAAATCAAGACCAACCAAGATCCATAGGTTCTAGATTAATGGAATTAATTTTAAACCTTATTGAAACTCAAAAGTTTATTTAATACAATTAAATAAACATAAGCTCTAACACTAATTAATTGATCCCATTAACTAATTAAACCAAAATCGATAAATTAATGCAATTACTTTAAAGGTTCTTAATCCAACAATTAACTAATCCAATTAATTAATTATTGGACCATCCATCAAATGAATTTCTCAATAAGTGATCCAATCATTATTTTCTCCTTGAATCAATTTAATCTAATTAAACTAATTCGCTTCTTCTAGATTTAATTCCAAATTAATTCTACCAACCCCATAATGATTTGTGTGTGACTCATTAGGTTCACCCTCAGCTAGAATTGGGCTTGTATCCAACACAATCGATTAATTAAATCCAATTTAATTAACTTTTTCCAATCAATCATTAATCGGAAAAATGCCCTTCACCATGGGTGGCCATCTAGCAACGGTCCATGGCACTAGAGACTAGGTGAATGTTGGCGTCAACGTTTAGGCTCCCGAGTACCAGACGAGTACGGTCCTTCCATCATCCGTCTCCCGATCTAAGTCTAGGGCATGGAATTGTGTGTCGGTTCCCATACTGGACTAGAGAACTATGCTTAATAACTTGAGACACGTTTGCTCTATTGATCGACGTAGGAAACAATTCCCTACTCGACCAATCGATGTGGCCACTGACTTAAAGAACTTAAACTGTCTCAGAGCGCATAGAAGAACGACTATCATATACTGACAGATGACGGATACTATCTTGGAATCCACCGTCCTCAATACATATTCCGACTGCACTGGATAAGGCTTATGATGAATGTATCCCAGATACGGACATCTCTTGCCAGACCTAGATACAACCTCATATGCATGTGACTGCCATGATTCCTCAAGTTCAAGGACTAATCTCGTATTATCGGAGCCGAGAATTCCAGTCATACCGACCAAGCCGCCAGGGCTTCCATATGATGATTCCCGCGAGTTAGTTCAGTCAGCTGACACCCTTGTCAACTAACCACTAATATTGCATAGACGTCCAACGTCTGTTGCTGATGAAATACGACACTCATCCAATGAATGCAATCCTTCGTGCAAGTCTCTATAGGGCCCTCGATGCCCTGTTTCGAGGTCCTCGACTTGGAACGTTACAGACCAACCCTCAGAAGTGGGTCTCATAGCTGCCATCCAATGCACAACCTAACTACATGGGTTATCCAATTGGTCTGTGGGCATTTGTTGTGATGTTAAAATGCCGTTTAATGTAATCAGTAAGCATAACAAACACAAAGTGCCACAGATGAATACTTACTATATTCATCAAGTCAATATTACTTTAATAAAAATTACTAAATAGTACCCAAAACTTCCAATCCAATTGGCTTTCTGGTCACCTATTCTAACAATCTCCCACTTGAGCTAAAGCCAATCACCCATGTCGCTCAGACTTATCTGAGCATGAAGAATCTACGATATCCGGCTCGGTCTCATGGGTCTACCTTATTTCTGCCAAGATGATGTGGTCCAACCGCACGTCACTTCTTCATACCATTGGTCCAAGCAGATGGTACTGTCTAAGAATTTTCCTCGATCCGTGATGAGATCTCAGTCGTTTAGCTTGCGCTACAGCCATGTTGTTATCCTCCAAGGTAACTACTGGCTTGGTCGTGCTAGGCACCACATCCAAACCATTGAATGTCGTTTTCATCCAAACCACTTTCCAGAGAAACTTCTAAAGTTGCCATACATTCAACTTTCATGGTACATGGTGGTATCCCACTTAAAACCTTTTCAAGCCACCACTTTACCATTAACTTGAAATATATGTTCATACTGAGACTAGATTTTATTCACATGATACTGGAAAGTTAGTATCGCTATAGCCTTCCAAATCAACTCTCCACAGAACGTACATCAAGAACACTTCTTTAATCCTTATTCAGGTATTAAAGACTGTTCTCAACAGCAGTTTACTGCCTCCTTGGTACACACTCGATTTCCGTTGTTATGCCTAAAGCATACACAACATTAGGTCTAATGCACCAAACAACATAGACATGCTGCCTACGGCAAAGACGTAGGGGATGTCAAACATCTAAGCTTCCTCACCAGTCAACCCTGCCTGAGTCTTGGACAACTTAACTCTTATATATAGGAATTCAATTCCTTTCATGGAGAATTGCATGAACAATGTTCGTGTTTCAGTGTTTCCTAACATCTTAAATTCATTCCAAATGAATAAGACGTTACACACTTTAAACACTAAGAACACAACCAAACTCCCACTGACCCTCAAGCTCGTTATTGATCGAGTCATACCCCGCATGAAATCATCAAAACGAATATTCCAATTACATAGAGTTTCAAACCTAATTTGAATTCCATGTCTAATCATATGGCTCCAAGCCATCGGTTTCGATCCAATGTCCAACATTGCTTCTCCTTATGTCTTTTGGATTATAATCTAATTGACAGGACAGACCCAGAAACCTGTACCTCTCAGGCATCTAAGATATTATAGTCGTCCTTAGGAGGACTGGAATATAGTCAGTGAGCAAACTTGATTTCAAATGATGTTTGCTATATCGTACTGAGGTATCGCTCTACTTGATTCCTCAAGGAGCTACTCCTCACATCGGTTATCCTAGTTAATCCATGCAAACCTAGTTTGCCTCCTACTAGTCCCTTGACCTATGCAAGACCATCCCACATACAAAAGTACTTTGTAGGACACAGGCTTGTCATGTCATATCGAATATGGCGTCTGGGCCACGATCTTTAAAAAGTGACATGTTTTAGAACTTGGCTACTGTCTTAAGAACACGCCCAGATGGACCAAGGTAGTTTCGTGAAACACCGATCGAACTATATCCAACAAGGTTCGATTCCTCCCCTTATCAGAGACGCCGTTTTAGTTGTAGCGTTCCAAGAAGAATTCCACTGAGTGAGAACTCCATTCCCATTTAGATACATCAAGAGCTCCCACTAAATACACACCACTCGATCCAATCGAAGGTTAATTTTGCCCAATTTGGTTCCCGCTTCAAATCTAATTCCCTAAGGCATTCCAAAGGCCCTTACACTTGTGAACCCTCTTCTGATCTTGTGTATTCAGTGATCCACAGATGTCTGACTGGATCCAATCTAACATACTGCTAGAAAGCATGCTTTGTCGTACAAAGAGCTCCTTGGCCATCTTCCTGCTCAAGAAGGACTTGCAAGCTAGCAGGCTCAAATTGTCTATTTCTAGACTCCTTGAATCTCCTAACCTCCTTATCCAATTTAGAGGAATGACCTAGCTTTGTATGTCAAATCTGTGTTTATCTTTATTATCCATTTTATCATTTGTTTTGAGCATTCATAATCTGATTATGGGATAGTATTGAAAACAATTATGCAAAACAACCTAACAGAAAAGAATAACAATCCTTTGTCAAATAAAGAAACTTTCCTTGATAAAAAAACATGTAATTCTAATCCAACAATAGAAAAACATAATTCGATCATACTAGGATACATAATTGTGACTTATCAACTCTATCCTAACATGATCACTAATGGCTAAGCCTAACTGGTCCTATAGCTTCTACAGCAACAACTTTGCCATCACTTAGCTTTAGAACCATCTCCGTTTTAGCCTACTATTCCTTTCCATTACCTGCAAAACCATTTGCAGATATGAGCTCTACCTCTGGTATCCAATACCCAAGAAATAGAATAGTAATTATATTAAAGCTCAAATCAAATGTACCCTGGTTGGATAGGAGTTTAGGACACTCCCTTTTCCAATGCCCATTTTTCACGGCAATATATGCAAACATCTTTTGCAATCCTTGACTGCTGAACCGCCTTCCTCTTTCTTTTGCCCATGCCCAGCATGGCAACAAGAGCGCTCTTAGCGCTTGCAGTGGCTGATTCTGTCTTACCCTTCTTCCTCCTCTAGCGTCCAGCCCCTTTGGCTTTCGCTTTTGAGGTCGAAGCCTCCCCCACCAATACAGATGGCACAGACTTTTCAATTATGCCTCATATTGGACCAACATGTTTATCAAACTCATGAAGGTCTTTCTCAAGCCCATTCATGTTATAGTTAACGATAAACGGGTCAAAAGAGGGAGGAAGAGATTGAAAAATCACATCAATGTACGTCTTTATTCAAAGATCAGCTCGGAGGTCTTTGAGCTTCTCCACTAGGGATAGCATCATCACTCCATGCTGGTATACAGACGAACCTTCTATCATCTTAGCTCTAAAAAATGCCTTCGTCACAAACATATCTAATATGCGGTCCGGTACTGCATAAACGTCTTTTCATGTGGAGCAATATCCAGCCAAATCATACTGTTTTGGATCTCATTAGTCATGGATGCCAGTATGATGCTGCGGACCTTGCACTTGTCCTCATGCCATTCATTGAACATCAAACGCTCTTCAGACGAGGACCCCTCCGGCAAGACCTGAGGAAGAGGCTTATAAAGAATGTAAGCCTGGTTTTCGAAATCGAGGACAATCCTCAAATTTCACAGCCACTCATTATAGTTTGTTCCATCGTTTTTGTTAGTATCAAGAATTACAACGAATGGATTCTTAGACATCTACATTCGAAATGTAAAGTAGAAATTTAGTAGATTATTATAAAGTCTTTAGTCATTAACCCCTCCCACTATTTCTACAAAAAGTCGACCACTCTCAAGTGGGGTTTTCGGGAAACCATTTCCTAGTGGCCTTGGAGTCCTCAAAAACAATTCTCCATGCCCCGCTTTTACGATTCACATGGAAAAAATGATTTGTGGAAGGTAACCTATACCATTCTCATCCAATGAGATCCCCAAGATATTTTGCCTCGCCTATTCATATGATCCCAAGGACTCCAAGCGAATCATGTTACTTAGCGTTAGGCTCGACCCATCAACCAAATGAATATCTAAACTATCGGCCCCGACGACTCGTGAGACAGAAAAATAGGAGCATTTTCCATTCGTTTCACAACAACAGTACAACTTTCTTCCATTTCAAACGTGCCACGACTTGTGAGACCATAAATGGATGAAAGTAGCTTCCTTACTACATTACTATGGATGGAATGCTTGGAATAATCAAACCATTTGATTTTAATTCCATTTTGAGCCTAATATTTACTTGGACCATCCAAGTGACTCTGCAAAAAAATGCGGGAATTGCAACGGATATAGGAATGATTTTTTTGACTTTTGGCACGGTAAATAGATCACTGGATTCATTTGGGCCGCAATTAGGAACGGTTATGGAACGGCATGCTATCCATTGAAATGAGCGGCATTCCTAATAATTAGGAATGGACATAAGGCGACCGTTCCCAAATTTGGAACTGTTTTTGGTATAACAACATTATTACCGTTCCTAATTACCTTTGTGTGTATGAATTTATATTTGTGTAAATCGCGCCATTTGGAACGATAATTAGAACACTGTTTGGACTCGACAGCATAAGTTGGAGATACATTTTTGCACTGTTTCTGGAATATGTCTTGGAACGGTCAACTATAAATTTGGTGTTAGAGTTAGGAACAGTCATAGGAACACAATTAGACCTTCTTTGCTAAGGAACCTAGGAACAGATTTGTAGTCCTATTTTGGAATACGACATTAGAACGGTTTTAGGTATCTTATTTAGAACGAAAACCGTGTTAGAATAGATGACCAGAAAGCAATAGGTTTGGCGATTTGTAACCTATTATACAACTCAATGTAAATGTAATATTATTATGTGATAAATAAAATGTGTATTCATCACTTCTGGTGCTTACTTTGTTGCGCTCATTTCACATTTGTTAAAACGGTGTTTAACTTATATCGCAACAAAGCCCACGGACCATGGATAACAGCTCGTGCAGTTGGGCCACGCATTGGATGGTGTCATGAAACCAACTGATTAAGAGTTGGGTCTGAAACGTTCCAAGTCGAGGACCTCGAGACAGGGCATCAAGAGTCCTATTGAGACTTGCGTCAAGAGTCGTGTTCATTGGATGAGTGCCGCGTTTCATCGACGACAGGCGTGGGATGCTTGCACGATCTTGATGGGTTGGTCGACTGGGGTCGAGCCGACTGGACTGACTCGCGAGGATCATCATATGAAAGCCTTGGAGGCTTGGTCGGTATGATTGGATTTCCCAGGTTCCGATAGTACGGGAGTAATCCTCAGACTTGAGGAATCATGGCAGTCACGTGCACAGGACGGCTGTATCTTGGATTCTGGCGAGAGGTGATCATTCTGTAAGATGATCATTATAAGCCTTGTCCAGTGCAGTCGGAATATGTAGCAAGGACGGTGGATTCCAAGAAGAGGATCCGTCCCCTGTCAGTATGTGACAGAGGTATCTCCTATGCACTCGGAGACACGTTCATGCTGTTTAAAGCTGTGGCCACAGTGGTTGTCGAACAGGAAATGGTTTCCTGTGTCGACGCAATGAAGCATATGTGGTCTCGAGTATTGAGCATAGATGCCTAGTCAAGGATGGGAACCAACGCCCCAATTTCATACCCTAGACTAAGGCCGGGAGACAGTAGACGGAAGGATTGTACCCGTACGGATTCGGCGCCTAAATGTTCACGCCAATTCACCTAGTGTCTAGTGTCATGGACCGTTGGTAGACGGCCACCCATGGTAACGGGCCCTTGTGGGACACGGGCCCAAGTCTAGCTGAGGTGTGAACCTAAAGGATCACAAACAAATCACCAAGGAGGTTAAGAGATTGACTTGGAGTTAATCTCGAAGGATAAATATGTAATTAGATTACTTAAGGGAAAGTCCATTGGATGGACGGGCCGATATTGTATCGGGCCTTCATTTAATCGGTAAATTGGATTTTCGATTAACTATGGAAAGTTGAGACGTTGAGACGTTGGATCTTTTAATTGGATTAAAAGATCAATGGAATAATTTTAAATGGACATTAAATTGGATTTAATGTTGGGTTCGTCGTAATTGGATTACGATAAAACCCGGTCCGTTAAATTTTACCCGAGAGGAGAAATAATTCCTATTTTGGAATAGGAAGAAGTTGGACTTCTTCCCTTAATAAAACATGGCCGAGATGCCCCTTTGGAGGAAGCAAAATCAGCCATGTTTCATGCTAGGTGGTATGTTGACTTATCTCTTTTGGAAAGAGACAAATCAACTCCAATCAAGCTCTTCCCTTTTGGTTTTGATTTGATCATTACCATAAATTTTGGTAGGCTTGATTGAAGAATTGATGGTGATCGATTGGAATGAATCTAGACATCCTTGGATGAACCTAGACACATTCCAATAATCACATTAATTATGTATATATATTAGAATATACAACACCAAGCATAAGTGATTCATTATTCATCTTTTTCTAGGAAAAAGAAGGAGAGAAAATCGGATCTCCTCTCCCTCTCTAACTCTCGGTTTTCTTCCCCCCTTTTCACTTGTGTTCTTCACTTGGTTTTGAATCAAGAAGAAGAAGAAAGCAAGTTTAACAGAGCACTAATTCATAGTGTTCTTCTCTTAAACCGCTTTCTTCTTAAACCCATTTTTTCTAGCAAGAAGAACGTGCGTTTCTTTTGTGTGGTGTGGATCACCTTTGGAGAATCCATACGTTTGGATTTCATGAGCATTCCGGAGAAGGAACAACGCAAGTAGCCGGGAGCACACGCTATACAATCAAAGGTAACAGTTTTATTACTCTTTGATTGATTTAATATATATATCTATGCCCTATGTGTTTAATATACATATCTAATATTTACACATCCTACATCGAATGCCCAGTTGAGCACCCAAGGGTACACCCTTTGGGATTCGTTTATTTAAATTAGATTTAAAATTTACGCACCATTTCTCGCTTTCTCGCTTCCGCTCGCGCTCCCGGGTGGATCCGCTTGTCCTTCAAGTGGTATCAGAGCCCGATTCGATGTAAGGGGCATAGATCTATGTGCTTGGCAAGATCTACTTGCTTTTATGGCTTTATTGGCATGTTAGATTATATAAATATATGAATAATATGATGATTCAATTGTTTGAATTTGATGGACTTTCGGCATGCTTATTTTTTAAATTGGATCTAAAATTGCATGCTTCTTTTCAGAATAATTGTTACTGTTATTGTGCTGAAAAAGATGTTGAAAAAAAAAATTTGGGATCGGACGCCAGCGACACCGCGCAGGCGGGTGCTTGCGCGCGCGCCATGCGCGCGGATACTGCGCACAGGCGCGCGTGCGCGCGCTGTTTGCAAACGGCCGCTACCGGCCTTAGGCCATCGCGCGGCATAGAACGCGCGCGCGCAGGGCACGCAGGCTTGGCCGTTTTGTGCCATTTTTCGACATTTTTCGAAAAAAATTTGATTTTCTGTATTTTCTGCACAATATTCTGAAAATATGTTAATTTTTCATATTTGATTTTGGAATAATTGGATTATTCCTTAGATTAAATTTGCTTAATTAATTTGGGGTTAATACATGAATTGGATGCATTGTTTAAAAATGTCCATTAAATTTGAAATTTGAATTTTGCATATTATTTGTATGTTTATGCTTTTGTGATGTTGGACATCACTTGGGTATTTGGAATATCCATTGGTTTTATGCATGATTATTTGGAATAACTGTGTTATGTGAGTTGATGGAATCAACATGGGATGATCACAAGAGCCCTAGACCTTATGTATTGATGAATGTATGATCATTTATTTTCTGTTGGGTGGGCCTACGCGCCTCTTGCTTTTGGGACTATCATCTCCCGTATTTTAGCCTCATGATGTTAAGGCTTGTTTTCATTATTACCAATGTATTACTTTCAATTGTTATGAGAGTAGATAGGATTGGTGAGGTTCTAATTTTAACAAGCATTTGGAGTCGGAGACCCCAAGGAGGAGCATTAAGGCATGAAACAAGATGCACTACAAGGCCCATTGGAATGGCAATGGGTATATTATTATTGTAATAATATAGGACCACCCTAGACAGACCATAGACTCACTGCGGGCTCAGTGGGTCGGATAGGTTGGGCTTGTGATCATCCTAACAGGGGTATGCTATGTTTTCTACATGCGGATATTTATGCATGCTAAAACACGATAATGTGATGAGGTCTCGGTCACACACAAACTCTCATTTGGTTGGACCAAATTAAATATTAGACCCAGAACGGACTTGGATCAAAATGGTATTTTGATCTGTCCGAGCCTTCCATCGACAGAAATATGGTGAGGAAGCTACCACTACCCAAGTGTGCTCTCACGAGTCGTGGCACACTTGGACTAAGGAAAGCTGCACCATTGTTGTGAACAAAAAGACTGCGCTTGCTGTCTCCCTGTCTCATGAGTCATAGGGGACAACAGTTTGAGGCATGATTTGGTTGATGGGTCGGGCCCAACACTGAGTAACATGGTTCGCTTGGAGTCCTCGGAACCATGTGAATAGGTGAGGCAAAATATCTTGGGAATCTCATTGGATGAGAATGATATTGGATATCTCCCACGAGGTCTTCTTCATGTGAATCATAAAAGCGGGGCATGGAGATTACGTTTGTGGATCCCAAACCCACTAGGAAATGGTTTCTTGAAACTCTGCTTGAGAGTGGCGGACTTTCGTATAAATAGTGGGAGCGTTAAAGACTAAAAGGACCAAGTCTTCAACTTGAACAATAATATTACCATCATCCGCTAATTTCTGCTTTACATTTTCATTAATGTAGATATGTCTAAGAACCCATTAACCATGATACTCGAGACTAACAAATTCAACGGAACGAACTACTCGAACTGGCTGAGAAACCTGAGGATTATCCTCGGTTTTCGAGAACCAAGGCTACGTCTTGGACGAGCCGCCACCGAGCGACATACCGGAGGGTCCACGCCTAAAGAACGTTTGACGTTCGAGAAATGGCATGAGGACAACCGGAAAGTACGCAGTATCATACTGGCTTCGATGCCGAACGACATCAAGAAGCAGTATGAGAGGCTGGACAACGTCTCTGCCATAATGCTCCGCATGAACGAGGTTTATGCGGTTCCAGATAGGCATATTAGATATGCCGCCACAAAAGTATTCTTTGGCACCAAGCTTGCTGAAGGAGTGTCTGTACAAAGTCATGGGGTCAAGATGCTCTCCCTAGTGGAGAAACTCGAGGACCTTAAAGCTGGGCTTAACAATGACACGTACATTGACGTGATCCGCCAGTCGCTTCCTCTATCCTATGACCCGTTTGTTGTAAACTACAACATGAACGGACTTGAGAAGTCTATTCATGAGTTGATCAATATGCTGGTCCAATACGAGGCAACAACCCATAAGTCGGCGCCGACGGTATTGATAGGAGAGGCTTCAACCTCCAAGGCGAATGGCAAGAGGGCCGGACGCTGGAAAAGGAAGAAGGGCAAAGGGAAGACGGTTGCGGCCCCTGCTCGCGCTCCAGGCGTCCCTGTTGCTCCGGTTGGACCAAGCAAAGGGAAAGGGAAGGCCCATGGTTCTCAGCGGTCCAAGGCAAATGATGTCTGCATGCATTGCCAAGGGAAAAGGCATTGGAAGAGGGAATGCCCACAACTCCTCTCCAGCCCAGGTATGTTTGTGGTTGAAGTAAATATGATTACTAATTCTGCTTCATGGGTATTGGATACTGGGTGTGGTGCTCACATCTCCAATGATTTGCAGGCACTGCAAAGAAGCAGAAGGCAAACCAAGGATGAGATGATCCTGAGGCAAGGCGATGGCAAGGCCGTTGCTGCGGAGGCCGTAGGATCACTAGAGTTAGCCATTAGTAGTCATGTTAGGATTGTACTGAACGACTGTTTCTATGTACCTAGCATGATTAAAAACCTTGTTTCTATCCCGGTCCTTGATAAGGAGGGATATGAATTTACCATCAATAAAAATGATTTTTTCATTATTAAGGATGGTATTTCTCATCTGCATGGTACATTGGTCAACGATCTGTACATACTTCAACAGTCTAATTGGATTATGACTGCAGAACATAAACGAAAACGTGATAAAATATAATAACACACAAATATGGCATGCGAGGTTAGGCCATATCTCTAAAGATAGGATAGGAAGGTTAGTGGACTCAAAGAGTCTAGAAATAGATGATTTGGACAACCTACCGACCTGCGAATCCTGTCTGAAGGGAAAGATGACCAAGAAACCTTTTGTTGGACAAAGTACGCTAGCTAGTGGTCTGTTGGATTTGATCCATACGGATGTCTGTGGCCCACTAAATACTCAGGCTAAAGGTGGGTACTCGTTATTTCATAACTTTTACTGATGAGCACTCACGGTAGGGTTATGTTTACCTGATGAGGTACAAGTCTGAAGCCTTTGGAAGGTTTAAGGAATACAGACTTGAAGTAGAGAACCAAACCGGTCGAAAGATCAAAGCCCTTCGGTCGGATCAAGGTGGAGAGTATTTAAGTGGTGAGTTTACTGATTATCTAAAAGAGAATGGGATTCTCTCTCAGTGGACCCCTCCTGGAACACCACAGCTTAATGGTGTGTCTGAAAAGAGGAATCGGACCTTGTTGGACATGGTCCGATTCATAATGAGTTTTACCGAACTTCCCCTTTCCTTATGAGGATACGCTCTTGAGACGGAGGCCAAAGTTTTGAACTTGGCGCCATCTAAGAAGGTATCCCAGACGCCATATGAGATATGGCATGGCAAGCCTGCCTCCTACAAATACTTGAAAGTGTGGGGTTGCCCCGTATATGTCAAGAGATTAGTGGGAGATAAACTAGACTCAAGGTCTAGTTTATGTAGGTTCATCGGCTATCCAAAAGAAACTGCGGGGTATTATTTCTATGATCCCTCCGAGCAAAAGGTTTTTGTCTCGCGAAACGCAGTGTTCTTGGGAAAGGGTTTTCTATTGGATAGTCAACGCGATGAGGTACTCCTTGAGGAATCAAGTGAGGTACCCCATGAGGCGACAGTGACATCTGAGCCAGTAGTTCCAACTGATATTGCTCCAGTCCTCCGTAGGTCGGCCAGAGTATCCCATGCACCTGATAGGTATGGATTTCTGGGCCTGACCGGTCAGTTGGATAATGATCCAAAGACGTACGAAGAAGCGATGTCGGATATCGATTCAGATAAGTGGCTTGAGGCCATGAAATCCGAGATGGACTCGATGGGTAAAACCCGTAGGGTGCTAATGGGTGTACAAATATAAGCTTGGAGCTGACGGGAGGTTACAACCTTCAAAGCCAGGCTTGTGGCGAAAAGGTTACACTCAGCGACCCGGGGTCGATTTTGAGGAAACCTACTCGCCTGTAGCAATGGCCAAGTCCATTCGGATACTGCTTGCCATAGCAGCATGGTATGACTATGAAATATGGCATATGGACGTGAAAACGGCCTTCCTCAACGGCTTTGTAGAGGAAGAGATCTATATAGATCAGCCGGAAGGTTTCACAACTGTTGGAGAAGAGCAGAAGGTCTGCCGTCTCCAAAGGTCCATCTATGGCCTCAAACAGGCTTCCCGAAGCTGGAACATACGTTTTGATGAAGTCATACGGGGATATGATTTCATCGAGAACGAGTCCGATCCTTGTGTATACAAGAAGATCAGTGGGAGCTCAGTTGCGTTTCTGGTGCTTTATGTGGATAACATCTTGCTCATTGGGAATGATGCTAAGATGTTGGTACCACTAAAGCTTCGTTGTCAATGCAATTCTTCATGAAGGATATGGGCGAGGCATCCTACATCCTTGGCATCAAGATCTATAGGGATAGATCTAAAAAGATGTTAGGAATGACCCAGTCCTCGCATATTGAGAAAGTCTTGAAGAGATTTAAGATGGAATTAAATAATGAGAAAGTCCGTTAAATTATACCCAAGAGGATAAATAATTCCTATTTTGAAATAGGAAGAAGTTGGACTTCTTCCCTTAATTAAATATGGCCGACATGCTCCATTGGAGGAAGCAAAATCAGCCATGTTTCATGCTAGGTGGTATGTTGACTTATCTCTTTTGGAAAGAGACAAATCAACTCCAATCAAGCTCTTCCCTTTTGGTATGATTTGATCATACCATAAATTTTGGTAGGCTTGATTGAAGAATTGATGGTGATTGATTGGAATGAATCTAGACATCCTTGGATGAACCTAGACACATTCCAATAATCACATTAATTATGTATATATATGAGAATATACAACACCAAGAAAAAGAGATTCATTATTTCATCTTTTTCTAGGAAAAAGAGAAGACAAAAAATCCTCTCCTCTCTCTCAATTTTCGTGCTCTCTCCCTCTCTTACACTTGTGTTCTTCACTTGATTTTGAATCAAGAAGAAGAACAAAGTAAGTTTAAGATAACACTAATTCATAGTGTTCTTCTCTTAAACCGATTCCTTCCTAAACCCGTTCTTTGCTAGCAAGAAGAACGTGTGTTTCTTCCGGTGTGGTGTGGATCACCTTTGGAGAATCCATACGTTTGGATTTCGTGAGCAGAGAAGGAACAACGCAAGTAGCCGGGAGCATACGCTAAACAATCAAAGGTAACGGTTTATTACGCTTTGATTGATTTCATTTATATATCAATGCCCTATGTGCTTAAATATATGTTTTAATATTTACACATCCTACATCGAACGCCCGGTTGAGCACCGAAGGGTACACCCCTTGGGATTCGCGTATTTTGAATTTGATTTATATTTACGCACAATTTTTTTCGCTTTCTCGCTTCCGCTCGCGCTCCCGGGCGGATCCGCTTGTCCTTCAGTAGGTTGTCCAAATCGTCTATTTCTAGACGCTTTGAGCCCACTAACTTTCTTATCCTAACTTTAGAAATATGACCTAACCTCGCATGCCAAATCTGTGCATTATCCTGATCATCATGTTTTCGTATGTGTTTTGCAGTCATAATCCAATCAGACTGTTGAAGTATGTACAGACAGTTCACCAATGTACCAAACAAATAAGACACACCATCATTGTTAATATAAAAGCCACTTTTATTGATGGTGAAAGAATAAACCTCCTTATCCAGGACGGGTATGGATACAATATTCTTTATCATTCTAGGTACGTAGAAACAATCGTTCAGTACAATCCTAACATGACTACTAATGGCTAACTCCATTGATCCTACGACTTCCGCAGCAACGGCCTTGCCATCGCCTAGCCTCAGGATCATCTTATTCTTGGTTAGCTTTGTACTTCTTTGCAGTGCCTGCAAATCATTGCAGATGTGAGCACCACACCCAGTATCCAATACCCATGAAGCAGAATTAGTTATCATGTTTACTTCAACCACAAACATACCTAGATTGGAAAGGAGTTATGGGCACTCCCTCTTCCAATGCCCCTTTCCTTGGCAATGCATGTAGACATCATTTGTCTTGGACCACTGAGAACCCCGAGCCTTCCCTTTCCCTGTGCCCATTCCTACTGGGGCAACAGGGGCGCCAGGAGTGCGAGCAGGGGCTGCAACCGTCTTCCCTTTTCCCTTCTTCCTCTTCCAGCGTTCGGCCCTCTTGCCATTCGCCTTGGAGGTTGAAACCTCTCCTATCAATACCACTGGCGCAGACTTGTGGGTCATTGCCTCGTATTGGACCAGCATGTTGACAAACTCATGAATAGACTTCTCAAGTCCATTCATGCTTTAGTTTACAGCAAACGGGTCATAAGACGAAGGAAGCGACTGGAGGATCACGTTCATGTCTGTGTCATTGTTAAGCCCAACTTTAAGGTCCTCGAGCTTCTCCACTAGGGATAGCATCTTGACCCCATGACTTTGTACAGACGATCCTTCAACTAGCTTGGTGCCAAAGAATGCTTTTGTGGCAGCATATCTAGTATGCTTGTCTGGAACCGCATAAACCTCGTTCATGCGGAGCATTACTGCAGAGACATTGTCCAGCCTCCCATACTGCTTCTGGATGTCGTTAGACATCGAAGCCTATATGATATTGCGTACATTCCGATTGTCCTCATGCCATTTCTCCAAACGTCAAACGTTCTTCTGGCGTGTACTCCTCCGGCAAGTCGATCGGCGGCGGCTCGTCCAAGACATAGCCTTGGTTCTCGAAATCGAGGACAATCCTCAAGTTTCTTAGCCAGTCTGAATAGTTCATTTCGTTGAAATTATTGGTCTCAAGTACCATGGTTAAAGGATTCGTAGACATATCCACATTTATAAAAAAAATGTAAAGTAGAAATTAGCAGATGATGGTAATATTATTATTCAAGTTGAAGACATGGTCTTTTAGTCTTTAACCCTCCCACTATTTGTATGAAAGTCCACCACTCTCAAGTGGAGTTTTGGGAAATTATTTTCTAGTGGGCTCGGATCCATAAGCGTGATCTCCATGCCCTGCTTCTATGATTCACATGAAGAAAACCTTATAGGAGATATCCAATATCATTGTCTTCTAATGAGATTCCCAATATATTTTACCTCACCTATTCGCAGTGTTCCGAGGACTCCAAGCGAACAATGTTACTCAACGTTGGGCCCGACCCATAAACCAAATCTTACCTCAACTGTCGCCCCCCACAACTCGTGATATAGGAAAACAACGAGTGCAATCTCTTCATTCACAATAATGGTGTAGTTTTCCCTTAGTCTAAGTGTGCCACGACTCGTGAGACCACACTTGGTAAGTGGTAGCTTCCTCACCACATTGTTCTGGATGGAAGGCTTGGACGGATCAAAACCATTTTGATCTAAGTCCATTCTGGGCCTAATATTTTATTTTGGTCCAACAAATGAGAGATTGATAATGATAATAACTGAGAAGCCCCATGCTGACCGAAGCGACGATGGCTCCATACCGGATAAAACTACTTGGCAGAACTCAAAGGCGGATTCTAACTCGGAATTCGCTTTCAGGTCAAGTATCCGGGAGGTGAATCAGAGCAGAGGGATGCCCTCGTGTTTAACGGTAGCTCGAACTCAATGCGGTAAGTGGTCTGGAGCCGGGTATAGTCCTAAAACCAGGAGCTCTACCGGCTCCTTCCCTCTTACCTGTTGACCGCTCTTCATCGCGCTATTACGACCTTATCACATCAAGTGTTTTAGCATGCATAAATATCCAATATTCATAAAGTATTAATTAAATACGCCGCATGCAGTAAAACATATCATAACCCCTGTTTAGGATTATCACAAGCCCAACATATGCGATCCACTGAGCCCACAGTGAGTCTATGGTCTGTCTAGTGTGGTCCTACACTATTACATAAGTAGCAAACCCATTGTCATTCCAATGGGCTTGTGGCTCTTCTTGTTTTTCACCTTGATATAGCACTTTGGGCCTCGGACTCCATGGGCTTGTTATTATTACATAATAAACCTCACCAAAACTAGTTACTCTCATTACATATGAAAGTAATACATGGAAAGGAAATAAACAAGCCTTAACATCATGGACTAGAGAAAACGGGAGATGATAGTCCCAAAAAAAGAGGCACGCAGGCCCCACCTGATAGAAATATAATTAATTTCCATCCCTTCATACATAGGGTCTAGGGATCTTGTGATCATCCCATGTTTATTACATCAACACACATAGCACAATTATACCAAACAATTATCTCAACATGGATATTCAAAATATCCAAGTGATGTCCAACATCATAAAGTCTAAATATACAAATAATGCACAAGCTTCAAATTTCAAATTTAATTCCAATGCATGTACAAAATTCAAATTAATTAAGAAAATTTGATCTAAGGAAAAATCCAATAATTCCAAAATCAAATATGCCATAATTAATCCATTTCCGGAAAATATACAGAAAATAATCCAAAAATCCAATTTTCATGGAAAAGTCGAAAACTGACACAAAACGGCCCAAACCGTTGTGCCCACTGGCCGGCCGCCAGTATAGGCCTGTGCCCAGTGCCCCCGCACATGCCGTTTTTAAGATCCAATCTACAAATTGCACACATGATGTCCATCAAATTTAAACAAATGAACAAGTACGTACATTCATTTATTCATACATCTATACATGCTCATAAAGCCATAAAAGCAAGTTATACATTCCAAGCACATAAATCCATGCTCCTTAAATCGAACCGGGCTCTGATACCACTTGAAGGCACAAGCGGATCCGCCCGGCAGCGCGAGCGAAAGCATGAAAAATCGCAAAAGTGCATAAATTTAAACAATGATCACCAAATCCCAAGGGGTGTACTCTTAGGTGCTTAACCAGGCATTCGATGTAGGATGTGATAATATTAACAACATATATTACACATCGAGCATAGACATAGAATAGGATACTACAAAAGTGTAAAACCGAAATTACCTTTGTAGTTATATTGCTTGCACAGCTACGATTGTTGTTCCTCTCCAGAAATACTCACAAAGTTCAAACATATGAACTCTCTAGAGAAGTCCACACCACACCGGAAGAGATCACGTTTCTCTTGCTAGAGAAAAACGAATCTAGAGCATACTATTCAAGAAACAAGAACACTATTGTTTTAGTGTCTTTTCTTGAACTAGCTTTGTTCTTCAAAATGATCGAAGATCAAATGAAGAACAAAAGGAATAGTAGAGAGAGGACCAAAAATTGAGAGAGAAAAGTAAAGTGTGTTTTTCTTCTTTTTCCTAGAAAACGATTAAATGTTATTCTCTTGCTTTGATGATTGTATATACTCATATATATAAAAAATTAATGTGATTATTGGAATGTATCTAGGTTCATCCAAGGATGTCTAGATACATCCCAATGAATCCCACTAATTCATCAATTAAGCCTACCATCTCATAAGGTATGATTTAATCATACCAAATGAGAGAGGCTTCATTGGAATTGATTTGTCCCTTACCAAAGTGATAAGTCAACCTCACCAAGGCCATGTATGGCCGATTTTTACCTCTACAAGAGTTTGTAACTTTCGGCCATACCTATATTGGGAAGAAGTCCAACTTCTTCTCATTCCAAAATTGGAATTAACACACTTCCTGGGCCAAAATTTAGTGGACTGGGTTTCATTGTAATCCAATTACAACAAGCACAAAATTAAATCCCCTGTAATTCAAGGTCCACTTAAATAATTTTCATTGATCTTTTAATCTAATTAAAAAGATCCGATTCTCGATTCTCTACATTAATCAATAAATTCCATTTATCGATTAAAACAAGGGCTCGATACGATATCGGCCCGTCAATCTAATGGACAATCCCTTAAGTAATCCAATTACTTATTATCCTCTGAAATTGACTCCAAGTCAATTTCTCCACCTTCTCGGTGATTTGTGTGTGGCCTTTTAGGTTCCTCCTCGGCTAAACTTGGGCCCGTGTCCAACAGGAGCCCGTTTACCCTAGGTGGCCGTCTAGCAATGGCCCATAGTATTAGAGACTAAGTGAATGTTGGCGTGAACATTTAGGCGCTGATTCCGTATGGGTACGGTCCTTCTGTCTACCCTCTCTTGGCCTTAGTCTAGCGTATGAAATTGGACGTCGGTTCCCATCCTTGACTAGGCATCTATGCTTAACACTCGAGACTACGCATGCCTCATTGCATCGACACAGGAAACCATTTCCTGTTCGACCAACCACTGTGGCCACAAGTTTAAGCAGCATAAACGTGTCTCCGAGTGCATAGGAGATACCTCTGTCATATACTGACATGGGACGGATCCTCTTCTTGGAACCCACCATCCTCGCCACACATTCTGACTGCACTGGACAAGGCTTATAATGATCATCTTACATAATGATCACCTCTTTCCAGATCCAAGATACAGCCATCCTGTGTACGTGACTGCTATGGTTCCTCAAGTTTGAGGACTAATCCTGTTACTATCGAAACCGGAGAGAAATTTAATTCATATCGACCAAGCCTCCAAGGCTTCCACATGATGATCCCCGCGAGTCAGTTCAGTCGGCTCGACCCCAGTCGACTAACCCACTTAGATCGTGTAGGCATCCCACGCCTGTCGCTGATGAAATACAGCACTCATCCAATGAACATAACTCTTGGTTCAAGTCTCTATAGGACTCTCGATGCTCGAGGTCCTCGACTTGGAACGTTTCAAATCTAACCCTTTATCAGTTGGTTTCATAACCACCATCCAATGCATGGTCCAACTGCATGAGTTGTTTATCCGTGGTCTGTAGGCTTTGTTGTGATATATTTAAAGCAATATTTAATATATGGAATATTGAGCACAACAAAGAAGATATCAATGATGATGAACTTACATAATATTACATTACATCATGTTGTCAAATAGGTTACAAAATGTCACACGTATTGGCTTTCTGCGTTCACCAATATTCTAAACAATTCATATATGGTAAAGTGCAAATTTTTACAAACTTGAGATGGTAAGTTGACAAAAAAAAAAAAGAATTCAAAGTATAAAAAACGGTATAATTTGAATGGCAAAATATAATTTACCCTTTTTAAATTACAGGACAGATTGCGAAACTTATTTTAACAGGATCAAAATTGCCACATACTACAGTTACATGACTAAAATCACATTCTTCTCTATATTTATATTATGTGTACAATTTTGTTTAGAGATACAAAATAATAATATAGTTTTCTTATATATGTCGAAATATATATAAATAAGATAAAGAAAAAAAATACTTTTTTGATCCCACAGGTTAGATGTCGTTGCACTTTTGGGTCTCACATGTTACGCCCTCAACACTTTTGGTTGCATAAAGTGTTGCATTTTAGTCCCAATTCCGTTTAGACTGTTAAACATGGAAGGAAAACCACTTTTCAAGGGTCAAATGTGGTTCTTGGTAGTTTGAAAACCACCTTGCTAGTAAGTAATTAAAATCGATATTGGCGTCATATTAGTGTTAATTTCACTCCACTAACATATGGAAAGAGCAACACTAAACTTGGGCAAAGAAAAAATTTGGCCGCTTTTATATAGATAAAAAAATATCTCAAACATCGATAAATTCCAGCAATATTGACTGTTCATTATCGAAGATATTGCTCATTTGAAAAACATCGTGGAAAATCATAAAATCCACGCTAGGAGGGTTTTTATATGTGTTCTTTCACACGGGGAAGGGGTGGAAATGTTTTTTTATGTGACCTTCTAGACCACCGATGTGTAAAAAGATCAAAGTGCTACTTATTTCTTGGTTTGTTGCAAAGATTAAGCACAAAGGATGAGGAGTAACAAAATTGCAAGGAAGCATGAGTTTCTTTTGGGAATTATTTATTGCACTCTTTTGTTGGTTGTATGTATTTTAATAGTATGATTTTGGGCAAAATTATATATAATTTCGACAGAGTTAATCTATAATTTTATAATGATAATATTATAATTGAAATGTTAAATTCTGTCTATTAGCAAAAAATAAAAATGGCTGCAAGATTTCTACAAAAAATAAAATGGCTGCATTGATATAAAAAAAGATCATTGTTTGCCAAATAGGTTTGTTTGCAATATTCCAAACATAAAATGGCTGCATTTGATAAAGTGTAATTTTCCCTATTGCAAAACAGTGATTTTTTGGATACCAATGCAGCCATTTTATTTTTTGCAGTAATTTTATTATTTGCAATCACAGATTTAACATTTCATTCATAATTAATATCATTACAAAACAAATATTATACTCTGCCAAAAATTATTTAAATTTAGTTTAATCAAACTATTAAAATACTTACGACCAATAAAGGAGTGTAAATAATAATCCCAAAAGAAATTCATTCCTCCGTTGCAACTTTTGTGATTTCCTCATCATTTGCGTAATCTGGTGGGCTTTGTCACTTGACCCTCTTATTGTCTCGGCAAATCGAGAATAATAGCAGTTTGATCTCTCACACAGTGGTGAGCCTGCCAACATAAAAAAAATTACATCCACCCCTTTCCCGCATTTAAACAACACGCATAAAACCTCCTAGCAGGATTGTAGGATGTCCACGATATCTTCAAAGAGGCAAGTCTTCGACCAATAACAGTCAATATTTGCTGAAATCTACTGTGTCGATGTTACATTTTTTTATTCTAATCCCAAGCACCCAAATCTGTATATTGCAAATTTAGTATTGCTCTTTGCCACTTTATAGAGTGAAATTGTATGAAAATAGCGTTAATACTAAGGTTTTAATTCCCACCAATGGCATGGTTGCTTTTCAAACTACTACACAATCACTTTTGACCTTTGAACACTACAAGAGAGCAGACTTTCAGAGACGGAAATCAAAGACGGATTTTATATCCGTCAATAAACTTCAACCCTTCAAAGACGGATTCAAACGACGGAATTATTTCCGTCTTAAAAATTATAACATAACAGTTTTTGATCAATTGGCGTTTTTTCGAAAAAATTTAAAAAAAAAGAAATATATATAAAAAATATTCCGTCTTTGATTTTGTAATAAATCACAAAAAATTTACTGACAGAATATTTTTTCGTCTTAGAATTTTTAAATTGTGCTAGAGACGGAATCAAAGACGGATTTCGAAATATATATAATTTTTGGTTTTCCGTCTTTGTTTCCGTAAAAAATGAAATTTAGGTTCTAAGACGGAAATAAAGACGGGATTAAAAATAATTTTATCTTTTTGAGAAAGGCTTTAGCACGTAATGAGTTCCCTGCGTTTTTTTTCCTAAATCTGTGTTCCAAAATTTCCCAAATTGAGTTCCCTGTGGTTTTTTTCTTCTTCTCCTCGACCAGCGATTGTCGGGATTTTCGACTGTGGATTTCGAATGTCATCCTCTTCCCGCTCCGATTTGTGATTTTCTGTTTACGTTCCTTGGCTTCCACTACAACAGGTGCGTTGGCTTCTCCTTTCGTTTGTTTCTTTTCCTCCTTCGCTTCTCCTCTGACCATCCCATAGTTTGACGAAATGATTGCTCATTTAGTCTTCTCCCTGAGGTTAACGACGTAAATCACTTGTTTTCTTTCTTTTGATGAAATGTACATCTTCAAACTACTCTTTTATTCAATAAGATCCTATGAATCTGAAAGGAAGGAGCCACATTTCATATACTCTGTTTCTTTTTTTCAATAAGGAAGGCCATGCAGACTTCAGAGTATACTATGTTTGCGCTTAAGCTTCGGTTGATTTTGTTACTTAGTACTATATAAAACACATTCTATGAAAATTTGAAAGAAACAGACATTAATTGTCCGGCTAGGTAATGCTGTTTTGCGGAGAGTTGTGATTTGAATGGAATTAAATAGGCCTGTTTAGTTTTTTAAAATTTGAGATGCCTCATATTGTCAAGGAAGCAGAGGGCTGACTTAGATTATCTTCCTTGTTATGTATATATGCTTCCACCCTCTGAAAATAGCCCAAAAACATTATGAATGTTTTGCCTATATATTTTAAAAATACATGGTTTAATGTAATTTAACTTATGTTTATTATCTTATAATACTAATACTGAACATCGAAAAACCAAACATATTAACACGCATATCTCTAGCTTTCTGTGAAGATATTAATCATCGAAATGGAAGTGAAGAAATAATATGGCTCTTTTGTTCCGGCATTCCTAGTTTTGGGGAGGTCCTCTATGGTATAAGTTCAAAATGATAGTCAGATATTAAGGGGCGAACCAAGTTATTGAAAAGGAGTTTTTTATCTAGTCCTAATATTCGGCGAGAGCTTGTGTACTGTTGTGTTTGTTTAAAATTATAACCACCAGTAAGCTACATGAAGCTCATTTTGAAAATTAGTTAAGGGTTAAAGTTGAATTGTTGAAACTTGGTTGAGTTTGTCTGCGTACATAGGCCAACCGTCCACAGCTGTTAGTCTTCAGAGTTATATAGCTTTTATTAGAGCTTAAAGGAAGGGTACCATTTAATTTTTCTCTGATTCGTTGTTTGCTTTTTAATCATTCCGGGCTCTTTAGAATAATGATTAAACTACTCACCAAATGGATTATGATCAATCCATGAGAACATATTAAGTTTAAAGCATGCACATGGAGAATCTTTGAAGGGATAGCTACATAAAACCAATTCATGACCTAATGGGTTTGATTATGTTTCTGTCATTTGGCTTCTTTCTGAGCATTACATCATATCCTTCACTGTTGTTACGATGTTGGTTTTGAGAAAAGCTGTCTGGGCAATACTATCTCTCAAGTCTCTCAATTTGGATGCTCGTCAAAATTAAAGATGCTGGGCCTTGCTGCTGGTCTTACAAAAGTAAGATTTCTTGGTCTGTTGACTTTGCAGTTATCTATCAGCATGATCTTAGTTTCATCGTCATTACTTTCTGCTTCACTTGTATGCACTCATACCCTGTACTCTCTTGTCCAAGTTATGTGCTTGCTTCTGTTAGGGATCTTTGTTTGTGAAGCTTTTTTCTCCACTGTTTCGCCTCAATTCTTAAAGGTTTCAATACTTCTATCTTGTCTCCGCCAAGTGGAAACAGGACAAATCTTCTCCTACATGTTTTGATAATGCAAAATGCATGATGAGACATCCTGGTCCAAAAGTTAAGCTCTATAAATGGATTGCACGTAGGACAACATTAACTACAGCAGGAAATACATTTGGTCAAACAGAAAGAGCACTTTACCATAGAAATAGAATTATGCTCTGCTTACGTCCAACTCCCGCAGAGTTAAAATTATTTGTCTCCTGTTTGTAAACTTACTCTGCAGAATGTCAATTACATAATCAAGAACTTGATGCATGAAAAAGCTTTCGTTATACAGCATCGGTTGTTTTATTCAGTGATTGAAGATTGTGTGGATCGGCTCGGGAGATTAACGCGAATAGCAGAAGCGCGAAATAGTGCGTAATAAAATTACAAAGCATAATTAAAAGAATTTAAATAATGCAAAACATACATAAACGAATCAAGGGGATGTTGCCCTTGATTCTCCCGGGCGTTCGGTGTATCTCATGTTCAATAAAACACAACATGGAGGCCATAGAATTGAAACCGAAAAAAACGAAATTAATAGAACCTTACGCCAGTCTGTAGTTGCAGTCTTCGGTTTCGGTTCAAGTGATGCATTTATTGTTCCACCAGCTCGTTTTGCACCAAGATCTCAAAGAAGAGACGTCACCTCTAAATCTATACTCATCGCTCCACCTCGGAAAGCAAACAACGCTTTGTGCCCATAGCAAGAAATTATTTTGGGAGAGTAAGAGACATCGAATACGTACGCTATGAATTAACGCAATCAAATGTTCTCTTAATGTTCTTAAACTTGAAAAAATCAAGAAGTAACAGTAGAAGTTCTAATCTGGAGAAAGTAAGATGAGGGGCAATGGAGTACGAAATCTGAGAGAGATAGAAAGATGAGAGTTGTACGAAGAATACTAAAGGGTGAGGTGTGTTTTTTTGAGTATTTATAGGAAGATGGAATTCCTATTCCTTCTCAACTCTTCCAAAAGAGATACACTTTGACTATGCATTTTTTGACCTAGTCCATAAATCCCTAGTTCCAATATAGGTCTTTATTAAAGTCAATTTAAAGTCATGGCCCTTATCTTCATCATCATTCTCTAGCATCAAATCTTGTCCATTTCCATTTTGATGGGCTTTAATGGAATGGGCCTATTTATTCTAAATTTAAATATTCCATGGACTTTATATTTAAATCATATTTAATATACTTAAGCCCAATATATTAATTAATGGAAAGGACTTATTTAATTCCTAATTTAAGTATGTCCCATGGACTTTATATAAAGTATACCACTGATCTTAATAAATCCTATTTATATACCAAGGCCATTAATTAATTCCATAGAATGGATTATTTTAATTCTAAATTAAATAGAGTCCCATGGACTTTATATTAAAATCCTATTAACTATACCAAGCCACAAATTAATTAATTCACCGCTTTTTAATCTAATTAAAAGGAAAGCCATGCTTTTATAAAACATTCATAAATCTGGTAATTTATGAACTCAGCCCGATAACTATTCCAACTAATCCATCGAGGCTTGATATTCCAGAAGTAGTAATTTAATTTCCCTTTAATTTCAAAGTAAAATAATTCCCGAGAATCTCCAACGAAGATTCATTAAAGTATAAATCTCCCGGAATTAATTTCAATTGAGTTCCTTTGATTTGGTGTTGTTTTGTTAGCGGGTGTGACTCTTTTAAGTTATCACCTTTCAGCTAGAACTTGGACCACTTTTTGTTATTTCATAACCAAAGTAGTCCGTTACCATGGGGTGGCCACTCTAGCAACACGGTCCATTGGCACTAGAGACTAGGTGAATTTATGGTTCAACATACCTGTGAACATTTAGGCTCCGAGTTATACGCAGGTGCGGTCCTACCGATGCTCGATACGTACGGGTACGGTCCTACTGTCGCCTGTCTCCCGGCCTTTAGTCTAGGGGTCGGTTCCATCTTTGACTAGGCAACTATGCATAATGCTCGAGATAGGTTTAACTCGACGTAGGAAATCCTTTCCCACTACATCAAGTGCTACGGCCATAGACTTTGTGAGTCTAAAACCATCTCCGAGCGCATAGGAGATCTCGCTTCATATCCTTTGACAGGGGGACAGATCCTATCTTGGAATTCACCGTTCTTACGTACTCCGACTGCACTGGACGAGGCTTATGATGACCATGTAATATAACTCGGTCAAATATTCACCATGTCCAAGATACAGCCTTAGTATGTAGGGGACTGCCGTGATCCTCAAGTTCGAGGACTAATCCCGTTACTATCGAAACCGGGAATACGAGTCATACCGACCAGCCCGAGTGCCTCGCTTCAATATTGACGATTTCCCATCCCATTGAGTCACCTCAGTCGGCCATCCGCTCCCCAGCAGGCCCGATCCACTAAACACTGCTTAGCGATCCTCGTCACCCGTCGATGAAACACGACAGCAGATGCTTAGCTGCAAGTCTCAAATGGATTCTCGATGCCGTGTCTCGAGATTCCTTTGACTTGGAGTATTTCAGACTGATTTCGGCGAAACTGATTTCATGAACCTACCTCCAAACGTAGTTCCAATTTCCCGAAATGTTATTTCAGTCTGTGGGCGTTTGTTGTGACAATCGTAACGATGCAAGCAGTAAGTACAACAAAACTCATGCCTATGAATCCTTACTACATTCATTAATATAAATTATTACTTGTTCACAGATTGACGAATGGTTCTCAGAACAAGCCAATACGATTGACTTTCTGGTCACCTATTCTAACAATCTCCCACTTGACCAATAAGTCAATTACCCACTTTGTTCAGAATCCTCTCTGAGTATGAGTAATCTACGATACCGACTAAGGTATTGTGAGTCCGCTTATATTTCCTTGCGAAGCAATAGCGGTCTAACCGTGTTACCTCTATCCACCATCTTGCCTCTTAGAGATGGTGGTTGTCTAAGAATATTTTTCGTGGATTTTTGTGATGAGATCTCCGTGCCAATAACTCCTATAGTTCAAGTTGCCCTACCATATAGGCGAAACATGGCTTGGTCGTGCTAAAGGCGCCATGTCATCCTATGGACGCGGTCTTATCACGTCGACCAACTATCCGAGTGCACTCGTCATTGGGCCTGACTGTGCATACCTTTGAGACTAACTGGTTTTCACTTATGCTCTGGAAGCTAGTATCGCTTTAGCCTTCCAAAGCAACTCTCAACAGACGGTGCATCATGAACACATCCTTAGTCCTTATTCAGGTACTAAGGATCGTTCTTGATTGTTGTCTTTCAACCCCTCAGTGCATTACCAAGATTTATGTTGAGCCATGCTAGAGAGCACTCTCAACATCGGTTGCCTATGCACCGAGTAAACATATCATTATGTTTTCCTAGGGTTAAGACGTAGGTGATACTCAACATCCAAGCCTTCTCATTAGTCCACCGTGACTAGTCTTGAATGGCTTGATGCTTTTATGCATAGTATCCAAGTTTTCTCATCATTCTTACTATGACTGAGTCTCGAACAACTTGTCCCTCTACATGTTTGAGTTTTTCTCATCAGTCTATCGACTGACTGAATCTTTGAAAAACTCAATTCATGATATGTACGTGGGAACGCTAAAATGTCATGGAGAATTTTCGTGAGTTACGGTTTGTGTTTTAGTGATTCCTAATGCCTTTGAATTCATCCATGAATCAAGATATTACATACTTAAACACTTGGAACGTCATTTCTACTCCCACTGATCACCTACGTTGTTTAAGACCGAGTCATGCTCCGTATGGAGCTCGTCAAAACGAATATTCCAGTTATGCGGTGTTTCAAACCTTGTTTGAATTTCCTAGTGGATTCTATGGATCCTCTCCATAAATCCTACTACGATGTCCAACATCACGTTCCGCAGGTCATTTGGATTACTATCCAAATTTGACCGAACATATCCCGATCACTCATACCTCTTACGACATTCGGGTTCGTTCTTAAGGGACTTGGAATATGATCAATTTAAGAAAATGCGATTCTAAGCAACGTTAGTATTATTCTGTTCGTAAACTTGTACAAATTAGACACCGGTCTAATTTGTCTCCCACTAGTCCCTTGACGTATGTAGGATCCTTCTACATGCTCAAGGACTTTGTCGGGGACACAGGCTTGCCAAATCCATGGCTCCTTGTGCGTGACTCCTAGCAAAGTTGCCACGTTCCTTACGTTGACAATTTTGAGTCTACGTCTACACGGGCTAAGGTAATTGGGCGAAACTTTCGATCGATCTTCGTCCAACGAGATTCGATCGTTCCCTTTATCAGAGACCGTCATACTTGGCTTTACAGGAAAACGTTTCATTGAGAATTCCATTCTCAACTTGGAGCTTGCTCAAGAGCTCCCACTAAATACAAAGCCTTTTCGATCCTATCGAAACAGGTTTAATTTTGCAACCATTTATGGTTTCACCTCCTTAAGTCTAATTCCCAAACCTCCTATGGACCTTTAGACTTTTGAATCCTCTTATGGTCTTGTGTATTAGTAACCTACAGTTGTCTTATTGGCTCCCTTCCAATAGACTATTTGGCAAGCCTACTTTGTCCAACAAAGAGCTTTCAGACTTTTTTCTTCATAAAAGACTTGTAAATTTAGTCGATTCGAACCATCTATTTCTAGATTCATCGAACTTTCCAATTTACTTATCTTTTAATAAGAAGAAACGTCCTAGCTGTTGTAGATGCCAAATCTGTAAGTTGGTCTTGATTAATCCATTTAGATAATTAGAATTTTGAGTATCCATAAACCTTTCATGGGATGGTGTTGTAGGAATTCACGTGTAACTACTACCAAACATGAATCGATTTTCAATAATTTTGTTTGATCAAATATGTATGTAATAAAAACCTTTGTCCAACAAAGAGACATACTTTTGATCATTGCTAGGTTACGTAATTCCTATATTATCCTAACATGCTCACGATTAATGGCCTAACAAGTCTCTAGTCCTTTTCATCAATGGACCTTGCCATTGTTGAATCCTAGAAACTGTTTCTTGGCTTTTAAGTCCTTATTCACTTTATGCAAACCACCCGCAGATTAGTGATAGGAATGGTATCAAATACCAAATAGAGTAAAAGTGATCATGTCAATACTCAATATCAAATTTTATCTACATTGGAGAGAGGTTTAGGATGCTCTCCTTTCCAATGGCCCTCTTTTACGACAGTGAATGCTTACGTTCTTAGAAATCTATAAACTTGACTGCTTGAACCTTTTGCTCTTTCCTTTACCTACACCTTGTGTTGTAAAGGAACAACACTTGAAGTGCTTAATAGTTGATGTCACCTTACTCTTCTTCCTTTTTTGGCGTCTGGCACCTTTGCCTTTCACCATGGAGGTTGAAGCCTCTCCTACTAGTACCGACGGCGCAGATTTTGCAATCGTTGCTTCGTACTAGACCAACATAATTACCAACCTATGAAGATCTTTTCTAAGCTCATTCATGTTGATAATTAATGGTTCGTAGGAGGGAGGAAGAGAGTGAAGGATCATGTCAAATGTACGTCTCTTTTTCAAGACTGACGTGGAGGTCTTTTGAGCTTCTCCACTAGGGATTGCATCATCATCCATGTTCTTTGTACCGACATCCCTTCCGTCATCTTAGCTCCAAACATGCCTTCGTTGCATTTACCCCACATGCTGGTCCAGGACCATATAGACATGATGCAAACGAAGCATAGTTTGAGCCAACATCATTATATCCTACTTGCCGGTGGTCATCCTTCAACTTTTGAACGCCAAGCGTTGCCTTAGTTGTCGACCCCTCCGGCAAGGGCTGAGGAACGTCCTCATCCGGTTATGTGAGTTAAGGTTCTGGAAATCTAAGACCATCTTAAGATTTCGCAGTCAATTCGTGTAATTGGTTCCCTTTTAATGAGCCTCTTAGTGATGTGTTTGGTGGATTCTTAGACATTCACAACATATATATAAAGCAGAAAATAATAAGCAGAGTGAAGTAATATTTTGGTTAAGTTCTCGGTCTTTAGTCCTTAACCTCTCCCACTATTTCTACGAAAACACGGCACTCTCAAACGTTGTTTTCAGGAAATCCTTTCCTAGTGGGCTCGGGATCCACAGCGATCTCCCCCATACCCCGCTTTTACGATTTGCATGGGAAAAGAACCTGTGGGAGGTATTCCATACTATTCTCATTCCACGAGATTCCCAAGATAATTGCCTCACCCTTTCACGTGATCCCGAGGACTCCAAGCGAATCACGTTATTCGGGCGTTAGACCCGACCCAATCAACCGATTCATAGACTCACTGCTACCTCCACGACTCGTGAGACAGGTAACAGCAGTCTACTCCTCGTTCATGACAAAGTGCAGCTTCTTTTAAGCACGATAGTCGTGCCACGACTCGTGAGACCACACTATCGACCTAAAAGATCTTCCTCACTTTTGCCATGGATGGAAGGCTTGGACAGACTCCCAGAGTCCTAGTCCATTTATTAAGGGTCTATATTTAACTTGGTTTAACCAAGTGAGAGTTTTGATAGAACGAGACCTCATCACATATTAAGTATTGCATTGCATGCGCTATGGCAGAAATATTCTAAGCGTGAATGTAATCATACATAAACCATATAGAATAATCATAAGCATATGATACACATCACATGCAAAATAAAGCCTAGCACGCCCCTGTAGGATGATCACAAGCCCAAACCTATGCGACCCACTGAGCCCGCAGTGGATCTATGGTCAATCTAAGGATAGGCCCTACGCTATTACAAGATTTAATAACCCATTACATGCAATGGGCCTTGTAAGTCCTCTTTATCTTCTTGGGCTCTCCATCGTGGGCCTACACCGGGCTTCTTCTCCATGGATCCTCCGTGGGCCATCTGATGGCAACCTCCATGGGCCTCCAACACCTTGGGCTTGTCTTCTCTTGCAGCTTTTATTTACAAAAAAATAAACCTCACCACTAATTCTACTCTCATTACATCATAAAATAAGAAACCCCAATTAAACATTTGGGGGGAGTACATTAGGAGGGAGAGAGAAAGCCTTATTATTCCAAGGCAACTAGAAGAGAGACAGAGAGGAAAATAAAGAGGCACACAGGCCACAACCCAACAAATAAATATAAATAAACCATACATGCGGTCTAGGGGCTTTTGTGATCATCCTTTGTCAATCCAATTAACGCAAATAGCACAAATACATATCTCATGTAAAACATGCTATTCAAACATCCATGATAACCCATACCATAAAATAAATGTAGAAATTACACGCAAAATATTCACACCAAACATTGGATAATAGTGCAACCTATGCACAACGATTTTTGTTGGAAAAACCTTTTCCATAATTAACAAGGCAATATTAATTCTATGAAATATAAAATCTCAACCAAAATTAAAATGTCCCAAGTTAATTAATTCAGAAAAATACCAAGAATTATACAGAAAAATCAAATTTTCTGAAAACACAAAAACCAACAATTCAAGAATATGCTCACATATTCAAGAATCCCAAAATCCAACATTTGTGCAATATTAATACATGTTAAGATCTACTCATGCTCAAACCATAAAATAACCATGATGTCCAACATCATAAAACGCAGAAATTATTGCGAAATTTCACATATGAATTTTGATCATTGGTGCAACCATTGCAAAAATTAAATCCTGTTAGGAAACCCTTTCCTCATCAACCAAGCAATATTTATTTTAGGAAATTTCAAATCTCAAAAAATAAATATTTCAAGTCAACGGGTTCAGAATAATGCATAAAACATCATAAAAAATAATTCAGTAAAAACAGTTTTGAAAAAACGAGCCAAAAACGGGAGAGAAACGAAAAACGGCACAGCCGGCCGGCCAGGCGCGCGCGCAGGCTCCTCTGCCTGCGCGCACAGCGCGCGCGCACCCAACACATGCCGTGCGCGCGCGGCCGGCACAGCGCGCTCGCTGTCCGCGCACGCTGGGCGCGCTGGCCGGGCGCGCGCAGGCCCCTGCCTGCACGCGCGGCCAGCGTGCTGCTGCTACCGGTTCGCCGTTTTTCACTCTTTTTCGACTTTTTCATGCTATTTTCTGAACCACAAGATAAATACAACTCTAGAACATGTATTAACATATTCAAGAAAACCAAGATCCAAAATCCCATGCAAAATTAAACGCCAATAAATATCTACGATAAACATGCTATAAACGTAAATTAAAACACGTTTATCATGCTTAAACGCACATAGCACATAGAATTCTAGGCCTATACACCGAACCGGGCTCTGATACCACTGAAAGATTGTGTGGATCGGCCCGGGAGATTAACGCGAATAGCGGAAGCGCGAAATAGTGCGTAATAAAATTACAAAGCATAATTAAAAGGAATGTAAATAATGCAAAACATACATAAACGAATCAAGGGGTGTGCCCTTGATTCTCTCGGGCGTTCGGTGTATCTCATGTTCAATAAAACACAACATGGAGGCCATAGAATTGAAACCGAAAAAAAAAACGAAATTAAAGAACCTACCCGGTTGTAGTTTTGTCTTCGTTTCGGCTACATCCATTGTTCCCCGTTTTGCACCAAGATCTCAAAGAAGAGACCCTCTAAATCATCTCACTCGCTCCACCGGAAAGCAAACAACGCTTGTGCTAGCAAGAAATTATTTTGGGGAGAAGAGACATCGATACACGCTATGAATTAACGCAATCAATGTCTCTTATGTTCTTAACTTGAATAAAATCAAGAAGAACAAAGTAGAATTCTTGGAGAGAAGAAAGAGGGGTGGACGAAAATCTTGAGAGAGATGAGAGATGAGAGTTGTAGAGAATACTAGGTGTGAGTGTGTGTTTTTTTGAGTATTTATAGAAGATGGAATTCCTATTCCTTCTCAAACTCTTCCAAAGAGACACACTTTGACTAGGATTTTGACCTAGTCAAATCCTAGTCAAATTAGGCTTTGATTAAGTCAAATTTAATCATGGCCCTTCATCTCATCATTCTCTAGATCAAATCTTATCCATCCATTTTGATGGACTTTATGGAATGGGCCTATTTAATTCTAAATTAAATATTCCCATGGACTTTATATTAAATCATATTTAATATACTAAGCCCATTAATTAATTAATGGAAAGGACTTATTTAATTCTAATTTAAATAGTCCATGGACTTTATATTAAATCCTATTTAATATACCAAGCCCACAAATTAATTAATTCACCCTTTTAATCTAATTAAAAGGAAAGCCCATGCTTTATAAAATTCATAAATCTAATTTATGAACTCAAGCCCGATTATTCCAAATAATCCATCGAGGCTTGAATCTCCAAGAAGTATAATTTAATTTCATTAAATTAAACCTTCTCCCGGAATTAATTCCAAATTAATTCCCTTTGATTTGGTGTAGCGGGTGTGACTCTTTAGGTTCACCTTTCAGCTAGACTTGGACCTACTTTTTGTTATTTCATAACCAAAGTAGTCCGTTACCATGGGTGGCCATCTAGCAACGGTCCATGGCACTAGAGACTAGGTGAATTTATGGTGTGAACATTTAGGCTCCGAGTTATACGCAGGTGCGGTCCTACCGATACTCGATACGTACGGGTACGGTCCTACTGTCGCCTGTCTCCCGGCCTTTAGTCTAGGGGTCGGTTCCCATCTTTGACTAGGCAACTATGCATAATGCTCGAGATAGGTTTAACTCGACGTAGGAAATCCTTTCCCACTACATCAAGTGCTACGGCCATAGACTTTGTGAGTCTAAACCATCTCCGAGCGCATAGGAGATCTCGTTGTCATATCCTTTGACAGGGGACAGATCCTATCTTGGAATTCACCGTTCTTACGTACTCCGACTGCACTGGACGAGGCTTATGATGACCATGTAATATAACCGGTCAAATTTCACCATGTCCAAGATACAGCCTTAGTATGTAGGGGACTGCCGTGATCCTCAAGTCTGAGGACTAATCCCGTACTATCGGAACCGGGAATACGAGTCATACCGACCAAGCCCGAGTGGCTTCCATATGACGATTCCCGCGAGTTACCTCAGTCGGTCGCTCCCCAGCAGGCTGACCCACTAACACTGCTTAGACGATCCTCGTCACCCGTCGATGAAACACGACAGCAGATGCTTAGTGCAAGTCTCAAATGGATTCTCGATGCCCTGTCTCGAGATTCCTTTGACTTGAAGTATTTCAGACTGATTCGGCGAAACTAATTTCATGAACCTACCTCCAAGCGTAGTTCCAATTTCCCGAAATGTTATTTCAGTCTGTGGGCGTTTGTTGTGACATCGTAACGATGCAAGCAGTAAGTACAACAAACTCATGCCTATGAATCCCTACTACATTCATTAATATAATATTACTTGTTCACAGATTGACGAATGGTTCTCAGAACAGCCAATACCATTGACTTTCTGGTCACCTATTCTAACAGTGATAGCCTCCAATTATTCTAGGTAACTAAAAGGAAAAAACTTCCCTACAGATGTATGCTTTTCAGTAAATGCGGCAATCTTGAGAATGGTGATTGGTGGCCTTTGCATGTGACATGTATATGATGTGGTTTGAAGGTTTGTGTCTCTGTAAGCATGCTGCTATCGTTTCTACTTCCACCTTGATCTTAACCAACATTTCCTAGGTTTATTTTGATTAGTTAGTTTTCTTTTTCTGTTAAATTCTTTCCTTTTTTTCCACCTGGAGCCCCCCCTAGAAGACATTATATCACTTGGAAAGACTGTGATGTCATTCTTTCCTTTTTCTTTTTCCATATTCTTGAGCAATTGCTTTTGCTGTTTCCATACTATTGTGATGGTAAGCAGTATTTCAGACCTTTTTTTAGCTACATTCAGATTTCAGCCGACGCAGCACAGAGGAAAATGCTTTGTTCTGTGTTTATAAAGTTGTTTGAAGTATGAAATTTCTTCTTTGCAGATTTGACTGGGTTGATGCATCTGGATCTCTTTGGAGCACGGATTACTGATTCTGGAACCAATTATCTACGATGTAAGCTAATAACTTAACCCATTATACTCAACCGCCTTCATGTTTTGTCATTGACCGAAATAGTTAATGTGTCTTTTTATTCAGCTTTCAAGAAGCTGCGGTCTCTGGAAGTCTATGGTGGTAGGTTAACTGATGTTGGTGTAAAGAACATTAAGGACCTTACATCCTTGACAGTGCTGAATCTGTCCCAGAACAACCACTTGACAGACAAGAGTTTGGAATCGATTTTCGGTACTTGTACAAATTAGAGGTGACAAACCAATCATTTGAGCTCAAACATTCAGGTACTTGTCTGCTTTCTCTATCTTATTTTGATAACTTTACCTATGTTTGGATATTATTTTTCAATCACTGTGATTACGTTCATGTTCATATAATATTAAAGTGATCTGAAAGTTCTAATTTTAGATTATTTTCTAGAATTTACATGGCGACATAGTTATCTTAGACAATATAGGTAACAAAACATCTCTTATTAGGTACATGATCCCATGTAGGAAGTAACGTATTTAGAATTTGAACTTAGATTTTCATTCCATAAGTTCATGATTAGATTTTCATCAAATCCTTTTAAAGAATTTCAAGTTTATTAATCTAGCCAAATTAGTTTATCTAAGATATCAGAAAATGCAGAAATCATGAACATCGAGCGTAGTTGGACGTGGCGGCGCTTAGGTGACAACGGCTATCTTTTGGATGAATTTGTCGAAAGGGTTGATGAAGAGTTCTTGAGCTTTGCCTTCGCAAATCCAAGATTCGTTTGCCATGGACAAATAAAATGTCCATGCACTAAGTGCAACAATAGAAAATTCTTGAGTGAAAACGATGTGCATCTACACATTGTAAGAAATGGGTTCAGTCGTGGTTACAATATATGGTATGCACATGGTGAATCCCTAAATAGGAGAAATGATGCTAGTGGTTCTTCAAAGGTCCCTAGTGAAGAAGGATCCCGTTATAGAACAATGGTGATGGATGTCGTGGGCCCTGAGCTTATTCCAAATTCAATATGTGATGAACAACCACCTAATCCAAAAGCACAAAAAAAATTTCGACTTATTGAAAGATGTTGATGAGCCACTATGGGATGGTTGTAAAAATCACGCCAAACTTTCTGTTGTGGCTCAATTGTTAAATATTAAGTCAGAGTACAATGTGCCTGAAGCGTGCTATGATCGACTTGTATCAGTTATCAAAACCATGCTACCAGAAAGAGAGAAGTTGTCAGATAACTTGTATAAGACTAAAAAACAATTGGCAAAGCTTGGTCTTGGATATGAGAAAATTGATGCTTGTGTGAATAATTGTATGTTATATTACAAAGAAAATAAAGACAAACATCAATGTCTTTTATGTGGTCATCCTCGGTATAAGCCAAGAAAGCCAGGCGCCCGAAAGAATGTGGCTTTCAAGGTGCTATGTTATTTTCCATTAATACCAAGGCTTCAAAGGTTATATGCATCCAGTTATACTTATGAACATATGACATGGCATGCAAAGAACTGATGTGAAGAAGGAAGCATGGCACACCCATCACATGGAGAGGCATGGAAGCACTTTAATCGTAATCATCCATCATTTGCATCAGATGCACGTAATGTCCGTATTGGATTATGCACTGATGGTTTCAGTCCATTTGGAAATTCAAGTACTCCTTACTCTTGTTGGCCTGTTATTATCACCGTGTATAATCTTCCTCCATGGATGTACATGCAAGAGCCTTTCATGTTCCTCAACATGGTTATTCCAGGCCCAGAGAGTCCAGGAAAAGATATTGATGTATATCTACGTCCATTGATTGATGAGTTGAAGATATTGTGGACAACTGGAGTGCCAACTATGATGTGTGCTGCAAACAAAACTTCAATATGAGGGCAGCACTTTTGTGGACCATTAGTGATTTTCCAAAGCACTCATGGGTGGTTGGCCTGTCCTTACTGTATGGATATGACAAAATCATTCAAACTTTGTTACGGTAGAAAAGCTTCTTGGTTTGATTGTCATCGTCAATTCTTGCCTCTTGATCATCCTTATAGAAAACAGGCTTATAAGTTCCTTAGGGGAAGAATTGAAAATGACCAACCACCAATTCGTTTAAGTGGTGAAGACGTGCGTGAAAGAGTGGAGGGGCTTCCTGATATAACTTTTGGAAAACCACCAGGTGGCACACAACCAATTGATGGATTTGGCAAAACGCATAATTGGGTGAAAAGATGCATATTTTGGGAGTTACCATATTGGCACACAAATCTCATTCGACACAATTTAGATGTGATGCACATCGAAAAAAACGTGTTTGATAATATCTTTAATACTGTTATGGATGTGAAAGATAAGACAAAGGATAATATTAAAACACGTAAGGATTGGGAGTTATATTGCAGTCGCCATGAGATGCATTTATTTGAGGGTGCAAATGAAAAAGTGTACAAGCCCAAAGCATCTTCCACTTTAAGTAAAACACAGAAGAAAGAAGTGTGCTCTTGGGCAAAATCATTAAAACTGCCTGATGGATATTCCTCGAACATAGCTCGTTGTGTGAACGAGGATGAATGCAAGTTTCATGGGATGAAAAGCCATGATTGCCATGTATTCATGCAAAGATTGCTTCCAATTGCATCTCGAGATGTACTTCCCAAACCAATTTGGGAAGCACTAACAGAGCTTAGCATCTTTTTTAGAGACATATGCTCAACGGTGTTGCGTGTGGAGCATATGGAACAACTTGAAAAGAATATTGTTGAGATATTGTGCAAATTTGAAAAGATATTTCCACCGGGTTTTTTTGACTCAATGGAGCATTTGCCAATTCATCTTGCATATGAAGCGAAGGTTGGTGGCCATGTGCAAAATCAGTGGATGTATCCATTTGAGAGGTATTCACCAATTAATTATTTTTCTTTTATTGATAATACTATTTATATTAAATTAAGAAAAAATATGACAAATTGTAGGTTTCTACGTCATTTGAAGAAAAAAATTGGAAATCGGGCTTGAGTAGAGGCTTCAATTTTTGAAGCATATATGATTGAAGAAGTTTCAACATTTTGCTCAGCATATTTCGAGCGAAATGTACCTACGCAATTAAATTGGGTTCCACGAAATGATGATGGAGGAATGATAAATCCTTGCGGGAATTTATTAATTTCTACACATCCAGGACAACCACTTGATTCTCGAATTGCAGTTAGATATCTTGATGAGGATGAGATGAAAGCAGCACATAGATATGTATTGTTGAATTATGATAAAATCGATCCATATCTGATGTAAGTTCTCTACTTCTTGTATTATTATCTTATTTTATTACATAAATCTATATAGAAGTTATATAATAATCTCAAATCATTTAGGAAATTTTATGAAGAAAAGAGAACAATTTCCAAGAATAACTGATATGGAACTTGATATCATACGTGATCGAGACTTTGCCCAATGGCTACTTGCTCATGTAAGTAGTGTACTGCTTGCAATTTCATAAACATAATAATTTGAAAATACATATTTTTAACGTTTAATGCTCTTTTGTAATAGATTCGACAAACTCAAAGTCCAGTTGATGATGTTATAAGGAAGCTAGCTAATAGCCCAAGTCGGCGAGTTTCATGCTATAAAGGATACTTTGTTAATGGGTTCAAGTTCCACACTGTAGAGTATGGCCACTCTAAAGCAACAACAAACTATGGTGTATGCGTGTTAGGGAGTACTTACAGTGAATGTGAAGTGGACTACTATGGATTGCTGGAAGAAATTGTGGAGTTGGAATATTATGGATTGGGGCGTGGTGTCGCGTTGTTTAAATGCCATTGGTATGATACCTCAGATAAGGGACTGAAAAGGCATAAATGTGTTCTTGTGGAAATTAATTCTAAATTAAAATTGAGCACGGATGCCCTTTTGTATTGGCTTCTCAAGCTCAGCAAGTGTATTTTACAAGTTTTCCTAGCTCGAAAAGGGAAAGGCGTGATTGGTGGGCGGTGTGCAAATAAAAGCTATAGGCAAATTTAATATTCCATTAGTTGCAGGACAAGGTGAGAATGTTGAACCAAGAGTAGAGAATGCTTTTCAAGAAGGCGAGGTTTCAAATGTACAACCTATCTCTATGGCAACTGATCTTGATGGGATCAACATTATTTCGGATGAAGAGGCAGAAGAAGTAGATTTGAATGAGTTTGAAGCACTCCGGTATACCATGAACTCCAATCCAACTAGGATAAGAGATGAAGAGCAGGATGGAGAAGAGTTTGAAGAAATTGAATCCGAAGAAGATGAGCAAGATGAGGAGGATCATGATTCTAGTGATAATGATGATGATATGGAAATTGATGATTGAGTAGATATGCAATAGTATTTTAGAAATTCTAATAATTTGTATATTTCAGGAATGATTAAGACATGTGTAACCTCGTAACTATTTGTGAATTTCTTTTTTTTCGTTCCATTATACGTATCTATTTCGTTAAATTGTATTTGACATATGTAATAATTAGTATAAAACTTTTTTTTACATGTGATCTTGCTATGTATTTTAAGTGGTGGTTCATTTTGTTTAAAACAAGATGGTGACTAGAACGCAAGGGCGAGGGCGAGGGCGAGGCCACGGACGAGGTCAAGGGACAAGTTTGCACATTCGTGATGAAGAGTTGTTAGGAGTTGAGTCATCTCATGTTGCGGAGCACAGACAAAGAACTTCATCAAATACTTTGCCGAGGGCACCTGACCTTCACACTGAGGTATAATCATTCCTTGTTTATGTGATCTTTGTATACCTTGACATTCACATATTTCATTTCTAAAATTCTATAGGTTGATGAGACGATACCCTTAGAGTCAAGGAATGATCCTATTATTGGAGAGGTAAGTGATGATGTCACTTCACAAAGTCGACGAAGAGGACCTAACCGAGGATCACAGGTTCCAGAAAATCCTGATCAAAGGTTAAAGGTGAATGTGATAAATAATAGGTAAATAAAAATTTCTTCGTATTGTTTGAATTTTAGTTTATAAATAAAGAAATTGCATTTATTAATATTTTTAAATGATTTTGATAATTATTATCGAAACTGATGTTTCCCGGAATCTTACAAACGACATTAAGGGCATTTTCGGAGAGGCATGGCCAAGATTGCATAAAGTGCCAAAGCCAACTAAAAATTTGCTTTGGGAGAGATTTAAGGTAATTTTTGTCACAATACCTTTTCAATTATTATAATATTAGACTTATTCTATATTTAAGATGATTAAAAATATCAAATTGTTTAAATAATGTTAGATGAGGTATCGATGGGATGATCTCACGGATATGCAAATGAGAAAGGTGTGGAATGAAAATGCAAGTTCTAGATTTAGAGAGATGATTTACAGAGCCAAACGAAACGCATTAGAAAATACAAGTAAAGAATTAGGTAGAGAGTCGCGTGCATTAGATATGATTGGTAGAGGCCCTGATTGGATGCACACCCATATATGGGATGAATTGGTTGAGAAGCACTGGAGTGGAGAGAATTATAAGGGAAAATGCATAATTGCCCAAAAGAATCGCATGATTGAGAAGGAGGGTTGCATTACAAAGCACACTGGTGGTTCCAGGGAGCACACAAGATGAGGATGGTAAACTTTATTTTGAAGTTTCAAAAGATTTTGCTTTGTGCATTTATTTTGCTAGATATTGATATTGTTCATATGATTTTAGGAAAAAGATCTTGGCCGTGAAGTAAGCGAATTGGAGTTGTTTCATAGAACGCACAGAAGAAACCACGGGACCGGAGACTTTGTAGATAATAAATCAAAAAAAGTTAATGTAAGTACCTTTTGTAGTCTTTTTTGTTCATTATTGTTAGACAAATAAAATAAGTTAGATTCTTATTACATGATATTCTTTGCATGTCACAATAGGAGGATTATATGGCAAAAATTGGTGGTAATAACGAATCCATCGAGTCTTCGTTTGATATGCAATCATGGTGTGACGTAACTGGAGGGCCGTCTAAGGGTCGCATATATGGATTTGGGCGTAGTCAATCTTCTGATAGATTTAGCAGAATTTATGTTACTTTAACACTTAGGGAATCTGAAGAAAGATATAATGAGTTAACAAAAGCAATGGATGAAAAATATAATGAGTTAACTATGAAAATGCAAGAAGAACTTTTAAGACGAGAAACAGAGAGTAAAAAGATGCTGGAGCAGGCTCTTGAGGAGTCCCGAAAGAGGGAAGAAGATGCGAGAAGGAGAGAAGAATATGCACGAAGGAGGGAAGAAGATGCACAAAGGAGGACAGGGGAGCTGGAAGAAATGGTACGCAAATTAATTCAAGAGGTGGGATACACCAATCGTCGATTTGTAGGTGGATCTGGACCCAAGGAGCAACAAGATTTTGGTGCAAATCGATAGGACATTTTTGATTTGGTAAAAGCGTTATTTTAATAGATGAGATGTCATGTTATCAGTTTGACCCTTTTTTGATTCAACTCACTAAGTTTTTGCATTCTTGATGTCTCAACAGGTTCTAAGGAGGAATGAAGCATGAAATTTATGAATCTTTGAGTTGAAAATGTTAAGGAAGAAATCTTCTACAACTTTGGGTGTTTTGCCAATGTGTTGTTTCAAGCATTTGTATGCTTGTATTTCTTCTTGGTAGACAATGATAGTGTCTCCTACAGTATGATTTTAGGTACATTAATTGGTTTCTTCGTTTCTGTATGATTTTTGCAAATGGCCGATGTTTATTGCATTTGTTATTAGTTGTGGTATCTTATTTTGTAAGATATTTTGGTCTTATTTTATTCCAGGTTTATTAAAAGAAAATTAGGGATTGAATTGGAAATGGAGATTTGTCTTCAACCACAAAATTAGAGACGCATTTAGAGACGGAATCATCCACAGAATCAAAGACGGAATTAGAGATGTATTCTTTGAAACTTTTGCATATTTAGAGACGGAATTAACGACGGACTAAAAACGGAATTAACGACGGACTAAAGACGGATTTAAAGACGGTTTATTTTATGTTTGTTTGGTAATAGCGACAGATTTTACGACGGATTTAATCCATATTAAACTCTACTGACAGATTCAGCGACGGAATCAACCATATGACTTTCAGCAACAGATTTTTCGACGGAAATATTCCGTCGGTGATAGCTTCAGCGACGGAAATATATGCTTCAGAGACGGAAAAATCCGTCTCTAAACTCTGTTTTCTTGTAGTGGAAAAGTACTTTTTCATCCCAATTTAACGGTTTAAATGGAGTTGGGATCCAAAGTACAATATTTTTTCTTTTTATAGGACCAAAAGTGCAACATTCATAACAATTGGAATTAAAAGTGCAACGACATTGATCTTATGAGATCAAAAGTACAATTTTCTCTAAGATAAATTTATAATAAAAAATTTCACGCTCATGGTATATCAGAAGTAGCAGCCAAAAATGTTGTATTAGTTTCCGTAGGCACGGTTGTCGGTGATACGAGGCTGCATATAGCATACATACAAACTCCTTTATTGGCAGGCCGCACGAGCTCTATGGCAATGTGAAGCAACCTAATGTCCTTCCATCTCCCTCTATCTATAAAACGCTTGCCATACACACACTGTCAGTGTCAAAGGCCGCAAAGATGGAGTCCTTCCAAAACAAAGGGATGAGTGAACCTCTTCTTGAATCCAAGAAACAGCCAGCAGAGGCGGCCGAGGAGGCAAGCGCCGAGCTTGAAGAAATACTCTGCGACACCACCTTACCGTGGAGGCTCCGCTTCCGTAAAGCCATCACAATCGAGCTAAAGTACCTTTTCCGGCTAGCAGGTCCCGCCATCATAGTATATGTGCTGAATAATGTTATTTCCATGTCAACCCAGATATTCTGCGGCCATCTTGGCAATCTTGAACTCGCTGCTTCTTCCCTCGGCAATAATGGCATCCAACTATTGTCTTATGGCCTCATGGTAACTTATAGATTGGTTTACGGTCCATAAAGAGTGATATATTCGTTATGGCTTCATGGCAATAATTCTTCTAACAGGGCTTTACAAGTAAATTAATTTAAGGTAGTGGTACAACTGTTTGATGTTGAATCTTTTTTTTCTTCCGAGCTGCAGCTCGGGATGGGAAGTGCAGTAGAAACCTTGTGCGGGCAGGCATACGGTGCACGCAAGTACGGGATGCTAGGAGTATACATGCAGAGATCGACAGTCCTCCTAATGGCCACAGGGCTTCCGCTGATGATCGTAAACCTATTCTCCAAGCAGCTCCTGCTCCTGCTCGGCGAATCCCAGCGGGTGGCCTCTGCGGCCGCACTGTTCGCCTACGGCCTGATACCGCAAATCTTCGCCTACGCTGCCAATTTTCCTATACAGAAGTTCTTGCAGGCGCAAAGCATTGTGAATCCCAGTGCGTATATATCAGTAGGGACGCTGGTCTTACACATCTTTTTGACGTGGCTGGCATTGTTTGTGTTCGGATGGGGGCTACCGGGGGCGGCCCTGGTGCTGAGTGTGTCGTGGTGGATTATAGTGGTGGCGCAGTTCGCGTATATCGTAACTTCAGAACGGTGCAAGGCGACATGGAGTGGATTCAGTTGGATGGCGTTTACGGGTCTCTGGGACTTCTTTAAGCTGTCTGCTGCTTCTGCTGTGATGCTGTGCTTGGAGACGTGGTATTTCCAGGTCCTGGTTTTGATTGCTGGTCTTCTGCCTGATCCTGAAATAGCCTTGGACTCTCTTACTGTCTGGTAAGATAAAATTTCTTCAGTTTTTGTGAATATTTGTGGTTCATCATCACAAAATTAATTAATACTGTTGTTTTGATTTTGATCGGTGTAAAAGTAAAACAATACAGGTACTTAAATATAACAGAATTTTTGTGAAAATGCTAATAATGTTAAAAGTTTCATGAAAAAAGATAAACAAAATAATAAAATTCTTACTCGATTTAGATTTTGCATAACCAAATCAATTATAAAGTAAGTGTTATACATTTATTATTTGATTGGTCACTTTTTTTAAACTGTACGTCAATCACACAACAAGTACATTGCACTTATTATATAATTGATTTAAGTTTGAAATAACTAAATCGAAATTAGAATATCTCAACAAAATGATCACGACCTTTTCACACGGAAGGCAATGATTGCTTGCATTGCTCTTTCTTTTTTTCTTCTTTTTGGAAAGGGTATTTTACCTAGTAATACTTTTATAGGGTAAAATGCATTATGATTAATTTGGTGCAACGTTGTCAAGTTTGATCATTTTAGTGCAGGTCTATATATTTTAACACACAAAATTATACATATATATGAGACAAAATACAAAATTTATAATGACATTACCAAAAAAAAAAAATTTGCTACACTATAAATAACCACAAATAAAAAACAATAATAAACTAACACTATCAATTATTGTTAAATAAAATTAATGTAAAAATTTAAAATTTTATCAAAGTTAATCAATTTTTGCCCTTAGTTTTAACTATAGTCAAAATATTTGTCATGATTTGATCATAATTTATATTTTGGCGACACTTAAAAAATAATGAGTTAATTTGTATCGGTCACAATTTTTATTTTTAAATCATAATAATTACTTATAATGAAAAATTATATTTTTTCCTTAGCTAACTGTTAAGGTATACATAAGGGTAGGAAGTAGGTTTCTTTGGAATTGGTGGCTGGAAAAGAATTGGTGTCCAGCCGGCAGCCACCCACTCACCATCAAATCAGGCAAAGAGCAGGCCAAATCATAGCTTTCGGATGGAAATTTGCCATTTTAATTATGAGGAGAAACAAATCAAGTCTGATTAGATGATGTGACATGAACTAATTATAGAATAATTATAATATACTTGTTATCTAATAAATATATAATTATTATACATTGATTTTGATTGAACTTGACTTAAATAAAAGATTTTTAATCGTAAGAACTTACTTTGAAAATATGAATATGAAACATATAGGTAAATTACTTGAATGTTTTATCATGATTTAACTTTTTGTACATTAATTGTGAGGGAAAATGCAATTACCCCTTGTGATATGCAAAATGTGTAAAAACTCTCCTATAAAAAAATAAATAGCAATTTATCCCTTGTGTTTTAAAAAATGGAGCAAAACCCCCTAAAAACGGAGTAAAAAACCCCTTGTGAGGGGGTTGTTTGCTGTATTTTAAATAATACAAGAGGGTAAATTGTTAATTATTTTTTCACATGGGGTAATTGCTTTTTTTAATTAACACATGGGGCAAATTACATTTAACCCCATTAACTGTGCTATATATTTATTGAGAATGTCTTATCATGATTTAATTTTTTCTACATCAATTGTGTTGTATATTTATTGACTAATGATAAATAAATATATATTATATACATTGTTCTGACCCGCAAAATATGAAACTGAACAACTTGTTCATGAGGACGCAGACGTTTTTGTTGCTTTGTTAGTGAATAGTCTAAATGGCTGTTCGCTTATTTAATTTCATTTGTCCTATAGTACATAGTGAAATGTGATGGGTGTAATAATGAATCTCAATGTGCAGTGTGACAATTGTTGGGTGGACTATAATGGTCTCGATGGGGTTCAACGCGGCTGTAAGGTTAGTGACAATTTTATTGTGCAAATGTTTTTTTGTTCCTTAACACTATAGTATTATTTATTTTGGTATCACAACTTAAATAAGTGGCTGTTTTAATTTCATAAAATATATTTTTTAGTTTTTTTGGTCCCAAAATCTTATATGCTTTGCACATGGGACATGATATTTTGGGACCAAAAAAATTGAAAAACGTGACATTTTGGGACCAAAAAAATTGAAAAACGTGACATTTTGGGACCAAAAAAATTGAAAAACGTATTTTATGAAACTAAAACAACCACCTACTTAAGTTGTGGTACCAAAACAAACAATGTTCCTAGTCGTACGAGACCAAAAAAGTATTTTGCCCCAATTTTAAATATTGTTTGTTGTCATCTTGTTTTGTGTTTGTGGTTTTTTCTTTTTCATAAACTCGTCATAATAACTTGTATTTTCGAGTTATTATTTACCAACATTTCTTTTAACATAAAGTTGAAAGAAATTTAATACATTTTTACGTGTGGTTCAAAATTTTGACATTTTATTATAACTAATTATCATACATAAAAATAAAAATCACAATTAATAGTAATGAACTACAACTAGCAACAATTATTCCAAATTATTGGTTATTGTTTCAACATGGAGGCCAAATTATTGCGCATAGCTAAGAAAAATTCATCGTAAATTTTGATTAATAGAGGTGAATAACTTAAATTTTCACATTTACTAGTTCAATGATAGTTGATAGGTTTTTTTTGAGGAAAAGATGCACATTTTCATTGCAAAAACTTCAAATTATTGGAACATCGGCTATAATAGACTCATTTACACTATTCGATAAGACACTAGTAGGAACCAAACCCTTTGTTTGGTTTTACTTTCTACATATTCATGAGATAATGAGAAAATAAAATCAAATATAATATTAATCAAAATATTTTTATTGTGTGTTTTGGCCTGTTTTCTCATATATATATATATATATATATATTCACCTACAAATAAGCAAATATTATTATATATATACGTTTATAAAATATTAAAAAAATATAATTTGATAATAGTACTTTTTTTCTCATAATATACAATACAATACATACAAAAAAAAGCAAATATTACTATAACATATATAAAAATATATAAAAAAGGTATAATTTAACAATGAACAGTATTTTTGTGTCTCAATATATAATATAATACATACAATATACTTTTTACACTATTTAAAGTTAACCCCCAAAACAAATCCAAACATACACAAAGTGTTCTTGTCTGCTCATCGGCAAGAAGGCGAACAGTATTTTCTTCTCGTGCGATGAACATGAAACTGTATTCGCTCATAGACTGAGTGAGATCATAAGATCTTGAATGATTGGACTAAGCACCGAATTTCTTCTTCTTTGTGTGATTTTTTTTTCATAAACTCCTCGTAATAACTTGTAACCTCAAGTAATTATTTACCCACACTTCTTTTACCTTAAGGTGGAAAGAAAATTAATACACTTTTATGCACGGTAAAAAAAAATATGACATGTTATCGACTAATTATTATAGTAAAAAATAAAAATCATGATTAATAATAATTAACTACAGGTTATTGTTTCAATAGGCAGAGGCCAAAATATTGGGCATTGCTAAGAAACATGCATCGTAAATTTTGATAAATAGTGATGAATAACTTCAATTTTGATATTAATTTGTTCGATAATAGTTTATAGTTTTTTTTCTCTTTTTTGAGAAAAAGATGCAAATTTTATTTCAAAAACTTCAAATTGTTGGGACACTAGCTATAACAGTCTCATCTTCATTATTCGATAAGACACCAGGAACCAAACATTGTATTTGGTTTTGTTTTTGTAGTGTTTTGTTTTATTTTGTGAAGATAAAGAGAGAAAAATAAAGATAAATAAGTGTGTGTTAAAAATAGGACGTATGTTTGGATCTATTTTTGGAGTTAATTTTAAATAGTGTAAAAAAAGTATTGTATGTATTGTGTTGTATAATAGGAGAGAAAAAACACCACTCATTTTCAAATCATGTCTCTTTTATATGATTTTATAAATGTATATATGTATATAGTAATATTTATTTGTTTGCGGGTGGATTAAATTATATAATATATAATTGTATAGGGGATTGGGCCAAAACCTCCAAAAACACTCAGTGAAGGTGTTTTGGGAGTACTCTATGTTTGGTGTTGTTTTCAGCCCATCTCTAATGAAAGTTTTCTTACCCTTTCTGGTTTCGAGCTCTTAAACTCTTCCATCTCTTCCACCTCAGCACTTATCTTCCTCTTCACTCTTGCCCCCTCGACCTCTAATTCCTTAATCGATAAATTATAACATCTTTGTGCCTCTTTCGTTGCATCTCACTTGTCCTATTCCATGCTTAGTCGACAACTTCATAGTCAAATGATAAGTAGATACTACTGCCCTAAAAAGATTTAGACCCGGTCGTCCTAACACGATGTTGTATGCAAACGGTGTGTCTACCTCTAAGAACCTTACCATCAATGTCTTCCTCTTGGGTTCTTCCCCCATCGACACAGGGAGGTCGCTTGTGCCCATAGTTGTCACCTCGCTTCCCCCAAACCCTACCAGGGGTTCCGTACTGGCTACAAATGAGTGTTCCCCAAATCCATCTTCCTTAACACATCTAGGAATAATATGTGAACTAAACTCCCATTGTCTACAAGGACCTTATGGACCACATAGTTCGCGATGTCCATCCTTATAACCATGGGATCATTCTGCGACCCTATGTCGTGAAAACTGTCCCTATTTCTGAAGGTTATTTCCTCTTTCGGCTCAAGACTAAGTAGTTGCCACCCGGTGATCCATAGCTCCTAGCATGTTTCTTTCTCAATCTTCCTGAATCCCTTCCTATTGGTCCCCCTGCAATCGTGTGTATTATCCCTTTCACAGGTGCGTTGCCGAGGGCACTCTTTTCTCTCCTAACTTCCTTCCCCTTGTTCGAGAATTGATCCCTACTTCTCGACCTGCTCCTACTTCTTCGCCTTTCTTTATGTCTATCCCTATCATTTTGCCCTTCCTTCTTTGAGAATATAATCCTTAAAGTAGCCATGTCTTGCCAATCTCTCGACCTCATCCTTAAGTCGATAGCAATCCTCAGTATCATGCCCTCGCTCCTTATGAAACTTGCAATACTTACTGGAATATTTTTTAGCCCGTGTGTCTCTGGATTTCCTAGGCCATTGCAACACATTCACTTCCTTAACCATCATCATTGCCCTTTCCCTTGTCGTTCTCAATGGAGTATACATGTGATACTTTGGTCGATGGGGCGGTTCTCTCTCTCTGTCCGGCTGGAAGCGCCTATCTCTATCCTGATCTCGACCACGGTCTCGTCCCTTAGAACTCAACCACTCCCCATCTTTCATGGCATTCATTTCCTCCTCATCTATATATTTCTGTGCGACCTTCATTAACTGCTCGACATCCCCAGTTAGGTCCCTCGCAAGTGCGGATTCTAGCGGTCCTTTTTTCAAGTCGTGAATAACTATGCTGATCATCATGTCGATACGCAAGTCCTGAACTTCTAACATTTCATTGTTAAACTTTTCCATAAAAATTTTCAAGGATTCATCCTCCTTCTGTGTGATTGTGAACAAGTATGTAACATGCCTCTTTGTCTTTTTCTTACTATCGAAATGAAAGGTAAATTTCTACACCAACTGTCCATATAACTCGATGCTACCACTCACCAAGCTCGTAAACCATTCCTGGGTTTTCCTTGTCAAGGTTGTAACAAACAACTTAGCATTAATAGAATCAGATTGCTCGTATAGATTTACCAGCTCAAAAGCAGCTCTTGAGGATCCTTTATGCCATAGTATCTAGGCAAATCAAGGAGTCGAAAGCTCGGGTCGACTACTTCTTTTAAAATTTTATTTGAAAATGGGGAATTTCTGTTTTGGGCTATGATCTCTCCTTTTCTTTTCAGCTTGTCTATCTGCAACCCCAGCCTTTCGATTTGTCTTCCTACTTTCTTGACCTTCGCTCCGAGAACGCCTGCTCCCTTCTTTTCTCTCGGCCACTCGAAGCTGCATCAGATATTTTTACTTCCTTACCTTTTTTTAGGTGCTTGTTTTGGTTGATCGACTTTGACCTCTCCTCCTCTAAATAACTGTCTCTTCACCTCTTCTCTGGCCATTATGGTGACGTTCCTCCTCTCGTAGTCTGCCACAACATTTTTACTTTCGACCATCATCCGTTCTAGCTCACCCGTGACTATCTACAAGTCCGGTCTTTGTGGTGTTTCTTCTATCATAGGTTCCCTCCTGGATGTTCCCTCCATCTCGAATCTCAGAGCTCTTCTCAGATTTCCCACAGACGGTGCCAACTGATCTGGGTCAAGATACGTGACCTCTAATGGGACCAACTGGAAGGGCTATCGTCTAAGTCCTCGAGATACTCGATCTAGTAACTTGTCCCAGATATTGAGACCCCTGAAAAGAGAGCAAACATCACGCTAGCTGGGATGGTCGGCGAAGACCCTTCGATGCTTAAGTCAGTATGGGTTCGAGATAGAGATATGTGATTTGTAACAAATGGACGTAACCTATAATAAATGAGGGTGTCAGGTATTTATAAGGCCATGTGTACGACGTCTCCTGGCCCACGTGCCATGATCTGGGTGTTTCCTTGTCAGAGAATCGACGGCTTGTGTGAGGTCCACATTTTCGGGTCGCCGGTGCGGGTTGGGTCGAACATGCCCGACCCGTCATAGAAGTGCACGGATCTTGGGGCATTAGTGCAATTTCTAGCTCTTTGGGGGGCCTTTTGGTGATTATCTTAAGTACACCCTATCACAATATTTGCTTTCAAGGAAAACTTTATGCACAACTTTTATCACTAATTCTTGGTTAATAATATTTTTCACAAAATAATTATGACCGCTTGAACTATAAGTCATTATTATTGTAAAATAAAAATTTTTATCACGAGATATATATATGTAAAATTGGTGATAATATTAAAATCATCACTTAATTTTTTGTTTATTTTGTAGTTGATATGCAATAACTGATTATTGTTAACACTATTCAAGTTGTCATGACCGTATCCCTCATCAACATGCTTAATAGTTTTATTCAAAAACAGTGTGAGGGTTAGCAATGAGCTTGGGGCCAAACACCCGAGATCAGCAGCTTTCAGCGTGGTGGTATCGACGGGAACATCTTTCATCCTATCAGTGATATTCGCCTTCATCACACTCGTCCTCCGCCATCTAATGAGTTACGCCTTCACGTCCGGCGAAGCTGTTTCCGACGCCGTCGCAGACCTCACGCCACTCTTGGCTGCTTCCATTATCCTCAATGGAATTCAACCTGTTTTATCTGGTAACTACTACTTTACTTTCTTTAGTTAGATTTCCCTCTATTTTAATATATTTACTACATATCATAAGTGGCACAAAAACAGAGACCATATTAGTAATAAAAATATTAGGCCATAATTTAATTAAAATGTTACTAAAAACATATTTTAAGTGACAATACTTCTAGCTTGTATTTGCAAAAATTTAATTTTTTTTATAAGTGCTTAATTTTAGAGAAAAATTCGATGAATACGATTATATGTAAAAGTTGGGAATGTTTGGACATAATAGTAATTATAAGTAGGCAAAAAATGATGAGAAGTACTCTGTAAAAAATTTGATGTGAATTAGTCAATTGAGTTCAGACAAGAGCTGTTTTTTTAAAAAAAAATTGGGGATTTTTAGCTAATTTTTAAAATACAGGGGTGTTTTAGTATTTTTTTTAGAAAATATAGGGGGTGATATAGAATTTGGTCATTTTTGGGTCAGGTCAACGACCATTGACTAGCAGCACGTGCCACAACATGTTCCATTTTCATTAAATTTGACGGCGTGGGACCAATAATGTCAGAATTTTAGGATTTTGGGACCAAAAGTGTTGACCCCGTGAAGCGAGGGATCAAAAATGATAACGATCTTATCTAGTAGGACCAAAAATAAGATTTTGCCATATATATATATCACAAGGTTTAGATGTTACTTCTAAACAATCACCACACATATCCATTCTCCCAAAAATGAACAGAAAAAGGAAAAACAAAATGGGCACAAAACCATAGATATACGTTGTCTATTCTATTATAAAAAGTGTAAGTGGAAAATAAGATCTTCTAAAACTTTTGTATTACATATTATAGTTTTACTAATATAGTACTAATAAGAATGTAATAGGTATTGTAAAAATAATTATAATTAGGTCATTCAATAAGTTATTAACAGAGATATAAGAATCATTGACTTGGCACATATTATAATTTAAATTAAGCACAATTGACCAATCATACTTATTATTCTTTTATTTTATTTTATTTTTTAATATTTATGTAGTCACTATAAATTTATCCAAAGTCTTTTGAGATTCAAATAAATTGATTTTCTTAGGAACAAAATAACCAATTAATAATTAGGGTTAAATATCCCCTGAAGTATTCACCCCACGTCAACTACCCCGCTAAAGTATTAGGAGTTAGAAAGTTGGGGTGGATACTTCAGGGAAAAAATTGACATATTGAATTGCACAAATAGATTATTAATAACAATATTAGAGTTCATTTATTAAAAATTAAAATATTTACTTAGTGTATCATTATTTTAGTCAATTATGATAAATTAAGTTAAATTTTCCTTTCAGCAATATATTGTTGTTGAAAATTTTAATCAAGAAAATAATTGACAATTGATTCCTTAAAAATGTATTAAACTCGCTGCAATAGGAAAAATACAAGTTTGCGGTTTTATGCAATTGAAAATTAATGAAACAAATGGGATGAGCTTCTAAAGGTTTGCTTCTTATACGTTTTAAATAAATCTTATATGAAGAAATAAATTTTAAATTACTATAACATTTCATATATAGAGATCAACTTAAAATTAAAAAAAGAAAATTGAACAATATTTTCAAAAGCAATAATCCAAATTAAATAGACTATCAGGTATATTATTATTTTGAACTTAAAATAAATTTTTAAAAAAAAAAAATTTAATATTAATTAAATAACTCAAGCTAAAGATATATAATAAATTTCTGTAAGTTAAGCATGAACTTCCTTTTATGATGCATTTTTTCTTTTTGAAATGAAAAGATAACGCTTATCAAGCATCTAAATTAAATATTAAATATTTGTTAGTTTTGTATGTAAACATACCAAGGGAACTTAGAGTCTTAAAAAACTAAATAAACAATTCCTAAATAAATATTTCTCATGGTCTTACTGTGACCAGAATATTTACCGTATCTAGCCATGACCAAACACTTGCCATGATTCTTTTAACTACAGCTAATGTTTTGGCCTCTCGTATTGAAACCATACCTAATGGTCATTGTATAAATTGTGTCTCATGATTATTTACTATGATTTTTCACTTTTGACTATGAGGGAGAATTACACTTTTGGCCCCTCCATAATACCACTAAAATAGTTTTGGTCCATCTTCATTCGCGAGTTACACTTTTGGTCTCAATTAGATGTATTTTTGAACACTTTTGGTCCTACCGTCAACTCTCTGTTAAGAGTTAATGGAAAACGCACATGTTGCGCATGTGAGGCTGATTTTGGGGGAAAATTTGTTGCATTTTAGCGCCTAAATTGGTGGCCTTGACTATAAAGCCCTTTTGGCACCAAATCATCTCTAAAAAAAATTAAAACCCCATCCTTATTCTCATTTTCATAATTTGACCGAAATTTTGTTGTTTAATAACTTCAAAATTATATTTCTAGCCATGAGTAGAAGTTATTCAAATACTGATTTGGCCGATTTGATAATATAGTGTAATGTTGATTTTTGTGAGTTTCGTTTTCTGTAAACTATTGTGGATGATGATAATGTAATGTTGTTGATTTTCTATACTAGTAATTTGATGTTGCGGGATGGTTGTGAAGCTCTGATTTCTAATATTGTTTGTTGGTTTTTCTATTTTTTGTGTTTTTTTTAAATAAATTAACTTCTACTCATGGCTAGAAATCAGTAAAAAATCAATATTTAAACAACAAAATTTCGGTCAAATTATAAAAGTGAGAATAGGGGTGAGGTTGTAACTTTTTTAGAGAGGATTTGGTGCCAAAATGGCTTTATAGTCAAGCCCAACCAATTTAGGCGCCAAAATACAACAAATTTCCTCCCAAAATTAGCCTCACATGCGCAGCACGTGCGTTTTCCATTAACTCTTATTGGAGAGTTGACGGTAGGACCAAAAGTGTTCAAAAATATATCTAATTGGGACCGAAAGTGTAACTCGCGAATGAAGGGAGACCAAAACTGTTTTAGTGGTATTTTGGAGGGACAAAAAGTGTAATTCTCCCGATGATTAACCATGATAAAGATCCATATTTCTTGTAGTGACGTCAACTAATTTTCTATAATATAATGACTAATGCCATCATATGAATTATCTTTCATTTCTCTTGAACTTGGGGATAAAATATTTAGTATTGTATAAATTATAATTATATTATTTGCGCGTACTGATAAGTAATAATATTGCATTAAAAATAAGTAGAATTTATTCATTTCAGGAGTAAAAAATATTGTAGTCGAATTTAGCATTAGTACTTTTCTTATTTGGAGGGGTCAAAATGACTATATATGTTTGAGGGGATAAATTATAGTTCTTCGCCTCTTTTATTTTTCTAACTATGTCAATGATTTCATAGTTTCAAATTATATTTTCTTCAATATTTAAGGGAAAAATTCAAAAAATTAAATTTATTATGTTATCAATTAAGACTTATCAATATAATCATGCAAAAAAAATATTGATTATATAAGCTTAGAATACTTTGATTCTATTCTACAAAAAATATTAAAAATTTGTTGTTAATTAAATTAGTAGGATTTTTGATATAATACAATTATTTATAAATAAACAAAATGGCATCTATATATCCTTGAGCAACCAAACTTCAGAAGAAACAAAATATTTTAATAATCAGAACTTGTATATATTTCAATCCATGACATGTTGAAAAACAAATTCACAAAAGATGAAAAATGGATAATAATAAAAATGTTGGATTAACTAAAGAGAAAGAAAATAATTAATAATAAAAAAATTGTCAATAAAAAGTTTTAATAAGGAAGACCAATGAAGTCATGTGGCAATTAGATTAGCATTCAAAAGTCACATCCTTTTGAAAAAATATAATTAAAAAATATTAATATAAAATTAAAACTGTGTTTAAACTAAAATTAAATAAACCACTTGAAATTGTAGTAAAAAAAGAGTAACTTTTAGGTAAGCGAAATTCTAGCACACTTTCTAAAGATTGTTACCTAAAGAAAAGTGATTGCAATTTTGAGTGTATTAGTAAGATAATTTCTAGGTTAGATGCATGATTAGTTATATTCTTTTCTAGTAGCATAATGATTAGATGTTTTCTAAAATAAAGAGTATTTACAAAAGGATTTGCATTTTTTAATCTTAAGATTTTTTTAAAAAGGGTTTGGATTATAAAATAACAAAATAATAGAAAAATTGTTAATTATTTGTTCAATTCTAAATTATAGTTTAATTTGCTCATAAAAGAACCTAGCTACATAAATGAATTATATTGAGTCAACATTGAAGTGAAAATTGAGTAAAAGACAAGAACACAATAAATGAATGGTGAAGTGAAAATTGACTTCAAATATATAAACTTTAACATGAATTAGCTACCTTCTCCAAAAAAAAAAAAAAAAAAAAAAGAAAGAAAGAAACATGAATTAGCTGCTAAAAGAGAAGTAATTGGCCCAAAAAAAAGATGATAAGGTTTAGAGCAAAATACATATATAATTTACTACAACCTACACAATGAAAGAATATATTTTTCTTAAAAAATTTCATAAAAAAAAATCAAAAGTAGAACTATATATCTCAATAATTTGGAAAAAATAGTCGGCTTAATAACATGAAAACAAACCATAGTCAAGAGATATACAAAAAGATAATAGAATCACAAAACTCACAACTTTCTTGCCATAAACTATATATTCGGTAAGGATATTTCATAAAAAAAAACTTTATAAATTAATTGCTAAAATTTATAAACCATATAATATTATTATATTAGTACTTAAACAAATCATTATTATTAATTATGTTTATCAAAAAAATTCAAAATTTATAAAATATTTATAATTTTTATAACTATATTTTTTAAAAAATAAAATAGATGTTAATTGTTCACATGCAACGCGAGTGCACCTTGTTAGTTGTCATAAAGTTGGGTTTATTCAATGAAGGTGGATAAGTTGTTTAAGTAACCAAAAAGAATGTTAATTTATCTATTTATATTTTACTGAAAAGTTAGGACCTTTTTTTATATATACTCATCACTCACGTAAAATCTATCTTCACAACTTTCCACCTAGCACATTTTCTTTTTATTTTTTCTTTAAATAAATTGGTTACAATACATCATATCATGAATTTTAATCATAAACAATCGATAGAAGATAATTACCAATTCAAATTTGTATTATTACAATAAACTAACAATTATTATTTTAATTAAAGTAGACTAATTATACCACACATTTATGAGATTCAAACTCATGACTACTTAATCCTGGGACCTCAAATTCACATCGACAACAAATCTGATTTCGTGCGTAAGATGTTGCAGTTCCAAATCATTTTCACGAAAGAATTTCCTAAGCTTGTCCTTTCGTAGATGCTTTCTCTATTCAATTTTCCCTTCAAGTTGACTACATTAACTCGTGTAACGGTTAACATTTATTGGGCCTAATTTTCCCATGGTTGAGCTGAAAGTATAGTTTGGGATTTTCTATAAAAAAATCATTTTCAACTATTTGCTCCAAAAAAAATTATTTTTAGGTGCTTTCAACTTTTTAAACTTTTGAAACAGTATTTCTGGATCAAAAGTCAGAAACGTCTTAAAAAAAATAGTATCTCTAACTGTTTTAACTTTTTTACAAATAAATCAAATAAGATTTTTGGCTATTTTACTCTATTTATAACGATAAATTTTAACAATTAAACTCTTCTTGAAGGTTAATTTTCTTACAATTTACTCATCACAATAAATGTTTTATAGCTACGCGACAAACCTTTTGAGGCATGTGATCACAAAATATAACAATGCTAATAATGCAACGTTAATTATGGAAGTATACCATATGAAATTTCCCTACCGTCCATTATTTATTGGTACACTACAAGAAATATGATATTTTGTTATAGTAAATTATTATGAGAAAACACATAAAAATTTCGTATAAATAATAAATATACATATGATATTTGAGTGTTGATATACGCAAAGGTGTGGCTGTTGGATGTGGATGGCAAGCATTTGTTGCCTATGTGAATGTTGGCTGCTACTATGGGGTCGGTGTTCCGCTTGGTGCAGTTCTCGGTTTCGTATTTAACCTTGGCGCCAAGGTAAGCTTATATTTTTTATGCTTTTTGAATTGAGTTAGTATGTGAATAACTTTTGTGTCAATATAACAAGTTGATATGTTAAATTTTTAAATTTGTTAATATCATGTCGTAATTAAAGTGAATATTGATATTATTATGTGTCTTCTAATGGTTACCATCGATCATCATCACTGGATAATATATCTTATAAAGGGAAATAATATTTTTTATCCCATAACTTATGATCTTTTCACTTTTGGTCTCATTGGTTATAAGATTCTCTTTTGGTCCTGTAACTTTCAAAAAACTAGCACTTTCGGTCCCATGACACGTTCCGTTAGATATTTAACGGAAAGTACCACGTGGCCGTTAAGTGCATGGGACCAAAAGTGTTGCGTTTTGAAAGTTATGGGACCAAAAGTGAAAATTTCATAACATATGGGACAAAAAGTGAGAATCCCATAACATATGGGACCAAAAATGTAAAGGTCCTAACGGCCACGTGCTAAGCACGTGATGTTTTTCGTTAAAAAATCTAACGAAGAGGTGGCATGAGACAAAAAATGCTACTTTTTAGAAGTTACGGGACCAAAAGTGAGAATCTCATAATCAATAAGATCAAAAGTGAAAAAATTTTAAGTTACAGGACGAAAATTATTATTTCTCCTGTCTTATAACTAGCATCTCATGAAATATTGGACTCCCTACTTTTGAAAAATATTGGCTACTTTTGTGTATTTCTTATGCTTATAATTAGATGTATTTTTAATTGAGCTTATGGATGTTTAAATTTACAGTGTTGTATAGTGCTTTTGTAAAACTTTTGAAAAACAGATTATAAGATTTTTTTTTAAAAAAAATAGATGTTTTAATCTTGTAAGTTTCTTAAAAAAGGTCAAACTCCATTTCACCCCCTGTATTTTATTAAAATAGCTAAAACATTCCTTGTGTTATGAAAATAGGTGAAAAACTCCTTCATGTTTTAAAAAACTCAGCAATATACCCCCATTCTGTTAGCAATTGAGGAGAATATAATGCGTGCGCGAGTGGTGCGCTTGGTGGGGTCTTTATGACGTTTTGGGTCTTATTTTTGGGTATTTTTGACTAAAATACCCCTATATTGTGTCTAAAATTATCATAGTCAAAATGACTTATTTTAACCTTTTTTTTTAGTGATTTTCTTTTGCATTTTCAGTCCATCTAAAGATATATATTTTTGATCTTAACTATATTTATTTAAATATCAAAATACCAATAATATTAATAATATTTAAAATTAAATTATTATTATTTATTTACAATGAAAATTTTAACACTTTTAGTTATGATAATTAAATTTAAATCAAATTTCTTATTTTTTTTTGAAAATCTTAAAACTTTTTAAAATATGATTTTTTTTAATTTTATTTTAATTAAATCTTAATTAAAATTTTTAATTATTTTAAATGGGGGGAGACGGCGTCGTCGCCGCCCCGCCGAGAAGGGCGATGGCGCCCATCACCATCACCACCGAATCTGGGCGATGCTCTGGCGACAACAATGCCATCGCCCAGCGCCTGGTCTGGGCGGCGTCGCCCCTCTCTGCGGAGCGGCGTCGTTGTCGCCTCCCACTGAGGGTATGGAGGGGGAGGGGGAGTAGGCGGCGGCGGTGGGGAGGGGAGTAGGCGGCGGCGGGGGTGGGGAGATGGGGTAGGCGGGGTGGGTTGGTGGATGGGGGTAAGGTTTAATTTTTTTATTAAATTTATATTAAATAATAATTATTTAATTTCTATAATTTGCATATAATATAAGTTTATAAATTTGTTAAATCTGGGCCTTCAATATTATAGATCCAAGGTTAAAATGGATTGATCAGATCTAACGATTTTTATTCATTTAAAAAAGATCCAACGACCATCAAAGTAAGGAACAATATATAATAAGTAATGGCATAACTGTCACTTTGTAAAAAATTTAACAGCGTTAGTTACATTTGACAGAGTAGGGCGATTGAGCTACATTTAAGAAAACAGAGGGGGGTGTGATACACACGCCCATTTATCTTTTTTTTTTTTTTATTTTTTTATTTTTTATTTTTTTATTTTGTATCTTTATTTTACAACTGTTAGATCTTATCTAATACAAATAGACGGTTCATATTACATCTAAAATAATTTACAGTTCCTATAAAATTTTACTTAAATTAACGATTGATATCTTATCTCAATAATCAAGGGTCCAAATTCAATTTACATGTATAATTATATACAAAAATTAAAAATATATTTTGAAATATATATAGATATATACTTATGATATATATAGATAATACATATATATATATATTATGTATGAATAGCTCAAATCCTTCCCCGCCCCCCGTCTGCCGCCCCCTTCTGTTGGTGCCGGCGCCGCCCATTCCACTCCCCAGCCGACGTTGCACCCTTCCCTTCCCAACACCCCCCTTACCTTTCCTGTCGTCCCCTCCCCTTCCCCAGCCGCCGCCTCCCTCCCCTTCCTGTCTCCCATTCCCCTCCCGCAGCATCCTGCCCCCTTCTCCTCCCCCCAACTGCACCTTTGTTCCCCCTCCCTTTTCCCTTTGTCGTCGTCGTCCCACCCCCCCCCCCCCCTTCTCCCTTGTCGCCATCGCTGTCGCTGCCCCCTTTTCCCTCCTCGCCGTTGTGCCCACGGCCTCCCTTATTTTTTTTTAACTTTTTTGTATATTTTTTTATTAATATTATATATCTTGTATAAACAATAAAACCTCTACATATTAATAATGTTGGGGTTGTGTAATTTTATTAATTTAAAGAGGTATTAATTAATTGATAAATTAATAACTTATTAATTTAAAAAATATTTTTTTCCGATTCAACGAACCTACATTTTTCTTCATGAGTTAAAACATATACATTGTATTGACAAATTGAATGATGTTCATGTATAATGTGATTAATTAAATATAATACATCACCCTAAAAAACGTTCATTGTAGTACGTATTACTAGTTAAAACTCAATGCAAGTTCATGTACGGTAAGGAAATCAACCATTTTATAAACAAAATCAAACATTTCTAATTAGTCAATCCAAATCAAAACTAACCAACATGGCTTCACATCTAAAATGTGTCCAAAAATCAATCATGACAGATCAAATATGTAAAGTACTATGTGAGTATAAGAGAGATCACCCCACATGCACTCAAAAAGATTTGCAACAATGGATTTGATGAAAATTTTCGTTTGCAAGTTAGTCAAGGAACACATTTTTACTAAGTTGTCCTAGTTATATTAGTAATTTTATAGAATTATTAATTTATAATATTTAAGGGACCATAAATTTATATAAGGGTTTTTTGAAAAATTATTATCTTATTAATTTATCAAAATTATTAATTTAAACCTTGGGTCCAACTCGGGACCAAGAAAAATTATTATTATAGAGGTTCTACTATATATATGTGTATGTATAATTTATATTTTCAAAATTTTTATTTATATTATATGTATATATTGTGTATATATGTATGTATATATATAATTTATAATTTATGTTTATAACTTGAATAAATCTGAACTACTATCAATCTAATTTAAATAAATATGAGCCATTGATTTTATATATAAATATGAACCGTGGATCTAAATAAGGAAAAGTCTAAGCCATTGATTTATTTATTAAATCTCCATCGTTAATATATATATATATATAAGATCTAACAGTTCAAATTTGAGGGTATAGACATCATTTCTTAGGTAAAATTTAATCAAAATCGCACATAGGTTGCGTGTGTTACACCCCTTGCATGAGGGGGGTATTTGCTTCTTTTTCAAAAACATAAGGAAATGACACAGGGGATAAATTGTTATTTTCGAATAAAACAGGGGGGTTAGGATGCATTTTACCATAAAAAGTTGTGGCTTATTTTTAAAATTTAAACAAATTTTTTTTTAGTTTTTACCGTATTAAATTATAAATATTGTATTTATATTTTGTAAGTTTTATAATCTTTAGATCGATGTTCTTTTCTTTTTTTTTTTTTTTAATCTAAATTGGTTCGGAACCAAATGTAAGGAATTTACACTATGATCATGTCACCATCTAAGCATAATGACATAAGTTTGTATTTGTTTGGTTGAACATTTGAAAGGGGTTAAATGCAATTTGTCACTTGTATTAACCAAAAAATCACAAAGTGATAATTGCATTTTTCCCCATTTGAAAGAGACATATAATGCAACTTTTGAACGAAACAGAAAAATATATTTTTATTATTCTCTGTCCTTTGTTAATAATTATTTTTTGTTAGAAATGATTAAGAGTTGTAATTTTGGTGGTATTGGTTTGTAGGGAATATGGACAGGCATGTTAGGAGGTACACTTATGCAGACTTTAATCTTAGTATGGGTCACTCTTCGAACAGATTGGGATAAGGAGGTACTACTGTATACATTTCTCTTTTTTTTTTTTTTTCCTCAATAATGGTTTTTATAATTTTAACAGTGAAAAGAATTTGTAAAAGTTGCTACTGGTAATGATTAATGAAATATATATAGAGTAAATTACAGCTACCTCCCCTGAAATTTGGCATAATTACAAATACCCTCTCGTTGTTTAAAAAATTACAAATACTCCCTATGGTTTGTAACCATCTAACAAATAAGTCATTTCCATCCATTTTTATGGGTGAACTGACAAAAATGCCCTTATGCATTTTATTTAATTTTTAAAATTCTTTGAATTTTTTTTGGACTACAATGCGCAGGGAGAGGTTCTTAAGTTTTTTTACACAGAGAAGTTAATAATGCAATTTACTTCAGCTGGTTTTTCTATAATTTAACAAAAAAATCAAGGGCAAAATGGTCAATTTTAGGCCTTTGGTTGAAAATTACAAATTTTAGAGGGTATTTGTAATTTTTCAAACAGTGAGGGAGTATTTGTAATTATGCCAAACTTTAAGAGTAGTAGCTGTAATTTACCTATCTATATATAAGTATTATTGTAGGTAATTAGTAACACACATATAATGATAGTACAGTAATAATATATAGTGTCTTTATATATATATATATATATATCCTTATGCATATGCTTCTAGAGATCAGTAATGACACTTAAATACAGTTCTTGTCATTAATATTCGGTTCTTGAAAATTACGTAAAGACAACATAAATAATTATTATCATTATATATTGTTAATGACAATTTTATCATTATAGTTTAATATTTTATCTCTAATATTCATTTATCTTATAAGGATGTTAAACTTGTAGTATATAGAGAAGATTTGTTATCTGATTTCAAAAAGATTGGTCTTAGAATTGATACCATCCCTTTTTTAAATAAGTTTTGGCTTTATTTAAAGTAATATCTTTTATATTAAATAATTACATTATTTTATATTGTATGTTACTAATGTATGCATATATATTAGAGGGGGAGCATTACACTTTTAGTCCTTAAACTATAGGGTTAATTACAATGACCTCCCCTATTAATATGGGAATATACAAATTCCCCCCTCTTACTATGAGAATTACATAAACTTCCCTTCCAAATATATCTACCTTACAAATTGTCCCTTCCATTAGTCAATTTAATGGATTTTGTTGATGTCATAAAAAAAAATTGATCTAAACTTGCTATAATAACCTCAGCCTAGATAACTCTAGTTTCTATGACTTAAATACTCTTAAGGGATATTTTGTTATATTTAAAGTTAATAAAGGGTGTATACTCGTAACTTTTAGTAAATTATTTTATAATATTTTTTTAACCAAATATTGTGTATGTGTAGGTTGTGACATTAATTTCTACTCCTAATAATCATCAAAGCTTGCAAATTTTGTTGAAATTATATTATTTTATAGCAAGTAATATAATAGAGTTTATATTACTCAAATGTTAAAAATATTGAGGAAAATTCCATTATTTTAGCCAATTTTACTATGCCGAATTAAAATTTAAACAAATCAATTTTAGTGTATTTTAATTCTTAAAGTTCAATACGTTACAATTCCTAGAAAAATAAAAACATACGTATATTTTTAAATTATTTGAAGAAAAACTTTTTTCCTTCTTTTCATTTCAATTAAAGAGAATAAAAAAATACTTCTATTATTAATTTTATTGAATTATTTTCAATTTTATAAATAAGGACAAAATGGTCATTTAAGCACCTATTATTAAATTTGACTAACACCTGTTAGCTAGAGGGGCAATTTGTAATTTTCATAGTAAAAGAGGGGAATTTGTATATTATCATAATAGCAGGGAAGGTGAGTGTAATTAACCCTAAACTATATCAATAATTCGCTTTTGGTTCCCAAACATCAAGCGTGACAGTTTTGTTTCTCAAACAATGCATTTTTTATCCTGCCATCAAATAGAACTGAAAACCTCACGTGCCAAGCTCGTGAAACTTCAAAACTATCATTCCCTATCTGAAAAGTGACCCTCTTAAAGGTTTAGGTTTAGGAAGAAATCATTCATTTTTTCTTAATCTTTCTTATTTTTTAGACATTGTATAGGCAAGAAAATGGAGAGCATTGGCAAAGAAAGACCTCAGAAAACGAATTCAAGCTCTTTTTTTAGGAAAAAAAATATTCTACCAATTCTCAGATAAATTCAAAAGCTCAATGTCTATTATTTTGCAATTGTGAATTTGACCTCTTATTGTTGACATCATGGACCTCGCAACCCCGGGTGTATCATACTTGCCCAAATTGTGGATTTGAGCTCCCATTGTGGGCATGATACCTTCTACTCGGGTATAAGGAGTCCACGATGTCAACAATGAGCCCCAGATCCACCATTGCAAAAAAATGGAAGTTGAGCTTCTGAATTTATCGAAGAATAGGTGGATTATTTATTCCTGCAAGAAGAGGTTGAACTCATTTTTTTCAGATTTTTCTTAGCCAATACTCTCCATTCTTGCCTTTGAAATGTCAAAAAATGAGCAAAAATGAGTGATTTCTTCCTAAACCTTGAAGAGGTCAATTTTGAGGCGGAAAATGGTAATTTGCAGCCTCACATGCTCGTGAGGTTTCCCTAATTTAATTGGAAGATGACGAAAAGGACTAATTCTATTAAAAATTGCACTGTTTGTGGACCAAAACTGCCACCCTTAATTGTTTGAAAATCAAAAACGATTTAGATATATGTTAACTCTACCACTGACTATTTATTTATTCCCAGAAATATTCTCTTCATGTGCATTCGTAATTTTTAATACAAGGTAAAATAATAAATCAAAATAAAAGATCCAAAATATTTAATTCTATTTAGCAAAGATATGTTGGACCTATATATATAAGTTTGATCTGTCATGCTCTCATTAACTATTAATCACAAATACGCGCAAAGTATACGTCCTCTTATCATCTATTTATTACTTATACAACGTTCATATGTCAAATTTTCTTGCATATTTGTTGTTATAAAATGCAATTACCCCTAAGAGATCACCCTCTTGTGGATTTGTGTGAAAATTTCAGGTGGACAAAGCAAGAAACCGAATAGACACATGGGATGATTTGAAAGAGGGATTTCAGGTTGAATGATTTGTAAAATGGAAAATTTCATACGACCCACTGAGGTGATGCCCGCCAAAATTGCACCTAAAACTATTTCCAATATTAATTATAAGGTGGTCCTTAAATTTTTGCCAAGATTTGTCCTTTGTAAACAAAGATGCATAGCTCCCCTCATTATTATTATTTTCAGGAACCATTCAAAGAACTACAATTTGTAAGAAAAATTAAAAATCTATGTTTGTATCAATGATAGAACACTGATTATTTTATTTCTGAAGTAAATTAGATTATTGCTTTAAATATATTGCGACCTAAAAAAATCTCTCTTCCGTGGCATTTTGCTATACCATATTTAAACACATTGTATTTACACGCACATACGTATATTGACTGTGATAAACAGGATGTCAAGTGGTAATTCATGTTTATATAGGAGAACTTTTATTTTGTTAAAATAATAATTTTACTGTTAGTTACTTTCGGTAGAAATTGTTGGAAAAATGGGTCAAGTTCCCTCAATGGTTCAGCCCAATCGCTCCTGACCCAACCTGGATGGCTTGCTTACACAGCTACCTAAAGCCCAAGCCCACTGGCCCATCTCCCTCATCCTTTTTATTTCTGTCTGTTGACCAATTTCCCCCTAATCCTAAGTGGCTCCTCTTCTTCTCCGCCTCTCTCTCTCTCTCTGTGATACTCCCAACCCCCTCAAAACTATGTCTTCTATGGTTTTCTCTGCCGCGTCGTGATTCGCCTCTGTTGGCGAATCGACACTCTCTCACTCTCTCACTATAAAGCCTCTCCTCCTCCCATGGCAGAACCCCCCTTTGTGATAGCTTTGTGTAGACCTTTGTGGAGAGGGTTGCCTGAAATCGGTCTTCTGAGTTCGGTGCTTTTGTGGTACCTGAGTAATCAAAGCAACCGATTGGGCAACCAGCGTTTGGGGCCAAGGGCTGACCCACCTGGATCAGGGAACCCTGAGCCGATTCTCAGTGCTAGATGTTGGGTTTGATTTTTTATGTTTCCGCTTCACTATTATTTGTGTTCTAAAGGTTCTTTCAAAACCCCCCCAATCTGTAATTTGCAAGGGTTCTCTGAAATCCTAGTTCCCGCTTGTAATAGTAATATATGTTCTGTTCTAGTGTCTGTTGTTAAAATAGGTGACCAGAAAGCCAATAGGTTTGGCGATTTGTAACCTATTATACAATTCGATGTAAATGTAATATTACTATGTGATGAATAAAATGAGTATTCGTCACTTCTACTGCTTACTTTGTTGCGCTCATTTTCGCATTTGTTAAAACGGTGTTTTACTTATATCGCAACAAAGCCACAAACCATGGTTAACAACTCGTGCAGTTGGGCCACGCATTGGATGGTGGTCATGAAACCAACTGATTTAGAGTTGGGTCTGAAACGTTCCAAGTCGAGGACCTCGAGACAGGGCATCGAGAGTCCTATTGAGACTTGCATCAAGAGTCGTGTTCATTGGATGAGTGCCGCGTTTCATCGGCGACAGGCGTGGGATGCCTGCACGATCTTGATGGGTTGGTCGACTGGAGTCGAGCCGACTGGACTGACTCGCGGGGATCATCATATTGAAGCCTTGGAGGCTTGGTCGGTATGATTGGTTTTCCCCGGTTTTGATAGTACGGGAATAATCCTCAGACTTGAGGGGTCATGGCAGTCACGTGCACATGACGGCTATATCTTGGATCTGGCGAGAGGTGATCATTCTGTAAGATGATTATCATAAGCTTTGTCCAGTGCAGTCGAAATGTGTAGCGAGGACGGTGGATTCCAAGAAGAGGATCTGTCCCCTGTCAGTATGTGACAGAGGTATCTCCTATGCACTCGGAGACACGTTCATGCTGTTTAAAGCTGTGGCCACAGTGGTTGGTTAAATAGGGAATGGTTTTCTGTGTCGACAAAATGAAGCATACGTGGTCTCGAGTATTAAGCATAGATGCCTAGTTAAGGATGGGAACTGACGCCCAATTCCATACCCTAGACTGAGGCCGGGAGACGGAATCGACACCTAAATGTTCACGCTAATTCACCTAGTCTCTAGTGCCATGGACCATTGCTAGACGGCCACCCATGGTAACGGGCCCTTATGGGACACGGGCCTAAATCTAGCTGAGGGCGAACCTAAAGGGTCACACACAAATCATTGAGGAGGTTAAGAGATTGACTTGGAGTTAATCTTGAAGGATAAATAAGTAAATTGATTACTTAAGGGAAAGTCCATTGGATGGACGGGCCGATACTGTATCGGGCCTTTGTTTAATCGGTAAATTGGATTTTCGATTAAATATGGAAAGTTGAGACGTTGAGACGTTAGATCTTTTAATTGGATTAAAAGATCAACGGAAATAATTTAAATGGACATTAAATTAGATTTAATGTTGGGTTCGTCATAATTAGATTACGATAAACACCCAGTCCGTTAAATTTGGCCCGAGAGGAGAAATAATTCCTATTTTGGAATAGGAAGAAGTTGGACTTCTTCCCAAGATAGACATGGCCGAAATGCTCCCTTGGAGGAAGCAAAATCAGCCATGTTTCATGCTAGGTGGTATGTTGACTTATCTCTTTTGGAAAGAGACAAATCAACTCCAATCAAGCCCTTCCCTTTTGGTATGATTTGATCATACCATAAATTTTGGTAGGCTTGATTGAAGAATTGATGGTGATTGATTGGAATGTATCTAGACATCCTTGGATGAACCTAGACACATTCCAATAATCACATTAATTATGTATATATATGATGAAAGATTGTGGATCATCCCGGGAAATAGCGCGAATGCGGAAGCGCGGTATAAAATTAAATAACAAAAATTTAAACATGCTTTATGTAAATTAAAGAACACGTTCAAGGGGTGTACCCTTGAAATTCTCGGGTGTTCGGTGTATCTCACGAATTAGAAAGCATAGAAAGAATCATGGAGGCCGTAGGATTAAAATAAAAGAGGGACGAAAAAATAAATCGGAACCTACCGATTGTGGTTTTCGTCTTCTAACCGGTACTTGCGTTGCTCCCCGTTTTGCACCAAATCTCGTGTATGAGACTCTTCAAATTGTGACACGCAATCCATCCACGTATCTTGCACGTCGTGCTAGCGAACGAGCAAGTGTTTTGGAGAGGATGGATCAATCGCACGTTATTAGGTTAACGGGATTAATCCTCCTATGTTCAATTGTTCCAAGAACAAAAGAACAAGAAAGTAATATTCTTGAGAGAGAGAGAGAGAGAGGGCGGACGAGAGGAGAGAAGACGAGAGAGTGTGTGTGTGTGTGTTGGAGTTTCATCATCTCTCTTATGGTGAGGGGCTAGGACTATATATAGAGGAGGAGTTTAATCCTCTTCAAACTCCAACTCTAGAAGACTAATTTGACTAGGATTTTGACCTAGTCAAAGTCCTAGTCAAAGTAGTATTTGACCTAGTCAAATTTAATCTTAGCCATCCATCTCTCCTTTTAATCTCAACCATTAATTTAATTTAATGGAATATTTAAAACCTATTTAAATATTCCAAAGGGAAATAAATAAATATAATAAATATAAATATTTATTCTAGTCCCATTAAATTAATTTTCTAATAAATCTAATTTATTAGATTAATTCCTTTTATCTAATAAAAGGAATTAATTCTCTCCAAGAAAATTAAGGACCCGATTAAATCCAATTTAATCATTTCATTTCTCCAATATTTAATTCTAAATTAAATACTTAATGTGTGTGGATTGTGTGTGACTCTTTAGGTTCACCTTTCAACTAGACTTGGTCGGATTCCTAGAATCCGCCCGTTACAATGGGTGGCCATCTAGTAACGGTCCATAGCACTAGAGACTAGGTTAATATTCGGGGATGAACATTTAGGCTCTAACAGTACACTTGTCCTTTCGTCTTCGGTCTCACCACTTAGGGTCTAGGGCACGGAAAATGCAGGTACCCATTTTGGACCTAAGTGTCGGTCTGTCCTTACTAAACGCCACAAGGGAAACCTTTCCTTCTGTTCAGTTACCGTGCAGCCTGCTGCCGAGCAGGCGAGCGCGCAAGCAGGCAGGGGCTTGCGCGCGCGCGCCCGGTCAGGCAGCGCCTGCGCGCGCCGGCTGGCTGCTGCCGGTGGCAGCGGTCGGCCGCCGTTCTTAGGGTTTCTCCCTATTTTCAGTTTTAATTTTTTAATTAATACTGAAAATTCATTTTTGTTTAATTTTTTGCCTATTTTCTAAGACATTATTTTGGTAGGTTGAATTATATTGGATTTGGAATCCCGGGATAATTTACCTAGAAATGAGGAAGGATTTTCCTAAAACGGGAAAAAATATTATTATCAAGGGTTGTACGATATTTTTTCATACGTTACGCATTTATTTTATCTTGGATAATTGTGATTGGTAATCATGTGATGTTAGCATGTATTTTATGTGATTGGATCATATGATTATATGCGTTGAATGGAAATGGATGATCACGAGCCCTAGACCGAATGTATGGTTTAATTTTCTGTTGGGCCTGTGTGACTCTTTTACTGCTTTCTCCTTCTCCCTTTCTAGTTGCCTTGGAATAATAAAGGCATTCTACATCCCTCCTTATGTACTCCCCCCGGGTTTTCGCTGGGGTTTCTATTTTTTTAAAATATGTAATGAGAGTAGAATAGAAGTGAGGTTTTAATTTTATGTAATTGGTGGAGAAGAAGGAAGGTCCACATGGAGAGCCCAGACTAGAGGTTCCAAGGAGTTTCCATAAAGAGAAGAAAGAGAAGAGACCAAGGCCCATCAGAATGATGATTGGGTTACTATTAATGTAATAGTGTAGGACCAACCCTAGATTGACCATAGATCCACTGTGGGCTCAGTGGGTCGCATAGGATTCGGGCTCGTGATCATCCAACAGGGGCGTGCTAGCTTTATTTTGCATGTGGTTATTATGATGGATGAATGGTGTTTTATTTATCATATAACTGCCATGGGATGCGATTTATTTTCGCATTATGGATGAATGTGTTAATATCTATTTATGAGATCTCGGTCATTTACTACTCTCACATTGGTTGGACCAATGTCCAAATATTAGACCCTAGACAAAGTGGACATGGACTCTAGGAGTTCGTCCATGCCTTCCAATCCATGGCATAGTGAGGAAGCTGATTTAGGTCAATTGCGTGGTCTCACGAGTCATGGCACGTCTATCGTACTTAAAAGAAGCTGCACTATGTTATCAACGAAAAGTAGACCGCTGTTACCTGTCTCACGAGTCGTGGAGGTAGCAGTGGGTCTATGGCTCGGTTTATTGGGTCGGGTCTAACGTCCGATTAGCATGATTCGCTTGGAGTCCTCAGGATCATGTGAGAGGGTGAGGCAATAATCTTGGGAATCTCGTGGAACGAGAATGGTATGACATACCTCCCACAGGATTCTTCCCATGCGAATCGTAAAAGCGGGGTATGGGAAAATTCGCTGTGGATCCCAAGCCCACTAGGAAAAGGTTTCCCGAAAACAACGTTTGAGAGTGCCGTGTTTTCATATATAAATAGTGGGAGCATTAAATGACTAAAGACCAAGAATTTAATTATATATATATATCAAACCTCCGTCTTTTAAATTCTGCTGATCGTGAACTCTGTTTTTAAATGTAGATTTAAAATGTCTAAGAACCCTTCATCAACCATTCTTGAGACCCACAAATTCAATGGAACCAATTACAACGACTGGTTGCGCAATCTCAGGATAGTCCTAGATTACGAGAACCAAGGCTACGTCATGGACGAGCCTTTCCCTAGGACCTTACCAGAAGGATCCATGCCAGAAGTGAAAGAAATCGGTGGATCGTCCCGAGAATTGCGCGAATGCGGAAGCGTGATAAAAATAAACATACAAAAATAAAGCATGCTTTTAATTTAAAAGAACACGCTCAAGGGGTGTACCCTTGAGGTTCCCGGGCGTTCGGTGTATCTCATGATTATATAACATGTAAAGAAATCATGGAGGCCATAGAGTTGAAAAATTAAAGAGGGACGAAAAATACAACGAGACCTACCCGTTGTCGTTTTCGTCTTCAACGGCTACACGCGTTGTTCCCCGTTTTGCACCGAGATCTCGTTCTTGAGACCTTCCAAATCGTGACACACGATCCACTCACGTATCTTGCACGTCGTGCTAGCAACGAACAAGTATTTTTTTGGAGAGGATAGATCAATCACATGTTATGAATTAACGGGACTAATCTTCCTTAGTTCTAGTGTTCCAAGAACAAAAGAACTAGAAAAAATATTTTCTTGTAGAGAGAGAGGGGCGGACGAGAGGTAAGGAGGGGAGAGACGAGTGTGTGTTGTGTGTGTAATTTCAAGAATCATCATCCTTCAATTGTTGGAGGCTAGAGGTTTATATAGAGGAGGAGTTTTAATCCTCTTTAAACTCCAACTCTAAGAACTCTAATTTGACTAGGATTTGACCTAGTCAAAGTCCTAGTCAAACTAGTGTTTGACCTAGTCAAGCCAATCCTAGCCTTCCATCTCCCCTTTCCATCTCAACCGTTGATTTAATTTTAATGGAATATTTAAATCCCATTAAATATTCCAAAAGGCTAAAAGAATAAATATAATATAATAAATAAATATTAATATTTATTCTAAGTCCATTAAATCAACCCTTTAATAAATCCTATTTATTAATTTAATTCCCTTTATCAAATAGAAGGAATTAATTTCTCCAAGAAAATATAGGACCGATTAAATCTAATTTAATCATTCCTTTACTCCAATATTTAATTCCAAATTAAATACTTAAGTGTGTGTGGATAGTGTGTGACTCTTTTGGTTCACCTTTCAGCTAGACTTGGTCGGATTCCTAGAATCCGCCCTTTACCATGGGTGGCCATCTAGCAACGGTCCATGGCACTAGAGACTAGGTGAAATAATTGGGGATGAACATTTAGGCTCTAACAGTACACTTGTCCTTCTGTCTTTGGTCTCATCACTTAGAGTCTAGGGCACGGAAAAAGCAAGTACCCATTTTGGACCTAAGTGTCGGTCTGTCCTTACTAAACGCCGCAAGGGAAACCTTTCCCTTCTGTTCAGTTACTATGGCCACAGATTTCAGGGACAAGACACAGAGCATACATGAGACTCAACTGTCAATACCTTTTGACAGGAGACAGATCCTTTCTTGGAAACTACTGTCACTTTGTACACCCGAGCTGCACTAGACATGGCTTATGACTACTCAAGAGTATTTTGGCAGTCTCTCACCATATCTAAGATACAGACCTGATGCACAAGTAAACTCAGCAGTTCCTCAAGTCAAAGGACTTGGCCTGTACCGTTGGAACCGGGAATACACGTCATACCTTGCTGACCATACTCAAGCTCCTCCGTAAGACGGTTCCCGCGAGTCACCTCAGTCAGCTGCTTCCTAGCATGCTGACCCACTACCACTGCTTAGACGACCTTCGTCACCCGTCGATGAAATACGACAACAGATGCTTAGTGCAAGTCTCAAAGGGAATCCCAATACCCATTTTCGGGATTCCTTGACTTGGAGATTTCCGGACTGATTCGGTAAGACTGATTTCATGGACCTACCTCCAAGCGTAGTCCCAGTCCCCGAAATCGTTTCTCAGTCCATGGGCTTTGTTTGCGTAGTGAACAGAAATGTAATTGCAGATATAAGTGAACGTAAACAAAGTATTGCCACATGAATTTTCACTTCTTTATTCATAAATGTTTTTATCAAATACCATAAATTGTCTAGACATAGGTTACATATTCCCGCCAAAATTGGCTTACATGGTCACCTATTCTAACAAAAAGAACGTGTGGCGTTCGAGACTTGGCTTAAGGATAATCGGAAGGTCCGTAGCGTCATACTTGCTTCGATGACGAATGAGATTCAGAAGCAATATGAAAGGCTAGACGATGTCCCTTCCATTATGGCTCGCCTTAAGGATTGCTATGCAGTCCCGGACCGGCATACTAGGTATGTCGTGACTAAGGCGTTCTTTGGAACTAAAATGACAGAAGGATCCTCTGTACAAGAGCACGGGGTTAAAATGCTTACCCTAGTGGAAAAGCTCAAGGACCTAAAGGCAGGCCTCGATAATGAAACGCACATAGATGTGATCCTTCAGTCACTCCCACCCTCCTTCGATCAATTTATTGTCAACTACAACATGAATGCACTTGAGAAGGGCATTCATGAGTTGATCAATATGTTGGTGCAATACGAGACAACGACCAAAAAGTCCACGCCTTCGGTATTGTTTGGAGGTGCTTCAACTTCTAAAACGAAAGGCAAGGGTGCCAGACGTTGGAAAAAGAAGAAAGGGAAGGGACAAGCCGTCAAAGCAACTACGAACACTAAGAGTGTTCCCATTTCCAAAGAGGGGAAAGGCAAAGGAAAGGGAAAGGTTGTCACCAAGCAACAGTCGAGGGCATATGACATACGTATCAATTGCCGTGAGAAAGGGCATTGGAAGAGGGAGTGCCCCAAACTCTTCTCCAACCAAGGTATATTTGTGATTGAGGTCAATATGGTCACTAATTCTGCCTCTTGGGTATTAGATACCGGCTATGGAGCTCACAATTGCAATGATTTGCAGGTGTTGAAAAGAAGCAGAAAACTGGGTAGCGGGGATATGATCCTGAAGCTTGGAAATGGCAAGGCCATCTCGGCAGAAGCAGTAGGATCCGCCACTCTAGTAGTTAGTGATCGTATTAGCATAGAATTAGAGCAAGTTTATTATGTACCCAATATGATTAAAAAACATCATTTCCATTCCATTGTTAGATAATAGTGGTTATGAGTTTATGATCAATAAAAATTGCTTTTATTTGATGAGGTGTGGAATTGCTCATCTACTTGGTACACTTAACAATAGGCTCTATATCTTGCAACAAACGAACTTTGTTCTAAACGCTCAACACAAACGTAAAATAGATAATAAAGGGAACGCACGACTGTGGCACGCTAGGCTAGGTCACATATCCCAAGACAGGATGAAAAGATTGGTAGACTCAAAGAACCTAGAGGTAGGGGACTTGAGTGATCTACCAACTTGTGAATCTTGTCTAAAAGGGAAAATGACCAAGAAGCACTTTGTAGGACAAAGCAGGATTGCCACAGGTCTGTTGGACTTGGTCCATACAAACATATGTGGTCCACTAAGGACGCAGGCCCGAGGTGGGTTCTCCTACTTCATAACCTTTACCGATGATCATTCACGGTATGGTTATGTTTACCTGATGAGGTACAAGTTTGAAGCTCTTGAGAGGTTTAAAGAATTCAGACTTGAAATGGAGAACCAAACCAACTGCAAAATACCTTAAAGTCCCACGGTCAGACCGAGGCGGAGAATACCTTAGTACCGAGTTCGTTAATTATCTAAAAGAAAATGGTATAATATCTGAATGGACACCTCCCGGGACACCAAAATTGAATGGTGTCTCTGAAAGGAGGAATCGAACCCTGTTGGACATGGTTCGATCCATGATGAGTTTTACCAAATTGCCCTTGTCCTTTTGGATATACGCATTGGAAACGGCGGCCAAGTTGCTAAATTTGGCGCCAACTAGTGTATTGTCCCAAACGCCATATGAGATATGGCACGACAAACCTGTGTCCTACAACTACTTGAAAGTGTGGGGTAGCCTCGCATACATCAAGAGGTTAGTGGGAAATAAGCTAGAATCCAGGTCTAGCTTATGCAGGTTCGTTGGATACCCTAAAGAAACTGCGGGTTATTACTTTTATGACCCCTTGGAACAAAAGGTATTTGTTTTGAGGAATGCAGTTTTCTTGGAACAAGGCTTTCCAGAGGATATCCAACCTGATGAACTGATCCTTGAGGAGTCAAGTGATGGAAACTAGTCATCAGAGGAAGCTGCGGATTCCTTACTTAGAGAATTCAGGATAGATACCCGAAGGGCTGACCGACCTCGAGAAGTCCAACGTGCTAGGCATGAAGGACAGCCTCAGGAACAGCCAGCCCTGGTACCTGAACCGCTAGCTCCTATACAGTCAGCGCCCACAGTCACCACTGACGTTCCCGTTCTCCATAGGTCTACTAGAGAGTCCAGACCTCCAGTGAGATATGGCTTTCTAAATACGATCGGTCTGCTGGATAATGATCCTAAGACATTCGGAGAAACGATGTCTGACATCGACTCTGGAAAATGGCTTGAGGCCATGAAAACCGAAATGGACTCCATGAGCGAGAACCAAGTCTGGAGACTTGTAGATCCACCGAAAGGTGTTAAGCCAGTTGGCTATAAGTGGGTCTACAAGCGCAAACTTGGCATTGATGGAGAAGTCACAACTTTTAAGGCTAGGCTTGTAGCTAAGGGGTACACTCAACGACCCGGGGTCGATTTTGAGGACACCTACTCGCCGGTAGCCATGGCTAAATCCATTCGAATCCTGCTCGCCATAGCAGCATGGTATGACTATGAGATATCGCAGATGGACGTGAAAACGACATTCCTCAATGGTTTCATTGAGGAAGAGATCTATATGGATCAACCGGAGGGTTTCACAGTCACTGGAGAAGAACAGAAAGTCTGTCGTCTCCAGAAGTCCATATATGGCCTCAAACAAGCATCCCGAAGTTGGAACATTCGCTTTGATGAAGTGATACGGGGCTATGACTTCATCAAAAATGAATCTGACCCTTGTGTATACAAGAAGGTCAGTGCGAGCTCTATAGTGTTCCTAGTGCTTTATGTGGATGACATTCTACTCATAGGTAATGATGTTAGAATGTTAGGTGACACAAAAGTATGGTTGTCAACCCAGTTTTCCATGAAGGACTTGGGTGAAGCCTCCTACATCCTAGGCATCCAGATTGTCAGGGACAGATCTAAACGGATGTTAGGGCTCACCCAAAACTCGTATATGGAGAAAGTCCTAAAGAGATATCGGATGGACAACTCCAAACGAGGATTCCTTCCCATGAGGCATGGGATCAAGTTATCCAAGAAACAGTCCCCGCAGATTGATGAGGAACTTGAAAGGATGAAAGTCATCCCCTATGCTTCTGTCGTAGGTAGCATCCAATATGCGTCCACTGCACCAGGCCTGATATCGCTTACACTTTTAGCGTGACAAGCAGATATCAGTCTTGTGCGGGAGAGGCACATTGGAATGCTGTTAAGGGCATCCTTAAGTACCTAAGGAGGACTAAGGAAATGTTCTTGGTCTATGGCAATGGAGAACTGATCCTGGAAGGCTTTAGCGACGCTAGCTTCCAGTTTGATGACGATGATGCCAAGTCTCAATCGGGTTATGTATTCGGGCTCAATGGAGGTGGAGGGGCTTGGAAAAGTTCTAAGCAAGCAATCACTGCTGACTCCACTACTGAGGCCGAATACATAGCAGCTTCAGAAGCTGCCAAGGAAGCGGTTTGGATGAGAAACTACATCCAAGAGTTGGGTGTGGTGCCTAGCATCGCCGAGCCCGTTGTCATCTTTTGTGATAACAACGGTGCGATAGCGCAAGCAAAGGAACCAAGATCTCATCACCGTTCCAAACACATTCTTAGACGCTACCATCTTCTAAGAGAAATGGTAGGAAGAGGTGACGTTCGGATGGACTGAGTCAACTCAGTAGACAACACAGCAGATCCGTTGACAAAGCCTATGTCGCAGAGCACTCATACGCAATATCTTGAGAAGATGGGGATTAGACATATGGGCGATTGGCTTTAAGGTCAAGTGGGAGATTGTTAGAATAGGTGACCATGTAGCCAATCTTGGCAGGCGAAATGTAACCTATGTCTAGACAATTTCAAGGATTTGATATATTATTAATGAATAAAGATGTGAAATTCATTTGGCATTACTTTGTTTGTGTTCACTTTATCTGCTTTATACATATCTGTTCATTACGCAAACAAAGCCCATGGACTAAAAATGTATTTCGGGGACTGGGACTATGCTTGGAGGTAGGTCCATGAAATCAGTCCCTCCGAATCAGTCCGAAAATCTCCAAGTCAAGGATCCTTGAAAATGGGTACCGAGATTCCCCTTGAGACTTGCACTAAGCATCTGCTGTCGTATTTCATCGACGGGTGATGAAGGTCGTCTAAGTAGTGTTAGTGGGTTAGCCTGCTAGGGAGCAGCTGCCTGAGGTGACTCGCGGGAACCGTCTTACGGAGGACCTTGAGTAGGGTCGGCCAAGTATGACGTGTGCTCCCGGTTCCAACAGTACAGGTCAAGTCCTTTGACTTGAGAAACTACTGAGTTTACCTGTATATCGGGGCTGTATCTTAGATATGGTGAGAGATTGCCAAGATGCACTTGAGTAGTCATAAGCCATGTCTAGTGCACCTCCGGTGTACCGAGTGACAGTAGTTTTCAAGAAAGGATCTGTCTCCTGTCAAAAGGCATTGACAGTTGAGTTTCACATATGCTCTGTGTCTTGTCCCTAAAATCTGTGGCCACAGTAACTGAACAGAAGGGAAGGTTTCCCTTGTGGCGTTTAGTAAGGACAGACCGACACTTAGGCCCCTGCCTGCACGCGCGCCCGGCCGCGCCCTTGTGCGCGCGGCCAGCGTGCTGCTGCTGCCGGTTCGTCGTTTTTCACTCCTTTTCGACTTTTCATGCAATTTTTTCTGAACCACAAGATAAATTAAACCCTAGAACATGTATATACATATTCAAGAAAACCAAGATGCAAAATCCCATGTAAAATTAAACGCCAATAAATATCTACGATAAACATGCTATAAACGTAAATTAAAACACGTTTATCATGCTTAAACGCACATAGCACATAGAATTCTAGGCCTATACACCGAACCGGGCTCTGATACCACTGAAAGATTGTGTGGATCGGCCCGGGAGATGAGCGCGTATAGCGGAAGCGCGAAATAGTGCGTAATAAAAATTACAAAGCATAATTAAATGGAATTTAAATCATGCATAATCTACATAAACGAATCAAGGGGTGTGCCCTTGATTCTCCCGGGCGTTCGGTGTATCTCATGTTCAATAAAACACAACATGGAGGCCATAGAATTGAAACCGAAAAAACGAAATTAAAGAACCTACCCGGTTGTAGTTTTGTCTTCGTTTCGGCTACATGCATTATTCCCCGTTTTGCACCAAGATCTCAAAGAAGAGACCCTCTAAATCATCTCACTCGCTCCACCGAAAAGCAAACAACGCTCGTGCTAGCAAGAAATTATTTGGGGAGAAGAGACATCGATACACGCTATGAATTAACGCAATCAATGTCTCTTATGTTTCTTAACTTGAATAAAATCAAGAAGAACAAAGTATAATTCTTGGAGAGAAAAGAAGGGGATGGACGAAAATCTTGAGAGAGATGAGAGATGAGAGTTGTAGAGAATACTAGGTGTGAGTGTGTGTTTTTTTTGAGTATTTATAGAAGATGGAATTCCTATTCCTTCTCAAACTCTTCCAAAGAGACACACTTTGACTAGGATTTTGACCTAGTCAAATCCTAGTCAAATTAGGCTTTGATTAAGTCAAATTAATCATGGCCCTTCATCTCATCATTCTCTAGATCAAATCTTATCCATCCATTTTTTGATGGGCTTTATGGAATGGGCCTATTTAATTCTAAATTAAATATTCCCATGGACTTTATATTAAATCATATTTAATATACTAAGCCCATTAATTAATTAATGGAAAGGACTTATTTAATTCTAAATTAAATAGTCCCATGGACTTTATATTAAATCCTATTTAATATACCAAGCCCATTAATTAATTCCATAGAATGAGATTATTTAATTCTAAATTAAATAGTCCCATGGACTTTATATTAAATCCTATTTAATATTACCAAGCCCACTAATTAATTAATTCACCCTTTTAATCTAATTAAAAGGAAAGCCCATGCTTTATAAAATTCATAAATCTAATTTATGAACTCAAGCCCGATTATTCCAAATAATTCATCGAGGCTTGAATCTCCAAGAAGTATAATTTAATTCCATTAAATTAAAACCTTCTCCCGGAATTAATTCCAAATTAATTCCCTTTCATTTGGTGTAGCGGGTGTGACTCTTTAGGTTCACCTTTCAGCTAGACTTGGACCTACTTCTTGTTATTTCATAACCAAAGTAGTCCGTTACCATGGGTGGCCATCTAGCAACGGTCCATGGCACTAGAGACTAGGTGAATTTATGGTGTGAACATTTAGGCTCCGAGTTATACGCAGGTGCGGTCCTACCGACGCTCGATACGTACGGGTACGGTCTTACTGTCGCCTGTCTCCCGGCCTTTAGTCTAGGGGTCGGTTCCCATCGTTGACTAGGCAACTATGCATAATGCTCGAGATAGGTTTAACTCGACGTAGGAAATCCTTTCCCACTACATCAAGTGCTATGGCCATAGACTTTGTGAGTCTAAACCATCTCCGAGTGCATAGGAGATCTTGCTGTCATATCCTTTGACAGGGGACAGATCCTATCTTGGAATTCACTGTTCTTACATACTTCGACTGCACTGGACGAGGCTTATGATGACCATGTGATATAATCGGTCAAATTTCACCAGATCCAAGATACAGCCTTAGTATGTAGGGGACTGCCGTGATCCTCAAGTCCGAGGACTAATCCCGTACTATCGGAACCGGGAATACGAGTCATACCGTACAAGCCCGAGTGGCTTCCATATGACGATTCCCGCGAGTCACCTCAGTCGGCCGCTCCCCAGCAGGCCGACCCACTAACACTGCTTAGACGATCCTCGTCACCCGTCGATGAAACACGACAGCAGGTGCTTAGTGCAAGTCTCAAATGGATTCTCGATGCCCTGTCTCGAGATTCCTTTGACTTGGAGTATTTCAGACTGATTCGGCGAAACTGATTTCATGAACCTACCTCCAAGCGTAGTTCCAATTTCCCGAAATGTTATTTCAGTCTGTGGGCGTCTGTTGTGACATCGTAACGATGCAAGCAGTAAGTACAACAAACTCATGCCTATGAATCCTTACTACATTCATTAACATAATATTACTTGTTCACAGATTGACGAATGGTTCTCAGAACATCCAATACCATTGACTTTCTGGTCACCTATTCTAACAATCTCGGTACCCATTTTCAAGATTCCTTGACTTGGAGATTTTCGGACCGATTCAACGAAACTGATTTCATGGACCTACCTCCAAGCGTAGTCCCAGTCCTCGAAATACGTTTTCAGTCCGTGGGCTTTGTTTGCGTAGTGAACAGATACGTAATGCAGATAAAGTGAACACAAACAAATAATGTCTAATGAATTTCACTTCTTTATTCATTAATAATATATCAAATCCTTGAAATTGTCTAGACATAAGTTACATTTCGCCTGCCAAGATTGGCTACATGGTCACCTATTTTAACATATGAGAATATAAACACCAAACATAAGTAAATCACAATTCATCTTTTTCTAGAAAAAAGAAGAAGAAATATCGGCCTCTCCTCTCTCTAAACTCTCGTCCATCTCCCCCCTTTCTCACTTGTGTTCTTCACTTGATTTTGAATCAAGAAGAAGAACAAAGTAGGTTTAAGAGTACACTAATCCATAGTGTTTTTCTCTTAAATCGATTCCTTCTTTAAACCCGTTTTCTTCTGGAGAACGTGCATTTCTTCCGGTGTGGTGTGGATTACCTTTGGAGAATCCATACGTTTGGATTTCGTGAGCATTCCGGAGAAGGAGCAACGCAAGTAGCCGCGTCCACGTAGATCATCAAAGGTAACGGTTTTATTACGCTTTGGTTGATTTACAATCTATCTATGCCCTACGTGTTTTATATACCTTTTAATATTTACACATCCTACATCGAACGCCCCGGTTGAGCACCCAAGGGTACACCCCTTGGGATTTGTTTATTTAAATTAGATTAAAATTTACGCCCTTTTCTTGATTTCTCGCTTCCGCTCGCGCTCCCGGGCGGATCCGCTTGTCCTTCAAGTGGTATCAGAGCTCGGTTCGATGTAAGGGGCATAGATTTATGTGCTTGGCATGATCTACTTGCTTTTATGATTTTATTGGCATGTTAGATTAAATAATGTATGAATAATATGATGATTCAATTGTTTGAATTTGATGGACTTTTTGGCATGCTTATTTTTATTAGATTGGATCTAAAAATGCATGCCTATTTTCAAAATTATTATTTCTGTTTTTGTGCCGAAATGATGTTGAAAAACATGAAAAAAAAAAGTTTTGGAACTGCGCGCTGCCGGCCGAGGCCAGCGTGGCACAGAGCGCGTGTACGCAGGGCGCGCAGGCTTGGTGCCTGCGCGCGCGCGTGCTGCCCTGTGCGCGCGGGTGGCCGGCAGGCACAACGGCTAGGCCGATTTGTGCCGTTTTTCGATATTTTCTGAAAAATTTAATTTTCTGTATTTTCTGCACAATATTCTGAAAATGTATTAATTTTGCACATTAGATTTTGGAATAATTGGATTATTCCTTAGATTAAATTTGCTTAATTAATGTGGGATTAATACATGCATTGGATGCATTGTTTAAAATGTCCATTTAATTTGAATTTTGAATTTTGCATATTATTTGTATGTTTATGCTTTGGTGATGTTGGACATCACTTGGTTATTTTGAATATCCATTGGTTTAATGCATGATTATTTGGAATAATTGTGTTATGTGAGTTGATGGAATCAACATGGGATGATCACAAGAGCCCTAGACCTTGTGTATGGATGAATGTATGATCATTTATTTTCTGTTGGGTAGGGCCTGCGTGCCTCTTATTTTGGGACTATCATCTCCCGTATTTTCAGCCTCATGATGTTAAGGCTTGTTTTTATTATTACCAATGTATTACTTTCAGTTGTAATGAGAGTAGATAAGATCGGTGAGGTTTTAATTTTAACAAGCATTTGGAGTTGGAGAACCCAAGGAGGAGCATCAAGGCGTGAAACAAAAAGCATTACAAGGCCCATTGGAATGACAATGGGTATATTATTATTGTAATAATTTAGGACCACTCTAGACAGACCATAGACTCACTGCGGGCTCACTTGGTCGCAGAGGTTGGGCTTGTGATCATCCTAATAGAGGTATACTATGTTTTCTGCATGCGGCGTATTTATTTATCGCTTTAAATATTGGATATTTATGCATGCTAAGACACCATAATGTGATGAGGTCTTGGTCACACACAAACTCTCATTTGGTTGGATCAAATTAAACATTAGGCCCAGAACGGACTTGGATCAAAATGGTATTTTGATCTGTCCGAGCCTTCCATCCACAACAATGTGGTGAGGAAGCTACCACTACCCAATTTGAGGCATGATTTGGTTGATGGGTCGGGCCCAACACTGAGTAATATGGTTCGCTTGGAGTCCTCGGAACTATGTGAATAGGTGAAGCAAAATATCTTGCGAATCTCATTGGATGAGAATGATATTGGATATTTCCCAGGAGGTCTTCTTCATGTGAATCATAAAAGCGGGGCATGGAGATTACGCTTGTGGATCCCGAGCCCACTAGGAAATGGTTTCCCGAAACTTCGCTTGAGAGTGGCGGATTTTCGTACAAATAGTGGGAGGGTTAAAGACTAAAAGACCAAGTCTTCAACTTGAACAATAATATTACTATTATCTGCTAATTTCTGCTTTACATTTTCATTAATGTAGATATGTCTAAGAATCCATTAACCATGGTACTTGAGACTAATAAATACAATGGAACGAACTACTCGAACTGGCTGAGAAACCTGAGGATTGTCCTCGATTTTGAGAACCAAGGCTACGATTTGGACGAGCCGCCGCCGCCGAGCGACTTACCGGAGGGGTCCACGCCTGAAGAACGTTTGACGTTCGAGAAATGGCAAGAGGACAACCCGAAAGTACGCAGTATCATACTGGCTTCAATGTCTAACGACATCCAGAAGCAGTATGAGAGGCTGGACAACGTCGCCGCCATAATGCTCCGCATGAACGAGGTTTATGCGGTTCCGGACAGGCATATTAGATATGCCGCCACAAAAGCAATCTTTGGCACCAAGCTTGCTGAAGGAGCGTCTTGTTAGAATAGGTGACCAGAAAGCTAATAGGTTTGGCAATTTGTAACCTATTCGACAACTTGATGTAAATGTAATATTATTATGTGATGAATAAAATGAGTATTCGTCACTTCTGGTGCTTACTTTGTTGCGCTCATTTTACATCTGTTAAAAACGGTGTTTAACTTATATCGCAACAAAGCCCACAGACCATGGATAACAACTCGTGCAGTTGGGCCACGCATTGGATGGTGGTCAGGAAACCAATTGATTAAGAGTTGGGTCTAAAATGTTCTAAGTCGAGAACCTCGAGACCGCGCATCGAGACTCCTATTGAGACTTGCGTCAAGAGTAGTGTTCATTAGATGAGGGCCGTGTTTCATCGGCGACAGGCGTGGGACGCCTACACGATCTTGAAGGGTTGGTCGACTGGGGTCGAGCCGACTGGACTGACTCGCGGGGATCATCACATAGAAGCCTTGGAGGCTTGGTCGGTATGATTGGTTTTCCCCGGTTCCGATAGTACGGGAGTAATCCTCAGACTTGAGGGATCATGGCGGTCGCGTGCACATGACGGTTGTATCTTGGATCTGGCGAGAGGTGATCATTCTGTAAGTTGATCATCATAAGCCATGTCCAGTGCAGTCGGAATGTGTAGCGAGGACGATGGATTCTAAGACGAGGATCCGTCCCTTGTCAGTATGTGACAGAGGTAACTCCTATGCACTCGGAGACACGTTCATGCTGTTTGAAGCTGTGGCCACAATGGTTGGTGGAACTGGGAATGGTTTCCTGTGTCGACACAATGAAGCATACGTGGTCTCGAGTATTAAGAATAGATGCCTAGTCAAGGATGGGAACCGACCCCCAATTTCATACCCTAAACTAAGGCCGGGAGACGGTAGACGGAAGGATCGTACTTGTACAAAATCGGTTCCTAAATTTTCAAGCCAATTCACCTAGTCTCTAGTGCCATGGACCGTTGCTAGACGGCCACCCATGGTAACGGGCCCTTGTGGAACACGGGCCCAAGTGAGCTGAGGGTGAACCTAAAGGGTCACACACAAATCACCTAGGAGGTTGAGAGATCGACTTGCAGTCAATCTCGAAGGATAAATAAGTAATTGGATTACTTAAGGGAAATTCCATTGGATGGACGGGCCGATAGTGTATCGGGCCTTCATTTAATCGGTAAATTGGATTTTCGATTAAATATGGAAAGTTGAGACATTGAATCTTTTAATTGGATTAAATGATCAACGGGAATAATTTAAATGGACATTAAATTGGATTTAATGTTGGGTTCGTCGTAATTGGATTACAATAAAACTCAGTCCGTTCAATCTTACCCGAGAGGAGAAATAATTCCTATTTTGGAATAGGAAGAAGTTGGACTTCTTCCCTTAATTAAACATGGCCGAGATGTTCCCTTGGAGGAAGCAAACTCAGCCATGTTTCATGCTAGGTGGTATGTTGAATTATCTCTTTTGGAAATAGACAAATCAACTCCAATCAAGCTCTTCCCTTTTGGTATGATATAATCATACCATAAAATTTGGTAGGCTTGATTGAAGAATTGATGGTGATTGATTGGAATGAATCTAGACATCCTTGGATGAACCTAGACACATTCCAATAATCACATTAATTATGTATATATATTAGAATATACAACACCAAACATAAGTGATTCAATATTCATCTTTTTCTAGGAAAAAGAGAAGACAAAAAAATTCACTCTCCTCTCCCTGTCAACTCTCAGTTTTCACTCCCCTCTCTACTAGTGTTCTTCACTTGATTTTGAATCAAGAAGAAGAACAAAGTAGGTTTAAGAGTAGACTAATCCATAATGTTCTTCTCTTAAACTGATTCCTTCTTAAACCCGTTCTTTTCTAGCAAGAAGAACGTGTGTTTCTTCCGATGTGGTGTGGATCACCTTTGGAGAATCCATACGTTTTGATTTCGTGAGCATTCCGGAGAAGGAACAACGCAAGTAGCCAGGAGCATACGCTAAACAATCGAAGGTAACGGTCTCCTTACGCTTTGATTGATTTATTGAATATATCTATGCCCTATGTGTTTAAAATATATGTTTTCAATATTTACACATCCTACATTGAACGTCCGGTTGAGCACCCAAGGGTACACCCCTTGGGATTCGTTTATTTAAATTTGATTTAAATTTACGCATATTTCTCGCTTTCTCGCTTCCGCTTGCGCTCGCGGGCGGATTCGCTTGTCCTTCACGTCTGTACAAAAGTCATGGGGTCAAGATGCTCTCCCTAGTGGAGAAACTCGAGGACCTTAAAGCTGGGCTTAACAATGACACGTACATTGACGTGATCCTACAGTCGCTTCCTCCATCCTACGACCTGTTTGTTGTAAACTACAACATGGACGGACTTGAGAAGTCTATTCATGAGTTGATCAACACGCTGGTCCAATACGAGGCAACGACCCATAAGTCGGCGCCGGCGGTATTGATAGGAGAGGCTTCGACCTCCAAGGCGAATGACAAGAGGGCCGGACGCTGAAAGAGGAAGAAGGGCAAAGGGAAGACGGTTGTGGCCCCTGCTCGCGCTCCAGGCGTTCCTGTTGCTCCAGTTGGACCGAGCAAAGGGAAAGGGAAGGCCCGTGGTTCTCAGCGGTCCAAGGCAAATGATGTCTGCATGCATCGCCAAGGGAAAGGGCATTGGAAGAGGGAGTGCCCACAACTCCTCTCCAACCCAGGTGTGTTTGTGGTTGAAGTCAATATGATTACTAATTCTGCTTCATGGGTATTGGATACCAGGTGTGGTGCTTACATCTGCAATGATTTGCAGGCACTGCAAAGAAGCAGAAGGCTAACCAAGGATGAGATGATCCTGAGGCTAGGCGATGGCAAGGCCGTTGCTGCGGAGGCCGTAGGATCACTAGAGTTAGCCATTAGTAGTCATGTTAGGATTGTACTGAACGACTGTTTCTATGTACCTAGTATGATTAAAAACATTGTTTCCATCCTGGTCCTTGATAAGGAGGGATATGAATTTACTATCAATAAAAACAGTTTTTTCATTATTAAAGATGGTATTTCTCATCTGCTTGGTACATTGGTCAATGGTCTGTACATACTTCAACAGTCTAATTGGATTATGACTGCAGAACACAAACGAAAACGTGATGATCATAATAACGCACAGATATGGCATGCGAGGTTAGGTCATATCTCTAAAGATAGGATAAGAAGGTTGGTGGACTCAAAGAGTCTAGAAATAGACGATTTGGACAACCTACCGACCTGCGAATCCTGTCTGAAGGGAAAGATGACCAAGAAACCCTTTGTTGGATAAAGCACGCTAGCCAGTGGTCTGTTGGATTTGATCCATACGGATGTCTGTGGCCCACTAAATACTGAGGCTAGAGGTGGGTACTTGTACTTCATAACCTTTACCGATGATCACTCACGGTATGGTTGTGTTTACCTAATGAGGTACAAGTCTAAAGCCTTTGGAAGGTTTAAGGAATACAGACTTGAAGTAGAGAACCAAACCGGTCGAAAGATCAAAGCCCTTCGGTCGGAACGAGGTGGAGAGTATTTGAGTGGTGAGTTTACTGATTATCTAAAAGAGAATGGGATTCTCTCTCAGTGGACCCCTCCTGGAACACCGCAGCTTAATGGTGTGTCCGAAAGGAGGAATCGGACCTTGTTGGACATGGTCCGTGAAGGACAAGCGGATCCACCCGGGAGCGCGAGCGGAAGCGAGGAAGCAAGAAATTTTGCGTAAATTTAAATCTAATTCAAAATACGCGAATCCCAAGGGGTGTACCCTTGGGTGCTCAACCGGGCGTTCGATGTAGGATGTGTAAATATTAGAAACATATATTTAAACACATAGGACATAGATGTATATTAAATCAATCAAAGCGTAATAAACTGTTACCTTTGATTATTTAGCGTATGCTCCCGGCTACTTGCGTTGTTCCTTCTCCGGAATGCTCACGAAATCCAAACGTATGGATTCTCCAAAGGTGATCCACACCACACCGGAAGAAACACACGTTTTTCTTGCTAGAAAAGAACGGGTTTAGAAGGAATCGGTTTAAGAGAAGAACACTATGAATTAATGTTCTCTTAAACTTACTTTGTTCTTCTTCTTGATTCAAAATCAAGTGAAGAACACAAGTGTGGGAGAGGGAGAGAGCACGAAATTTGAGAGAGAGGAGAGGGATTTTTTGTCTTCTCTTTTTCATAGAAAAAGATGAATAATGAATCACTTATGCTTGGTGTTGTATATTCTAATATATATATACATAATTAATGTGATTATTGGAATGTGTCTAGGTTCATCCAAGGATGTCTAGATTCATTCCAATCAATCACCATCAATTCTTCAATCAAGCCTATCAAAATTTATGGTATGATCAAATCATACCAAAAGGGAAGAGCTTGATTGGAGTTGATTTGTCTCTTTCCAAAAGAGATAAGTCAACATACCACCTAGCATGAAACATGGCCGATTTTGCTTCCTCCAAGGGAGCGTGTCGGCCATGTTTAATTAAGGAAAGAAGTCCAACTTCTTCCCATTCCAAATTAGGAATTATTTCTCCTCTCGGGTATAATTTAACGGACCGGGTTTTATCGTAATCCAATTACGACGAACCCAATATTAAATCCAATTTAATGTCCACTTAAATTATTCCTGTTGATCTTTTAATCCAATTAAAAGATCCAACGTCTCAACATCTCAACTTTCCATATTTAATCGAAAATCCAATTTACTGATTAAATGAAAACCCGATATAATATCGACCCGTCCATCCAATGGACTTTCCCTTAAGTAATCCAATTACTTATTTTATCCTTCGAGATTGACTCCAAGTCGATCTCTCAACCTCCTCGGTGATTTGTGTGTGACCCTTTAGGTTCACCCTCAGCTAGACTTAGGCCCGTGCCCCACAAGGGCCCATTACCATGGGTGGCCGTCTAGCAACGGTCCATGGCACTAGAGACTAGGTGAATTGGCGTGAATATTTAGGCGCCGATTCCGTACGGGTACGATCCTTCCGTCTACCGTCTCCCGGCCTTAGTCTAGGGTATGGAATTGGGCGTCGGTTCCCATCCTTGACTAGGCATCTATGCTTAATACTCGAGACAACGTATGCTTCATTGCGTCGACACAGGAAACCATTCTCTGTTCGACCAACCACTGTGGCCACAGCTTCAAACAGCATGAACGTGTCTCCGAGTGCATAGGAGATACCTCTGTCACATACTGATAGGGGATGGATCCTCTTCTTGGAATCCACCGTCCTCACTACACATTCTGACTGCACTGGACAAGGCTTATGATAATCATCTTACAGAATGATTACCTCTCGCCAGATCCAAGATACAGCCGTCTTGTGCACGCGACTGCCATGATCCCTCAAGTCTGAGGATTACTCCCGTACTATCGGAACCGGGGAAACCAATCATACCGACCAAGCCTCCAAGGCTTCCATATGATGATCCCCGCGAGTCAGTCCAGTCGGCTCGACCCCAGTCGACCAACCCATCAAGATCGTGTAGGCGTCCCACGCCTGTCGCCGATGAAACACGGCACCCATCCAATGAACACGACTCTTGACGCAAGTCTCAATAGGACTCTCGATGCCCTGTCTCGAGGTCCTCGACCTGGAACGTTTCAGACCCAACTCTTAATCAGTTGGTTTCATGACCACTATCCAATGCGTGACCCAACTGCATGAGTTGTTATCCATGGTCTGTGGGCTTTGTTGCGATATAAGTTAAACACCGTTTTAACAAATGTAAGATGAGCGCAACAAAGAAGGTACCATTGGTGATGAACACTCATCTTATTCATCACATAATAATATTACATTCACATCAAGTTGTCGGATAGGTTACAAATTGCCAAGCCTATTGGCTTTCTGGTCACCTATTCCAACAATCTCCCACTTGACCTAAAGCCAATCACCCATTGTTGACCTAGAACCTCTTATTCAGATGGTGAGTATGGCAACTTGCAACATGGGCTTAGCAAGTGGATCTGCTATGTTTTCTGCGGAGCTAACTCGGTCCAACCGAACGTCACTCCTGCTATCCATCTCTCTAAGAGATGGTAGCGTCTAAGAATATGCTTCGATCGTGATGAGATCTCGGTTCCTTTGCTAGCGCTATCACCTCGTTGTTATCATAAAAGATAATTACAGGCTTAGCAATGCTAGGTACTACATCCAACCCTTGGATGTAGGTCATCAACCAAACCACTCCTTAGCGGCTTCCAAAGCCGCTATGTATTCAAAACTCCATGGTGGAGTCCGCCGTGGTAGCTTGCTTGGAACCCTTCCAAGTAACCACGCCACCATTTAGTCTAAATACAAAACCATGCTGAGACTTGGCATCATCGTCATCCGACTGGAAGCTAGCATCGCTATAGCCTTCCAGTATCAACTCTCCACCGCCGTAGATCAAGAACATGTCCTTAGTCCTTTTCAGGTACTTCAGGATAGTCTTGACTGTACTCCAGTGTGCCTCCCCGGCACACGACTGATACGACTAGTTACGCTCAAAGCGAAAGCCACATCAGGTTTAGTGCAATGAAGAGCATACTGTATGCTGCCTACGGCTGAACCATAGGGATGTCCAACATGCGTTTAAGCTCCTCATCAGTCTTAGGAGACTGCTTCTTGGATAACTTAATTCCATGCCTCATAGAAAGGAATCCTTGTTTTGAGTTCTCCATCTTGAATCTCTTCAAGACTTTCTTAATATATGAGGACTGGGTCATTCCTAACATCCTTCTAGATCTATCCCAGTAGATCTTGATGCCAAGGATGTAGGATGCCTCACCCATATCCTTCATGGACAATTGCGTTGACAACTAAGCTTTAGTGGTACCCTACATCTTAGCATCATTCCCAATAAGCAAGATGTCATCCACGTAAAGCACCAGAAACGCAACTGAGCTCCCATTGACTTCTTGTATACACAAGGATCGGACTCGTTCTTGATGAAATCATATCCCCGTATGACTTCATCAAAACGTATGTTCCAGCTTCGGGAAGCTTGTTTGAGGCCGTAGATGGACCTTTGGAGACGGCAGACTTTCTGCTCTTCTCCAACAGTTGTGAAACCTTCCGGCTGATCCATATAGATCTCTTCCTCTACGAAACCGTTGAGGAAGGCCGTTTTCACGTCCATCTGCCATATTTCATAGTCATACAATGCTGCTATGGCAAGCAATATCCGAATGGACTTGGCCATTGCTACGGGCGAGTAGGTTTCCTCAAAATCGACCCCGGGTCGTTGAGTGTAACCTTTCGCCACAAGCCTGGCTTTGAAGGTTGTAACCTCCCCGTCAGCTCCAAGCTTACGTTTGTAGACCCATTTACACCCTACGGGTTTAACCCCTTTGGGTGGATCTACTAGGGTCCAAACCTTGTTTGTACCCATCGAGTCCATCTCGGATTTCATGGCCTTAAGCCACTTGTCTGAATCAATGTCCGACATCGCTTCTCTGTACGTCTTTGGATCATTATCCAATTGACCAGTCAGGCCCAGAAATCCATACCTATCAGGTGCATGGGATGCTCTGGCCGACCTACGGAGGACTGGAACACTATCAGTGGGAATCACTGGCTCAGATGTCACTGCCGCCTCATGGGGTACCTCACTTGATTCCTCAAGGAGCACCTCATCGCGTCGACTATCCGATGGAAAACCTTTTTCCAAGAACACTGCGTTTCACGAGACAAAAACCTTTTGCTCGGAGGGATCATAGAAATAATACTCCACAGTTTCTTTTGGATAGCCAATGCACCTGCATAAACTAGACCTCGAGTCCAGTTTATCTCCCACTAATCTCTTGACATATGCGGGGCAACCCCACACTTTCAAGTATTTGTAGGAGGCAGGCTTGCCATGCCATATCTCATATGGCGTCTGGGATACCTTTTTAGATGGCGCCAAGTTCAAAACTTTGGCCGCCGTCTCAAAAGCGTATCCCCAGAAGGAAAGGGGTAATTCGGTAAAACTCATCATGGATCGAACCATGTCTAACAAGGTCCGATTCCTCCTTTCAGACACACCATTAAGCTGCGGTGTTCTAGGAGGGGTCCACTGAGAGAGAATCCCATTCTTTTTTAGATAATCAGTAAACTCACCACTCAAATACTCTCCACCTCGGTCCGACCGAAGGGCTTTGATCTTTCGACCGGTTTGGTTCTCTACTTCAAGTCTGTATTCCTTAAACCTTCCAAAGGCTTCAGACTTGTACCTCATCAGGTAAACATAACCATACCGTGAGTGATCATCTGTAAAGGTTATGAAGTACGAGTACCCACCTCTAGCCTGAGTATTTAGTGGACCACAGACATCTGTATGGATCAAATCCAACAGACCATTGGCTAGCGTACTTTGTCCAACAAAGGGTTTCTTGGTCATCTTTCCCTTTAGACAGGATTCGCAGGTCGGTAGGTTGTCCAAATCGTCTATTTCTAGACTCTTTGAGTCCACCAACCTTCTTATCCTATCTTTAGAGATATGACCTAACCTCGCATGCCATATCTGTGCGTTATTATGATCATCACGTTTTCGTTTGTGTTCTGCAGTCATAATCCAATTAGACTGTTGAAGTATGTACAGACCGTTGACCAATGTACCAAGCAAATGAGAAATACCATCTTTGATAATGAAAAAAACCATTTTTATTGATGGTAAATTCATATCCCTCCTTATCAAGGACCGGGATGGAAACAATGTTTTTAATCATGCTAGGTACATAGAAACAGTCGTTCAGTACAATCCTAACATGACTACTAATGGCTAACTCTAGTGATCCTACGGCCTCCGCAGCAATGGCCTTGCCATCGCCTAGCATCAGGATCATCTCATCCTTGGTTAGCCTTCTGCTTCTTTGTAGTGCCTGTAAATCATTGCAGATGTGAGCACCACACCCGGTATCCAATACCCATGAAGCAGAATTAGTAATCATATTAACTTCAACCACAAACACACCTGGGTTGGAGAGGAGTTATGTGCACTCCCTCTTCCAATGCCTTTTGCCTTGGCAATGCATGCAGACATCATTTTCCTTAGACCGCTGAGAACCACGGGCCTTCCCTTTCCCTTTGCTCGGTCCAACCGGAGCAACAGCGACGCCCGGAGCGCGAGCAGGGGCCGCAACCGTCTTCCCTTTGCCCTTCTTCCTCTTCCAGCGTCCGGCCCTCTTGCCATTCGCCTTGGAGGTTGAAGCCTCTCCTATCAATACCGCCGACGCCGACTTGTGGGTCGTTGCCTCGTATTGGACCAGCATGTTGATCAACTCATGAATAGACTTCTCAAGTCCGTTCATGTTGTAGTTTACAACAAACGGGTCATAGGATGGAGGAAGCGACTGGAGGATCACGTCAATGTACGTGTCATTGTTAAGCCCAGCTTTAAGGTCCTCGACTTTCTCCACTAGGGAGAGCATCTTGACCCCATGACTCTGTACAGATGCTCCTTCAGTGAGCTTGGTGCCAAATAATACTTTTGTGGCGGCATATCTAATATGCCTATCCGGAACCGCATAAACCTCGTTCATGCGGAGCATTATGGCGGAGACGTTGTCCAGCCTCTCATACTGCGTACTTTCCGGTTGTCCTCATGCCATTTCTCGAACGTCAAATGTTCTTCAGGCGTGGACCCCTCCGGTAAGTCGCTCGGTGGCGGCTCGTCCAAGACGTAGCCTTGGTTCTCGAAACCGAGGACAATCCTCAGGTTTCTCAGCCAGTCCGAGTAGTTCGTTCCGTTGAATTTGTTAGTCTCAAGAATCATGGTTAACGGGTTCTTAGATATATCTACATTAATGAAAATGTAAAACAGAAATAAGCAGATGATGGTAATATTATTGTTCAAGTTGAAGACTTGGTCTTTTAGTCTTTAACCCTCCCACTATTTATACGAAAGTCCGCCACTCTCAAGCGGAGTTTCGGGAAACCATTTCCTAGTGGGCTTGGGATCCATAAGCGTAATCTCCATGCCCCGCTTTTACGATTCACATGAAGAAGACCTCGTGGGAGATATCCAATATCATTCTCATCCAATGAGATTCCCAAGATATTTTGCCTCACCTATTCGCATGGTTCCGAGGACTCCAAGCGAACCATGTTACTCAGTGTTAGGCCCGACCCATTGACCAAATCATACCTCAAACTGTCGCCCCCCACGACTCGTGAGACAGGGAAACAGCGAGCGCAGTCTTTTTGTTCACAACAATAGTGCAACTTTCCCCTATTCCAAGTGTGCCACGACTCGTGAGACCACACTTGGGTAGTGGTAGCTTCCTCACCACATTGTTGTGGATGGAAGGCTCGGACAGACCAAAATACCATTTTGATCCAAGTCCGTTCTGGGCCTAATATTTAATTTGGTCCAACCAAATGAGAGTTTAAGTGTGACCGAGACCTCATCACATTATGGTGTTTTAGCATGCATAAATGTCCAATATTTAAAGCGATAAATAAAAAACGCCGCATGCAGAAAACATAGCATACCCCTGTTAGGATGATAACAAGCCCAACCTATGCGACCCACTGAGCCCGCAGTGAGTCTATGGTCTGTCTAGGGTGGTCCTACATTATTACAATAATAATAAACCCATTGTCATTCCAATGGGCCTTGAAGTGCTTCTTCTTTCACGCCTTGATGCTCCTCCTTGGGGTCTCCGACTCCAATTGCTTGTTAAAATATAAAACCCTCACAAATCCTATCTACTCTCATTACAATTGAAATTAATACATCGGTAATAAAGAAAACAAGCCTTAACATCATGAGGCTGAAAATACGGGAGATGATAGTCCCAAAAACAAGAGGCATGCAGGCCCCACCCAACAGAAAATAAATAAACATTCATTCATCCATACACAAGGTCTAGGGCTTTGTGATCATCCCATGTTGATTCCATCAACTCACATATAACATAATTATTCCAAATAATCATGCAATAAAACCAATGGATATTCCAAATATCCAAGTGATGTCCAACATCACAAAAGTATAAACATATAAATAATATGCAAAATTCAAATTTCAAATTTAATGGACATTTTACACTTTCATCCAATGCATGTATTAATCCCAAATTAATTAAGCAAAATTAATCCAAGGAATAATCCAATTATTCCAAAATCAAAAATGCAAAATTAATATATTTTTAGAATATTGTGCAGAAAATACAAAAAATCGAATTTTCCGGAAAAAAGTCGAAAAACGACACAAAATGGCCCAGCCGTTGTGCTGGCCGGCCGCCCGCGCGCAAAGGGCAGCGCGCGCGCGCTCTGTGCCGCGTGCTGGCAGCGGCCGGCTGCGCACAGCGCGCGCAGGCGCCCGCCTGCGCGCGGCCGCCGCCGACCGATCCCAATTTTTTTTTTTTTTTTTTTTCAAAACTGTTTCAACACAATAACATTAATATTATGGCGCCTGCGCGCGGCCGCCGCCGACCGATCCCAATTTTTTTTTTTTTTTTGTTTTTCAAAACTGTTTCAACACAATAACATTAATATTATTATGAAAATAAGCATGCAATTTTAGATCCAATCTAACAAAATTAAGCATGCCAAAAGTCCATTAAATCCAAACAATTGAATCATCATATTATTCATATATTTATGTAATCTAACATGCCAATAAAGCCATTTAAAAGCAAGTAGATCATGCCAAACACATAGATCTATGCCCCTTACATCGAACCGGGCTCTGATACCACTTGAAGGACAAGCGGATTCGCCCGGGAGCGCGAGCGGAAGCGAGGAAGCAAGAAATTGTGCGTAAATTTAAATCTAATTCAAAATACGCGAATCCCAAGGGGTGTACCTTTGGGTGCTCAACCAGGCGTTCGATGTAGGATTGTAAATATTAGAAACATATATTTAAACACATAGGGCATAGATGTATATTAAATCAATCAAAGCGTAATAAACCGTTACCTTTGATTATTTAGCGTATGCTCCCGGCTACTTGCGTTGTTCCTTCTCCGGAATGCTCACGAAATCCAAACATATGGATTCTCCAAAGGTGATCCACACCACACCGGAAGAAACACACGTTCTTCTTGCTAGAAAAGAACGGGTTTAGAAGGACTCGATTTAAGAGAAGAACACTATGAATTAATGTTCTCTTAAACTTTCTTTGTTCTTCTTCTTGATTCAAAATCAAGTGAAGAACACAAGTGTGGGAGAGGGAGAGAGCACGAAATTTGAGAGACAGGAGAGGGATTTTTTGTCTTCTCTTTTTCCTAGAAAAAGATGAATAATGAATCACTTATGGTTGGTGTTGTATATTCTAATATATATACATAATTAATGTGATTATTGGAATGTGTCTAGGTTCATCCAAGGATGTCTAGATTCATTCCAGTCAATCACCATCAATTCTTCAATCAAGCCTACCAAAATTTATCGTATGATCGAATCATACCAAAAGGGAAGAGCTTGATTGGAGTTGATTTGTCTCTTTCCAAAAGAGATAAGTCAACATACCACCTAGCATGAAACATGGCTGATTTTGCTTCCTCCAAGGGAGCGTGTCGGCCATGTTTAACTAAGGAAAGAAGTCCAACTTCTTCCCATTCCAAATTAGGAATTATTTCTCCTCTCGGGTATAATTTAACAGACCACGTTTTATCGTAATCCAATTACGACGAACCCAATATTAAATCCAATTTAATGTCCACTTAAATTATTCCCGTTGATCTTTTAATCTAATTAAAAGATCCAACGTCTCAACATCTCAACTTTCCATATTTAATCGAAAATCCAATTTACCGATTAAATGAAAGCTCGATACAATATCGGCCCGTCCATCCAATGGACTTTCCCTTAAGTAATCCAATTACTTATTTTATCCTTCGAGATTGACTCCAAGTCGATCTCTCAACCTCCTCGGTGATTTGTGTGTGACCCTTTAGGTTCACCCTCAGCTAGACTTGGGCCCGTGTTCCACAAGGGCCCGTTACCATGGGTGGCCGTCTAGCAACGGTCCATGGCACTAGAGACTAGGTGAATTGGCTTGAACATTTAGGCGCTGATTCCGTACGGGTACGATCCTTCCGTCTACCGTCTCCCGGCCTTAGTCTAGGGTATGAAATTGGGCGTCGGTTTCCCATCCTTGACTAGGCATCTATGCTTAATACTCGAGACTACGTATGCTTCATTGCGTCAACACAGGAAACCATTCCCTGTTCGACCAACCACTGTGGCCACAGCTTCAAACAGCATGAACGTGTCTCTGAGTGCATAGGAGATACCTCTGTCACATACTGACAGGGGACGGATCCTCTTCTTGGAATCCACCGTCCTCGCTACACATTCTGACTGCACTGGACAAGGCTTATGATAATCATCTTACAGAATGATTACCTCTCGCCAGATCCAAGATACAGCCGTCTTGTGCACGCGACTGCCATGATCCCTCAAGTCTGAGGATTACTCTCGTACTATCGGAACCGGGGAAAACCAATCATACCGACCAAGCCTCCAAGGCTTCCATATGATGATCCCCGCGAGTCAGTCCAGTCGGCTCGACCCCAGTCGACCAACCCATCAAGATCGTGTAGGCGTCCCACGCTTGTCGCCGATGAAACAGGGCACCCATCCAATGAACACGACTCTTGACGCAAGTCTCAATAGGACTCTCGATGCCCTGTCTCGAGGTCCTCGACTTGGAATGTTTCAGACCCAACTCTTAATCAGTTGGTTTCATGACCACCATCCAATGCGTGACCCAACTGCATGAGTTGTTATCCATGGTCTGTGGGCTTTGTTGCAATATAAGTTAAACACCGTTTTAACAAATGTAAGATGAGCGCAACAAAGAAGGTACCATTGGTGATGAACACTCATCTTATTCATCACATAATAATATTACATTCACATCAAGTTGTCGGATAGGTTACAAATTGCTAAACCTATTGGCTTTTTGGTCACCTTCCATAGACGCCTAATTTGGAATGGGACACGGGCCCAAGTCTAGCTGAGGGTGAACCTAAAGGGTCACACACAAATCACCTAGGAGGTTGAGAGATCAACTTGGAGTCGATCTCGAAGGATAAAAATAAGTAATTGGATTACTTAAGGGAAAGTCCATTGGATGGACGGGCTAATATTGTATCGGGCTTTCGTTTAATCAGTAAATTGGATTTTCAATTAAATATGGAAAGTTGAGACGTTGAGACGTTGGATCTTTTAATTCGATTAAAAGATCAACGGGAATAATTTAAATTGGATTTAATGTTGGATTCGTCGTAATTGGATTATGATAAAACCCGGTCCGTTAAATTATACCCGAGAGGAGAAATAATTCCTATTTTGGAATAGGAAGAAGTTGCACTTCTTCCCTTAATTAAACATGGCTGACATGCTCCCTTGGAGGAAGCAAAATCAGCCATGTTTCATGCTAGGTGGTATGTTGACTTATCTCTTTTGGAAAGAGACAAATCAACTCCAATCAAGCTCTTCCTTTTTGGTATGATTTGATCATACCATAAATTTTGGTAGGCTTGATTGAAGAATTGATGGTGATTGATTGGAATGAATCTAGACATCCTTGGATGAACCTAGACACATTCCAATAATCACATTAATTATGTATATATATGAGAATATACAACACTAAGCATAAGTGATTCATTATTCTTCTTTTTCTAGGAAAAAGAGAAGACAAAAATCCTCTCCTCTCTCTCAATTTTCGTGCTCTCTCCCTCTCTTACACTTTTGTTCTTCACTTGATTTTGAATCAAGAAGAAGAACAAAATGAGTTTAAGAGAACACTAATTCATAGTGTTCTTCTCTTAAACGGATTCCTTCCTAAACCCGTTCTTTTCTAGCAAGAAGAACGTGTGTTTCTTCCGGTGTGGTGTGGATCACCTTTGGAGAATCCATACGTTTGGATTTCGTGAGCATTCCGGAGAAGGAACAACGCTAGTAGCTAGGAGCATACGCTAAACAATCAAAGGTAACGATTTATTACGCTTTGATTGATTTCATTTATATATCTATGCCCTATGTTTTTAAATATATGTTTTCAATATTTACACATCATACATCGAACGCCCGGTTGAGCACCCAAGGGTACACCCCTTGGAATTCGCGTATTTTGAATTTGATTTAAATTTACGCACAATTTCTCGCTTTCTTGCTTCCGCTCGCGCTCTCGGGTGGATCCGCTTGTCCTTCAATGTTGGGTACCACTAAAGCTTGGTTGTCAACACAATTCTCCATGAAGGATATGGGCGAGGCATCCTACATCCTTGGCATCAAGATCTACTGGGATAGATTTAGAAGGATGTTAGGAATGACACAGTCCTCGTATATTGAGAAAGTCTTGAAGAGATTCAAGATGGAGAACTCAAAACAAGGATTCCTTTCTATGAGGCATGGAATTAAGTTATCCAAGAAGCAGTCTCCTAAGACTGATGAGGAGCTTAAACGCATGTTGGACATCCCTATGGTTCAGCCGTAGGCAGCATACAGTATGCTCTTCAGTGCACTAGACCTGATGTGGCTTTCGCTTTGAGCGTAACTAGTCGTATCAGTCGTGTGCCGGGGAGGCACACTGGAGTACAGTCAAGACTATCCTGAAGTACCTGAAAAGGACTAAGGACATGTTCTTGATCTACGGCGGTGGAGAGTTGATACTGGAAGGCTATAGCGACGCTAGCTTCCAGTCGGATGACGATGATGCCAAGTCTCAGTCTGGGTATGTATTTAGTCTAAATGGTAGCATGGTTACATGGAAGGGTTCCAAGCAGGCTACCACAGCGGACTCCACCATAGAGTTTTGAATACATAGCGGCTTTGGAAGCTGCTAAGGAGTGGTATGGTTGATGAGCTACATCCAAGGGTTGGATGTAGGGCCTAGCATTGCTAAGCCTGTAATTATCTTTTATGATAACAGCGGGGCGATAGCGCTTGCAAAGGAACTACCTGCTTAGATGAAAAAGGATCGTGGATCATCCCAGGAAAATTGCGCGAATGCGGAAGTGCGGTATAAAATAAAATACGGAATTTAAAACATGCTTTTAAATTAAAGAACACGTTTCAAGGGGTGTGCCCTTGAAATTTCCCGGGTGTTTGGTGTATCTCATGAATAAACAACATACAATAATCATGGAGGCCATAGGGTTGAAAATTAAAAGAGACGAAAATATTAAAACGAGACCTACCCGTTGTCATTTTCGTCTTCAACGGCTACACGTGTTGTTCCCCGTTTTGCACCAAGATCTCGTTCTTGAGACCCTCCAAATCGTGACACACGATCCACCCATGTATCTTGAACGTCGTGCTAGCAACGAGCAAGTATAATTTATGGGAGTGGATGAATCAACAACACGTTATGAATTAACGGTATTGATTCATCAATGTTCTAATGTTCCAAGAACAAGAGAACAAGAAAAGATGTTTTTCTTGGAGAGAGAGAGGGGGCGGACGAGAGGGAGAGAAACGAGAGAGGGAGTGTGTTGTGTGTTGGTTGGAATTTCAAGAATCATCATCCTCTAATGTGTAGGAGGCTAGGGGTTTATATAGAGGAGGAGTTTAATCCTCTTTAAACTCCACCTCTTTAGAAGCTTAATTTGACTAGGATTATGACCTAGTCAAAGTCCTAGTCAAAGTAGAATTTGACCTTGTCAAATTCAATCCTAGCCTTTGATCTCTCCCATTAAATCTCATCCATTAATTTAATTTAATGGAATATTTAAATCCTATTAAATATTCCAAGAAGCCAAATAAATACAATAAATAAATATTAATATTTATTCTAGGCCCATTAAATTAATTCCCTTAATAAATCCAATTTATTAATTTAATTCCCTTTATCAAATAGAAGGAATTAATTTTCCAAGAAAATATAGGACCCGATTAAATCCAATTTAATCATTCCTTTACTCCAATATTTAATTCCAAATTAAATACTAAGTGTGTGTGGATAGTGTGTGACTCTTTAGGTTCACCTTTTAGCTAGACTTGGTCGGATTCCTAGAATCCGTCAATTACCATGGGTGGCCATCTAGCAACGGTCCATGGCACTAGAGACTAGGTGAAATATCCGGGGATGAACATTTAGGCTCTAACAGTACACTTGTCCTTCTGTCTTCGGTCTCATCACTTAGGGTCTAGGGCACGGAAAATGCAGGTACCCATTTTGGACCTAAGTGTCGGTCTGTTCTTACTAAACGCCGCAAGGGAAACCTTCCCTTCTGTTCAGTTACTGTGGCCACAGATTTTAGGGATAAGACACAGAGCATACATGAGACTCAACTGTCAATGCCTTTCGATAGGAGACAGATCCTTTCTTGGACACTACTATCACTCTGTACACCAGAGCTGCACTAGACATGGCTTATGAGTACTCAAGAGTATTTTGGCAATCTCTCACCATATCTAAGATACAGACCTGATGTACAGGTAAACTCAACAGTTTCTCAAGTCAAAGGACTTGACCTGTACCGTTGGAACCGGGAATACGCGTCATACCTTGCAGACCATACTCAAGGTCCTCCTTAAGACGGTTCCCGTGAGTCACCTCAGTTAGCTGCTTCCTAGCATGCTAACCCACTAACACTGCTTAGACGACCTTCGTCACCCGTCGATGAAATACGACAGCAGATGCTTAGTGCAAGTCTCAAGGGGAATCTCGTTACCCATTTTCGAGATTCCTTGACTTGGAGATTTTCGGACTGATTCGGTAGGACTAATTTCATGGACCTACCTCCAAGCGTAGTCCCAGTCCCCGAAATCGGTTCTCAGTCCGTTGGCTTTGTTTGCTTAGTGAACAAATATGTAATAGCAGATATAAGTGAACGTAAACAAAGTGTTGCCATATGAACTTCACTTCTTTATTCATAAATGTTTTTATCAAACACCTGAAATTGTCTAGACATAGGTTACATATTCCCGCCAAAATTGGCTTACATGGTCATCTATTCTAACAATCTCCCACTTGACCTTTAAAGCCAATCGCCCATATGTCTAATCCCCATCTTCTCAAGATGTTGCGTATGAGTGCTCTACGACATAGGCTTTGTCAGCGGATCTGCTGTGTTGTCTGCTGAGTTGACTCGGTCCATCTGGACGTCACCTCTTCCTACCATTTCTCTAAGAAGATGGTAGCGTGTAAGAATGTGTTTGGAACGGTGATGAGATCTCGGTTCCTTTGCTTGTGCTATTGCACTGTTGTTATCACAGAAGATGACAACAGGCTCGGCGATGCTAGGCACCACACCCAACTCTTGGATGTAGTTTCTCATCCAAACCGCTTCCTTAGCAGCTTCTGAAGCTGCTATGTATTCAGCCTCTGTAGTGGAGTCAACAGTGGTTGCTTGCTTGGAACTTTTCCAAGCCACCACTCCTCCATTGAGCTTGAATACGTAACCCGATTGAGACTTGGCATCATCGTCATCACACTGGAAGCTAGCGTCGCTAAAGCCTTCCAGGATCAGCTCTCCATTGCCATAGACTAAGAACATTTCCTTAGTCCTCCTTAGGTACTTAAGGATGCCCTTAACAGCATTCCAATGTGCTTCTCCTGCGCAGGACTGATATCTGCTTGTTACGCTCAAAGCGTACACAATGTCAGGCCTAGTGCAGTGGACCACATATTGGATGCTACCTACGGTAGAAGCGTAGGGGATGACTTTCATCCTTTCAAGTTCCTCATCAGTCTGTGGGGACTGTTTCTTGGACAACTTGATCCCATGCCTCATGGGAAGGAATCCTCGTTTGGAGTTGTCCATTCGATATCTCTTTAGGACTTTCTCCATGTACGAGTTTTGGGTGAGTCCTAACATCCTTTTAGATCTGTCCCTGACAATCTGGATGCCTAGGATGTAGGAGGCTTCACCCAAGTCCTTCATGGAAAACTGGGTTGAAAACCATGCTTTTGTGTTTCCTAACGTTCTAACGTCATTACCAATGAGTAGAATGTCATCCACATAAAGCACCAGGAACACTATTGAGCTCCCACTGACCTTCTTGTATACACAAGGGTCGGATTCGTTTTTGATGAAGTCATAACCCCGTATTACTTCATCAAATCGAATGTTCCTTCTTCGGGATGCTTGATTGAGGCCATAGATGGACTTCTGGAGACGACAGACTTTCTGTCCTTCTCCAGTGACCGTGAAACCCTCCGGCTGATCCATATAGATCTCTTCTTCAACGAAACCGTTGAGGAAGGCCGTTTTCACGTCCATCTGCCATATCTCATAGTCATACCATGCTGCTATGGCGAGCAGGATCCGAATGGACTTTGCCATGGCTACTGGCGAGTAGGTATCCTCAAAATCGACCCCGGGTCGTTGAGTGTATCCCTTAGCTACAAGCCTAGCCTTAAAGGTTGTGACTTCTCCATCAACACCAAGTTTGCGCTTGTAGACCCACTTACAGCCCACTGGCTTAACACCTTTCGGTGGATCTACAAGACTCCAGACTTGGTTCTCGCTCATGGAGTCCATTTCGGCTTTCATGGCCTCAAGTCATTTCCCGAATTCGATGTCAGACATCGCTTCTCCATATGTTTTAGGATCGTTATCCAAAAGATCGATCGCTCCTAGAAAGCCATATCTCACTGGAGGTCTAGACTCTCTAGTGGACCTACGAAGAACGAGAACGTCAGTGGTGACTGTGGGCGCTGACTGTATCGGAGCCGGCGGTTCAGGAACCGGGGCTGGCCGTTCCTGAGGTTGTCTTTCATGCCTAGCATGTTGGACTTCTCGAGGTTGGTCAGCCCTTCGGGTATCTATCTTGAATCCTCTAAGTGAGGGTTCCGCGGCTATACCCGATGGCTGGATTCCATCACTTGATTCCTTAAGGATCAGCTCATCAGGTTGGATATCCTCCGGGAAGCCTTGCTCCAAGAATACTGCATTCCTTGAAACAAATACCTTTTGTTCCAAAGGGTCATAGAAGTAATAACCCGCAGTTTCTTTAGGGTATCCAACGAACCTGCATAAGCTAGACCTAGATTCTAGCTTATCTCCCACTAATCTCTTGATGTATGCAGGGCTACCCCACACTTTCAAGCGGTTGTAGGACGCAGGCTTGCCGTGCCATATCTCATATGGCGTTTGGGTCAATGCACTGGTAGGCGCCAAATTCAACAATTTGGTTGCCGTTTCTAGTGCATAGCCCCAAAAGGATAAGGGCAATTCGGTAAAACTCATCATGGACTGAACCATGTCCAACAGGGTTCGATTCCTCCTTTCAGAGACACCATTTAATTGTGGTGTTCCCGGAGGTGTCCATTCTGATATTATACCATGTTCTTTTAGATAATCTAGGAACTCCGTACTAAGGTATTCACCGCCTCGGTCTGACCGTAGGACTTTAATTTTGCAGTTGGTCAGGTTCTCCACTTCAAGTCTGAATTCTTTTAACCTCTCAAGAGCTTCAGACTTGTACCTCATTAGGTAAACATAACCATACCGTGAGTGATCATTGGTAAAGGTTATGAAGTAGGAGAACCCACCTCGGGCCTGCGTCCTTAGTGGTCCACAACGTCTGTATGGACCAAGTCCAACAGACCTGTGGCAAGCCTGCTTTTGTCCTGCAAAGGGCTTCTTGGTCATTTTCCCTCTTAGACAGGATTCACAAGTTAGTAGATCACTCAAGTCCCCAACCTCTAGGTTCTTTGAGTCTACCAACCTTTTCATCCTATCTTGGGATATGTGACCTAGCCTAGCGTGCCACAGACGTGCATTCCCTTTATTATCTAATTTTCGTTTGTGTTGAGTGTTGAGAACGAAATTCGTTTGTTGCAAGATATAGAGCCTGTTATGCAATGTACCGAGTAGATGAGCAATTCCAAACCTCATCAAATAAAAGCAATTTTAATTGATTCTAAACTCATAACCACTATTGTCCAACAATGGAATGGAAATGATGTTTTTAATCATACTAGATACAAAATAAACTTGCTCTAAATCTATGCTAATACTATCACTAATCACTAGAGTAGCGGATCCCACTGCTTCTGCCGAGATGGCCTTGCCATTCCCAAGCTTCAGGATCATGTCCCCGCTACCCAGTTTTCTGCTTCTTTCCAACACCTGCAAGTCATTGCAAATGTGAGCTCCACAACCGGTATCTAATACCCAAGAGGCAGAATTAGTGACCATATTAACCTCAATCACATAAATATCTTGGTCCGAGAAGAGTTTGGGGCACTCTCTCTTCCAATGCCCTTTCTCATGGCAGTTGATACGTATGTCATATGCCTTCGACTGTTGCTTGGAGACAACCTTTCCCTTTCCTTTGCCTTTCCCCTCATTGGTAATGGGAACACTCTTAGTGCTCGTAGCTGCTTTGACGACCTTTCCCTTCCCTTTCTTCTTTTTCCAACGTCCGGCTCCTTTGCCTTTCGTATTGGAAGTAGAAGCACCTCCAAACAATACCGAAGGCGTGGACTTCTTAGTCGTTGCCTCGTATTGCACCAAGATATTGATCAACTCATGAATGCCCTTCTCAAGTGCGTTCATGTTGTAGTTGACGATAAATTGGTCAAAGGAGGGTGGGAGTGACTGAACGATCACATCTATGTACGTTTCATTATCGAGACCTGCCTTTAGGTCCTCGAGCTTTTCCACCAGGGTAAGCATTTTAACCCCGTGCTCTTGTACAGAGGATCCTTCTGTCATTTTTAGTTCCAAGAACGCCTTGGTCGCGACATACCTAGTATGCCGATCCGGGACTGCATAGCAATCCTTAAGGCGAGCCATTATGGAAGGGACGTCGTCTAGCCTTTCATACTGCTTCTGAATCTCATTGGTCATCGAAGCAAGTATGACGCTACGGACCTTCCGGTTATCCTTATGCCAAGTCTAGAATGTCTCACGTTCTTCTGGCGTGGATCCTTCTGGCAAGGTCCTAGGGAGAGGCTCGTCCATGACGTAGCCTTGGTTCTCGTAATCTGGGACTATCCTGAGATTGCGCAACCAGTCGTTGTAATTTGTTCCATTGAATTTGTTTGTCTCAAGAATGGTTGAAAGTGGTTTCTTAGACATTTTTAAATCTACATTTAGAAAACAGCGCGCGATTAGCAGAAAATAAAAGACGGTGGTTTGATAAAATAATTAAATGCTTGGTCTTTAGTCATTTAATCCTCCCACTATTTATACGAAAACACGGTACTCTCAAACGTGATTTTCAGGAAATCCTTTCCTAGTGGGCTTGGGATCCATAACGATTTTTCCTATACCCCGCTTTTACGATTCGCAAGGAAAAGATCTTGTGGGAGGTATTCCATACCATTCTCGTTCCATGAGATTCCCAAGATTATTGCCTCACCCTTTCACATGATCCCGAGGACTCCAAGCGAATCATGCTAATTGGGCGTTAGACCCAACCCAATTGACCGAGCCATAGACACACTGGTACCCCCACGACTCGTGAGACAGGTAACAGCAACCCATTTTTCGTTCATGACATAGTGCAGCTTCTTTTAAGTACAATAACGTGCCACGACTCGTGAGACCACGCTATTGACCTAAAATAGCTTCCTCATTATGCCATGGATTGGAAGGCATGGACAAACTCCTAGAGTTCATGTCCATTTTGTCTAAGGTCTAATATTTCAACATTGGTCCAACCAATGTGAGAGTAGTAAATGACCGAGATCTCATAATAAATAAACATTCACACATTCATCCATAATGTGTAAAGTAAACCATCCATAGAAGTTATATGATAAATAAAAAACCCATTCATCCATCATAATAACCACATGCAAAATTAAAGCCCAGCACGCCCCTGTTGGATGATCACGAGCCCGAATCCTAAGCGACCCACTGAGCCCGCAGTGGATCTATGGTCAATCTAGGGTTGGTCCTATACTATTACATTAATAGCAACCTAATCATCATGCTGATGGGCCTTGGTCTATTTTCTCTTTCTTCACTTCATGGAAAACTCCAAGGGACCTCCCGTCTGGCTCTCCATGTGGTCCTTCCTTCTTCTCCACCCAATTACAAAAATAGAAACCTCACTCCTAGTCTACTCTCATTACATATTAAAATAATAGAAACCCCAGCGAAAAACCGGGGGGAGTACATAAGGAGGGAGGTAGAATGCCTTATTATTCCAAGGCAACTAGAAAGAGAGAAGGAGAAAGTAGTAAAAGAGGCACACAGGCCCAACAGAAAATTAAACCATACATTCGGTCAAGAGCTCGTGATCATCCATTTCCATCCAACACACATAATCACATGATCTAATCACATAATTACAATATACCAACAATTCATGATTTCCAATCATAATCATTCAAGATAAGAAATAAATGAACATGCGTAACGTGTGAAAAATAAAACACAAATATTGGTAACAATATTTTCTCGTTTTAGGAAAACCTTTCCTCATTATTTCAAGTAAAATAACCCCAGGATTCCAAATCGAATATATTTTACTCCTAAAATAATGTCTTTAGGAAATTAGGCAAAATTGAACCCAAAATATGATTTTTTTCAGAATTAATTCAAAATTAAAACTGAAAATAAATTAAAAAAAAAAAAAAAAAACAATACTAGGGTTCAAAACCCTAGCTGCAGCACCGGCCGCCGTCGCCCGGCAGCGGCCTGCCGGCGTGCGCACAGGGCAGCAGGCTCAGCCTGCCGGCGTGGGCAAGCCTGCCGGACGCACGCGTGCGTGCAGACACCTCCGTCTGTATGCGCGCACGCCTGGCGGCGTTGCTTGGTGACCGTCCACGCGCGGACTCTCTGGCCCGCAGCCGTGCGTGCGCGCGGGCGCATGAGCGCGCCTGCCGGGCGCGCGCGCAGGCACCCTCGTCTGCGTGCGCGCGCGCCTGGACGCGCCGCCCTGCGTGCGCGCCTGCGCAGCCACCCTGGCTGTGCGCTGCCCTGTGCGACCGGCTGGGCGGGCGCGCGCAGGCTTCCCTTGCCTGCGCGCGTCGGCCCTACCGGCAGCGCATGGCTGCGCACGGCCAGCCCTCCCGGCTGCCTGGTTGCGGTGTTTCTCGTTTTCCATTCAATTTTTTCACCCCCCGTTTCCCAAGAAAAACAGAAGATACCAATTTGCATAAATTCACACGAATTGAAAGCAATAAAACGACATGCTTTAAAATCAAGAAAATCAAGATTTAAATAAAAAACATGCTAAGATCACGTTTCATTCTTAAAACGCACATAAACCCTAGGCCTATACACCGAACCGGGCTCTGATACCACTGAAAAAGGATGCGTGGATCGTCCCGGGAAAATTGCGCGAATGCGGAAGCGCGGTATAAAATAAAATACGGAATTTGAAAACATGCTTTTAAATTAAAGAACACGTTTCAAGGGGTGTGCCCTTGATATTTCCCGGGTGTTCGATGTATATCATGAATAAACAACATACAATAATCATGGAGGCCATAGGTTTGAAAATTAAAAGAGACGAAAATATTAAAACGAGACCTACGCATTGTCGTTTTCGTCTTCAACGGCTACACGCGTTGTTCCCCATTTTGCACCAAGATCTCGTTCTTGAGACCCTCCAAATCGTGACACACGATCCACCCACGTATCTTGAACGTCGTGCTAGCAACGAGCAAGTATAATTTATTGGAGTGGATGAATCAACAACACGTTATGAATTAACGGTGTTGATTCATTAATGTTCTAATGTTCCAAGAACAAGAGAACAAGAAAAGATGTTTTTCTTGGAGAGAGAGAGGGGGCGGACGTGAGGGAGAGAAATGAGAGAGGGAGTGTACGAGGCTAGGGGTTTATATAGAGGAGGAGTTTAATCCTCTTTAAACTCCACCTCTTTAGAAGCTTAATTTGACTAGGATTTTGACCTAGTCAAAGTCCTAGTCAAAGTAGAATTTGACCTTGTCAAATTCAATCCTAGCCTTTGATCTCTCCCATTAAATCGCATCCATTAATTTAATTTAATGAAATATTTAAATCCTATTAAATATTCCAAGAAGCCAAATAAATACAATAAATAAATATTAATATTTATTCTAGGCCCATTAAATTTATTCCCTTAATAAATTCAATTTATTAATTCAATTCCCTTTATCAAATAGAAGGAATTAATTTTCCAAGAAAATATAGGACCCGATTAAATCCAATTTAATCATTCCTTTACTCCAATATTTAATTCCAAATTAAATACTAAGTGTGTGTGGATAGTGTGTGACTCTTTAGGTTCACCTTTCAGCTAGACTTGGTCGGATTCCTAGAATCCGTCCATTACCATGGGTGGCCATCTAGCAACGGTCCATGGCACTAGAGACTAGGTGAAATATCCGGGGATGAACATTTAGGCTCTAACAGTACACTTGTCCTTCTGTCTTCGGTCTCATCACTTAGGGTCTAGGGCACGGAAAATGCAGGTACCCATTTTGGACCTAAGTATCGGTCTGTCCTTACTAAACGCCGCAAGGGAAACGTTCCCTTCTGTTCAGTTACTGTGGCCACAGATTTTAGGGATAAGACACAGAGCATACATGAGACTAAACTGTCAATGCCTTTTGACAGGAGACAGATCCTTTCTTGGAAACTACTGTCACTCTGTACACCAGAGCTGCACTAGACATGGCTTAAGACTACTCAAGAGTATTTTGGAAGTTGGGCAACGCATTGGATGGTGGTCATGAAACCAACTGATTTAGAGTTGGGTCTGAAACGTTCCAAGTCAAGGACCTCGAGACAGGGCATCCGGAGTTCTATTGAGACTTGCATCAAGAGTCGTGTTCATTGGATGAGGGCCGTGTTTCATCGGCGACAGGCGTGGGACGCCTAGACGATCTTGATGGGTTGGTCGACTGGGGTCGAGCCGACTGGACTGACTCGCGGGGATCGTCATATGGAAGCCTTGGAGGCTTGGTTGGTATGATTTGTTTTCCCCGGTTCCGATAGTACGGGAGTAATCCTCAGACTTGAGGGATCATGGCAGTCACATGCACATGACGGCTGTATCTTGGATCTGGCGAGAGGTGGTCATTCTGTAAGATGATTATCATAAGCTTTGTCCAGTGCAGTCGGAATGTGTAGCGAGGACTGTGCATTTCAAGAAGAGGATCCGTACCCTATCAGTATGTGACAGAGGTATCTCCTATGCACTCGGAGACACGTTCATGCTGTTTAAAGCTATGGCCACAGTGGTTGGTCGAACAGGGAATGGTTTCCTGTGTCGATGAAATGAAGCATACGTGGTCTCGAGTATTAAGCATAGATGCCTAGTCAAGGATGGGAACCGACGCCCAATTCCATACCCTAGACTAAGGCCGGGAGACGGTAGACATGTACCCGTACGGAATTAGCACCTAAAATGTTCACGCCAATTCACCTAGTATCTAGTGCCATGGACCGTTGCTAGACGGCCACCCATGGTAACGGGCCCTTGTGGGACATGGGCCCAAGTCTAGCTGAGGGTGAACCTAAAGGGTCACACACAAATCACCGAGGAGGTTAAGAGATTGACTTGGAGTTAATCTCGAAGGATAAATAAGTAATTGGATTACCTTAAGGGAAATTCCATTGGATGGACGGGCCGATATTGTATCGGGCCTTCGTTTAAGACGTTGAGACATTGAGACGTTGGATCTTTTAATTGGATTAGAAGATCAACGGAAATAATTTAAATGGACATTAAATTGGATTTAATGTTGGGTTCGTCATAATTAGATTACGATGAAATCCGGTCTGTTAAATTTGACCCGAGAGGAGAAATAATTCCTATTTTGGAATAGGAAGAAGTTGGACTTCTTCCCAAGATAGACATGGCCAAAATGCTCCCTTGGAGGAAGCAAAATCAGCCATGTTTCATGCTAGGTGGTATGTTGACTTATCTCTTTTGGAAAGAGACAAATCAACTCCAATCAAGCCCTTCTCTTTTGGTATGATTTGATCATACCATAAATTTTGGTAGGCTTGATTGAAGAATTGATAGTGATTGATTGGAATGTATCTAGTCATCCTTGGATGAACCTAGACACATTCCAATAATCACATTAATTATGTATATATATGAGAATATACAACACCAAGCACAAGTAAATCATAATTCATCTTTTTCTAGAAAAAAGAAGAAGAAATATCGGCCTCTCCTCTCTCTCAACTCTCGGCCATCTCCCTGTTAGAATAGGTGACCAGAAAGCCAATATGTTTGGCGATTTGTAACCTATCTGACAACTTGATGTAAATGTAACATTATTATGTGATGAATAAGATGAGTATTCGTCACCAATGGTACCTTCTTTGTTGCGCTCATCTTACATTTGTTAAAACGGTGTTTAACTTATATCGCAACAAAGCCCACAGACCATGGATAACAACTCGTGCAGTTGGGCCACGCATTGGATGGTGGTCATGAAACCAACTGATTAAGAGTTGGGTCTGAAACGTTCCAAGTCGAGGACCTCGAGACAGGGCATCGAGAGTCCTATTGAGACTTGCGTCAAGAGTCGTGTTCATTAGATGAGTATCGTGTTTCATCGGCGACAGGCGTGGGACGCCTACACGATCTTGATGGGTTGGTCGACTGGGGTCGAGCCGACTGGACTGACTCGCGGGGATCATCATATGGAAGCCTTGGAGGCTTGGTCGGTATGATTGGTTTTTCCCGGTTCCGATAGTACGGGAGTAATCCTCAGACTTGAGGGATCATGGCAGTCGCGTGCACAGGACGGCTGTATCTTGGATCTGGCGAGAGGTAATCATTCTGTAAGATGATTATCATAAGCCTTGTCCAGTGCAGTCGGAATGTGTAGCGAGGACGGTGGATTCCAAGAAGAGGATCCGTCCCCTGTCAGTATGTGACAGAGGTATCTCCTATGCACTCGGAGACACGTTCATGCTGTTTGAAGCTGTGGCCACAGTGGTTGGTCGAACAGGGAATGGTTTCCTGTGTCGATGCAATGAAGCATACGTGGTCTTGAGTATTAAGCATAGATGCCTAGTCAAGGATGAACCGACGCCCAATTCCATACCCTAGACTAAGGCCGGGAGACGGTAGACGGAAGGATCGTACCCGTACGGAATCGGCGCCTAAATGTTCACGCCAATTCACCTAGTCTCTAGTGCCATGGACCGTTGGTAGCGGCCACCCTTGGTAACGGGCCCTTGTGGGACACAGGCCCAAGTCTAGCTGAGGGTGAACCTAAAGGGTCACACACAAAATCACCGAGGAGGTTGAGAGATCGACTTGGAGTCAATCTCGAAGGATAAAATAAGTAATTGGATTACTTAAGGGAAAGTGCATTGGATGGACGGGCCGATATTGTATCGGGCTTTCATTTAATCGGTAAATTGGATTTTCGATTAAATATGGAAAGTTGAGATGTGGAGACATTGGATCTTTTAATTGGATTAAAAGATCAACGGGAATAATTTAAGTGGACATTAAATTGGATTTAATATTGGGTTCGTCGTAATTGGATTACGATAAATCCCGGTCCGTTAAATTATACCCGAGAGGAGAAATAATTCCTAATTTGAGATGGAAAGAAGTTGGACTTCTTTCCTTAATTAAACATGGCCGACACGCTACCTTGGAGGAAGCAAAATCAGCCATGTTTCATGCTAGGTGGTATGTTGACTTATCTCTTTTGGAAAGAGACAAATCAACTCCAATCAAGCGCTTCCCTTTTTTGGTATGATTTAGTCATACCATAAATTTTGGTAGGCTTGATTGAAGAATTGATGGTGATTGGTTGGAATGAATCTAGACATCCTTGGATGAACCTAGACACATTCCAATAATCACATTAATTATTTATATATATTATAATATACAACACCAAGCATAAGTGATTCATTATTCATCTTTTTCTAGGAAAAAGAGAAGACAAAAATCCTCTCCTCTCTCTCAAAATTTCGTGCTCCCTCCCTCTCTTACACTTGTGTTCTTCACTTGATTTTGAATCAAGAAGAAGAACAAAGTAAGTTTAAGAGAACACTAATTCATAGTGTTCTTCTCTTAAACCGATTCCTTCCTAAACCCGTTCTTTTCTAGCAAGAAGAAGGTGTGTTTCTTCCGGTGTGGTGTGGATCACCTTTGGAGAATCCATACGTTTGGATTTCGTGAGCATTCCGGAGAAGGAACAACGCTAGTAGCCGGGAGCATACGCTAAACAATCAAAGGTAACGGTTTATTACGCTTTGATTGATTTCATTTGTATATCTATGCCCTATGTGTTTAAATATATATGTTTTAATATTTACACATCCTACATCGAACGTCCGGTTGAGCACCCAAGGGTACACCCCTTGGGATTCGCGTATTTTGAATTTGATTTAAATTTACGCAATTTCTCGCTTTTCTCGCTTTCGCTCGCGCTCCCGGGCGGATCCGCTTGTCCTTCAAGTGGTATCAGAGCTCGGTTCGATGTAAGGGGCATAGATCTATGTGTTTGGCATGATCTACTTGCTTTTAAATGACTTTATTCGCATGTTAGATTACATAAATATATGAATAATATGATGATTCAATTGTTTAGATTTAATGGACTTTTGGCATGCTTAATTTTGTTAGATTGGATCTAAAATTGCATGCTTATTTTCAGAATAATATTAATGTTATTGTGCTGAAACAGTTTTGAAAAACAAAAAAAAAAAAAAAATTTTGGTCGGGCCGGCAGTGGCCGCGCGCATAGGGGCCCGCGCGCGCTGTGCGCAGCCGGCCGCTGCTGGCCGAGGGCCAGCGCGCGGCACAGCGCGCGCGCGCGCTGCCCTGTGCGCGCGGCCGGCCGGCCAGCACAACGGCTGGGCCGTTTTGTGCCGTTTTTCGACTTTTTTCGGAAAATTCGATTTTCTGTATTTTCTGCACAATATTATGAAAATATATTAATTTTGCATATTTGATTTTGGAATAATTGGATTATTCCTTGAATTAAATTTGCTTAATTAATTTGGGATTAATACATGCATTGGATGCATTGTGTAAAATGTCCATTAAATTTAAAATTTGAATTTTGCATATTATTTATATGTTTATGCTTTTGTGATGTTGGACATCACTTGGATATTTGGAATATCCATTGATTTTATTGCATGATTATTTGGAATAATTATGTTATATGTGAGTTGATGGAATCAACATGGGATGATCACAAGAGCCCTAGACCTTGTGTATGGATGAATGTATGATCATTTATTTTCTGTTGGGTAGGCCTGCGTGCCTCTTGTTTTTGGGACTATCATCTCCCGTATTTTCAGCCTCATGATGTTAAGGCTTGTTTTCCTTATTACCAATGTATTACTTTCAGTTGTAATGAGAGTAGATAGGATTGGTGAGGTTTTACTTTTAACAAGCAATTGGAGTCGGAGACCCCAAGGAGGAGCATCAAGGCGTGAAACAAGAAGCACTTCAAAGGCCCATTGGAATGACAATGGGTTTTATTATTATTGTAATAATTTAGGACCACCCTAGACAGACCATAGACTCACTGCGGGCTCAGTGGGTCGCATAGGTTGGGCTTGTGATCATCCTAACAGGGGTATGCTATGTTTTCTGCATGCGGTGTATTTATTTATCGCTTTAAATATTGGATATTTATGCATGCTAAAACACAATAATGTGATGAGGTCTCGGTCATACACAAACTCTCATTTGGTTGGACCAAATTAAATATTAGGCCCAGAACGGACTTGGATCAAAATGGTATTTTGGTCTGTCCGAGCCTTCCATCCACAGCAATGTGGTGAGGAAGCTACCACTACCCAAGTGTGGTCTCACGAGTCGTGGCACACTTGGACTAGGGGAAAGCTGCATTATTGTTGTGAACAAAAAGACTGCGCTCGCTGTTTCCCTGTCTCACGAGTCGTGGGGGGCGACAGTTTGAGGCATGATTTGGTTGATGGGTCGGGCCCAACACTGAGTAACATGGTTCGCTTGGAGTCCTCGGGACCATGTGAATAGGTGAGGCAAAATATCTTGGGAATCTCATTGGATGAGAATGATATTGGATATCTCCCACAAGGTCTTCTTCATGTGAATCATAAAAGCGGGGCATGGAGATTACGCTTGTAGATCCCAAGCCCACTAGGAAATGGTTTCCCAAAACTCCGCTTGAGAGTGGCGGATTTTCGTATAAATAGTGGGAGGGTTAAAGACTAAAAGACCAAGTCTTCAACTTGAACAATAATATTACCATCATCTGCTAATTTCTGCTTTACATTTTCATTAATGTAGATATGTCTAAGAACCCATTAACCATGATTCTTGAGACTAACAAATTTAACGGAACGAACTACTCGGACTGGCTGAGAAACCTGAGGATTGTCATTGGTTTCGAGAACCAAGGCTACGTCTTGGACGAGCCGCCACCGAGCGACTTACCGGAGGGGTCCACGCCTGAAGAACGTTTGACGTTCGAGAAATGGCATGAGGACAACCGGAAAGTACGCAGTATCATACTGGCTTCGATGTCTAACGACATCCATAAGAAGTATGAGAGGCTGGACAATGTCTCCGCCATAAATGCTCCGCATGAACGAGGTTTATGCGGTTCCGGATAGGCATATTAGATATGCCGCCACAAAAGCATTCTTTGGCACCAAGCTCGCTGAAGGAGAGTCTGTACAGAGTCATGGGGTCAAGATGCTCTCCCTAGTGGAGAAACTCGAAGACCTTAAAGCTGGGCTTAACAATGACACGTACATTGACGTGATCCTCCATTCGCTTCCTCCATCCTATGACCCGTTTGTTGTAAACTACAACATGAACGGACTTGAGAAGTCTATTCATGAGTTGATCAACATGCTGGTCCAATACGAGGCAACGACCCACAAGTCGGCGCCGGCGGTATTGATAGGAGAGGCTTCGACCTCCAAGGCGAATAGCAAGAGGGCCGGACGCTGGAAGAGGAAGAAGGGCAAAGGGAAGACGGTTGTGGCCCCAGCTCGCGCTCCGGGCGCCCCTGTTGCTCCGGTTGGACCGAGCAAAGGGAAAGGGAAGGCCCGTGGTTCTCAGCGGTCCAAGGCAAATGATGTCTGCATACATTGCCAAGGGAAAGGGCATTGGAAGAGGAGTGCCCACAACTCCTCTCCAACCCAGGTGTGTTTGTGGTTTGAAGTTAATATGATTACTAATTCTGCGTCATGGGTATTGGATACCGGGCATGGTGCTCACATCTGCAATGATTTGCAGGCACTTCAAAGAAGCAGAAGGCTAACCAAGGATGAGATGATCCTGAGGCTAGGCGATGGCAAGGCCGTTGCTGCGGAGGCCGTAGGATCACTAGAGTTAGCCATTAGTAGTCATGTTAGGATTGTACTGAACGACTGTTTCTATGTACCTAGCATGATTAAAAACATTGTTTCCATCCCGGTCCTTGATAAGGAGGGATATGAATTTACCATCAATAAAAACGGTTTTTTCATTATCAAAGATGGTATTTCTCATTTGCTTGGTACATTGGTCAACGGTCTGTACATACTTCAACAGTCTAATTGGATTATGACTGCAGAACACAAATGAAAACGTGATGATCATAATAACGCACAGATATGGCATGCGAGGTTAGGTCATATCTCTAAAGATAGGATAAGAAGGTTGGTGGACTCAAAGAGTCTAGAAATAGACGATTTGGACAACCTACCGACCTGCGAATCCTGTCTAAAGGGAAAGATGACCAAGAAACCCTTTGTTGGACAAAGTAGGCTAGCCAGTGGGCTGTTGGATTTGATCCATACAGATGTCTGTGGTCCACTAAATACTCAGGCTAGAGGTGGGTACTCGTACTTCATAACCTTTACCGATGATCACTCACGGTATGGTTATGTTTACCTGATGAGGTACAAGTCCGAAGCCTTTGGAAGGTTTAAGGAATACAGACTTGAAGTAGAGAACCAAACCGGTCGAAAGATCAAAGCCCTTCGGTCGGACCGAGGTGGAGAGTATTTGAGTGGTGAGTTTACTGATTATCTAAAAGAGAATGGGATTCTCTCTTAGTGGACCCCTCCTGGAACACCGCAGCTTAATGGTGTGTCTGAAAGGAGGAATCGGACCCTGTTGGACATGGTCCGATCCATGATGAGTTTTACCAAACTCCCCCTTTCCTTCTGGGGATACGCTCTTAAGACGGCGGCCAAAGTTTTGAACTTGGCGCCATCAAAAAGGGTATCCCAGACTCCATATGAGATATGGCATGGCAAGCCTGCCTCCTACAAATACTTGAAAGTGTGGGGTTGCGCCGCATATGTCAAGAGATTAGTGGGAGATAAACTGGACTCGAGGTCTAGTTTATGCAGGTTCATCGGCTATCCGAAAGAAACTGCGGGGTATTATTTCTATGATCTCTCCGAGCAAAAGGTTTTTGTCTCGCGAAGCGCAGTGTTCTTGGAAAAAGATTTTTCCATCGGATAGTCGACGCGATGAGGTGCTCCTTGAGGAATCAAGTGAGGCACCCCATGAGGCGGCAGTGACATCTGAGCCAGTGGTTCCCACTGATATTGTTCCAGTCCTCCGTAGGTCGGCCAGAGTATCCCATGCACCTGATAGGTATGGATTTCTGGGCCTGACCGGTCAGTTGGATAATGATCCAAAGACGTACGGAGAAGCGATATCGGACATCGATTCAGACAAGTGGCTTGAGGCCATAAAATCCGAGATGGACTCGATGGGTACAAACAAGGTTTGGACCTTAGCAGATCCACCAAAAGGGGTTAAACCCGAAGCTGAAACATACGTTTTGATGAAGTCATACGGGGATATGATTTCATCAAGAACGAGTCCGATCCTTGTGTATAAGAGAAGATCAGTGGGAGCTCAGTTGCGTTTCTGGTGCTCTACGTGGATGACATCTTGCTCATTGGGAATGATGCTAAGATGTTGGGTACCACTAAAGCTTGGCTGTCAATGCAATTCTCCATGAAGGATATGGGCGAGGCATCCTACATCCTTGGCATCAAGATCTACAGGGATAGATCTAAAAGGATGTTAGGAATGGCCCAGTCCTAGTATATTGAGAAAGTCTTGAAGAGATTCAAGATGGAGAACTCAAAACGAGGATTCCTTCCTATGAGGCATGGAATTAAGTTATCCAAGAAGCAGTCTCCTAAGACTGATGAGGAACTTAAACGGATGTTGGACATCCCTATGCTTCAGCCGTAGGCAGCATACAGTATGTTGTTCAATGCACTAGACCTGATGTGGCTTTCGCTTTGAGCGTAACAAGTCGATATCAGTCGTGTGCCGGGAGGCACACTGGAGTGCAGTCAAGACTATCCTGAAGTACCTGAAAAAGGACTAAGGACATGTTCTTGATCTACGACGGTAGAGAGTTGATACTGGAAGGCTATAGCGACGCTAGCTTCCAGTCGGATGACGATGATGCCAAGTCTCAGTATGGTTTTGTATTTAGACTAAATGGTGGCGTGGTTACTTGGAAGGGTTCCAAGCAAGCTACCACGGCGTACTCCACCATAGAGTTTTGAATACATAGCGGCTTTGGAAGCTGCTAAGGAGTAGTTTGGTAGATGAGCTACATCCAAGGGTTGGATGTAGTACCTAGCATTGCTAAGCCTGTAATTATCTTTTATGATAACAACGGGGCGATAGCGCTAGCAAAGGAACCGAGATCTCATCACGATCCAAGCATATTGTTAGACGCTACCATCTCTTAGAGAGATGGATAGCAGGAGTGACGTTCGGTTGGACCGAGTCAGCTCCGCAGAAAACATAGCAGATCCACTTGCTAAGCCCATGTCGCAAGTTGCCCATACTCACCATCTGAATAAGAGGTTCGAGGTCAATGGGTGATTGGCTTTAGGTCAAGTGGGAGATTGTTGGAATAGGTGACCAGAAAGCCAATAGGTTTGGCAATTTGTAATCTACCGACAACTTGATGAGAATGTAATATTATTATGTGATGAATAAGATGAGTGTTCGTCACCAATGGTACCTTCTTTGTTGCGCTCATCTTACATTTGTTAAAACGGTGTTTAACTTATATCGCAACAAAGCCCACAGACCATGGATAACAACTCGTGCAGTTGGGCCACGCATTGGATGGTGGTCATGAAACCAACTGATTAAGAGTTGGGTCTGAAACGTTCCAAGTCGAGGACCTCGAGACAGGGCATCGAGAGTCCTATTGAGACTTGCGTCAAGAGTCGTGTTCATTGGATGAGTGCCGTGTTTCATCGGCGACAGGCGTGGGACGCCTACACGATCTTGATGGGTTGGTCGACAGGGGTCGAGCCGACTGGACTGACTCGCGGGGATCATCATATGGAAGCCTTGGAGGCTTGGTCGGTATGATTGGTTTTTCCCGGTTCCGATAGTACGGGAGTAATCCTCAGACTTGAGGGATCATGGCAGTCGCGTGCACAGGACGGCTGTATCTTGGATCTGGCGAGAGGTAATCATTCTGTAAGATGATTATCATAAGCCTTGTCCAGTGCAGTCAGAATGTGTAGCGAGGACGGTGGATTCCAAGAAGAGGATCCGTCCCCTGTCAGTATGTGACAGAGGTATCTCCTATGCACTCGGAGACACGTTCATGCTGTTTGAAGCTGTGGCCACAGTGGTTGGTCGAACAGGGAATGGTTTCCTGTGTCGACGCAATGAAGCATACGTGGTCTCGAGTATTAAGCATAGATGCCTAGTCAAGGATGGGAACCGACGCCCAATTCCATACCCTAGACTAAGGCCGGGAGACGGTAGACGGAAGGATCGTACCCGTACGGAATCGGCGCCTAAATGTTCACGCCAATTCACCTAGTCTCTGGTGCCATGGACCGTTGCTAGACGGCCACCATGGTAACGGGCTCTTGTGGGACACAGGCCCAAGTCTAGCTGAGGGTGAACCTAAAGGGTCCCACACAAATCACCGAGGAGGTTGAGAGATCGACTTGGAGTCAATCTCAAAGGATAAAATAAGTAATTGGATTACCTGAGGGAAAGTCCATTGGTTGGACGGGCCGATATTGTATCGGGCTTTCGTTTAATCGGTAAATTGGATTTTCGATTAAATATGGAAAGTTGAGATGTTGAGACGTTGGATCTTTTAATTGGATTAAAAGATCAACGGGAATAATTTAAGTGGACATTAAATTGGATTTAATATTGGGTTCGTCGCAATTAGATTGCGATAAAACCCGGTCCGTTAAATTATACCCGAGAGGAGAAATAATTCCTAATTTGGAATGGGAAGAAGTTGGACTTCTTTCCTTAATCAAACATGGCCGACACGCTCCTTGGAGGAAGCAAAATCAGCCATGTTTCATGGTAGGTGGTATGTTGACTTATCTCTTTTGGAAAGAGACAAATCAACTCCAATCAAGCTCCTCCCTTTTGGTATGATTTGATCATACCATAAATTTTGGTAGACTTGATTGAAGAATTGATGGTGATTGATTGGAATGAATCTAGACATCCTTGGATGAACCTAGACACATTCCAATAATCACATTAATTATGTATATATATTATAATATAAAACACCAAGCATATGTGATTCACTATTCATCTTTTTCTAGGAAAAAGAGAAGACAAAAATCCTCTCCTCTCTCTCAATTTTCGTGCTCTCTCCCTCTCTTAGACCTGTGTTCTTCACTTGATTTTGAATCAAGAAGAAGAACAAAGTAAGTTTAAGAGAACACTAATTCATAGTGTTCTTCTCTTAAACCGATTCCTTCCTAAACCCGTTCTTTTCTAGTAAGAAGAAGGTGTGTTTCTTCCGGTGTGGTGTGGATCACCTTTGGAGAATCCATACGTTTGGATTTCGTGAGCATTCCGGAGAAGGAACAACGCTAGTAGCCGGGAGCATACGCTAAACAATCAAAGGTAACGGTTTATTACGCTTTGATTAATTTCATTTATATATTTATGCCCTATGTGTTTAAATATATGTTTTAATATTTACACATCTTACATCGAATGCCCGGTTGAGCACCCAAGGGTACACCCCTTGGGATTCGCGTATTTTGAATTTCATTTAAATTTACGCACTTTCCACGCTTTGTCGCTTCCGCTTGCGCTCCCGGGCGGATGCGCTTGTCCTTCACTCCCCCCTTTCTCGCTTGTGTTCTTGACTTGATTTTGAATCAAGAAGAAGAACAAAGTAGGTTTAAAAGTACACTAATCCATAGTGTTTTTCTCTTAAATCGATTCCTTCTTTAAACCCGTTTTCTTCTAGCAAGGAGAACGTGCGTTTCTTCCAGTGTGGTGTGGATCACCTTTGGAGAATCCATACGTTTGGATTTCATGAGCATTCCGGAGAAGGAACAATGCAAGTAGCATCGTGCACGTAGATCATCAAAGGTAACGGTTTTATTACGCTTTGGTTAATTTACAATCTATCTATGCCCTATGTGTTTTATATACGTTTTAATATTTACACATCCTACATCGAACGCCCGGTTGAGCACCCAAGGGTACACCCCTTGGGATTCGTTTATTTATATTAGATTTAAATTTACGCCCTTTTCTTGCTTTCTCGCTTCCGCTCGCGCTCCCGGACGGATCCGCTTGTCCTTCATCTATCACTGGAGGACTTCGGTCCAACAGTTGTATCAGAGCCTTCGGGCTCTCGCTGGCCTATGAAGGTTTGGTAAGGGCTGCTCGATCTTTTCTACTTTATTGCTCTATACGGTTCTAGTATAAAATCTACTTAGAACTGGTATCGCTTACTCTGGTTATTGATATATTGCTTTGTGCTGGAATCCTATTTTTGTGAGTTACCCTGTGTTGGTACTCTACTTAGTGCTAGTATATTACTATATCTTGGTTCTGTATTCTGCTTAGTGCTGGAATATTGCTTTTGAAAGATTATGTGGATCGTTCCGGGAGATGAGCGCGTATAGCAGAAGCGCGAAAGAATGCGTAATAAAAATTACAAAGCATAATTAAAAGGAATTTAAATTATGCATAACATACATAAACGAATCAAGGGTTGTGCCCTTGATTCTCCCGGGCGTTCGATGTATCTCATGTTTAATAAAACACAACATGGAGGCCATAGAATTGAAACCGAAAAAACGAAATTAAAGAACCTACCCGGTTGTAGTTTTGTCTTCGTTGCGGCTACATGCATTGTTCCCCGTTTTGCACCAAGATCTCAAAGAAGAGACCCTCTAAATCATCTCACTCGCTCCACCGGAAAGCAAACAACCCTTGTGCTAGCAAGAAATTATTTGGGGAGAAGAGACATCGATACACGCTATGAATTAACGCAATCAATGTCTCTTATGTTCTTAACTTGAATAAATCAAGAAGAACAAAGTAGTATTCTTGGAGAGTGAAATAGGGATGGACGAAAATTTGAGGGACAATTGAGAGATGAGAGTTTTAGAGAATAGTAGGTGTGAATGTGTGTTTTTTTGAGTATTTATAGAAGATGGAATTTCCTATTCCTTCTCAAACTCTTCCAAAGAGACACACTTTGACTAGGATTTTGACCTAGTCAAATCCTAGTCAAATTAGGCTTTGATTAAGTCAAATTAATCATGGCCCTTCATCTCATCATTCTCTAGATCAAATCTTGTCCATCCATTTTGATGGGCTTTATGGAATGGGCCTATTTAATTCTAAATTAAATATTCCCATGGACTTTATATTAAATCATATTTAATATACTAAGCCCATTAATTAATTAATGGAAAGGACTTATTTAATTCTAAATTAAATAGTCCCATGGACTTTATATTAAATTCTATTTAATATACCAAGCCCATTAATTAATTCCATAGAATGGGATTATTTAATTCTAAATTAAATAGTCCCATGGACGTTATATTAAATCCTATTTAATATACCAAGCCCACTAATTAATTAATTCACCCTTTTAATCTAATTAAAAGGAAAGCCCATGCTTTATAAAATTCATAAATCTAATTTATGAACTCAAGCCCGATTATTCCAAATAATTCATCGAGGCTTGAATCTCCAAGAAGTATAATTTAATTCCATTAAATTAAACCTTCTCCCGGAATTAATTCCAAATTAATTCCCTTTCATTTGGTGTAGCGGGTGTGACTCTTTAGGTTCACCGTTCAGCTAGACTTGGACCTACTTCTTGTTATTTCATAATCAAAGTAGTCCGTTACCATGGGTGGCCATCTAGCAACGGTCCATGGCACTAGAGACTAGGTGAATATGTGGTGTGAACATTTAGGTTTCGAGTTATACGCAGGTGTGGTCTTACCGACGCTCGATACGTATTGGTACGGTCCTACTGTCGCCTGTCCCCCGGCCTTTAGTCTAGGGGTCGGTTCCCATCCTTGACTAGGCAACTATGCATAATGCTTGAGATAGGTTTAACTTGACGTAGGAATCCTTTCCCACTACATCAAGTGCTATGGCCATAGACTTTGTGATTCTAAACCATCTCCGAGCGCATAGGAGATCTTGCTGTCATATTCTTTGACAGGGGACAGATCCTATCTTGGAATTCACCGTTCTTACATACTCCGACTGCACTGGACGAGGCTTATGATGACCTTGTGATATAATCAGTCAAATTTCACCAGATCCAAGATACAGCCTTAGTATGTAGGGGACTGCCGTGATCCTCAAGTCCGAGGACTAATCCCGTACTATCGGAATCGGGAATACGAGTCATACCGACCAAGCCCGAGTAGCTTCCATATGACGATTCCCGCGAGTCAACTCAGTCGGCCGCTCCCCAGCAGGCCGACCCACTAACACTGCTTAGACGATCCTCGTCACCCGTCGATGAAACACTATAGCAGATGCTTAGTGAAAGTCTCAAATGGATTCTCGATGCCCTGTCTCAAGATTCCTTTGACTTGGAGTATTTCAGACTGATTCGGCGAAACTGATTTCATGAACCTACCTCCAAGCGTAGTTCCAATTCCCCGAAATTTTATTTCAGTCTGTGGGCGTTTGTTGTGACATCGTAACGATGCAAGCAGTAAGTACAACAAACTCATGCCTGTGAATCCTTACTACATTCATTCTCAGAACAGCCAATACCATTGACTTTGTGGTCAGCTATTATTACCCACTTTGTTCCGAATCCTCTGAGTATGAGTAATCTACAATACCGACTAAGGTATTGTGAGTCCACTTATATTTCCTTCCGAAGCAATACGGTCTAACCGTGTTACCTCTATCCACCATTGCCTCCTAGAGATGGTGGTTGTCTAAGAATATTTTCGTGGATCTTGTGATGAGATCTCGTGCCAATACTCCCATAGCCAAGTTGCCTGCCATATAGGCAAACATGGCTTGGTCGTGCTAGGAGCCACGTCCATCCTCTGGACGCAGTCTTCATCAGTGACCACTATTCAATGCACTCGTCATTGGGCCTGACTGTGCATACCTTTGAGACTAACTGGTTTTCACTTATTCTCTGGAAGCTAGTATCGCTTTAGCCTTCCAAAGAAACTCTCAACAGACGGTGCATCATGAACCCATCTTTAGTCCTTATTCAGGTACTAAGGGTCGTTCTTGATTGTTGTCTTCAACCCTTCAGTGCACTACCGATCTCTGTTGAGCCATGCAAGAAGCACTCTCAACATCGGTTCCTAATGCACCGAGTAAACATATCGTATGTTTGCCTAGGGTTAAGACGTGGGGGGATACTCAACATCCAAGCCTTTTCATTAGTCCACCGTGACTAAGTCTTGAATGGCTTGATGCTTTATTCACAGTATCTAAGTTTTCTCATCAGTCTTACCATGACTGAGTCTTTGAAAAGCTCAATTCATGATATGTATGTGGGAACCCTAAAATGCCATGGAGAATTTTTCGTGAGTTACAGTTGTGTTTTAGTGATTCCTAATATCTTGAATTCATCCATGAATCAAGACATTATACACTTAAACTCATGGAACACCATTTCTACTCCCACTGATCACCTACGTCGTTTAAGACTGAGTCATGCTCCGTATGAGCTCGTCAAAACGAATGTTCCAGTTATGCGGTGTTTCAAACCTTGTTTGAATTTCCTAGTGGATTCTATGGCTCCTCTCCATAAATCCTACTACGATGTCCAACATCACGTTCTGCCGGTCATTTGGATTACTATCCAAATTTGACCGAACATATCCCGATCACTCATACCTCTTACGAAATTCGGGTTCGTTCTTAAGGGGACTTGGAATATGATCAATTTAAGAAATGCGATTCTAAGAAACGTTAGTATTATTCTGTCGTAAACTTGTACAAATTAGACACCGAGTCTAATTTGTCTCCCACTAGTCCCTTGACGTATGTAGGATCCTTCTACATGCTCAAGGACTTTGTCGGGACACAGGCTTGCCAAACCATGGCTCCTTGTGCATGACTCCTAGCAAAATGCCACGTTCCTTACGTTGGCAATTTTGAGTCTACGTCTACATGGGCTAAGGTAATTGAGCGAAACTTCGATCGATCTTCGTCCAACGAGATTCGATCGTTCCCTTTATCAGAGACCGTCATACTTGTGTTAGAATAGGTGACCATGTAAGCCAATTTTGGCAGGAATATGTAACCTATGTCTAGAGAATTTCAGGTGTTTGATAAAACATATATGAATAAAGAAGTGAAAAATTCATATGGCAATACTTTGTTTACGTTCACTTATATCTGCTTTCACATATCTGTTCACTATGCAAACAAAGCCCACGGACTGAGAATCGATTTCGGGGATTGGGACTACACTTGGAGGTAGGTCCATGAAATCAGTCTTACCGAATCAGTCCGGAAATCTCCAAGTCAAGGAATCCCGAAAATGGGTACCGGCATTCCGTTTGAGACTTGCACTAAGCATCTGCTGTCGTATTTCATCGACGGGTGACGAAGGTCGTCTAAGTAGTGTTAGTGGGTCAGCATGCGAGGAAGCAGCTGACTGAGGTGACTCGCGGGAACCGTCTTACGGAGGACCTTGAGTATGGTCTGCAAGGTATGACGTATTCCCGGTTCCAACGGTACAGATGAAGTCCTTTGACTTGAGGAACTGCTGAGTTTACCTGCGCATCAGGTCTGTATCTTAGATATGGTGAGAGATTGCCAAAATACTCTTGAGTAGTCATAAGCCATGTCTAGTGCAGCTCGGGTGTACAGAGTGACAGTAGTTTCCAAGAAAGGATCTGTCTCCTGTCAAAAGGTATTGACAGTTGAGTCTCATGTATGCTCTGTGTCTTGTCCCTAAAATCTGTGGCCACAGTAACTGAACAGAAGGGAAGGTTTCCCTTGCGGCGTTTAGCAAGGACAGACCGACACTTAAGTCCAAAATGGGTACCTGCATCTTCCATGCCCTATACTCTAAGTGATGAGACCGAAGTCAGAAGGACAAGTGTACTGTTAGGGCCTAAATGTTCATCCCCGATTATTTCACCTAGTCTCTAGTGCCATGGACCGTTGCTAGATGGCCACCCATGGTAACGGGCGGATTCTAGGAATCCGACCAAGTCTAGCTGAAAGGTGAACCTAAAGAGTATTTAATTTGGAATTAATATTGGAGTAAAGGAATGATTAAATTAGATTTAATCGGGTCCTATATTTTCTTGGAGAAATTAATTCCTTCTATTTGATAAAGGGAATTAAATTAATAAATTGGATTTATTAAGGGAATTGATTTAATGGGCCTAGAATAAATATTAATATTTATTTATTATATTTATTTGGCCTTTTGGAATATTTAATGGAATTTAAATATTCCATTAAATTAAAATCAACAGTTGAGATGGAAAGGGGAGATGGAAGGCTAGGATTGGTTTGACTAGGTCAAACACTAGTTTGACTAGGACTTTGACTAGGTCAAAATCCTAGTCAAATTAGAGTTCTTAGAGTTGGAGTTTAAAGAAGATTAAACTCCTCCTCTATATATACCTCTAGCTTCCAACAATTGAAGGATGATGAAATTCCAACACACACACACAACACACAATTTTTTGGCCCCCTCTCCCATCTCTCTCGTCCGCCCTCTCTCTCCACTCTCTCCAAGAAATTATTTTCTAGTTCTCTTGTTCTTGGAACATTAGAACTTAGATGAATCAATACCGTTAATTGATAACGTGTTGTTGATTCATCCACTCTAATAAATTACATAGTTGTTCGTTGCTAGCACGATGTACAAGATACGTGGGTGGATCGTGTATCACGATTTGGAGGGTCTCAAGAATGAGATCTCGGTGCAAAAAGGGGCACAACGCGTGAAGCCGTTGAAGACGAAAATGACAACGGGTAGGTCTCGGTTTACGTTTTCGCCTCTCTTTAATTTTCTACCCTATGGCCTCCATGATCTTTTATATGTTCTTTATTCATGAGATACACCGAACACCCGCGAAATTTTAAGGGCACACCCCTTGAAACGTGTTCTTTATATTTAAAAGCATGTTTTAAATTCCGCTATTTTATTTTATACCGTGCTTCCGCATTCGCGCAATTTCCCGGGACGATCCACGATTTCTTTCAGTGGTATCAGAGCCCGGTTCGGTATATAGGTCTAGGGTTTATGTGCGTTTTAAGCATGACACGTGATATTGGCATGTTTTTAATTAAATCTTGATTTTCTTGATTTTAAAGCATGTCGTTTTATGGCTTTCGATTCGTGTGAATTTCTGAATATTGGTATTTTTCTATTTTTCTTGGGAAATGGGGTGGAGTAATTGAACGGAAAACGAGAAACGACGCAGCCGGCCAGCCAGGAAGGCTGGCCGCGCGCAAGGCTGCACGCCTGAGAGTCCGCGTGCGGACGGACACCGGGGAGCGCCGCCAGGCGCCCGCGCACGCAGACGGAGGTGTCTGCATGCGTGCGCCCGACAGGCGTGCCCAGTGCACGTCTGCGCGCGCACTGCGCAGGGCGCGGCCGGCAGCCAGCAGGCCAGCGCGCGCGAGAGGTAAGGGAGCCTGCGCGCGCGACGGCCTGCCGGAACGCCAGGCCGCGCAGCACACTGCCGGCCAATCGCGCGCGCACGCAGGCTCCAGGCAGCGCCTGTGCACGCGCAGGGGTGCCAAGCTGAGCCTGCTGCCCTGTGCGTGCGCCGGCAGGCCGCTGCCGGCGGCGGCGGCGGCTGCTAGGGTTTTAAAACCCTAGTAGTGTTTTTTTTACTTTTTTAAATTATTTTCAGTTTTAATTTTGAATTAATTCTGGAAAATCGTTTATGGGTTCAATTATGCCTAATTTTCTAAAGACATTATTTTAGGAGTAAAATAAATTGGATTTGGAATCTCGGGGTCATTTTACTTAAAATAATGAGGAATGGTTTTCCTAAAACGAGAAAATATTATTACTAATATTTTTGCTTTATTTTTTCACACGTTATGCACCTATTCATTTATTTTATTATTTTGAATATTTATGATTGGAAATCATGTGTTGTTGGTATGTTGTAATTTTATAATTAGATCATGTGATTATGTGTGTTGGATGGAAATGGATGATCACGAGCCCTAGACCGAATGTATGGTTTATTTTCTGTTGGGCCTGTGTGCCTCTTTTACTGCTTTCTCCTTCTCTCTTTCTAGTTGCCTTGGAATAATAAGGCTTTCTACCTCCCTCCTTATGTACTCCCCCCGGGTTTTCGCTGGGATTTCTTTTTAATATGTAATGAGAGTAGACTAGGAGTGAGGTTTCTATTTTTTGTAATTGGTGGAGAAGAAGGAAGGACCACATGGAGAGCCCAGACGGGAGGTCCCTTGGAGTTTTCCACGAAGTGAAGAAAGAGAACAGAGACCAAGGCCCATCAGCATGATGATTGGGTTACTATTAATGCAATAGTATAGGACCAACCCTAGATTGACCATAGATCCACTGCGGGCTCAGTGGGTCGCGTAGGATTTGGGCTCGTGATCATCCAACAGGGGCGTGCTAGGCTTTAATTTTGCATGTGGTTATTATGATGGATGAATGGGCTTTTATTTATCATATAACTGTTATGGATGGTTTAATTTACGCATTATGGATGTATGTGTGAATGTTTATTTATTTGAGATCTCGGTCATTTACTACTCTCACATTGGTTGGACCAATGTCAAAATATTAGACCCTAGACAAAATGGACATGAACTCTAGGAGTTTGTCAATGCCTTCCAATCCATGGCATAGTGAGGAAGCTGCTTTAGGTCAATAGCGTGGTCTCACGAGTCGTGGCACGTTATTGTACTTAAAGGAAGCTGCACTATATCATGAACGAAAAAAATGGGCTGTTGTTACCTGTCTCACGAGTCGTGGGGGTACCAGTGGGTCTGTGGCTCGGTCGATTGGGTTGGGTCTAACGCCCAATTAACATGATTCGCTTGGAGTCCTCAGGATCATGTGAAAGGGTGAGGTAATAATCTTGGGAATCTCGTGGAACGAGAATGGTATGGAATACCTCCCACAGGATCTTTTCCATGCAAATCGTAATAGCGGGGTATGGGAAAAATCGCTGTGGATCCCAAACCCACTAGGAAAGGATTTCCCAAAAATCACGTTTGAGAGTATCGTGTTTTCGTATAAATAGTGGGAGGATTAAATGACTAAAGTCCATGCATTTAATTATTTTATCAAACCACCGTCTTTTATTTTTCTACTGATCGCGCGCTGTTTTCTAAAATGTAGATTTTAAAATGTCTAAGAACCCACTTTCCACCATTCTTGAGACAAACAAATTCAATGGAATAAATTACAACGATCGGTTGCGCAATCTCAGGATAGTCCTAGACTACGAGAACCAAGGCTACGTCATGGACGAGCCTCTCCCTAGGACCTTGCCGGAAGGATCCACGCCAGAAGAACGTGAGACGTTCGAGACTTGGCATAAGGATAACCGGAAGGTCCGTAGCGTCATACTTGCTTCGATGACCAATGAGATTCAGAAGCAATGTGAAAGGCTAGATGATGTCCGTTCCATTATAGCTCGCCTTAAGGATTGCTATGCAGTCCCGGACCGGCATACTAGGTATGTCGCGACGAAGGCGTTCTTTGGAACTAAAATGACAGAAGTATCCTCTGTACAAGAGCACGGGGTTAAAATGCTTACCCTGGTGGAAAAGCTCGAGGACCTAAAGGCAGGTCTCGATAATGAAACGTACATAGATGTGATCCTTCAGTCACTCCCACCCTCCTTTGACCAATTTATCGTCAACTACAACATGAACGCACTTGAGAAGGGCATTCATGAGTTGATCAATATGTTGGTGCAATACGAGGCAACGACTAAGAAGTCCACGCCTTCGGTATTGTTTGGAGGTGCTTCAACTTCCAATACGAAAGGCAAAGGTGCCGGACGTTGGAAGAAGAAGAAAGGGAAGGGAAAGGCCGTCAAAGCAGCTACGAACACTAAGAGTGTTCCCATTGCCAAAGAGGGGAAAGGGAAAGGAAAGGGAAATGTTGTCTCCAAGCAACAGTCGAAGGCATATGACACATGTATCAATTGCCGTGAGAAAGGGAATTGGAAGAGAGAGTGCCCCAAACTCTTCTCGAACCAAGGTATTTATGTGATTGAGGTTAATATGGTCACTAATTCTGCCTCTTGGGTATTAGATACCGGCTGTGGAGCTCACATTTGCAATAACTTGCAGGTGTTGAAAAGAAGCAGAAAACTGGGTAGCGGGGACATGATCCTGAAGCTTGGGAATGGCAAGGCCATCTCGGCAGAAGCAGTAGGATCCGCCACTCTAGTGATTAGTGATAAAATTAGCATAGATTTAGAGCAAGTTTTTTTGTACCTAGTATGATTAAAAACATCATTTCCATTCCATTGTTGGACAATAGTGGTTATGAGTTTAGAATCAATAAAAATTGTTTTTATTTGATGAGGTGTGGAATTGCTCATCTACTTGGGACATTGCATAACGGGCTCTATATCTTGCAACAAACGAATTTCGTTCTCAACACTCAACACAGATGAAAATTAGATAATAACGGGAACGCACGTCTGTGGCATGCTAGGCTAGGTCACATATCCCAAGACAGGATGAGGAGGTTGGTAGACTCAACGAACCTTGAGGTTGGGGACTTGAGCGATCTACCAACTTGTGAATCCTGTCTAAGAGGGAAAATGACCAAGAAGCCCTTTGTGGGACAAAGTAGGCTTGCCACAGGTCTGTTGGACTTGGTCCATACAGACGTATGTGGACCACTAAGGACGCAGGCCCGAGGTGGGTTCTCCTACTTCATAACCTTTACCGATGATCATTCACGGTATGGTTATGTTTACCTAATGAGGTACAAGTCTGAAGCTCTTGAGAGGTTTAAAGAATTCAGACTTGAAGTAGAGAACCAGACCAACTGCAAAATTAAAGTCCTACGGTCGGACCGAGGCGGTGAATACCTTAGTACGGAGTTCCTAGATTATCTAAAAGAACATGGTATAGTATCAGAATGGACACCTCCAGGAACACCACAATTAAATGGTGTCTCTGAAAGGAGGAATCGAACCCTGTTGGACATGGTTCGGTCCATGATGAGTTTTACCAAACTGCCCTTATCCTTTTGGGGCTATGCACTAGAAACAGCGGCCAAGTTGTTGAATTTGGCGTCTACCAGTGCATTGACCCAAACGCCATATGAGATATGGCACGGCAAGCCTGCGTCCTACAACTACTTGAGAGTGTGGGGTAGCCCCGCATATGACAAGAGGTTAGTGGGAGATAAGCTAGAATCAAGGTCTAGCTTATGCAGGTTCGTTGGATAACCTAAAGAAACTGCGGGTTATTACTTTTATGACCCCTTGGAACAAAAGGTGTTTGTTTCAAGAAATGCAGTATTCTTGGAGCAAGGCTTCCCGGAGGATATCCAACCTGATGAGCTGATCGTTGAGGAATCAAGTGATGGAATCCAGCCATCAGACACAGCCGCGGAACCCTTACTTAGAGGATTCAGGATAAACAGCCGAAGGGCTGACCAACCTCGAGGGGTCCAACATGCTCGGCATGAAGGACAACCTCAGGAACAACCAGCCCCGGTTCCTGAACCACCGGCTCTGATACAGTCAGCGCCCACAGTCACCACTGACGTTCCCGTTCTCCGTAGGTCCACTAGAGAGTCCAGACCTCCAGTGAGATATGGCTTTCTAGGAGCGACCAATCTTTTGGATAATGATCCTAAGACATATGGAGAAGCGATGTCTGACATCGACTCCGGGAAATGGCTTGATGCCATGAAAGCCGAAATGGACTCCATGAACGAGAACCAAGTCTGGAGTCTTGTAGATTCACCGAAAGGTGTTAAGCCAGTGGGCTGTAAGTGGGTCTACAAGCGCAAACTTGGCGTTGATGGAGAAGTAACAACCTTTAAGGCTAGGCTTGTAGCTAAGGGATACACTCAACGACCCAGGGTCGATTTTGAGGATACCTACTCGCCAGTAGCCATGGCTAAGTCCATTCGGATCCTGCTCGCCATAGCAGCATGGAATGACTATGAGATATGGCAGATGGACGTGTTCCTCAGCGGTTTTGTTGAAGAAGAGATCTATATGGATCAGCCGGAGGGTTTCACGGTTACTGGAGAAGAACAGAAAATCTATCGCCTCCAGAAGTCCATCTATGGCCTCAAACAAGCCTCCCGAAGTTGGAACATTCGATTTGACGAAGTAATACGGGGTTATGACTTCATCAAAAACGAATCCGACCCTTGTGTATACAAGAAAGTCAGTGGGAGCTCAATAGTGTTCCTAGTGCTTTATGTGGATGACATTCTACTCATTGGTAATGACGTTAGAATGTTAGGAAACACAAAAGTATGGTTGTCAACCCAGTTTTCCGTGAAGGACTTGGGTGAAGCCTCCTACATCCTAGGCATCCAGATTGTCAGGGACAGATCTAAAAGTATGTTAGGACTCACCCAAAACTCGTACATAGAGAAAGTCCTAAAGAGGTATCGAATGGACAACTCAACGAGGATTCCTTCCCATGAGGCATGGGATCAAGTTGTCCAAGAAACAGTCCCCACAGACTGATGAGGAACTTGAAAGGATGAAAGTCATCCCCTATGCTTCTGCCGTAGGTAGCATCCAATATGCGGTCCATTGCACTAGGCCTGACATTGCATACGCTTTGAGCGTAACAAGCAGATATCAGTCCTGCGCAGGAGAGGCACATTGGAATGCTGTTAAGGGCATCTTTAAGTACCTAAGGAGGACTAAGGAGATGTTCTTAGTCTATGGCAATGGAGAACTAATTCTGGAAGGCTTTAGCGACGCTAGCTTCCAGTTTGATGACGATGATGCCAAGTCTCAATTGGGGTACGTATTCAAACTCAATGGAGGAGTAGTAGCTTGGAAAAGTTCCAAGCAAGCAACCATTGCTGACTCCACCACAGAGACTGAATACATAGCAGCTTCAGAAACTGCTAAGGAAGCGGTTTGGATGAGAAAATACATCCAAGAGTTGAGTGTGGTGCCTAGCATCGCCGAGCCTGTTGTCATCTTCTGTGATAACAACGGTGCAATAGCGCAAGCAAAGGAACCGAGATCTCATCACCATTCCAAACACATTCTTAGACGCTACCATCTTCTTAGAGAAATGGTAGGAAGAGGTGACGTCCGGATGGACCTAGTCAACTCAGCAGACAACACAGCAGACCCGCTGACAAAGCCTATGTTGCAGGGGCTCATACGCAACATCTTGCGAAAATGGGGATTAGACATATGGCCAATTGGCTTTAAAGGTCAAGTGAGAGATTGTTAGAATAGGTGACCATGTAAGTCAATTTTGGCAGGAATATGTAACCTATGTCTAGAGAATTTCAGGTGTTTGATAAAACATATATGAATAAAGAAGTGAAAAATTCATATGGCAATACTTTGTTTACGTTCACTTATATCTGCTTTCACATATCTGTTCACTACGCAAACAAAGCCCACGGACTGAGAATCGATTTCGGGGATTGGGACTACGCTTGGAAGTAGGTCCATGAAATCAGTCTTATCGAATCCGTCCGGAAATCTCCAACTCAAGGAATCCCGAAAATGGGTACCGGGATTCCGTTTGAGACTTGCACTAAGCATCTGCTGTCGTATTTCATCGACGGGTGACGAAGGTCGTCTAAGCAGTGTTAGTGGGTCAGCATGCTAGGAAGCAGCTGACTGAGGTGACTCGCGGGAACCGTCTTACGGACGACCTTGAATATGGTCAGCAAGGTATGACGTGTATTCCCGGTTCCAACGGTACAGGTCAAGTCCTTTGACTTGAGGAACTGCTGAGTTTACCTGCGCATCAGGTCTGTATCTTAGATATGGTGAGAGATTGTCAAAATACTCTTGAGTAGTCATAAGCCATGTCTAGTGCAGCTCGGGTGTACAGAGTGACAGTAGTTTCCAAGAAAGGATCTGTCTCCTATCAAAAGGTATTGACAGTTGAGTCTCATGTATGCTCTGTGTCTGGTCCCTAAAATCTGTGGCCACAGTAACTGAACAGAAGGGAAGGTTTCCCTTGCGGCGTTTAGTACGGACAGACCGACACTTAAGTCCAAAATAGGTACCTGCATCTTCCGTGCCCTAGACTCTAAGTGATGAGACCGAAGACAGAAGGACAAGTGTACTGTTAGGGCCTAAATGTTCATCCCCGATTATTTCACCTAGTCTCTAGTGCCATGGACCGTTGCTAGATGGCCACCCATGGTAACGGGCGGATTCTAGGAATCCGACCAAGTCTAGCTGAAAGGTGAACCTAAAGAGTCACACACTATCCACACACACTTAAGTATTTAATTTGGAATTAAATATTGGAGTAAATGAATGATTAAATTAGATTTAATCGGGTCCTATATTTTCTTGGAGAAATTAATTCCTTCTATTTGATAAAGGGAATTAAATTAATAAATTGGATTTATTAAAGGAATTGATTTAATGGGCCTAGAATAAATATTAATATTTATTTATTATATTTATTTGGCCTTTTGGAATATTTAATGGAATTTAAATATTCCATTAAATTAAAATCAACGGTTGAGATGGAATGGGGAGATGGAAGGCTAGGATTGGTTTGACTAGGTCAAACACTAGTTTGACTAGGTCAAAATTCTAGTCAAATTAGAGTTCAGAGTTGGAGTTTAAAGAGGATTAAACTCCTCCTCTATATATACCTCTAGCTTCCAACAATTGAATGATGATGAAATTCCAACACACACACACAACACACAATTTTCGGCCCCCTCTCCCATCTCTCTCGTCCGCCCTCTCTCTCCACTCTCTCCAAGAAATTATTTTCTAGTTCTTTTGTTCTTGGAACATTAGAACTTAGATGAATCAATACCGTTAATTGATAACGTGTTGTTGATTCATCCACTCTAATAAATTACATACTTGTTCATTGCTAGCACGACATACAAGATACGTGGGTGGATCGTGTGTCACGATTTGGAGGGTCTCAAGAACGAGATCTTGGTGCAAACCGGGGAACAACGCGTGTAGCTGTTGAAGACGAAAACGACAACGGGTAGGTCTCGGTTTATGTTTTCGCCTCTCTTTAATTTTCTACCCTATGGCCTCCATGATCTTTTGTATGTTCTTTATTCATGAGATACACCGAACACCCGGAAAATTTCAAGGGCACACCCCTTGAAACGTGTTCTTTATATTTAAACGCATGTTTTAAATTCCGCTATTTTATTTTATACTGCGCTTCCGCATTCGCGCAATTTCCCGGGACGATCCACGATTTCTTTCAACTTGGCCTTTACAGGAAACGTTTCATTGAGAATTCCATTCTCAACTTGGATGCTCAAGAGCTCCCACTAATTACACGACCTTTTCGATCCTATCGAAACAGGTTTAATTTTGCAAGCATTTATGGTTCACCTCCTTAAGTCTAATTCCCAAACCTCCTATGGGACCTTTAGACTTTTGAACCCTCTTATGGTCTTGTGTATTAGTAACCTACAGTTGTCTTATTGGATCCCTTCCAATAGACTATTTGGCAAGCCTACTTCGTCCAACAAAGAGCTTTGGGACTTTCTTCTTTATAAATTCAGTCGATTCGAATCATCTATTTCTAGATTCATCGAACTTTCGAATTTACTTATCTTTTAATAAGAAGAAACGTCCTAGCTGTTGTACATGCCAAATTTGTAAGTTGGTCTTGATTAATCCATTTAGATAATTTAAATTTTGAGTATCCATAAACCTTTTATGGGATGGTGCTCTAGGAATTTACGTGTAACTACTAGCAAACATGAATCAATATTCAATAATTTTGTTTGTTCAAATATGTATGTAATAAAACCTTTGTCCAACAAAGAGACATACTTTTGATCATGTTAGGTTACGTAATTCCTATATTATCCTAACATGATCACAATTATGGGCCTAACAAGTCTCTAGTCCTTTTCATCAATGGACCTTGCCGTTGTTGAATCCTAGAACTGTTCTTGGCTTTTAAGTCCTTATTCACTTTCTGCAAACCACCCGCAGATTAGTGATAGGAATGGTATCAAATACCAAATAGAGTAAAAGTGATCATGTCAATACTCAATATCAAATTTTACTTACATTGGAGAGAGGTTCTGGATACTCCCTTTTCCAATGGCCCTCTTTACGACAGTGAATGCTTACGTTCTTCGAAATCTATGAACTTGACTGCTTGAACCTTTTGCTCTTTCCTTTACCTCCACCTTGTGTTGTAAAGGAACAACACTTGAAGTGCTTAATAGTTGATGTCACATTACCCTTCTTCCTCTTTTGGCGTCTGGCACCTTTGCCTTTCGCTATGGAGGTTGAAGCCTCTCCTACTAGTACCGACGGCGCAGATTTTGCAATCGTTGCTTCGTACTAGACCAACATAATTACCAACCTATGAAGATCTTTTCTAAGCTCATTCATGTTGATAATTAATGGTTCGTAGGAGGGAGGAAGAGACTGATGGATCATGTCAATGTACGTCTCTTTTTCAAGACTGACGTGGAGGTCTTTTGAGCTTCTCCACTAGGGATTGCATCATCACTCCATGTTCTTCGTACCAACATCCCTTCTGTCATCTTAGCTCCAAACATGCCTTCGTTGCATTTTACCCCACATGCTGGTCAAGGACTATATAGACATGATGCAAACGAAGCATAGTTTGAGCTAACATCATTATATCCTACTTGCCGGTGATCATCCTTCAACTTTTGAACGGCAAGCGTTGCCTTAGTTGTCGACCCCTCCGGCAAGCGCTGAGGAACGTCCTTATCCGGTTATGTGAGTTAAGGTTCTGGAATTCTAAGACCATCTTATGATTTCGCAGTCAATTCGTGTAATTGGTTCCCTTTTAATGAGCCTCATAGTGATGTGTTTGGTGGATTCTTAGACATTCACAAATATATAAAACAGAAATTAATAAGCAAAATGAAGTAATATTTGGGTTAAGTCTCGGTCTTTAGTCCTTAACCTCACCCACTATTTCTACGAAAACACGGCACTCTCAAACGTTGTTTTCGAAAAATCCTTTTCTAGTGGGCTCAGGATCCACAGCGATCTCCCCCATACCCCGCTTTTACGATTCGCATGGGAAAAGAACCTGTGGGAGGTATTCCATACCATTCTCATTCCACGAGATTCCCAAGATAATTGCCTCACCCTTTCACGTGATCCCGAGGACTCCAAGCGAATCACATTATTCGGGCGTTAGACCCGACCCAATCAACCGATTCATAGACTCACTGCTACCTCCACGACTCGTGAGACAGGTAACAACAGTCTACTCATCATTCATGACAAAGTGCAGCTTCTTTTAAGCACGATAGTCGTGCCACGACTCGTGAGACCACGCTATCGACCTAAAAGATCTTCCTCACTTTTGCCATGGATGGAAGGCTTGGACAGACTCCCAGAGTCCTAGTCCATTTATTAAGGGTCTATATTTAACTTGGTTTAACCAAGTGAGAGTTTTGATAGAACGAGACATCACATTAAGTATTGCATTGCATGCGTTATGGCAGAAATATTCCAAGCGTGAATGTAACCATACATAAAGCATATAGAATAATCATAAGCATATAATACGCATCGCATGCAATATAAAGCCTAGCACGCCCCTGTAGAATGATCACAAGCCCAAACCTATGCGACCCACTGAGCCCGCAGTGGATCTATGGTCAATCTAAGGGTAGGCCCTAAGCTATTACAAGTTTTAATAACCCATTACATGCAATGGGCCTTGTAAGTCCTCTTTATCTTCTTGGGCTCTCCATCGTGGGCCTACACTGGGCTTCTTCTCCATGGATCCTCCGTGGGCCATCCGATGGCAACCTCCATGGGCCTCCAACACCTTGGGCTTGTCTTCTCTTGCAGCTTTTATTTACAAAATAAAATCTCACCCCTAATTCTACTCTCATTACATCATAAAATAAGAAACCCCAATTAAACATTTGGGGGAGTACATTAGGAGGGAGAGAGAAAGCCTTATTATTCCAAGGCAACTAGAAGAGGGAGAGAGGAAAAATAAAGAGGCACACAGGCCACAACCCAACAAATAAATATAAATAAACCATACATGCGGTCTAGGGGCTTTGTGATCATCCTTTGTCAAATCAATTAACACAAATAACACAAATACATATCCCACGTAAAATATGCTATACCAACATCCATGATAATCCATACCATAAAATAAATGTAGAAATTACATGTAAAATATTCATACCAAATATAGGATAATGGTGCAACCTATCCACAACGATTTTTGTTGGAAAATGCTTTTCCATAATTAATAAGGAAATATTAATTCTATGAAATATAAAATCTCAACCAAAATTAAAATGCCCCAAGTTAATTAATTCAGAAAAATTCCCAGAATTATACAGAAAAATCAAATTTTCTGAAAACGTACGAAAACAACAAAAAACCGAAAAACAGTCCACAACCGTCGGCCAAGCGCACAGCCTACACAGGACAGTGCAGTGGGCACGCTTGCGCGCACGGGCCCTCGCCCGCGCGCGCGCCTGCCGTCTGCCGTGCGGCCTCCCTGCCGACCACCACCGTTTTTCATGTTTAAATATTTTCTTGCAATTAAATTTTTGAAACACAAAAATCAACAATTCAAGAATATGCCCATTTATTCAACAATTCAAAAATCCATCAATTTGTGCAATATTAATACATGTCAAGATCTACTCATACTCAAGCCATAAATTAACCATGATGTCCAACATCATAAAACCCATAAATTATTGCGAAATTTCACATATGAATTTTGATCATTGGTGCAACCATTGCAAAAATTAAATCTTGTTAGGAAACCCTTTCCTCATCAACCAAGCAATATTTATTTTAGGAAATTCCAAATCTCAAAAAATAAATATTCTAAGTCAACGGATTCAGAATAATGCAGAAAATATCATAAAAATAATTTAGTAAAAACAGTTTTGAAAAACGAGCCAAAAACGGGGGAGAAACGGAAAACGGCACAGCCGGCCGGCCAGGCGCGCGCGCAGGCACCCATGCCTGCGCGAGCACGCACCCAAGCACGTGCCTGCACGCGCGGCCAGCGTGCTGCTGCTGCCGGTTCGCCGTTTTTCACTCCTTTTTGACTTTTTCATGCTATTTTCTGAACCACAAGATAAATTCAACCCTAGAACATGTATTAACACATTCAAGATAACCAAGATCCAAAATCCCATGCAAAATTAAACGCCAATAAATATCTACGATAAATATGTTATAAACGTAAATTAAAACACGTTTATCATGCTTAAACGCACATAGCACATAGAATTCTAGGCCTATACACCGAACCGGGCTCTGATACCACTGAAAGATTATGTGGATCGTCTCGGGAGATGAGCGCGTATAGCGGAAGCGCGAAAGAATGCGTAATAAAAATTACAAAGCATAATTAAAAGGAATTTAAATTATGCATAACATACATAAACGAATCAAGGGGTGTACCCTTGATTCTCCCTGGCGTTCGGTGTATCTCATGTTCAATAAAACACAACATGGAGGCCATAGAATTGAAACCGAAAAAAACGAAATTAAAGAACCTACCCGGTTGTAGTTTTTTCTTCGTTTCGGCTACATGCATTGTTCCCCGTTTTGCACCAAGATCTCAAAGAAGAGACCCTCTAAATCATCTCACTCGCTCCACCGGAAAGCAAACAACCCTTGTGCTAGCAAGAAATTATTTGGGGAGAAGAGACATCGATACACGCTATGAATTAACGCAATCAATGTCTCTTATGTTCTTAACTTGAATAAATCAAGAAGAACAAAGTAGTATTCTTGGAGAGTGAAATAGAGATGGACGAAAATTTGAGGGACAATTGAGAGATGTGAGTTGTAGAGAATAGTAGGTGTGAGTGTGTGTTTTTTTGAGTATTTATAGAAGATGGAATTTCCTATTCCTTCTCAAACTCTTCCAAAGAGACACACTTTGACTAGGATTTTGACCTAGTCAAATCCTAGTCAAATTAGGCTTTGATTAAGTCAAATTAATCATGGCCCTTCATCTCATCATTCTCTAGATCAAATCTTGTCCATCCATTTTGATGGGCTTTTTGGAATGGGCCTATTTAATTCTAAATTAAATAGTCCCATGGACTTTATATTAAATCATATTTAATATACTAAGCCCATTAATTAATTAATGGAAAGGACTTATTTAATTCTAAATTAAATAGTCCCATGGACTTTATATTAAATCCTATTTAATATACCAAGCCCATTAATTAATTCCATAGAATGGGATTATTTAATTCTAAATTAAATAGTCCCATGGACTTTATATTAAATCCTATTTAATATACCAAGCCCACTAATTAATCTAATTAAAAGGAAAGCCCATGTTTTATAAAATTCATAAATCTAATTTATGAACTCAAGCCCGATTATTCTAAATAATTCATCGAGGCTTGAATCTCCAAGAAGTATAATTTAATTCCATTAAATTAAACCTTCTCCCGGAATTAATTCCAAATTAATTCCTTTTCATTTGGTGTAGTGGGTGTGACTCTTTAGGTTCACCTTTCAGCTAGACTTGGACCTACTTCTTGTTATTTCATAACCAAAGTAGTCCGTTACCATGGGTGGCCATCTAGCAACGGTCCATGGCACTAGAGACTAGGTGAATATGTGGTGTGAACATTTAGGCTCCGAGTTATACGCAGGTGCGGTCCTACCGACGCTCGATACGTACGGGTACAGTCCTACTGTCGCCTGTCTCCCGGCCTTTAGTCTAGGGGTTGGTTCCCATCCTTGACTAGGCAACTATGCACAATGCTCGAGATAGGTTTAACTCGACGTAGGAAATCCTTTCCCACTAAATCAAGTGCTATGGCCACAGACTTTGTGAGTCTAAACCATCTCCGAGCGCATAGGAGATCTTGCTGTCATATCCTTTGACAGGGGACAGATCCTATCTTGGAATTCACCGTTCCTACATACTCCGACTGCACTGGACGAGGCTTATGATGACCATGTGATATAATCGGTCAAATTTCACCAGATCCGAGATACAACCTCAGTATGTAGGGGACTGCCGTGATCCTCAAGTCCGAGGACTAATCCCGTACTATCGGAACCGGGAATACGAGTCATACCGACCAAGCCCGAGTAGCTTCCATATGAAAATTCCCGCGAGTCAACTCAGTCGGCCGCTCCCCAGCAGGCCGACCCACTAACACTGCTTAGATGATCCTCGTCACCCGTTGATGAAACACGACAGCAGATGCTTAGTGCAAGTCTCAAATGGATTCTCGATGCCCTGTCTCGAGATTCCTTTGACTTGGAGTATTTCAGACTGATTCGGCGAAACTGATTTCATGAACCTACCTCCAAGAGTAGTTGCAATTTCCCGAAATGTTATTTCAGTCTGTGGGCGTTTGTTGTGACATCGTAACGATGCAAGCAGTAAGTACAACAAACTCATGCCTGTGAATCCTTACTACATTCATTAACATAATATTACTTGTTCACAGATTGACGAATGGTTCTCAGAACAGCCAATACCATTGACTTTCTGGTCACCTATTCTAACAGCTTTGTGCGGATATCTTGTTGGTATCATTTACTGTGTGTTGGTATCTTGCTTAGTGCGTACTCTGATAACTTAGTCTGCTGTGTGCATAACTACTGTTCTATTATAAACTGCTTACTGCATAATATTCAGACTTAGACCAAAAGCCTTTCCTTGCTTCTCACCTGGTCGGGTCCCTAAGACCGTCGGTTATCTGGTTGAGGGCAGGAAGGTTCCCCCCTTCATCAATACTGCATTTGTTGCATTATTATCTTTGTGATATTCATGTCTTCTAATCTGTGTGATGGCTGTCTATAATTTGCAACCGTTTGATGGAAGAACTGATTTCTCCATATGGCAGCAAAAAATGAAGGGTATCTTGATACAACAGAAAGTTTTTAAGGCAATAGATGGGAAATATGCTGAAAACTTTTCTGAAGAAAAATGGTATGAAAACGATGAATATGCATACTCATCAATCATCTTGAACTTGTCTGATAATGTCCTAAGGAAAATAGGTAAACAAGATAGTGCTAAGGCCTTGTGGGAAAAATTAGAGGAGTTATATACTGAGACTTCCCTGCCTAGCAAATTGTTTATACTTGAAAAATTCTTTGGGTATAAACTTGATTTGACTAAAACCATTGATGAAAATCTTGATGAGTTCACTAAACTGGTCCAAGACACTAAGTTAACAGGAGACAAGAATATTGATGACTACACCCCTATAGTCCTGTTAAATGTTATACCTGAAACCTATAGTGATGTCAAGGCCGCCATAAAATATGGAAGAGATCAGGTTAATCTGGATACAGTGGTTAATGGCTTGAAGAGTAAATAAATGGATCAAAAAGCTAATAAGGCTAGTACTTCCCAGACTTAAGTTAATTTGGTAAGAGGAAGAACCAAGAATCGAAACTCTGAACATAAGTATAGAAAGAACAGTAAAGGGAAAGGAAAAAGCCGAAGTAAGTCCAAATCAAAAGATGACAAGTATAAAGACCGGAAATGATATAACTGTGGGGGGTAAAGGGCAGTTCATAAAAGACTATAAAAAGCCCAAGAAAGAAAAGAAAGAAGAAGCCAATGTCACTTTTGAAGAAGACTCTGGAGAAGTCTATATGCTATGTGATGTTAACTCTGCTAAATTTGCTCCATGCATGAATGAGTGGTTAATCGATTCTGGATGTACATTTCACATCCTTTTAAGGAAATCTTCACAAACTATGGAGCATGTAACATGGGTTGTGTATCCATGGCCAATGAAAAGTTATGTGAAGTAAAAGGCCTTGGTGATGTTTGTGTGACTTTTGAAAATGGTTATAAGTTAACCTTAAAAGATGTTAGACATTTGCCTGATTTGTGTCATAACCTCATATCATGCGCTGCTCTAGAAGAGCAGGGTCTAGAGCATAGATGGGGCAAGGGAGTAATGAAAATCATGAAGGGGTCACTAATTAATTTCCAAGCAGAAAGAAAACGGAACTTATACATGTTCTGTAGTTTATAATTCCCTTGCTGCACATGTTTCAAAATCTGATAAAATGGACTTGTTGAAAGACAAACGGATCCGTCCAGGAGCGCGAGCGGAAGCGAGAAAATTATAAACATAAAATTGAATCGCATATAAAGCGAAATCCCAAAGGGTGTACCCTTGGGTGCTCAACTGGGCGTTCGATGTACGATATGTTAAAGTTAAAAGCATACTTATAACATATAGGGCATAGATGAAAAAGAAAGTTAAGATCTACTAAAGCGTAATAATCGTTACCTTGTAGATTTAACGTGTGCTCGGCTAATAGCATTGTTCCCTTTTTCCGGAATGCTCACAGATCCAAACGTATGGATTCTCCAAAGGTGATTCACACCACACCGGAAGAAACTCACGTTCTCCTTGCTAGAAAAGAACGGGTTTAAGAAGGAATCGGTTTAAGATAAGAACACTATGGATTAGTGTTCTCTTAAACCTACTTTGTTCTTCTTCTTGATTCAAAATCAAGTGAAGAACACAAGTGAAAAGGGGGGGAGATGGCCGTGTGAGAGAGAGAGAGAGAGCAGAGGCCGAATTTCTTCTTCTTATTCCTAGATAAAGATGAATTATAACTCACATATGCTAGGTGTTGTATAGGCTCATATATATACATAATTAATGAGATTATTGGAATGTGTCTAGATTCATCCAAGGATGTCTAGATACATTCCAATCAATCACCATTAATTCTTCAATCACACCTACCAAATTTTATGGTATGATTAAATCATACCAAAAGGGAAGAGCTTTATTGGAGTTGATTTGTCTCTTTCCAAAAGAGATAAGTCCACATAACACCTTGCATGAAACATGACTGATTTTGCTTCCTCCAAGGGAGCATTTTGGCCATGTCTAATTTGGAAAAGAGTCCAACTTCTTCCTATTCCAAAATAGGAATTATTTTTCCTCTAGGGTCAAATTTAACGGACCGGGTTTTTATCGTAATCCAATTATGATGAACCCGACATTAAATCCAATTTAATGTCCACTTAAATTATTCCCATTGATCTTTTAATCCAATTAAAAGATCCAACTTCTCAACTTTCCATATTTAATCGAAAATCCAATTTACCGATTAAACGAGGGCCCGATACAATATCGGCCCGTCCATCCAATGGACTTTCCCTTAAGTAATCCAATTACTTATTTATCCTTCGCGATTGACTTCAAGTCAATTTCTCAACCTCCTCGGTGATTTGTGTGTGACCCTTTAGGTTCACCCTCAGCTAGACTTGGGCCCATGTCCCCAAGGGCCCGTTACCATGGGTGGTCGTCTAGCAACGGTCCATGGCACTAGAGACTAGGTGAATTGGCATGAACATTTAGGCACCGATTCCATACGGGTACGGTCCTTCCGTCTACCGTCTCCTAGCCTTAGTCTAGGGTATGGAATTGGCCGTCGGTTCCCATCCTTGACTAGGCATCTATGCTTAATACTCGAGACTACGTATGCTTCATTGCGTCGACACAGGAAACCATTCCCTGTTCGACCAACCACTGTGCCCATAGCTTTAAATAGCATGAACGTGTCTCCGAGTGCATAGGAGATACTTTTATCACATACTGATAGGGGATGGATCCTCTTCTTGGAATCCACCGTCCTCGCTACACATTCCGACTGCACTGGACAAGTTTTATAATGATCATCTTACAGAATGATCACCTCTCGCCAGATCTAAGATACAGCCGTCCTGTGCACACGACTACTATGATCCATCAAGTCTGAGGACTACTCCCGTACTATCGGAACCGGGGAAATTCAATCGTACCGACCAAGCCTCCAAGGCTTCCATATGATGATCCCTGCGAGTCAGTCCAGTCGGCTCTATCCCAGTCAACCAACCCATCAATATCGTGTAGGGGTCCCACGCCTGTCGCCGATGAAACACGACACTCATCCAATGAACACGACTCTTGATACAAGTCTCAATAGGACTCTCGATGCCATGTCTAGAGGTCCTCGACTTGGAACATTTGAGACCCAACTCTAAATCAGTTGGTTTCATGACCACCATCCAATGCGTGGCCCGATTGCATGAGTTGTTAACCGTGGTCTGTGGGCTTTGTTGCGATATAAGTAAAACACTGTTTTAACAAATGAGAAATGAGCGCAACAAAGTAAGTACCAAAAGTGACGAATACTCATTTTATTCATCACATAATAATATTACTTTTACATTGAGTTGTATAATAGGCTATAAATCGCCAAACCTATTGGCTTTCTGGTCACCTATTCTAACAATCTCCCACTTGACCTAAATCCAATCACCCATTGACCTCGAACCTCTTATCCAAATGGTGAGTATGGGCAACTTGCGACATGGGCTTAGCAAGTGGATCTGCTATGTTTTCTGCGGAGCTGACTCGGTCCAACCGAACGTCACTCCTGCTATCCATCTCTCTAAGTAGATGGTAGCGTATAAGAATATGCTTGGATCGTAATGAGATCTCGGTTCCTTTGCTAGCGCTATCGCCCCGTTGTTATCATAAAAGATAATCACAGGCTTAGCAATGTTAGGTACTACATCCAACCATTGGATGTAGCTCATCAACCAAACCACTCCTTAGCAGCTTCCAAAGCCTCTATGTATTCAAAACTCTATGGTGGAGTCCGCCGTGGTAGCCTGCTTGGAACCCTTCCAAGTAAGCACGCGACCATTTAGTCTAAATACAAAACCATACTGAGACTTGGCATCATCGTCATCCGACTGGAAGCTAGCGTCGCTAAGGCTTCCAGTATCAACTCTCCACCGTCGTAGATCAAGAACATGTCCTTAGTCCTTTTCAGGTACTTCAGGGTAGTCTTGACTGCACTCCAGCGTGCCTCTCCGACACACGACTGATATCGACTAGTTACGCTAAAAGCGAAAGCCACATCGGGTCTAGTGCACTGAACAACATATTGTATGCTGCCTACTGCTGAAGCATAGGGGATGTCCAACATCCTTTTAAGCTCCTCATCAGTCTTAGCAGACTGCTTCTTGGATAACTTAATTCCATGCCTCATAGGAAGGAATCCTTGTTTTGAGTTCTCCATCTTGAATCTCTTCAAGACTTTCTCAATATACGAGGATTGGGCCATTCCTAACATCCTTCTAGATCTATCCCTGTAGATCTTGATGCCAAGGATGTAGGATGCCTCGCCTATATCCTTCATGGAGAATTGTGTTGACAACCAAGCTTTAGTGATACCCAACATCTTAGAATCATTCCCAATGAGCAAGATGTCATCCACATAAAGCACTAGAAATGCAACTGAGCTCCCACTGATCTTCTTGTATACACAAAGATCGGACTCGTTCTTGATGAAATCATATCCCGTATGACTTCATCGAAACGTATGTTCCAGCTTCGGGAAGCTTGTTTGAGGCCATAGATGGACCTTTGAGATGGCAGACCTTCTGCTATTCTCCAACAGTTGTGAAACCTTCCGGCTGATATGGCAACCTTCAGAAGTTGAGGAAGGGCGTTTTTCACGTCCATCTGCCATATCTCATAGTCATACCATGCTGCTATGGCAAGTAGTATCCGAATGGACTTAGCCATTGCTACAGGCGAGTAGGTTTCGTCTAAATCGACCCCGGCTCGCTGAGTGTAACCTTTCGCCACAAGCCTGGCTTTGAAGGTTGTAACCTCCTCGTCAGATCCAAGCTTACGTTTATAGACCCATTTACACCCTACGGCTTTTACCCCTTTGGGTGGGTCTACTAGGGTCCAAACCTGGTTTGTACCAATCGAGTCCATCTCGGATTTCATGGCCTCAAGCCACTTATCCAAATCGATATCCGACATTGCTTCTCCGTACGTCTTTGGATCATTATCCAACTGACCTGTCAGGCCTAGAAATCCATACCTATCAGGTGCATGGGATACTCTGGCCGACCTACGGAGGATTGGAATAATATCAGTGGGAACTACTGGCTCAGATGACACAACCGCCTCATGGGGTGCCTCACTTGATTCCTCAAGGAGTACCTTATCGCGTCGACTATCCGATGGAAAACCCTTTTCCAAGAACACTGTGTTTCGTGAGACAAAAAATTTTTGCTTGAAGGGATCAGAAAAATAATACCCCGCAGTTTCTTTTGGATAGCCAATGAACCTGCATAAACAAGACCTCGAGTCCAGTTTATCTCCCACTAATCTCTTGACATATGCGGGGCAACCCCACACTTTCAAGAATTTGTAGGAGGCAGGTTTGCCATGCCATATCTCATATGGCGTCTGGGATATCTTCTTAGATGGCGCCAAGTTCAAAACTTTGGCCACCGTCTGAAGAGCGTATCCCTAGAAGGAAAGGGGAGTTCGGTAAAACACATCATGGATCGGACCATATCCGACAAGGTCCGATTCCTCCTTTCATACACACCATTAAGTTGTGGTGTTCCAGGAGGGGTCCATTGAGAGAGAATCCCATTCTCTTTTAGATAATCAGTAAACTCACCACTCAAATACTCCACCTCGGTCCGACCGAAGGGCTTTGATCTTTCTACCGGTTTGGTTCTCTACTTCAAGTCTGTATTCCTTAAACCTTCCAAAGGCTTTAGACTTGTACCTCATCACGTAAACATAACCATACCGTGAGTGATCATCGGTAAAGGTTATGAAGTACGAGCACCCACCTTCAGCCTGAGTATTTAGTGGGCCACAAACATCCGTATGAATCAAATCCAATAGACCACTGGCTAGTGTGCTTTCTCCAACAAAGGGTTTCTTGGTCATCTTTCCCTTCAGACAGGATTCGCAGATTGGTAGGTTGTCCAAATCGTCTCTTTCTAGACTCTTTGAGTCCACCAACCTTCTTATCCTATCTTTAGAGATATGACCTAACCTTGCATGCCATATCTGTGCGTTATTATGATCATCACGTTTTCGTTTGTGTTCTGCAGTCATAATCCAATTAGACTATTGAAGTATGTAGAAACCGTTGACCAATGTACCAAGCAGATGAGAAATACCATCTTTAATAATGAAAAAGCCGTTTTTATTGATGATAAATTCAAATCCCTCCTTATCAAGGACCGGGATGGAAACAATGTTCTTAATCATGCTAGGTACATGGAAACAGTCGTTCAGTACAAATAACATGACTACTAATGGCTAACTCCATTGACCGTACGGCTTCCGCAGCAACGGCCTTGCCATCGCTTAGCCTCAGGATCATCTCATCCTTAGTTAGCCTTCTACTTCTTTGCAGTGCCTGCAAATAATTGCAGATGTGAGCACCACACCCAGTATCCAATACCCATGAAGCAGAATTAGTTATCATGTTTACTTCAACCACAAACATACCTGGGTCGGAGAGGAGTTGTGGGCACTCCCTCTTCCAATGCCCCTTCCCTTGGCAATGCATGCAGACATCATTTTCCTTGGACCGTTGAGAACCACGGGCCTTCCCTTTCCCTTTGCTCGGTCCCACCGGAGCAACAGGGATGCTCAGAGCGCGAGCAGGAGCCGCAACCGTCTTCCCTTTTCCCTTTTTCCTCTTCCAGCATCCGGCCCTCTTGCCATTTGCCTCGGAGGTTGAAGCCTCTCCTATCAATACTGCCGGCGCCGACTTGTGGGTCGTTGCCTCGTATTGGACCAGCATGTTGATCAACTCATAGATAGACTTCTCAAGTCCGTTCATGTTGTAGTTTACAGCAAGCGGGTCATAGGACGGAGGAAGCGACTCAAGGATCACGTCAATGTACATGTCATTGTTAAGCCCAGCTTTAAGGTCCTCGAGTTTCTCCACTAGGGAGAGCATCTTGACCCCATGACTTTGTACAGACGCTCCTTCAGCAAGCATGGTGCCGAAGAATGCTTTTGTGGCGCCATATTTAATATGCCTATCTGGACCCGCATAAACCTCGTTCATGCGGAGCATTATGGCGGAGACGTTGTCCAGCCTCTCATACTGCTTGTGGATGTCGTTAGACATCGAAGCCAGTATGATACTGCGTACTTTCCGATTGACCTCATGCCACTTCTCGAATGCCAAACATTCTTCTGGCGTGGACCCGTCCGGTAAGTCGCTCGGCGACGGATCGTCCAAGACGTAGCCTTGGTTCTCGAAACCGAGGACAATCCTCAGGTTTCTTAGCCAGTCCGAGTAGTTCGTTCCGTTGAATTTATTAGTCCCAAGTACTATGGTTAATGGATTCTTAGACATATCTACATTAATGAAAATGTAAAGTAGAAATTAGCAGATGATGGTAATATTATTGTTCAAGTTGAAGACTTGGTCTTTTAGTCTTTAACCCTCCCATTATTTATACGAAAGTCTATCACTCTCAAGTGGAGTTTTGGGAAACCATTTCCTAGTGGGCTCGGGATCCACAAGGATAATCTCCATGCCCCGCTTTTACGATTCACATGAAGAAGACCTCGTGGGAGATATCCAATATCATTCTCATCCAATGAGATTCTGAAGATATTTTGCCCCACCTATTCGCATGGTTCCGAGGACTCCAAGTGAACCATGTTACTTAGTCTTGAGCCCGACCCATCAACCAAATCATGCCTCAAACTGTTGCCCCCCACAACTCGTGAGACAGGAAAACAGCGAGCGCAGTCTTTTTGTTCACAACAATGGTGCAGCTTTCCCCTAGTCCAAGTGTGCCACGACTCGTGAGACCACACTTGGGTAGTGGTAGCTTCCTCACCAAATTGCTGTGGATGGAAGGCTCGAACAGATCAAAATACCATTTTGATCCAAGTCCGTTTTGGGCCTAATATTTAATTTGGTCCAACCAAATGAGAGTTTGTGTACAACCGAGACCTCATCACATTATGGTGTTTTAGCATGCATAAATATCCAATATTTAAAGTGATAAATAAATACGCTGCATGCAGAAAACATAGCATACCCTTGTTAGGATGACCACAAGCCCAACCTATGCGACTCACTGAGCCCGCAGTGAGTCTATGGTCTGTCTAAGGTGGTCCTAAATTATTACAATAATAATATATTCATTGTCATTCCAATGGGCCTTGTAATGCTCTTGTTTCACGCCTTCATGCTCCACCTTGGGGTCTCCGACTCCATATGCTTGTTAAAATCAAAACCTCACCAATCCTATCTATTCTCATTACAATTGAAAGAAATACATCGGTAATAACAACAAGCCTTAACATCATGAGGCTAAAATTACAGGAGATGATAGTCCCAAAAACAAGAGGCACGCAGGCCTCACCCAACAGAAATTAAATGATCATACATTCATCCATACACAAGGTGGTTTTTGTGATCATCCCATGTTGATTCCATCAACACACATAACACAATTATTCCAAATAATCATGCATTAAACCAATGGATATTGCAAATATCCAAGTGATGTCCAACATCACCAAAGCATAAATATATAAACAATATGCAAAATTCAAATTTCAAATTTAATGGACATTTCAAACAATGCATCCAATGCATGTATTAACCCCAAATTAATTAAGCAAATTTAATCTAAGGAATAATCCAATTATTTCAAAATCAAATATGCAAAATTAATACATTTTCCGAACAATGTGCAGAAAATACAGAAAATCAAAATTTCCAAAAAATGTCAAAAAACGGCACAAAACAGCCAGTCGTTGTGCCTCCTGGCCAGCCGCGCGCGCAGGGAGCAAGCATGTGCGCCCTGCGTACGCATGCTCTGTGCCGCGCTGGCCTCGGCCGGCAGCGGCCGCCTGCGCACAGCGCGCACTGGCCGAAGCCCAACGTGCGCAGGCACCCGCTTGCGCGCGGCCGCGGTGTGTGCGGCCGCCCCTGCCAGCACGCACGCTGTCAGGCACGCCGGCCAGGCCTGTGCCCAGGCGTGAGCCCGGCAGCACGCCTGCCAGCCAGTGAGCGGCCGGTAGGGGCGGCAGCCAACCGCTGCCGCTGCTGTCCAAAATATATATATATTTTTTTATGTTTTTCAACATCATTTTTCAGCACAAAACAGAAATAATATTCTGAAAATAAGCATGCAATTTTAGATCCAATCTAATAAAAATAAGCATGCCAAAAGTCCATCAAATTCAAACAATAGAATCTTCATATTATTCACATACTTATGTAATCTAACATGCTATTAAAGCCATAAAAGCAAGTTGATCATGCCAAGCATATAGATCTATGCCCCTTACATCGAACTGGGCTCTGATACCACTTGAAGGATAAGCGGATCCGCCCAGTGGAAGCGAGAAAATTGTAAACATAAAATTGAATCGTATATAAAGCGAAATCCCAAGTGGTATACCCTTGGTTGCTCAACCGGGCGTTCGATGTAGGATATGTTAAAGTTAAAAGCATACTTATAACACATATGGCATAGATGAAAAAGAAAGTTAAGATCTACTAAAGCGTAATAATCGTTACCTTGTAGATTTAACGTGTGCTCGGCTACTAGCGTTGTTCCCTTTTTCCGGAATGCTCACAAATCAAAACGTATGGATTCTCTAAAGGTGATCCACAACACACCGGAAGAGACTTACGTTCTCCTTGGTAGAAGAGAACGGGTTTAAGAAGGAATCGGTTTTAAGATAAGAACACTATGGATTAGTGTTCTCTTAAACCTACTTTGATCTTCTTCTTGATTCAAAATCAAGTGAAGAACACAAGTGAAAAGGGGGGGAGATAGCCGTGTGAAAGAGAGAGAGGAGAGGCCGAATTTCTTCTTCTTTTTCCTAGAAAAAGATGAATTATGATTCACATATGCTAGGTGTTTTATATACTCATACATATACATAATTAATCGCTAGGTGTTGTATATACTCATATATATACATAATTAATGTGATTATTGAAATGTGTCTAGGTTCATCCAAGGATGTCTAGATACATTCCAATCAATCACCATTAATTCTTCAATCAAGCCTACCAAAATTTTATGGTATGATTAAATCATACTAAAAGGGAAGAGCTTGATTGGAGTTGATTTGTCTCTTTTCAAAAGAGATAAGTCAACATACCACCTTGCATGTAAATGACTGATTTTTCTTCCACCAAGGGAGCATTTCGGCCATGTCTAATTTGGGATGAAGTCCAACTTCTTCCTATTTCAAAATAGGAATTATTTCTCCTCTCGGGTCAAATTTAACGGACCGGGTTTTTATCGTAATCCAATTATGATGAACCCGACATTAAATCCAATTTAATGTCCACTTAAATTATTCCCATTGATCTTTTAATCCAATTAAAAGATCCAATTGCTCAACTTTCCATATTTAATCGAAAATTCAATTTACCGATTAAACGAGGGCCCGATACAATATCGGTCCGTCCGTCCAATGGACTTTCCTTTAAGTAATCCAATTACTTATTTATCCTTCGAGATTGACTCCAAGTTAATCTCTCAATCTCCTCAGTGATTTGTGTGTGACCCTTTAGGTTCACCCTTTAGCTAGACTTGGGCCCGTGTCCCATAAGGGCCCGTTACCATGGGTGGCCGTCTAGCAACGGTCCATGGCACTAGAGACTAGGTGAATTGGCGTAAACATTTAAGCACCAATTTCGTACGGGTACGGTCCTTCCGTCTACCGTCTCTCGGCCTTAGTCTAGGGTATGGAATTGGGCGTCGGTTCCCATCCTTGACTAGGCATCTATGCTTAATACTCGAGACTACGTATGCTTCGTTGCGTCGACACAGGAAACCATTCCCTGTTCGAGCAGCCACTGTGGCCACAGCTTTAAATAGCATGAACGTGTCTCTGAGTGCATAGGAGATACTTTTGTCACATACTGACAGGGGACGGATCCTCTTCTTGGAATCCACCGTCCTCGGTACACATTCCGACTTCACTGGACAAGACTTATGATGATAATCTTACAGGATGATCACCTTTCCCGAGATCCAAGATACAGTCGTCCTGTGCACGCGACTGCCATGATCCCTCAAGTCTGAGGACTACTCCCGTACTATCGGAACCGGGAAAATCCAATCATACCGACCAAGCCTACAAGGCTTCCATATGATGATCCCCGCGACTCAGTCCAGTCGGCTCGATCCCAGTCGACGAACCCATCAAGATCGTGTAGGCGTCCCACGCCTGTCGCCGATAAAAGATGGCACTCATCTAATGAACACAGTTTTGATGCAAGTCTCAATAGGACTCTCGATGCCCTGTCTCGAGGTCCTTGACTTGGAACGTTTCAGACTCAACTCTAAATCAGTTGGTTTCATGACCACCATCTAATGCGTGGCCCAACGCATGAGTTGTTAACCGTGGTCCGTAGGCTTTGTTGCGATATAAGTAAAACACCATTTTAACAAATGTGAAATGAGAGCAACAAAGTAAGTACCAAAAGTGATGAATACTCATTATATTCATCACGTAATAATATTACTTTTACATCGAGTTGTATAATAGGCTACAAATTGCCAAACCTATTGGCTTTCTGGTCTCCTATTCTAACACTTGTGGCACAAAAGGCTGTCTGAAGGACAAGCGGATCCGCCCGGGAGCACGAGCGGAAGCGAGAAAGCGAGGAAATAGTGCGTAAATTAAATCAGATCTAATTTAAAATACGAATCCCAAGGGTTGTGCCCTTAAGTGCTCAACCAGGCGTTCGATGTAGGATGTGTAAATATTAGAAATGAATATTAAACACATAGGGCATAAATAAATATATATAATCAATCAAAGCGTAATAAACGGTTACCTTTGATTGTTTAGTGTATGCTCCCGGCTACTTGCGTTGTTCCTTCTCCGGAATGCTCACGAAATCCAAACGTATGGATTCTCCAAAGGTGATCCACACCACACCCGGAAGAACACACGTTCTTCTTGCTAGAAAAGAACGGGTTTAAGAAGGAATCGGTTTAAGAGAAGGACACTATGAATTATTGCTCTCTTAAACTTACTTTGTTCTTCTTCTTGATTCAAAATCAAGTGAAGAACACAAGTGTGAGAGAGGAAGAGAGGGCCGAGAGTTGAGAGAGAGGAGAGGGATTTTCTCTTCACTTTTTCCTAGAAAAGGATGAAGATTAAATCACTTAAGCTTGGTATTGTATATTCGAATATATATACATAATTAATGTGATTATTGGAATGTGTCTAGGTTCATCCAAGGATGTCTAGATTCATTCCAATCAATCACCATCAATTCTTCAATCAAGCCTACCAACATTTATGGTATGATCAAATCATACCAAAAGGGAAGAGCTTGATTGGAGTTGATTTGTCTCTTTCCAAAAGAGATAAGTCAACATACCACCTAGCATGAAACATGGCTGATTTTGCTTCCTCCAAGGGAGCAGGTCGGCCATGTTTAATTAAGGGAAGAAGTCCAACTTCTTCCTATTCCAAAATAGGAATTATTTCCCCTCTCGGGTATAATTTAACGGACCGGGTCTTATCGTAATCCAATTACGACGAATCCAACATTAAATCCAATTTAATGTGCATTCAAATTATTCCCGTTGATCTTTTAATCTAATTAAAAGATCCAACGTCTCAACGTCTCAACTTTTCATATTTAATTGAAAATCCAATTTACTGATTAAATGAAAGCCCGATACAATATCGGCCCGTCCATCCAATGGACTTTCTCTTAAGTAATCCAATTACTTATGTTATCCTTCGAGATTGACTCCAAGTCGATCTCTCACCTTCCTCGGTGATTTGTGTGTGACCCTTTAGGTTCACCCTCAGCTAGACTTGAGCCCGTGTCCCACAAGGGCCCGTTACCATGGGTGGCGGTGTAGCAATGGTCCATGGCACTAGAGACTAGGTGAATTGGCGTGAACATTTAGGCACCGATTCCGTACGTGTTAGAATAGGTGACCATGTAAGCCAATTTTGGCAGGAATATGTAACCTATGTCTAGACAATTTCAGGTGTTTGATAAAACGTTTATGAATAAAGAAGTGAAAGTTCATATGGCAACACTTTGTTTACGTTCACTTATATCTGCTATTACATATCTGTTCACTACGCAAACAAAGCCCACGGACTGAGAATCGATTTCGGGGACTGGACTACGCTTGGAGATAGGTCCATGAAATCAGTCTTACCGAATCAGTCCGGAAATCTCCAAGTCAAGGAATCTCGAAAATGAAAATCGGGATTCCCTTTGAGACTTCCACTAAGCATCTGCTGTCGTATTTCATCGACGGGTGACGAAGGTCGTCTAAGCATTGTTAGTGGGTCAGCATGCTAGGAAGCAGCTGACTGAGGTGACTCGCGGGAACCGTCTTACAGAGGACCTTGAGTATGGTCAGCAAGGTATGACGTGTATTCCCGGTTCCAACGGTACAGGTCAAGTCCTTTGACTTGAGGAACTGCAGAGTTTACCTGTACATCAGGTCTGTATCTTAGATATGGTGAGAGATTGCCAAAATACTCTTGAGTAGTCATAAGCCATGTCTAGTGCAGCTCGGGTGTACAGAGTGACAGTAGTTTCCAAGAAAGGATCTGTCTCCTGTCAAAAGGCATTGACAGTTGAGTCTCATGAATGGTCTGTGTCTTGTCCCTAAAATCTGTGGCCACAGTAACTGAACAGAAGGGAAGGTTTCCCTTGCGGCGTTTAGTAAGGACAGACCGACACTTAGGTCCAAAATGGGTACCTGCATTTTCCGTGCCCTAGACTCTAAGTGATGAGACCGAAGACAGAAGGACAAGTGTACTGTTAGAGCCTAAATGTTCATCCCCGATTATTTCACCTAGTCTCTAGTGCCATGGACCGTTGCTAGATGGCCACCCATGGTAACGGACGAATTCTAGGAATCTGACCAAGTCTAGCTGAAAGGTGAACCTAAAGAGTCACACACTATCCACACACACTTAGTATTTAATTTGGAATTAAATATTGGAGTAAAGGAATGATTAAATTGAATTTAATCGGGTCCTATGTTTTCTTGGAGAAATTAATTCCTTCTATTTGATAAAGGGAATTTAAATTAATAAATTGGATTTATTAAGGGAATTAATTTAATGGCCCTAGAATAAGTATTAATATTTATTTATTATATTTATTTGGCCTTTTGGAATATTTAATAGGATTTAAATATTCCATTAAATTAAATTAATGGTTGAGATTTAATGGAAGAGATCAAAGGCTAGGATTGAATTTGACAAGGTCAAAATCTACTTTGACTGGGTCAAAATCCTAGTCAAATTAAGCTTCTAAAGAGGTGGAGTTTAAAGAGGATTAAACTCTTCCTCTATATATACCCCTAGCCTTGCACCTTTTGAAGGATGATGAAATTCCAACACACACACAACACACACTCGTCTCTCTCCCTCTTACCTGTTGTCCGCCCCCTCTCTCTCTTCAAGAAATATATTTTCTTGTTCTTTTGTTCTTGGAACACTAGAACATTGATGAATCAATACCGTTAATTCATAACGTGTTGTTGATTCATCCACTCCAAAAATCATACTTGTTCGTTGCTAGCACGACGTGCAAGATACGTGGGTGGATCGTGTGTCACGATTTGGAGGGTCTCAAGAACGAGATCTTGGTGCAAAACGGGGAACAACGCGTGTAGCCGTTGAAGACGAAAACGACAACGGTAGGTCTCGTTTTTAATTTTTCGTCTCCCTATGGCCTCCATGATAATTGCATGTTCTTTATATCATGAGATACACCGAACACCCCGGAATCTCAAGGGTACACCGCTTGAGCGTGTTCTTTATTTATTAAAGCATGCTTTAAAATTTTTGTATTTTTATTTTATACCGCGCTACGCATTCGCGCAATTTTCCGGGACGATCCACGATTCCTTTCAGTACGGGTACGATCCTTCCGTCTACCGTCTTCCGGCCTTAGTCTAGGGTATGAAAATTGGGCGTCGGTTCCCATCCTTGACTAGGCATCTATGCTTAATACTCGAGACCACGTATGCTTCATTGCGTCGACACAGGAAACCATTCCCTGTTCGACCAAACACTGTGGCCACAGCTTTAAACAGCATGAATGTGTCTCCGAGCGCATAGGAGATACCTCTGTCACATACTGACAGGGGACGGATCCTCTTCTTGGAATTCACCGTCCTCACTACACATTCCGACTGCACTGGACAAGGCTTATGATAATCATCTTACAGAATGATTACCTCTCGCCAGATCCAAGATACAGCCGTCATGTGCACGCGACTGCCATGATCCCTCAAGTCTGAGGATTACTCCCGTACTATCGGAACCGGGGAAAACCAATCAAACCGACCAAGCCTCCAAGGCTTCCGTATGATGATCCCCGCGAGTCAGTCCAGTCGGCTCGACCCTAGTCGACCAACCCATCAAGATCGTGTAGGCGTCCCCTGTCGCCGATGAAACACGGCACTCATCCAATGAACACGACTCTTGACGCAAGTCTCAATAGGACTCTCGATGCCCTGTCTCGAGGTCCTCGACTTGGAATGTTTCAGACCCAACTCTTAATCAGTTGGTTTCATGACCACCATCCAATGTATGGCCCAACTGCACGAGTTGTTATCCATGGTCTATGGGCTTTGTTGCGATATAAGTTAAACACATTTTAACAAATGTAAGATGAGCGCAATAAAGAAGGTACCATTGGTGACGAACACTCATCTTATTCATCACATAATAATATTACATCTACATCAAGTTGTGGAATAGGTTACAAATTGCCAAACCTATTGGCTTTCTGGTAACCTATTCTAACACTGTCATATCAAAATGAAAAGTCTTGAGCTTTTGCATAGAAAGGGTTTTCTGAAAGAAAAATTTGAAAAATTGGGTTTCTGCGATGAGTGTACTCTAGGAAAACAGCATAGGACTCAATTTCCTACATCACACTACCCACACACTACATCATCGTCATGCATTCTTGACTATATACATGCTGATGTATGTGGTCCTGCAAATTTGCCTACACACGGTGGAAACATGTATTTTTTATCTATCATTGATAACTTTTCTAGAAAGGTCTTTATGCTTTTAATGAAAAACGAGTCAGATGTGTTTGAAAAGTTTAAGAACTGGAAAATTCTTGTTCAGAATCAAATTGGAAAAAAATTAAAAGCACTAAGGACATATGACGGTCTGGAATTCTGCAACCAACAATTCTCTGAACTCTATAATGGGTGTGGTATTAAAAGGCATAGAACCACACCATATACACCTCAGCAGCATGGGGTTGCAGAAAGAATGAACCGAACTCTGCTAGATAAGGTAAGATGCATGCTGGTCAGTTCGGACCTATCGAAAACTTTCTGGGGTGAGGCTGTTTTAACTACTGCATATCTCATTAATAAATCTCGTTTTGTGCCTTTATCTGGTGAAATCCCTGATGCATTATGGTATGATAATCATGTGAATCTCTTTGAACTTCGTGTTTTTGGCTATGCTGCTTTTACTTTACAAAAAGGAGATAAACTAGATCCTCGATCACAAAATCCATTTTCATTGGGTACCCCGAGGGGGTAAAGGGATATAGGCTATGGCTTAGAGAACAACCAGATTTTAGGGTACAGTAAGTAGAGATGTGGTTTTTAATGAACATGATATGCCCTGCCTCAGAAATACACCCTCCAGTAGTCTAGATTCAGACATTGAGTATATACCAAATAAGGTGGAGGGCCCTCCAGAAAACGATCAGCCAAATAATGAAATTAGGGAGGAAACTCAAACAATAATGAACCTGTAACTGAGAATGATCACGAAGAAATTCCTCAGGTCAGTAATAGGGAAAGAAGAGAGAGAAACCTTCCCTCTAGGTTTAGAGATTTTGTTCTGAGTGTTGAAAACCCTAAACCAACTTCATATGAAGAAGTTTTACAGTCTAAAGAATCCGAAAATTGGCTTAGTGCTATGTAGGAAGAAATGATATCTCTGAATTCTAATAAAACTTGGATTCTTGTCCCAAAACTAGTAAGGGCTCTATAGTTGACTTTAAATGGGTTTTCAAGTTAAAACAAGAAACATATCCTAACAGGTTTAAAGCTAGACTTGTAGCAAAAGGCTTTACTCAAAAGGAATGAATTGATTATTTTGAAATATTCTCTCCTGTGGTTAAATATACAACTTTTAGAATCATACTTGCTCTTGTTGCTCAGTATGACTAGGAGTTAAAACAGATGGAGGTAAAAACTGCATTATTACATGGGGATTTAGAAGAACAAATATACATGAAACAACTATGTGGTTTCGTTGATAAGAAATTTCCTGATCATGTTTGTCTTCTAAAGAAATCTCTTTATGGTCTGAAACAGTCACCTAGGCAATGGAATAAGAAATTTGATTCTTTCATGCATTCTTTAAAGTTCAAAAGAAGTGCTTATGATCCTTGCCTGTATTTCAAGTTTGAATCTGCTAATCCTGTCTTTCTTGTTCTCTATGTTGACGACATGCTAATTGTGAGTCCCAATTTCGAGTTGGTCACTAAATTGCAACATAGTCTTTGTAAGAACTTTGAAATGAAGGATTTAGGAGATGCAAAACGGATTCTAGGAATGACCATAGATAGAGATAGGAGTAAATCCACAATCCTTTTGAATCAGTCAACATATGTGAAAGATGTTCTGAAAAAATGTTCAATGTCTGATTCAAAGCCATCATCTGTTCCACTAGCTGCTCATTTTAAACTCAGTAAAGAACAGAGTCCTAAAAACAAAACAAGAAGAGGAACAGATGAGCAAAGTACCATACTCAAATGCTGTAGGGTCTGTCATGTACTTAATGGTTAGCACTCGACCAGATATAGCATATGTTGTAAGTTGCCTTAGCAGGTACATGTCCAATGCAGACCTGTCTCATTGGGAACCACTTAAGTGTTTGCTAAGGTACTTAAAAGGCTCATTTGAAAAGGGAATAAATTTTTCAAAACATTCTGAAGGAACTCGTTTGGTTGGCTATGTAAATTCCAACTATGCCAATGATAAGGATAATAGGAAGTCCACCAAATCCTATGTGTTTACTTTATGTGGCTCATGCATTAGTTGGAGATCTCAATTACAACATATTATTGCATCGTCTACTACTGAGGCTGAACATATTGCTACAACTGAGGCTTTTAAAGAAGCAATATGGTTAGAAGGTTTATTGAAAGAAATCGGTTTTCTAAAAGAAAAAGTCATTATCTTTTCTGATAGTCAATCGGGAATCCAACTATGCCAGAATCCCGTGTTTCATGATAGAACCAAACACATCTATGTCAGGTATCACTTCATTCGAGATATAGTTGGAAATGATGTCATTAAGCTAGAAAAGATAAGATCTGAATGCAACCCTGCAGATATGGGAACAAATTGTCTTACTGTAGAAAAATTCAAAACATGCATGGAACTTTTGAATTTACTCTAATTACTATCGGTACTAACTTTCTTCCTTTGCAGGTACAAAAATAGTTCCAGAAAAGTTACGGCAATGATGAAATACCCTGATCCAAATAAGGACTGACTCTCATTGAGGGTCCATGGTCCTGTTGGAATAGGTGACCAGAAAGCCAATAGGTTTGGCAATTTGTAACCTATTCGACAACTTGATGTAGATGTAATATTATTATGTGATGAATAAGATGAGTGTTCGTCACCAATGGTACCTTCTTTGTTTTGCTCATCTTACATTTGTTAAAACGGTGTTGAACTTATATCGCAACAAAGCCCACAGACCATGGATAACAACTCGTGCAGTTGGGCCACACATTGGATGGTGGTCATGAAACCAACTGATTAAGAGTTGGGTCTGAAACGTTCCAAGTCGAGGACCTCGAGACAGGGCATCGAGAGTCCTATTGACACTTGCGTCAAGAGTTGTGTTCATCGGATGAGTGTCGTGTTTCATCGGCGACAGGCGTGGGACGCCTACACGATCTTGATGGGTTGGTCGACTGGGATCGAGCCGACTGGACTGACTCGCGGGGATCATCATATGGATGCCTTGGATGCTTGGTCGGTATGATTGGTTTTCCCCGGTTCCGATAGTACGGGAGTAATCCTCAGACTTGAGGAATCATGGCAGTCGCGTGCACAGGACGACTGTATCTTGGATCTGGCGAGAGGTAATCATTCTGTAAGATGATTATCATAAGCCTTGTCCAGTGCAGTCGGAATGTGTAGCGAGGACAGTGGATTCGAAGAACAGGATCCGTCCCCTGTCAGTATGTGACAGAGGTATCTCCTATGCACTCGGAGACACGTTCATGTTGTTTGAAGCTGTGGCCACAGTGGTTGGTCGAACAGGGAATGGTTTCCGGTGTCAACGCAATGAAGCATACGTGGTCTCGAGTATTAAGCATAGATGCCTAGTCAAGGATGGGAACCGACGCCCAATTCCATACCCTAGACTAAGGCCGGGAGACGGTAGACGGAAGGATCGTACCCGTATGGAATCGGCGCCTAAATGTTCACGCCAATTCACCTAGTCTCTAGTGCCATGGACCGTTGCTAGACGGCCACCCATGGTAACGGGCCCTTGTGGGACACGGGCCCAAGTCTAGCTGAGGGTGAACCTAAAGGATCACACACAAATCACCGAGGAGGTTGAGAGATCGACTTGGAGTCAATCTCGAAGGATAAAATAAGTAATTGGATTACTTAAGGGAAAGTCCATTGGATGGACGGGCCGATATTGTATCGGGCTTTCGTTTAATCGGTAAATTAGATTTTCAATTAAATATGGAAAGTTGAGACGTTGAGACGTTGAGACGTTGGATCTTTTAATTGGATTAAAAGATCAACGGGAATAATTTAAATGGACATTAAATTGGATTTAATGTTGGGTTCGTCGTAATTGGATTACGATAAAAACCCGGTCCGTTAAATTATACCGGAGAGGAGAAATAGTTCCTATTTTGGAATAGAAAGAAGTGGGACTTCTTTCCTTAATTAAACATGGCTGACACGCTCCCTTGGAGGAAGCAAAATCAGCCATGTTTCATGCTAGGTGGTATGTTGACTTTTCTCTTTTGGAAAGAGACAAATCAACTCCAATCATGCTCTTCCCTTTTGGTATGATTTGATCATACCATAAATTTTGGTAGGCTTGATTGAAGAATTGATGGTGATTGATTGGAATGAATCTAGACATCCTTGGATGAACCTAGACACATTCCAATAATCACATTAATTATGTATATATCTTAGAATATACAACACCAAGCATAAGTGATTCATTATTCATTTTTTTCTAGGAAAAAGAGAAGACAAAAATCCCTCTCCTCTCTCTCAAATTTCGTGCTTGCTCCCTCTCCCACACTTGTGTTCGTCACTTGATTTTGAATCAAGAAGAAGAACAAAGTAAGTTTAAGAGAACACTAATTCATAGTGTTCTTCTCTTAAACCGATTCCTTCTAAACCCGTTCTTTTCTAGCAAGAAAAACGTGTGTTTCTTCCGGTGTGGTGTGGATCACCTTTGGAGAATCCATACATTTGGATTTCGTGAGCATTCCGGAGAAGGAACAACGCAAGTAGCCGGGAGCATACTCTAAACAAAAAAAGGTAACGGTTTATTACGCTTTTGATTGATTTCATTTATATATCTATGCCCTATGTGCTTAAATATATATGTTTTAATATTTACACATCCTACATCGAACGCCCGGTTGAGCACGCAAGGGTACACCCCTTGGGATCGGCGTATTTTGAATTTGATTTAAATTTACGCACAATTTCTCGCTTTCTCGCTTTCGCTCGCGCTCCCGGGCGGATCCGCTTGTCCTTCAAGTGGTATCAGAGCCCGGTTCGATGTAAGGGGCATAGATCTATGTGTTTGGCATGATCTACTTGGTTTTAAATGGCTTTATTGGCATGTTAGATTATATAAATATATGAATAATATGATGATTCAATTGTTTGGATTTAATGGACTTTTGGCATGCTTAATTTTATTAGATTGGATCTAAAATTGCATGCTTATTTTCAGAATAATATTATTTTCATTGTGCTGAAACAGTTTTGAAAAACCAAAAAAAAAAAAAAAAATTGATCGGGCCGGCAGTGGCCGTGCACAGGCGGGCGCCTGCGCGCGCGCCATGCGCGCGGATCCTGTGCACAGGCGCGCGCGCGCTCTGTGCGTAGCTGACCGCCGCTGGCCGAGGCCAGCGCGCGCGCTGCCCTGTGCGCGCGGCCGGCCGGCCTGCACAACGGCTGGGCCGTTTTGTGCCGTTTTTCGACTTTTTCCAGAAAATTTGATTTTCTGTATTTTCTGCACAATATTCTGAAAATATATTATTTTCCATTTTTGATTTTGGAATAATTGGATTATTCCTTGGATAAAATTTGCTTAATTAATTTGGGATTAATACATGCATTGGATGCATTGTTTAAAAATGTCCATTAAATTTAAAATTTGAATTTTGCATATTATTTGTATGTTTATGCATTTGTGATGTTGGACATCACTTGGGTATTTGGAATATCCATTGGTTATTTATGCATGATTATTTGGAATAATTGTGTTATGTGAGTTGATGGAATCAACATGGGATGATCACAAGAGCCCTAGACCTTATGTATGGATGAATGTATGATCATTTATTTTCTGTTGGGTGGGGCCTGCGTGCCTTTTGTTTTTGGGACTATCATCTCCCGTAATTTTAGCCTCATGATGTTAAGGCTTGTTTTCTTTATTACCGATGTATGACTGTCAGTTGTAATAAGAGTAGATAGGATTTGTGAGGTTTCAATTTTAACAAGCAATTGGAGTGGGAGACCCCAAGGAGGAGCATCAAGGCGTGAAACAAGAAGCACTTCAAGGCCCATTGGAATGACAATGGGTTTATTATTATTGTAATAATTTAGGACCACCCTAGACAGACCATAGACTCACTGCGGGCTCAGTGGGTCGCATAGGTTGGGCTTGTGATCATCCTAACAGGGGTATGCTATGTTTTATGCATGCGGCGTATTTATTTATCGCTTTAAATATCGGATATTTATGCATGCTAAAACACAATAATGTGATGAGGTCTCAGTCATACACAAACTCTCATTTGGTTGGACCAAATTAAATATTAGGCCCAGAATGGACTTGGATCAAAATGGTATTTTGGTCTGTCTGAGCCTTCCATCCACAGCAATGTGGTGAGGAAGCTACCACTACCCAAGTGTGGTCTCACGAGTCGTGGCACACTTGGACTAGGGGAAAGCTGCACTATTGTTGTGAACAAAAAGTCTGCGCTCGCTGTTTCCCTGTCTCACGAGTCGTGGGGGGCGACGGTTTGAGGCATGATTTGGTTGATGGGTCGGGCCCAACACTGAGTAACATGGTTCGCTTGGAGTCCTCGGGACCATGTAAATAGGTGAGGCAAAATATCTTGGGAATCTCATTGGATGAGAATGATATTGGATATCTCCCACAAGGTCTTCTTCATGTGAATCGTAAAAAGCGGGGCATGGAGATTACGCTTGTGGATCCCAAGCCCACTAGGAAATGGTTTCCCGAAACTCCGCTTGAGAGTGGCGGACTTTCGTATAAATAGTGGGAGGGTTAAAGACTAAAAGACCAAGTCTTCAACTTGAACAATAATATTACCATCATTTGCTAATTTCTGCTTTACATTTTCATTAATGTTGATATGTCTAAGAACCCATTAACCATGATTCTCAAGACTAAAAAATTCAACGGAACGAACTACTCGGACTGGCTGAGAAACCTGAGGATTGTCCTCGGTTTCGAGAACCAAGGGTACGTCTTGGACGAGCCGCCACCGAGCGACTTACCGGAGGGGTCCACGCCTGAAGAACGTTTGACGTTCGAGAAATGGCATGAGGACAACCGGAAAGTACGCAGTATCATACTGGCTTCAATGTCTAACGACATCCAGAAGCAGTATGAGAGGATGGACAACGTCTCCGACATAATGCTCCACATGAACGAGGTTTATGCGGTTTCGGATAGGCATATTAGATATGCCGCCACAAAAGCATTCTTTGGCACCAAGCTTGCTGAAGGAGCGTCTGTACAAAGTCATGGGGTCAAGATGCTCTCCCTAGTGGAGAAACTCGAGGACCTTAAAGCTGGGCTTAACAATGACACGTACATTGACGTGATCCTCCAGTCGCTTCCTCCATCCTATGACCCGTTTGTTGTAAACTACAACATGAACGAACTTGAGAAGTCTATTCATGAGTTGATCAAGATGCTGGTCCAATACGAGGCAATGACCCACAAGTCGGCGCCGGCGGTATTGATAGGAGAGGCTTCGACCTCCAAGGCGAATGGCAAGAGGGCCGGACGCTGGAAGAGGAAGAAGGGCAAAGGGAAGACGGTTGTGGCCCCTGCTCACGCTCCGGGCGTCCTGTTGCTCCGGTTGGACCGAGCAAAGGGAAAGGGAAGGCTCGTGGTTCTCAGCGGTCCAAGGCAAATGATGTATGCATACATTGCCAAGGGAAAGGGCATTGGAAGAGGGAGTGCCCACAATTCCTCTCCAACCCAGGTGTGTTTGTGGTTGAAGTTAATATGATTACTAATTCTGCCTCATGGGTATTGGAGACCGGGTGTGGTGCTCAAATCTGCAATGATTTGCAGGCACTGCAAAGAAGCAGAAGGCTAACCAAGGATGAGATGATCCTGAGGCTAGGCGATGGCAAGGACGTTGCTGCGGAGGCCGTAGGTGAAAGAATCGGGTACGGCCTGAGAACGCAACGGAAGCGTAAAAACGTAAATTTAAGACATAATTTAAATCGGATTCAAAGGGGTGTTCCCTTTGAAGTTCCCGGGCGTTCGGTGTTTGTCAAAGTATAAACAACAAAATAAACATGCTAGACATGTGGCTTAAAAGGAGAAGAAGAAAGTTATACAAAAAATGTAAAAAGGAAACCAACCTTTGTTCGTTTATGTAGAACGGGTTCGTGCGTTGTTCCTTTTTTTCTTTCTTCGTTCGTCCACTTGAGAGCTCAACGTAGAACTCCTCTAATGCGTTCCACACCACACTATGGATTTATTTCTACTCTATTGCTAGATAGAAATTAGAAACAAAGAAGAAGAAACAATTCCAAAGAAAGCACTATCGATTAGTGTACCTTGGAATGTTTTTTTTTCAATCTTCTCTAAGAAGTATGAACACTAAAAGAGAGAATTTTCAGAGAGTATTTGGCTAAAAAATCCAGCAAAAAATGAAGCAAGTCAAATGAATTGTGTCTAGCAAAGTAGTTTTGTGTATGTAGAATGTAGTGTTCAAAAATCACCTACATAAGTAACCTCCAAGGCAACTTCCACATACACACACTTCTAGCACATCCACTACACATGATAGCAAGATAAAACCACCCACAAATCAGCAAATGTTCGTGCTCACCATGTTCATAAATGGACTTGGACCTTCATGGTTTTTGGACTTATATTTAATCAAATTAAATAAAGTCCAAACATGTATCCATTGGGCATTAATTAATCTAATTAATTTCAATCCAATTGAATCCCAATTATTTATTTAATCCATTTAAATAAACATAAGTCCAAATTAAGAATAATTGATCCAATCAACTATTCTAGCCAAGACCCAATAAATTAATCCAATTAATTTAAAGGTCCTTAGTCCAAAAAATTCACTAATCCAATTAATTAATTCTTGGACCATCCATCAAATGGATTTCTAAATAAATGATCCAATCATTTATTTTCTCTCTTGAATAAATTTAATCCGATTAAATTTATTCGCTTCTTCTAGAATTAATTCCAAATTAACTCCGCCAAATTCAAAGTGATTTGTGTGTGACTCATTAGGTTCACCCTCAGCTAGACTTGGGCTTGTGTCCAACACAATTGATCAATTAAATCCAATTTAATTAATTGTTTTTCCGATTAACCATTAATCAGAAAAACGCCCGTCACCGTGGGTGGCCGTCTAGCAACGGTCCATGGCACTAGAGACTAGGTGAATGTTGGCGTGAACATTTAGGCTCCCGAGTTCCATACGAGTACGGTCCTTCCATCATCCGTCTCCCGGTCTAAGTCTAGGGTATGGAATTGGGCGTCGGTTCCCATCCTGGACTAGACAACTATGCTCAGTAACTCGAGGCATGTTTACTCTATCGATCGACGTAGGAAACCATTCCCTACTCGACCAATCGCTGTGGCCACAGACTTATAAGAGTTTAAACTGTCTCAGAGCGCATAGGAGACTCGACTGTCATATCCTGACAGGTGACGGATCCTATCTTGGAATCCACCGTCCTCAATACATATTCCGACTGCACTGTATAAGGCTTATGATGAACGTATCCCATATACTGACATCTCTTGCCAGATGCTAGATACAGCCATCATATGCATGTGACTGCCATGATTCCTCAAGTCCGAGGACTAATCTCGTACTATCGGAGTCGGGAATGCCAGTCATACCGACCAAGCCTCCAACGCTTCCATATGACGATTCCCGCGAGTCAGTTCAGTCAGTTGACATCCTTGTCAACTAACCCACTAATATTGCATAGACGTCCAATGTCTGTCGCCGATGAAACACGACACTCATCTAATGAATGCAATCATTAGTGCAAGTCTGTATAGGACTCTTGATGCCCTGTCTCAAGGTCCTCGACTTGGAACGTTTCAGACCTAACCCTTAGAAGTTAGTTTCATAGCTGCCATCCAATGCGCAGCCCAACTACATGGGTTGTTCATTTGGCCTGTGGGCTTTGTTATGATGTTAAATGGAATAAGTATAAATAGCGAGCACAACAAATGGAACTGCCAAACATGAATACTCACTTTATTCATATAAGAATATTACAATTACAATGACATTGTCAGAAATAGAATACATCAAGACCAATCTAATTGCCTTTCCGGTCACCCTATTCTAACAATCTCCCACTTGACCCTAAAGCCAATCACTCATGACCCTCAAACCCATCTTCCCAAGATGCTGAGTATGAGCAACCTACGACACTGGCTTGGTCAGCGGATCTGCCGTATTTTCTGCCGATGTGACTCGGTCCATCCGAACGTCATCTCTTCCCACCATCTCTTTAAGTAGATGGTAGCGTCTAAGAATGTGTTTGGATTGGTGATGCGATCTCGGTTCCTTCGCTTGCGCTATAGCCCCGTTGTTATTACAGAAGATAACTATTGGCTCGGCAATGCTAGGCACTACACCCAACTCTTGGATGTAATTTTTCATCCAAACCGCCTCCTCAGCTGCTTCCGAAGCCGCTATGTACTCAGCTTCCGTGGTGGAATCAGCTGTAGTATCCTGCTTGGAACTTTTCCAAGCCACCACACCACCATTCAGCCTGAATACAAACCCAGATTGAGACTTGGCATCATCCTCATCAGACTGGAAGCTAGCATCGCTGTAGCCTTCCAGAATCAACTCTCTACCACCGTAAACCAAGAACATATCTTTAGTCCTTCTCAGGTACTTAAGAATGGTCTTGACTGCAGTCCAGTGAGCCTCACCGGCACAAGCCTGATATCTGCTCGTAACGCTCAAAGCGAAAGCAATATCGGGTGCACTGCACAACATACTGTATGCTGCCTACGGCTGAAGCATAGGGGATGTCCAACATCCTTCTAACTTCCTCATCAGTCTTAGGAGACTGCTTCTTGGACAGTTTAACCCCATGCCTCATAGGAAGGAATCCTCGTTTGGAGTTTTCCATCTTGAATCTCTTCAAGACTTTCTCAACATACGAGGTTTGGGTCATTCCTAACATCCTTTTAGATCTATCCCGGAAAATCTTGATGCCTAGGATGTAGGAAGCATCACCCAAATCCTTCATGGAGAATTGTGTGGACAACCATGCTTTAGTGTCACCTAACATCTTTACATTATTCCCAATGAGTAAGATGTCGTCCACATAAAGCACTAGGAACGCAACTGAGCTCCCACTGACCTTCTTGTATACACAAGGGTCAAACTCGTTCTTGATGAAATCATAACCCCGTATGACTTCATCAAAATGGATATTCCAACTTCGGGAAGCTTGTTTGAGACCATAGATGGACCTTTGGAGATGGCAGACCTTCTGCTCTTCCCCAACAGATGTGAAACCCTCCGGCTGATCCATATAGATCTCTTCCTCAACAAATCCATTAAGGAAGGCCATTTTCACGTCCATCTGCCATATTTCATAGTCATACCATGCAGCTATGGCAAGCATAATCCGAATGGACTTAGCCATGGCTACGGGCGAATAGGTTTCCTCAAAATCGACCCCAGGCCGCTGAGTATAACCTTTTGCCACAAGCCTGGCCTTGAAGGTAGTCACCTCCCCGTCAGCTCCAAGCTTACGTTTGTAGACCCATTTACACCCGACGGGCTTGACACCCTTGGGTGGATCTACTAAGGACCAAACCTTGTTTGAACTCATAGAGTCCATTTCGGATTTCATGGCCTCAACCCATTTTCCCGAATCAATGTCCGATATTGCTTCTCCGTAGGTCTTTGGATCATTGTCCAACTGACCGGTCACACCTAGAAACCCATACCTATAAGGTTGATGGGAAACTCTAGTCGACCTTCGGATGACAAGAATGTCGTCAGTGGGAACTACAGGTGCAGATGATGTCGTTGCATCCGTTTGAGGTATTGCCTCATTGGATTCCTCAAGGAGCAATTCCTCACGACGGGTATCCGTTGGAAAACCCTTTTCCAGAAACAGTGCGTTTCTCGAGATAAAAACCTTTTGCTTGGAAGGATCATAAAAATAATACCCCGCAGTTTCCTTAGGATAACCCACGAACCTGCACCAACTAGACTTGGAGTCCAGTTTGTCTCCCACTAGTCTCTTGACGTATGCAGGGCTACCCCACACTCTCAAGTACTTGTAGGAAGCAGGCTTGCCATGCCATATCTGATATGGCGTCTGGGCCACAGTCTTAGAAGGCGCCATGTTTAATAACTTGGCTGCCGTCTCAAGAGCATAACCCCAGAAGGATAAAGGCAGTTCAGTAAAACTCATCATGGATCGAACCATGTCCAACAAGGTTCGATTCCTCCTTTCAGAGACGCCGTTCAGTTGTGGCGTTCCGGGAGGAGTCCACTGAGAGAGAATCCCATTCTCTTTTAAGTAATCCAAGAATTCCCCACTCAAATACTTACCACCTCGGTCCGACCGAAGGACTTTAATTTTGCGACCAGTTTGGTTTTCAACTTCAAGCCTGAACTCTTTAAACCTTCCAAAGGCCTCAGACTTGTACCTCATAAGGTAAACATAACCATACCGTGAGTGGTCATCGGTAAAAGTTATGAAGTAAGAAAACCCTCCTCTGGCCTGTGTATTTAGTGGCCCACAGACATCTGAATGGATCAAATCCAACAGACCACTGGCAAGCATGCTTTGTCCAACAAAGGGCTTCTTGGTCATTTTCCCTTTTAGACAAGACTCGCAGGCCGGTAGATGGTCCAAATCATCTATTTCTAGACTCTTTGAGTCCACCAACCTCCCAATCCTGTCTTGAGAGATGTGACCTAGCCTTGCATGCCAAATCTGTGCGTTTTCTTGATTATCCATTTTCCGTTTGTTTTGAGCAGTCATGATCAAATCACGCTGTTGAAGAATATAAAGACCATTATGAAGTTTACCTAGCAGATGTGAAGAACCATTCTTCATCAAATAAAAACAATTTTATTGATCATGAAATCAAAACCAGCATTGTCCAACAACGGTATTGAAATGATATTCTTGATCATGCTAGGTACATAATAGCAATCTTTTAATTCTATCCTAACTTGATCACTAACAACTAAGTGGACTAGACCTACAGCTTCAGCAGCAATAGCCTTGCATCACCAAGCCTCAGCACGACCTCGTCCCTACTTAGCTTTCTGCTTCTTTCCAGCACCTGCAAATCATTGCCGATGTGAGCTCCACAACCGGTATCCAATACCCAAGAAGCAGAATTAGTAATCATGTTAACCTCAATAACAAATATACCTTGATTGGAGAGGAGCTTGGGGCAGTCCCTCTTCCAATGCCCTCTTCCATGGCAATGCATGCAAACATCATTTGCCCTCGATTGCTGCGGTCCAACCTTTCCCTTTTCCTTTGCCCATCCCCACTGGGGCAACAGGAGCGTTTGAGCGCTAGCAGCGGCTTTTGCCTTTCCCTTCTTCCTCTTCCAGCATCCGGCCTTCTTGCCTTTCGCCTTAGAGGTCGAAGCCTCCCCAACCAGTATCGCCGGCGCAGACCTTTTGGTCGTTGCTTTGAACTGGGTCAACATGTTAATCAACTCGTGTATGGACTTCTCAAGCCCATTCATGTTGTAATTCACGACAAAAGGGTCGTAAGAGGGAGGAAGAGACTGTAGGATCACATCTATATATGTATCATTATCAAGCCCAACTTTGAGATCTTCGAGCTTTTCCACAAGGGAAAGCATCTTGATCCCATGTTCATGTACAGAGGATCCTTCAGTCATCTTGGTGCCGAAAAATGCTTTTGTGGCGGCATATCTAATATGCCTATCCGGAACCGCATACATATCCTGTAAGCGGAGCATTATCGCGTTGGCATGGTCCAGGCTATCATACTGCTTCTGGATCTCATTGGTCATGGATGCCAGTATGATGCTGCATACCATGCGGTCATCCTCATGCTATTTTTCGAACGTCAAACGCTCTTCTGGCGAGGAACCTTCCGGCAAGGTTACGGGAAATGGCTTATCCAGAACCTAAGCCTGGTTTTCGTAATCGAGGACAATCCTCAGATTACGCAGCCAATCGTTGTAGTTCGTTCCATTAAACTTGTTAGTCTCCATAATCATAGATAGCGGGTTCTTAGACATCTACATTCAAAATGTAAAGCAGAAATTAGCAAACGAATTGTAATATTAATTCAAGTTTATGACATGGTCTTTAGTCATTAACCCTCCCACTATTTCTACGAAAGCCCACCACTCTCAAGTGGGGTTTCGGGAAACCATTTCCTAGTGGGCTTGGGATCCACAAACGCAATTCTCCATGCCCCGCTTTTACGATTCACATAGAAAAAGCTTTGTGGGAGGTATCCAATACCAATCTCATCCAATGAGATTCCCAAGATATTTTGCCTCACCTCTTTCACATGATTCCGAGGACTCCAAGCGAATCATGTTACTTCGGCGTTAGGCCCGACCCATCAACCAAATCATATCTCAACTGTCACCCCCACGACTCGTGAGACAGGGAAAGAAGAGCATATTCCTTTGTTCGTAACAATAATGCAGCTTTCTTTCATTCCAAAACGTGCCACGACTCGTGAGACCACGCTTTAGAGGAAAGTAGCTTCCTCATTACATTATTACGGATGGAAGGCTTGGAATAGTCAAACCATTTGATTTAATTCCATTTTGGGCCTAATATTTACTTGGATCATCCAAGTGAGAGTTCATCATTTTATTAAGACCGAGACCTCATCATTGTTAGTATTTTGCATGCTCAAGATTTATACATATAATGTAATAAGATGCATTCCAAACACACCATACATCAAAGCATAAAAAACTTAAGCACATGCAAAGTAAGCCTAGCACGCCCCTGTTAGGATGATCACAAGCCCATTCCTAAGTGATCCACTGAGCCCGCAGTGGATCTATGGTCAAACTAGGGTAGACCTACACTATTAGAATATTTACATCCCATTATCATTCTAATGGGGCCTTGTAAATGAAGGACAAGCGGATTCGCCCGGGAGCGCGAGCGGAAGCGAGGAAGCGAGAAATTGCGTAAATTTAAATCAAATTCAAAATACGCGAATCCCAAGGGGTGTACCCTTGGGTGCTCAACCGGGCGTTCGATGTAGGATGTGTAAATATTAAAACATATATTTAAACACATAGGGCATAGATATACAAATGAAATCAATCAAAGCGTAATAAACCGTTACCTTTGATTGTTTAGCGTATGCTCCCGGCTACTAGCGTTGTTCCTTCTCCGGAATGCTCACGAAATCCAAACGTATGGATTCTCTAAAGGTGATCCACACCACACTGGAAGAAACACACGTTCTTCTTGCTAGAAAAGAACGGGTTTAGGAAGGAATCGGTTTAAGAGAAGAACACTATGAATTAGTGTTCTCTTAAACTTACTTTGTTCTTCTTCTTGATTCAAAATCAAGTGAAGAACACAAGTGTAAGAGAGGGAGGGAGCACGAAACTTTGAGAGAGAGGAGAGGATTTTTGTCTTCTCTTTTTCCTAGAAAAAGATGAATAATGAATCACTTATGCTAGGTGTTGTATATTCTAATATATATATACATAATTAATGTGATTATTGGAATGTGTCTAGGTTCATCCAAGGATGTCTAGATTCATTCCAATCAATCACCATCAATTCTTCAATCAAGCCTACCAAAATTTATGGTATGATCAAATCATACCAAAAGGGAGGAGCTTGATTGGAGTTGATTTGTCTCTTTCCAAAAGAGATAAGTCAACATACCACCTACCATGAAACATGACTGATTTTGCTTCCTCCAAGGGAGCGTGTCGGCCATGTTCAATTAAGGAAAGAAGTCCAACTTCTTCCCATTCCAAATAAGGAATTATTTCTCCTCTCGGGTATAATTTAACGGACCGAGTTTTATCATAATCCAATTACGACGAACCTAATATTAAATCCAATTTAATGTCCACTTAAATTATTCCCGTTGATCTTTTAATCCAATTAAAAGATCTAACGTCTCAACATCTCAACTTTCCATATTTAATTGAAAATTCAATTTACCGATTAAATGAAAGCCCGATACAATATCGGCCCGTTCATCCAATGGACTTTCCCTTAAGTAATCCAATTACTTATTTTATCCTTCGAGATTGACTCCAAGTCGATCTCTCAACCTCCTCGGTGATTTGTGTGTGACCCTTTAGGTTCACCCTCAGCTAGACTTGGGCCCGTGTCCCACAAGGGCTCGTTACCATGGGTGGCCGTCTAGCAACGGTCCATGGCACTAGAGATTAGGTGAATTGGCGTGAACATTTAGGCGCCGATTCCATACGGGTACGATCCTTCCGTCTACCGTCTCCCAGCCTTAGTCTAGGGTATGGAATTGAGCGTCGGTTCCCATCCTTGACTAGGCATCTATGCTTAATACTCGAGACCACGTATGCTTCATTGCGTCGACACAGGAAACCATTCCCTGTTCGACCAACCACTGTGGCCACAGCTTCAAACAGCATGAACGTGTCTCCGATTTGCATAGGAGATACCTCTGTCACATACTGACAGGGGACGGATCCTCTTCTTGGAATCCACCGTCCTCGCTACACATTCTGACTGCACTGGACAAGGCTTATAATGATCATCTTACAGAATGATCACCTCTCGCCAGATCCAAGATACAGCCGTCCTGTGCACGTGACTGCCATGATTCCTCAAGTCTGAGGATTACTCCCGTACTATCGGAACCGGGGAATCCAATCATACCGACCAAGCCTCCAAGGCTTCCATATGATGATCCCCGCGAGTCAGTCCAGTCGGCTCGACCCCAGTCGACCAACCCATCAAGATCGTGTAGGCATCCCACGCCTGTCGCCGATGAAACACGGTACTCATCTAATGAACACGACTCTTGACGCAAGTCTCAATAGGACTCTCGATGCCCTGTCTCGAGGTCCTCGACTTGGAACGTTTCAGACCCAACTCTTAATCAGTTGGTTTCATGACCACCATCCAATGCGTGGCCCAACTGCACGAGTTGTTATCCATGGTCTGTGGGCTTTGTTGCGATATAAGTTAAACACCATTTTAACAAATGTAAGATGAGCGCAACAAAGAAGGTACCATTGGTGACGAATTACTCATCTTATTCATCACATAATAATATTACATTCACATCAAGTTGTCGGATAGGTTACAAATTGCCAAACCTATTGGCTTTCTGGTCACCTATTCCAACAGTAAAAATTTCTCCTTTGTTCTTCTTGACCTTCCATCATGGGCTCCATCCACCGGACCTTCATCTCCTTGGAAGCTTACAATTAATAAATTAAATCCTCACAATCTAATCTACTCTCATTACAACTTAAAAGAAACCCCAATCATAAGTCGGGGGGAGTACATTAATAGAGAGGAAGAAAGCCTTATTATTCCAAGGCTAAAAAATGATAGAGAGAAGAAAAACAAAGAGGCACGCAGGCCTCACCCAACAATAAATTAAACCATACATAGGCTAAAAAGGGCTAGTGATCATCCTTATTGTTTATCAAATAAACAACAACAACAAAGCACATTTACATCAAATATAAATATGCCAACACATAAATACATACCATGTATTTATAACAAGATATCCAATATCTAACCATAAACATAATTAAGTGCAGAAAATAATATATTAATAATGCAATTGAGAAAACGGATATCACCCATACATCCAATGTATAAACCATTTTAGTTTGGAAACCATTTCCAAAATAATCTAAGGCATCAAAAATAATTTTAGAAAAATCCAATTTAACTAAAATTAAAATATGCCAAAATTACTCACATTCAGAAAACAGCAGAAATCAAAAAATTGAAATTTTCACGAAAAACGATGCAAAACGGCCCAAACGTCCCAGACCCACTGACCGGCAGGCAGGCAGCAGCAAGCAGACGGCTGCTGAACGTTTTCCAAATATTTTTTTTTTATATCTGCTGTAAAACTGAAATATAAAACATGCATTTACAGAAAATCAAATTCTCATAAAATTCATAGATATCCATAATTTCAAAAGCAAAATTAACACATATTTTCATACATATAATCATGCTAGAAAAAATCGTAAAACATGCTTTCCAAAAGCATTTTAAACACGTTCAACATGCTTAACACATTATAACATGTAAATCCTTAAAGCCACAACACCGAACCGGGCTCTGATACCACTGAAAGAATCGGGTACGGCCCGGGAACGCAACGGAAGCGTAAAAACGTCAATTTAAGACATAATTTAAACCGGATTCAAAGGGGTGTTCCCTTTGAAGTTCCCGGGCATTCAGTGTTTGTCAAAGCATAAACAACAAAATAAAACATGCTAGACATGTGGCTTAAAAGGAGAACAAAAATGTAAAAAGGAAACCAACCTTTGTTCGTTTATGTAGAACGGGTTCGTGCGTTGTTCCTTTCTTTTCTTTCTTCGTTCGTCCACTTGAGAGCTCAATGTAGAACTCCTCTAATGCGTTCCACACCACACTATGGATTTATTTCTACTCTATTGCTAGATAGAAATTAGAAACAAAGAAGAAGAAACAATTCCAAAGAAAGCACTATCGATTAGTGTACCTTGGAATGTTTTTTTTTCAATCTTCTCTAAGAAGTATGAACACTAAAAGAGAGAATTTTCAGAGAGTATTTGGCTAAAAACTCCAGCAAAAAATGAAGCAAGTCAAATGAATTGTGTCTAGCAAAGTAGTTTTGTGTATGTAGAATGTAGTGTTCAAAAATCACCTACATAAGTAACCTCCAAGGCAACTTCCACATACACACACTTCTAGCACATCCACTACACATGATAGCAAGAGAAAACCACCCACATATCAGCAAATTTTCGTGCTCATCATGTTCATATGTGGAAGAGTTAAACTCCTCCTTAACTAGCATGAAAAAATAGACTTGAACCTTCATGGTTTTTGGATTTGTATTTAATCAAATTAAATAAAGTCCAAACATGTATCCATTGGGCATTAATTAATCTAATTAATTTCAATCCAATTGAATCCCAATTATTTATTTAATCCATTTAAATAAACATAAGTCCAAATTAAGAATAATTGATCCAATCAACTATTCTAGCCAAAACCCAATAAATTAATCCAATTAATTTAAAGGTCCTTAGTCCAAAAAATTCACTAATACAATTAATTAATTCTTGGACCATCCATCAAATGGGATTTCTAAATAAATGATCCAATCATTTATTTTCTCTCTAGAATTAATTCCAAATTAACTCCGCCAAATCCAAAGTGATTTGTGTGTGACTCATTAGGTTCATTAATTATTTTTCCGATTAACCATTAATCAGAAAAACGCCCGTCACCATGGGTGGCCGTCTAGCAACGGTCCATGGCACTAGAGACTAGGTGAATGTTGGCGTGAACATTTAGGCTCCCGAGTTCCATACGAGTACGGTCCTTCCATCATCCGTCTCCCGATCTAAGTCTAGGGTATGGAATTGGGCGTCGGTTCCCATCCTGGACTAGACAACTATGCTCAGTAACTCGAGGCACGTTTAGGTCAAGTGGGAGATTGTTGGAATAGGTGACCAGAAAGCCAATAGGTTTGGCAATTTGTAACCTATTCGACAACTTGATGTAGATGTAATATTATTATGTGATGAATAAGATGAGTGTTTGTCACCAATGGTACCTTCTTTGTTGCGCTCATCTTACATTTGTTAAAAACGGTGTTTAACTTATATCGCAACAAAGCCCACAGATCATGGATAACAACTCGTGCAGTTGGGCCACACATTGGATGGTGGTCATGAAACCAACTGATTACGAGTTGGGTCTGAAACGTTCCAAGTCGAGGACCTCGACACAGGGCATCGAGAGTCCTATTGAGACTTGCGTCAAGAGTTGTGTTCATTGGATGAGTGTCGTGTTTCATCGACGACAGGCGTGGGATGCCTACACGATCTTGATGGGTTGGTCAATTGGGGTCGAGCCGACTGGACTGACTCGCGGGGATCATCATATGGAAGCCTTGGAGGCTTGGTCGGTTTGATTGGTTTTTCCCGGTTCCGATAGTACGGGAGTAATCCTCAGACTTGAGGAATCATGGCAGTCGCGTGCACAGGACGGCTGTATCTTGGATCTGGTGAGAGGCAATCATTCTGTAAGATGATTATCATAAGCCTTGTCCAGTGCAGTCGGAATATGTAGCGAGGACGGTGGATTCCAAGAAGAGGATCCGTCCCCTGTCAGTATCTGACAGAGGTATCTCCTATGCACTCGGAGACACATTCATGCTGTTTGAAGCTGTGGCCATAGTGCTTGGTCGAACAGGGAATGGTTTCCAGTGTCGACGCAATGAAGCATACGTGGTCTCGAGTATTAAGCATAGATGCCCAGTCAAGGATGGGAACCGACGCCCAATTCCATACCCTAAACTAAGGCCGGGAGACGGTAGACGGAAGGATCGTACCCGTACGGAATCGGTGCCTAAATGTTCACGCCAATTCACCTAGTCTCTAGTGCCATGGACCGTTGCTAGACGGCCACCCATGGTAACAGGCTCTTGTGGGACACAGGCCCAAGTCTAGCTGAGGATGAACCTAAAGGGTCACACACAAATCACCGAGGAGGTTGAGAGATCGACTTGGAGTCAATCTCGAAGGATAAAATAAGTAATTGGATTACTTAAGGGAAAGTCCATTGGATGGACGGGCCGATATTGTATCGGGCTTTCGTTTAATCGGTAAATTAGATTTTCGATTAAATATGGAAAGTTGAGACGTTGAGACGTTGGATCTTTTAATTGGATTAAAAGATCAACGGGAATAATTTAAATGGATATTAAATTGGATTTAATGTTGGGTTCATCGTAATTGGATTACGATAAAACCCGGTCCGTTAAATTATACCTGAGAGGAGAAATAATTCCTATTTTGGAATAGAAAGAAGTGGGACTTCTTTTCTTAATTAAATATGGCCGACACGCTCCCTTGGAGGAAGCAAAATCAGCGATGTTTCATGCTAGGTGGTATGTTGACTTATCTCTTTTGGAAAGAGACAAATCAACTCCAATCAAGCTCTTCCCTTTGGTATGATTTGATCATACCATAAATTTTGGTAGGCTTGATTGAAGAATTTATGGTGATTGATTGGAATCAATCTAGACATCCTTGGATGAACCTAGACACATTCCAATAATCACATTAAATATGTATATATATTAGAATATACAACACCAAGCATAAGTGATTCATTATTCATTTTTTCTAGGAAAAAGAAAAGACAAAAATCCCTCTCCTCTCTCTCAAATTTCGTGCTCTCTCCCTCTCCACACTTGTGTTCTTCACTTGATTTTGAATCAAGAAGAAGAACAAAGTTAGTTTAAGAGAACACTAATTTATAGTGTTCTTCTCTTTAACCGATTCCTTCTAAACCCGTTTTTTTCTAGCAAGAAAAACGTGTGTTTCTTCCGGTGTGGTGTGGATCACCTTTGGAGAATCCATACGTTTGGATTTCGTGAGCATTCCTGAGAAGGAACAACGCAAGTAGCCGGGAGGATACGCTAAACAATCAAAGGTAACGGTTTATTACGCTTTGATTGATTTCATTTATATATCTATGCCCTATGTGCTTAAATATATGTTTTAATATTTACACATCCTACATCGAACGCCCGGTTGAGCACCCAAGGGTCACCCCTTGGGATCGGCGTATTTTGAATTTGATTTAAATTTACGCACAATTTCTCGCTTTCTCGCTTCCGCTCGCGCTCCCGGGCGGATCCGCTTGTCCTTGAGGTCCAAGGTGGAGATTGTTGGAAAAATGGCTCAAGTTCCCTCAATGGTTCATCCCAATCGCCCCTGACCCAACCTGGACGGCTTGCTTACTCAGCTACCTAAAGCCCAAGCCCACTGGCCCATCTCCCTCATCCATTTTATATCTATTTGTTGACCAATTTCCCCTAACCGTAAGTGGCTCCTCTTCTTCTCCGCCTCTCTCTATCTGTGATACTCCCAACCCCTCGAAACTATGTCTTCTATGGTTTTCTCCACCACCGCCGTGATTCACCTCTATTGGCGAATCGACACTCTCTCACTCTCTCACTACAAAGCCTCTCCTCCTCCCATGGCAGAAATAACCTAAACACTCCATTCTTACACTCTCCTTGAGTTCTTCCCTTCGATAAGTTTGTATATATATATTTCTTATTTATATATATATTTCTTATTTATATTTACAATTATTTTAAAGTGTGCAATATTATTTTATATGCACGCAGGGACGGCGTGCCATGATGGCTAGTTTTTAATAATGCTAACTTATGAAGGACAAGCGGATCCGACAACTTGATGTGAATGTAATATTATTATGTGATGAATAAGATGAGTGTTCGTCACCAATTGTACCTTCTTTGTTGCGCTCATCTTACATTTGTTAAAAACGGTGTTTAACTTATATCGCAACAAAGCCCACAGACCATGGATAACAACTCGTGCAGTTGGGCCACGCATTGGATGGTGGTCATGAAACCAACTGATTAAGAGTTGGGTCTGAAATGTTCCAAGTCGAGGACCTCGAGACAGGGCATTGAGAGTCCTATTGAGACTTGCGTCAAGAGTCGTGTTCATTGGATGAGTGTCGTGTTTCATCGGCGACAGGCGTGGGACGCCTACACGATCTTGATGGGTTGGTCGACTGGGGTCGAGCCGACTGGACTGACTCGCGGGGATCATCATATGGAAGCCTTGGAGGCTTGGTCGGTATGATTGGATTCCCCGGTTCCGATAGTACGGGAGTAATCCTCAGACTTGAGGAATCATGGCAGTCACGTGCACAGGACGGCTGTATCTTGGATTTGACGAGAGGTGATCATTTAATCCATAAATTGGATTTTCGATTAAATATGGAAAGTTGAGATGTTGAGACGTTGGATCTTTTAATTGGATTAAAAGATCAACGGGAATAATTTAAATGGACATTATATTGGATTTAATGTTGGGTTCGTCGTAATTGGATTACGATAAAACCCGGTCCGTTAAATTATACCCGAGAGGAGAAATAATTTCTATTTTGGAATAGGAAGAAGTTGGACTTCTTCCTTAATTAAACATGGCCGACATGCTCCCTTGGAGGAAGCAAAATCAGCCATGTTTCATGTTAGGTGGTATGTTGACTTATCTCTTTTGGAAAGAGACAAATCAACTCCAATCAAGCTCTTCCCTTTTGGTATGATTTGATCATACCATAAATTTTGGTAGGCTTGATTGAAGAATTGATGGTGATTGATTGGAATGAATCTAGACATCCTTGGATGAACCTAGACACATTCCAATAATCACATTAATTATGTATATATATTAGAATATACAACACCTAGCATAAGTGATTCATTATTCATCTTTTTCTAGGAAAAAGAGAAGACAAAAATCCTCTCCTCTCTCTCAAAAATTTCGTGCTCCCTCCCTCTCTTACACTTGTGTTCTTCACTTGATTTTGAATCAAGAATAAGAACAAAGTAAGTTTAAGAGAACACTAATTCATAGTGTTCTTTCTCTTAACCGATTCCTTCCTAAACCCGTTCTTTTCTAGCAAGAAGAACGTGTGTTTCTTCCGGTGTGGTGTGGATCACTTTTGGAGAATCCATACGTTTCGATTTCGTGAGCATTCCGGAGAAGGAACAACGCTAGTAGCCGGGAGCATACGCTAAACAATCAAAGGTAACGGTTTATTACGCTTTGATTGATTTCATTTGTATATCTATGCCCTATGTGTTTAAATATATGTTTTAATATTTACACATCCTACATCGAACGCCCGGTTGAGCACCCAAGGGTACACCCCTTGGGATTCGCGTATTTTGAATTTGATTTAAATTTACGCAATTTCTCGCTTTTCTCGCTTCCGCTCGCGCTCCCGGGCGGATCCGCTTGTCCTTCATATAGCTCTTCATTCAAACCGCCTCCTTAGCAGCTTCCGAAGCTGTTATGTATTTAGACTCTGTGGTGGAGTCCGCCGTGGTAGCCTGCTTGGAACTCTTCTAAGCGACCACGCCACCATTAAGTCTGAACACATAACCAGACTGAAACTTGGCATCATCGTCATCCGACTGGAAGCTAGCGTCGCTATAGCCTTTCAGTATCAACTCTCCACCGCCGTAGATCAAGAACATGTCCTTAGTCCCAGGTACTTCAGGATAGTCTTGACTGCACTCCAGTGTGCCTCCCCGGCACACGACTGATATCGACTTGTTACGCTCAAAGCGAAAGCCACATCAGGTCTAGTGCATTGAACAACATACTGTATGCTGCCTACGGCTGAAGCATAGGGGATGTCCAACATCCTTTTAAGCTTCTCATCAGTCTTAGGAGACTGCTTCTTGGATAACTTAATTCCATGCCTCATAGGAAGGAATCCTCGTTTTGAGTTCTCCATCTTGAATCTCTTCAAGACTTTCTCAATGTACGAGGACTGGGCCATTCCTAACATCCTTCTAGACCTATCCCTGTAGATCTTGATGCCAAGGATGTAGGATGCCTCGCCCATATCCTTCATGGAGAATTGCGTTGACAACCAAGCTTTAGTGGTACCTAACATCTTAGCATCATTCCCAATGAGCAAGATGTCATCCACGTAAAGCACCAGAAACGCAACTGAGGTCCCACTGATCTTCTTGTATACACAAGGATCGGACTCGTTCTTAGTGAAATCATATCCCCGTATGACTTTATCAAACATATGTTCCAGCTTCGGGAAGCTTGTTTGAGGCCATAGATGGACCTTTGGAGACGGCAGACCTTCTGCTCTTCTCCAACAGTTGTGAAACCTTCCGGCCGATCCATATAGATCTCTTCCTCTACGAAACGGTTGAGGAAAGCCGTTTTCATGTCCATCTGCCATATTTCATAGTCGTTGAGTGTAACCTTTCGCCACAAGCCTGGCTTTGAAGGTTGTAACCTCCCTGTCAGCTCCAAGCTTATATTTGTAGACCCATTTACACCCTATGGGTTTAACCCCTTTGGGTGGATCTACTAGGGTCCAACCTTGTTTGTACCCATCGAGTCCATCTCGGATTTCATGGCCTTAAGCCACTTGTCCGAATCGATGTCCGACATCGCTTCTCCGTACGTCTTTGGATCATTATCCAACTGACTGGTTAGGCCCAGAAATCCATACCTATCAGGTGCATGGGATACTCTGGCCGACCTACGGAGGACTGGAACAATATCAGTGGGAACCACTGGCTCAGATGTCACTGCCGCCTCATGGGGTACCTCACTTGATTCCTCAATGAGTACCTCATCGCGTCGACTATCCGATGGAAAACCTTTTTCCATGAACACTGCATTTCGCGAGACAAAAACCTTTTGCTCGGATGGATCATAGAAATAATACCCCGCAGTTTCTTTCGGATAATCGATGAACCTGCATAAATTAGACCTCGAGTCCAGTTTATCTCCCACTAATCTCTTGACATATGCGGGGCAACCGCACACTTTCAAGTATTTGTAGGAGGCAGGCATGCCATGCCATTTTTCATATGGCGTCTGGGATACCTTTTTAGATGGCGCCAAGTTCAAAAACTTTGGCCGCTGTCTCAAGAGCGTATCCCCAGAAGGAAAGGGGTAGTTCGGTAAAACTCATCATGGATCGGACCATGTCAACAAGGTCCGATTCCTCCTTTCAGACACACCATTAACCTGCGGTGTTCCAGGAGGGGTCCACTGAGAGAGAATCTCATTCTCTTTTAGATAATCAGTAAACTCACCACTCAAATACTCTCCACCTCGGTCCGACCGAAGGGCTTTGATCTTTCGACCGGTTTGGTTCTCTACTTCAAGTCTGTAGTCCTTAAACCTTCCAAAGGCTTCAGACTTGTACCTCATCAGGTAAACATAACCATACCGTGAGTGATCATCGGTAAAGGTTATGAAGTACGAGTACCCACCTCTAGCCTGAGTATTTAGTGGACCACAGACATCCGTACGGATCAAATCCAACAGACCACTTGCTAGCGCGCTTTGTCCAATAAAGGGTTTCTTGGTCATCTTTCCCTTTAGACAGGATTCGCAGGTCGGTAGGTTGTCCAAATTGTCTATTTCTAGACTCTTTGAGTCCACCAACCTTCTTATCCTATCTTTAGAAATATGACCTAACCTCGCACGCCATATCTGTGTGCTATTATGATCATCAAATTTTCATTTATGTTTTGCGGTCATAATCCAATTATACCATTGAACATAAACATCCCTGGATTGGAGAGGAGTTATGGGCACTCCCTCTTCCAATGCCCTTTCCCTTGGCAATTCATACAGACATCATTTGCCTTGGACCGCTGAGAACTACGGGCCTTCCCTTTCCCTTTGCTCGGTCCAACCGGAGCAACAGGGACGCCCGGAGCGTGAGCAGGGGCCACAACCGTCTTCCCTTTGCGCTTCTTCCTCTTCCAGCATCCGGCCCTCTTGCCATTCGCCTTGGAGGTCGAAGCCTCTCCTATCAATACCGCCGGTGCCGACTTGTGGGTCGTTGGCTCGTATTAGACCACCATGTTGATCAACTCATGAATAGACTTCTCAAGTCCGTTCATGTTGTAGTTTACAATAAACGAGTCATAGGATGGAGGAAGCGACTGGAGGATCACGTTAATGTACGTGTTATTGTTAAGCCCAGCTTTAAGGTCCTCGAGTTTCTCCACTAGGGAGAGCATCTTTGACCCCATAACTTTGTACAGATGCTCCTTCAGCTAGCTTGGTGCCAAAGAATGCTTTTGTGGCGGCATATCTAATATGCCTATCCGGAACCGCATAAACCTCGTTCATGCGGAGCATTATGGCGGAGACGTTGTCCAGCCTCTCATACTGCTTCTTGATGTCGTTAGACATCGAAGCCAGTATGATACTGCGTACTATCCGGTTGTCCTCATGCCATTTCTCGAACGTCAAATGTTCTTCAGGCGTGGACCCCTCCGGTAAGTCGCTCGGTGGCGGCTCGTCCAAGACGTAGCCTTGGTTCTCGAAACCGAGGACAATCCTCAGGTTTCTCAGCCAGTCCGAGTAGTTCGTTCCGTTGAATTTGTTAGTCTCGAGAATCATGGTTAATGGGTTCTTAGACATATCTACATTAATGAAAATGTAAAGCAGAAATTAGCAAATGATGGTAATATTATTGTCCATGCCCCGCTTTTACGATTCACATGAAGAAGACCTCGTGGGAGATATCCAATATCATTCTCATCCAATGAGATTCCCAAGATATTTTGCCTCACCTATTCGAATGGTTCCGAGGACTCCAAGCGAACCATGTTACTCAGTGTTAGGCCCGACCCATCAACCAAATCATACCTAAACTGTCGCCCCCCACGACTCGTGAGACAGGGAAACAGCGAGCGCAGTCTTTTTGTTCACAACAATAGTGCAACTTTCCCCTAGTCCAAGTGTGCCACGACTCGTGAGACCACACTTGGGTAGTGGTAGCTTCCTCACCACATTGCTGTGGATGGAAGGCTCGGACAGACCAAAATACCATTTTGATCCAAGTCCGTTCTGGGCCTAATATATAATTTGGTCCAACCAAATGAGAGTTTAAGTGTGACCGAGACCTCATCACATTATGGTGTTTTAGCATGCATAAATATCCAATATTTAAAGCGATAAATAAAAAAACGCCGCATGCATAAAACATAGCATACCCCTGTTAGGATGATCACAAGCCCAACCTATGCGACCCACTGAGCCCGCAGTAAGTCTATGGTCTGTCTAGGGTGGTCCTAAATTATTACAATAATAATAAACCCATTGTAATTCCAATAGGCCTTGAAGTGCTTCTTGTTTCACGCCTTGATGCTCCTCCTTGGGGTCTCCGACTCCAATTGCTTGTTAAAAGTAAAACCTCACCAATCCTATCTACTCTCATTACAACTAAAAGTAATACATTGGTAATAAAGAAACCAAGCCTTAACATCATGAGGCTGATAATATGGGAGATGATAGTCCCAAAAACAAGAGGCACGCAGGCCCCACCCAACAGAAAATAAATGATCATACATTCATCCATACATAAGGTCTAGGGCTCTTGTGATCATCCCATGTGGACTCATCAACATACATAACATAATTATTCCAAACAATCATGCATAAATTCCAATGGATATTCCAAATACCCAAGTGATGTCCAACATCACAAAAGCATAAACATACAAATAATATGCAAAATTCAAATTTTAAATTTAATGGACATTTTAAACAATGCATCCAATGCATGTATTAATCCCAAATTAATTAAGCAAATTTACTCCAAGGAATAATCTAATTATTCCAAAATCAAAAATTAAAAATTAATATATTTTCAGAATATTGTGCAGAAAATGCAGAAAATCAAATTTTCTGGAAAAAGTCGAAAAATGGCCCAGCCGTTGTGCTGGCTGGCCGGCCGCGCGCGCTGGCCGAAGCCCAGCGCGCGCAGGCGCCGCCTGCGCGCAGCCACTGCCGGCCCGATCAATTTTTTTTTTTTTGTTTTTCAAAACTGTTTCAGCACAATAAAAATAATATTCAACTGAAAATAAGCATGCAATTTTAGATCCAACCTAACAAAATTAAGCATGCCAAAAGTTCATTAAATCCAAACAATTGAATCATCATATTATTCATATAGTTATGTAATCTAACATGCCAATAAAGCCATTAAAAGCAAGTAGATCATGCCAAACACATAGATCTGAAAGATTGTGTGGATCGGCCCGGGAGATTAACACGAATAGCGGAAGCGCGAAAGAGTGCGTAATAGAAATTACATAACATAATTAAACGGAATTTAAATCATGCATAACATACATAAACGAATCAAGGGGTGTGCCCTTGATTCTCCCGGGCGTTCGTTGTATCTCATGTTCAATAAAACACAACATGGAGGCCATAGAATTAGAAATGAAAACCATAATGAAAGAACCTACCCGGTTGTAGTTTTGTCTTCGTTCGGCTACATGCATTGTTCCCTGTTTTGCACCAAGATCTCAAAGAAGAGACCCTCTAAATCATCTCACTCGCTCCACCGGAAAGCAAACAACCCTTGTGCTAGCAAGAAATTATTTGGGGAGAAGAGACATCGATACACGCTATGAATTAACGCAATCAATGTCTCTTATGTTCTTAACTTGAATAAATCAAGAAGAACAAAGTATAATTCTTGGAGAGAAAAGAAGGGGATGGACGAATTTGAGAGGGAATTGAGAGATGAGAGTTGTAGAGAATACTAGGTGTGAGTGTGTTTTTTGAGTATTTATAGCAGATGGAATTTCCTATTCCTTCTCAAACTCTTCCAAAGAGACACACTTTGACTAGGATTTTGACCTAGTCAAATCCTAGTCAAATTAGGCTTTGATTAAGTTAAATTAATCATGGCTCTTCATCTCATCATTCTCTAGATCAAATCTTGTCCATCCAATTTGATGGGCATTATGGAATGGGCCTATTTAATTCTAATTAAATATTCCCATGGACTTTATATTAAATCATATTTAATATACTAAGTCCATTAATTAATTAATGGAAAGGACTTATTAAATAGTCCCATGGACTTTATATTAAATCCTATTTAATATACCAAGCCCGTTAATTAATTCCATAGAATGGGATTATTTAATTCTAAATTAGATAGTCCCATAGACTTTATATTAAATCCTATTTAATATACCAAGCCCACTAATTAATTAATTCACCCTTTTAATCTAATTAAAAGGAAAGTCCATGCTTTATAAAATTCATAAATCTAATTTATGAACTCAAGCCCGATTATTCCAAATAATTCATCGAGGCTTGAATCTCCAAGAAGTATAATTTAATTCCATTAAATTAAACCTTCTCCCGGAATTAATTCCAAATTAATTCCCTTTCATTTGGTGTAGCGGGTGTGACTCTTTAGGTTCACCTTTCAGCTAGACTTGGACCTACTTTTTGTTATTTCATAACCAAAGTAGTCCGTTACCATGGGTGGCCATCTAGCAACGGTCCATGGCACTAGAGACTAGATGAATTTATGGTGTGAACATTTAGGAAACCTTTCCCACTAAATCAAGTGCTATGGCCATAGACTTTGTGAGTCTAAACCATCTTCGAGCGCATAGGAGATCTTGCTGTCATATCCTTTGAAATGGGGACAGATCCTATCTTGGAATTCACCGTTCTTACATACTCCGACTGCACTAGACGAGGCTTATGATGACCATGTAATATAACCGGTCAAATTTCACGATATCCAAGATACAGCCTTAGTATGTAGGGGACTGCCGTGATCCTCAAGTCCGAGGACTAATCCCGTACTATCGGAACCGGGAATACGAGTCATACCGACCAAGCCCGAGTAGCTTCCATATGACGATTCCCGCGAGTCACCTCAGTCGGCCGCTCCCCAGCAGGCCGACCTACTAACACTGCTTAGACGATCCTCGTCACCCGTCGATGAAACACAACAGCAGATGCTTAGTGCAAGTCTCAAATGGATTCTCGATGCCCTGTCTCGAGATTTCTTTGACTTGGAGTATTTCAGACTGATTCGGTGAAACTGATTTCATGAACCTACCTCCAAGTGTAGTTCCAATTTCCCGAAATGTTATTTCAGTCTGTGGGCGTTTGTTGTGACATCGTAACGATGCAAGCAGTAAGTACAACAAACTCATGCCTATGAATCCTTACTACATTCATTAACATAATATTACTTGTTCACAGATTGACGAATGGTTCTCAGAACAGCCAATACCATTGACTTTCTGGTCACCTATTCTAACAATCTTCCACTTGACCAAAAGTCAATTACCCACTTTGTTCAGAATCCTCTGAGTATGAGTAATCTACGATACCGACAAAGGTATTGTGAGTCCACTTATATTTCCTTGCGAAGCAATACGGTCTAACCGTGTTACCTCTATCCACCATTGCCTCCTAGAGATGGTGGTTGTCTAAGAATATTTTTCGTGGATCCTGTGATGAGATCTCGTGCCAATACTCCCATAGCCAAGTTGCCTGCCATATAGGCGAACATGGCTTGGTCGTGCTAGGCGCCACGTCCATCCTATGGACGCGGTCTTCATCCGTGACCACTATCCGATGCACTCGTCATTGGGCCTGACTGTGCATACCTTTGAGACTTACTGGTTTTCACTTATGCTCTGGAAGCTAGTATCGCTTTAGCTTTCCAAAGCAACTCTCAACAGACGGTGCATCATAAACACATCTTTAGTCCTTATTCAGGTACTAAGGATCGTTCTTGATTGTTGTCTTCAAACCCTTAGTAAACATATCATATGTTTGCCTAGGGTTAAGACGTAGGGGATACTCAACATCCAAGCCTTCTCATTAGTCCACCGTGACTAAGTCTTGAATGGCTTGATGCTTTATGCATAGTATCCAAGTTTTCTCATCAGTCTTACCATGATTGAGTCTCGAACAACTTGTCCCTCTACATATTTGAGTTTTCTCATCAGTCTACCATGACTGAGTCTTTAATAAGCTCAATTCATGATATGTATGTGGGAACCCTAAAATGTCATGGAGAATTTTTCGTGAGTTACAGTTTGTGTTTTAGTGATTCCTAATGCCTTGAATTCATCCATGAATCAAGATATTACACACTTAAACACTTGAAACGCCATTTCTACTCCCACTGACCACCTACGTCGTTTAAGACCGAGTCATGCTCCGTATGAGCTCGTCAAAATGAATATTCCAGTTATGCGGTGTTCCAAACCTTGTTTGAATTTCCTAGTGGATTCTATGGCTCCTCTCCATAAATCCTACTACGATGTCCAACATCACGTTCCGCAGGTCATTTGGATTACTCTCCAAATTTGACCGAACATATCCCGATCACTCGTACCTCTTATGACATTCGGGTTCGTTCTTATGGGGACTTGGAATATGATCAATTTAAGAAATGCGATTCTAAGCAACATTAGTATTATTCTGTCAAACTTGTACAAATTAGACACCGAGTCTAATTTGTCTCCCACTAGTCCCTTGACGTATGTAGGATCCTTCTACACGCTCAAGGACTTTGTCGGGACACAGGCTTGCCAAACCATGGCTCCTTGTGCGTGACTCCTAGCAAAGTGCCACGTTCCTTACATTGGCAATTTTGAGTCTACGTCTACACAGGCTAAGGTAATTGGACGAAACTTCGATTCATCTTCATCCAACGAGATTCGATCGTTCCCTTTATCAGAGACCGTCATACTTGGCCTTTACAGGAAACGTTTCATTGAGAATTCCATTCTCAACTTGGATGCGCAAGAGCTCCCACTAAATACACGGCCTTTTCGATCCTATCGAAACAGGTTTAATTTTGCAACCATTTATGATTCACCTCCTTAAGTCTAATTCCCAAACCTCGTGTGGGACCTTTAGACTTTTGAACCCTCTTATGGTCTTGTGTATTAGTAACCTATAGTTGTCTTATTGGCTCCCTTCCAATAGACTATTTGGCAAGCCTACTTTGTCCAACAAAGAGCTTTCGGACTTTCTTCTTCATGAAAGACTTGTAAATTTAGTCGATTTGAATCATCTATTTCTAGATTCATCAAACTTTTCAATTTACTTATCTTTTAATAAGAAGAAATGTCCTAGATGTTGTAGATGCCAAATCTGTAAGTTGGTCTTGATTAATCCATTTCGATAATTAGAATTTTGAGTTTCCATAAACATTTTATGGGATGGTGTTCTAGGAATTCACGTGTAACTACTAGCAAACATGAATCAATATTCAATAATTTTGTTTGATCAAATATGTATGTAATAAAACCTTTGTCCAACAAAGAGACATACTTTTGATCATGCTAAGTTATGTAATTCCTATATTATCCTAACATGATCACGATTATGGGCCTAACAAGTCTCTAGTCCTTTTCATCAATGGACCTCGCCATTGTTGAATCCTAGAACTGTTCTTGGCTTTTAAGTCCTCATTCACTTTCTGCAAACCACCCGCAGATTAGTGATAGGAACAATATCAAATACCAAAAAGTGATCATGTCAATACTCAATATCAAATTTTACCTACATTGGAGAGAGGTTTAGGATGCTCCCCTTTCCAATGGCCCTCTTTTACGATAGTGAATGCTTACGTTCTTAGAAATCTATGAACTTGACTGCTTGAACCTTTTGCTCTTTCCTTTACCTCCAACTTGTGTTGTAAAGGAACAACACTTGAAGTGCTTAATAGTTGATGTCACCTTACCCTTCTTCCTCTTTTGGCGTCTGGCACCTTTGCCTTTCGCTATGGAGGTTGAAGCCTCTCCTACTAGTACCGACGGCGCAGATTTTGCAATCGTTGCTTCGTACTAGACCAACATAATTACCAACCTATGAAGATCTTTTCTAAGCTCATTCATTGGTTGATAATTAATGGTTCGTAGGAGGGAGGAAGAGACTGAAGGATCATGTCAATGTACGTCTCTTTTTCAAGACTGACGTGGAGGTCTTTTGAGCTTCTCCACTAGGGATTGCATCATCACTCCATGTTCTTTGTACCGACATCCCTTCCATCCTCTTAGCTCCAAACATGCCTTCGTTGCATTTTACCCCACATGCTGGTCCAGGACCATATAGACATGATGCAATCGAAGCATAGTTTGAGCCAACATCATTATATCCTACTTGCCGGTGGTCATCCTTCAACTTTTGAACGCCAAGCGTTACCTTAGTTGTCGACCCCTCCGGCAAGGGCTGAGGAACGTCCTCATTCCGGTATGTGAGTTAAGGTTCTGGAAATCTAAGACCATCTTAAGATTTTGCAGTCAATCCGTGTAATTCCCTTTTAATAAGCCCCTTAGTAATGTGTTTGGTGGATTCTTAGACATTCACAAATATATAAAATAGAAAATAATAAGCAGAGTGAAGTAATATTTTGGTTAAGTCTCGGTCTTTAGTCCTTAACCTCTCCCACTATTTCTACGAAAACACGGCACTCTCAAACGTTGTTTTCGGGAAATCCTTTCCTAGTGGGCTTAGGATCCACAGCGATCTCCCCCATACCCCGCTTTTACGATTCGCATGGGAAAAGAACCCGTGGGAGGTATTCCATACCATTCTCGTTCCATGAGATTCCCAAGATAATTGCCTCACCCTTTCACGTGATCCCGAGGACTCCAAGTGAATCACGTTATTCGGGCGTTAGACCCGACCCAATCAACCGATTCATAGACTCACTGCTACCTCCACGACTCGTGAGACAGGTAACAGCAGTCTACTCCTCGTTCATGACAAAGTGCAGCTTCTTTTAAGCACGATAGTCGTGCCACGACTCGTGAGACCACACTATCGACCTAAAAGATCTTCCTCACTTTTGCCATGGATGGAAGGTTTGGACAGACTCCCAGAGTCCTAGTCCATTTATTAAGGGTCTATATTTAACTTGGTTTAACCAAGTGAGAGTTTTGATAGAACGAGACCTCATCACATATTAAGTATTGCATTGCATGCATTATGGCAGAAATATTCTAAGCGTGAATGTAACCATACATAAAACCAACAATTCAAGAATATGCTCATATATTCAAGAATCCCAAAATCCAACATTTATGCAATATTAATACATGTTAAGATCTACTCATGCTCAAACCATAAAATAACCATGATGTCCAACATCATAAAACGCAGAAATTATTGCAAAATTTCACATATGAATTTTGATCATTGGTGCAACCATTGCAAAAAATTAAATCTTGTTAGGAAACCCTTTCCTCATCAACCAAGCAAAATTTATTTTAGGAAATTCCAAATCTCAAAAATAAATATTCTAAGTCAACGGGTTCAGAATAATGCATAAAATATCATAAAAATAATTCAGTAAAAACAGTTTTGAAAAACGAGCCAAAAACGGGAGAGAAACGGAAAAACGGCACAGCCGACCGGCCAGGCGGGCGCACGCGCAGGCGCCTCTACCTGCGTGCACAGCGCGCGCGCCTGCGACTTGCGCTTGCGCGCGCGCGCAGGTGCCCTTGCCTGCGCGCGCGGCCGCGCGCGCGCTGTCCGCGCACGCTGGGCGCGCTGGCCGGGCGCGCACAGGCCCCTGCCTGCACGCGCGCCCGGCCGCGCCCCTGTGCGCGCGGCCAGCGTGCTGCTGCTGCCGGTTCGTCGTTCTTCACTCCTTTTCGACTTTTCATGCAATTTTTCTGAACCACAAGATAAATTAAACCCTAGAACATGTATATACATATTCAAGAAAACCAAGATCCAAAATCCCATGCAAAATTAAACGCCAATAAATATCTACGATAAACATGCTATAAACGTATATTAAAACACGTTTATCATGCTTAAACGCACATAGCACATAGAATTCTAGGCCTATACACTGAACCGGGCTCTGATACCACTGAAAGATTGTGTGGATCGGCCCTGGAGATTAACGCGAATAGCGGAAGCGCGAAAGAGTGCGTAATAAAAATTACATAACATAATTAAATGGAATTTAAATCATGCATAACATACATAAACGAATCAAGGGGTGTGCCCTTGATTCTCCGGGCGTTCGGTGTATCTCATGTTCAATAAAACACAACATGGAGGCCATAGAGTTAGAAACGAAAACCATAATGAAAGAACCTACCCGGTTGTAGTTTTGTCTTCGTTCGGCTACATGCATTGTTCCCCGTTTTACACCAAGATCTTAAAGAAGAGACCCTCTAAATCATCTCACTCGCTCCACCGGAAAGCAAACAATCCTTGTGCTAGCAAGAAATTATTTGGGGAGAAGAGACATCGATACACGCTATGAATTAACGCAATCAATGTCTCTTATGTTCTTAACTTGAATAAATCAAGAAGAACAAAGTATAATTATTGGAGAGAAAAGAAGGGGATGGACGACTTTGAGAGGGAATTGAGAGATGAGAGTTGTAGAGAATACTAGGTGTGAGTGTGTTTTTTGAGTATTTATAGAAGATGGAATTTCCTATTCCTTCTCAAACTCTTCCAAAGAGACACACTTTGACTAGGATTTTGACCTAGTCAAATCCTAGTCAAATTAGGCTTTGATTAAGTCGAATTAATCATGGCCCTTCATCTTATTATTCTCTAGATCAAATCTTGTCCATCCAATTTGATGGGCTTTATGGAATGGGCCTATTTAATTCTAATTAAATATTCCCTTGGACTTTATATTAAATCATATTTAATATACTAAGCCCATTAATTAATTAATGGAAAGGACTTATTAAATAGTCCCATGGACATTATATTAAATCCTATTTAATATACCAAGCCCATTAATTAATTCCATAGAATGGAATTATTTAATTCTAAATTAAATAGTCCCATAGACATTATATTAAATCCTATTTAATATACCAAGCCTACAAATTAATTAATTCACCATTTTAATCTAATTAAAAGGAAAGTCCATGCTTTATAAAATTCATAAATCTAATTTATGAACTCAAGCCCGATTATTCCAAATAATTCATCGAGGCTTGAATCTCCAAGAAGTATAATTTAATTCCATTAAATTAAACCTTCTCCCGGAATTAATTCCAAATTAATTCCCTTTCATTTGGTGTAGCGGGTGTGACTCTTTAGGTTCACATTTCAACTAGACTTGGACCTACTTTTTGTTATTTCATAACCAAAGTAGTCCGTTACCATGGGTGGCCATCTAGCAACGAACCATGGCACTAGAGACTAGGTGAATTTATGGTGTGAACATTTAGGCTCCGAGTTATACGCAGGTGCGGTCCTACCGACGCTCGATACGTACGGGTACGGTCCTACTGTCGTCTGTCTCCCGGCCTTTAGTCTAGGGTCGGTTCCCATCCTTGACTAGGCAACTATGCATAATGCTCGAGATAGGTTTAACTCGACGTAGGAAATCCTTTCCCACTACATCAAGTGCTATGGCCATAGACTTTGTGAGTCTAAACCATCTCCGAGCGCATAGGAGATCTTGCTGTCATATCCTTTGACAGGGGACAGATCTTATCTTGGAATTCACCGTTCTTACATACTCCGACTACACTGGACAAGGCTTATGATGACCATGTAATATAACCGATCAAATTTCACCATATCCAAGATACAGCCTTAGTATGTAAGGGACTGCCGTGATCCTCAAGTCCGAGGACTAATCCCGTACTATCGGAACCGGGAATACGAGTCATACCGACCAAGCCCGAGTAACTTCCATATGACGATTCCCGCGAGTCACCTCAGTTGGCCGCTTTCCAGCAGGCCGACCCACTAACACTGCTTAGACGATCCTCGTCACCCGTCGATGAATCACGACAGCAGATGCTTAGTGCAAGTCTCAAATGGATTCTCGATGCCCTGTCTCGAGATTTCTTTGACTTGGAGTATTTCAGACTGATTCGGCAAAACTGATTTCATGAACCTACCTCCAAGCGTAGTTCCAATTTCCCGAAATGTTATTTCAGTCTGTGGGCGTTTGTTGTGACATCGTAACGATGCAAGCAGTAAGTACAATAAACTCATGCCTATGAATCTTTGCTACATTCATTAACATAATATTACTTGTTCACAGATTGACGAATGGTTCTCAGAACAGCCAATACCATTGACTTTCTGGTCACCTATTCTAAGAAGATCTATGCCCCTTACATCGAACCGGGCTCTGATACCACTTGAAGGACAAGCGGACCCGCCCGGGAGCGCGAGCGGAAGCGAGAAATGTGCACAAATTTAAATCTAATTTAAATATGCGAATTCCAAGTGGTGTACCCTTGGGTGCTCAACCGGGCGTTCGATGTAGGATGTCTAAATATTGAAAACATATATTTAAGCACATAGGGCATAGATATATAAATGAAATCAATCAAAGCGTAATAAACCGTTACCTTTGATTGTTTAGCGTATGCTCCCGGCTACTAGCGTTGTTCCTTCTCCGGAATGCTCACGAAATCCAAACGTATGGATTCTCCAAAGGTGATCCACACCACACCGGAAGAAACACACGTTCTTCTTGCTAGAAAAGAATGGGTTTAGGAAGGAATCGGTTTAAGAGAAAAACACTTTGAATTAGTGTTCTCTTAAACTTACTTTGTTCTTCTTCTTGATTTAAAATCAAGTGAAGAACACAAGTGTAAGAGAGGGAGAGAGCACGAAAATTGAGAGAGAGGAGAGGATTTTTTGTCTTCTCTTTTTCCTAGAAAAAGATGAATAATGAATCACTTATGCTTGGTGTTGTATATTCTAATATATATACATAATTAATGTGATTATTGGAATGTGTCTAGGTTCATCCAATGATGTCTAGATTCATTCCAATCAATCACCATTAATTCTTCAATCAAGCCTACCAAAATTTATGGTATGATCAAATCATACCAAAAAGGAAGAGCTTGATTGGAGTTGATTTGTCTCTTTCCAAAAGAGATAAGTCAACATACCACCTAGCATGAAACATGGCTGATTTTGCTTCCTCCAAGGGAGCATGTCGGCCATGTTTAATTAAGGGAAGAAGTCCAACTTCTTCCTATTCCAAATTAGGAATTATTTCTCCTCTCGGGTATAATTTAACGGACCGGGTTTTATCGTAATCCAATTACGACGAATCCAATATTAAATCTAATTTAATGTTCATTTAAATTATTCCTGTTCATCTTTTAATCCAATTAAAAGATCCAACGTCTGAACGTCTCAACTTTTCATATTTAATCGAAAATCCAATTGACCGATTAAACGGAACTCCGATACAATATCGGCCCGTCCATCCAATGGACTTTCCCTTAAGTAATCCAATTACTTATTTTTATCCTTTGAGATCGACTCCAAGTCGATCTCTCAACCTCCTCGGTGATTTGTGTGTGACCCTTTAGGTTCACCCTCAGCTAGACTTGGGCCCGTGTCCCACAAGGGCCCGTTACCATGGGTGACCGTCTAGCAACGGTCCATGGCACTAGAGACTAGGTGAATTGGAGTGAACATTTAGGCGCCGATTCCGTATGGGTACGATCTTTACGTCTACCGTCTCCCGGCCTTAGTCTAGGGTATGGAATTGGGCGTCGGTTCCCATCCTTGACTAGGCATCTATGCTTAATACTCGAGACCACGTATGCTTCATTGCGTCAACACAGGAAACCATTCCCTGTTCGACCAACCACTGTGGCCACAGCTTCAAACAGCATGAACGTATCTCCGAGTGCATAGGAGATACCTCTGTCACATACTGACAGGGGACGGATCCTCTTCTTGGAATCCACCGTCCTCGCCACACATTCCGACTGCACTGGACAAGGCTTATGATAATCATCTTACAGAATGATTACCTCTCGCCAGATCCAAGATACAGCCGTCCTGTGCACGCGACTGCCATGATCCCTCAAGTCTGAGGATTACTCCGTACTATCGGAACCGGGGAAAACCAATCATACCGACCAAGCCTCCAAGGCTTCCATATGATGATCCCCGCGAGTCAGTCCAGTCGGCTCGACCCCAGTCGACCAACCCATCAAGATCGTGTAGGCGTCCCACGCCTGTCGCCGATGAAACACGGCACTCATCCAATGAACACGACTCTTGATGCCCTGTCTCGAGGTCTTCGACTTGGAACGTTTCAGACCCAACTCTTAAAACAGTTGGTTTCATGACCACCATCCAATGCGTGGCCCAACTGCACGAGTTGTTATCCACGGTCTGTGGGCTTTGTTGCGATATAAGTTAAACACCATTTTAACAAATGTAAGATGAGCGCAACAAAGAAGGTACCATTGGTGACGAATACTCATCTTATTCATCACATAATAATATTACATTTACATCAAGTTGTCAGATAGGTTACAAATCGCCAAACCTATTGGCTTTCTGGTCACCTATTCTAACAACATATACATCACCCGTGTTAACCAAAATTAGTAAACTATATTCGTGTTAGTAAACATATGCCTAATATATGTGATGTATTAGATAGGCAGAACTCGAAGGTATAGTATCTTAACTGGTTGATTTGACAATCGATGTTCAAACGGCGTAATTTTTAATTCGGGAGGACTTATGGGGCGATTTACCTATCATTTCGATCGTCTTCAAGACAAGACCCCAACCTCTCACCACTATAATCTTGAAGGGCTACTGTGCATTGCGAAATTCCCTCGTTTCAACTACCATCTGGATGTTTTTTTAGATTTTCGTACTTTCCAGTCGACTTTTTAGTTAGTTTTTATATTTCTATAGTTCTCATTTGAGCCTGATAATATTTTTAGATTATTGCTAGGGTATTAGGATATTTTTGGATCAAATTTCATGTGTTTCTGCAACAGTCCAAAATTTAGCACGCATCAGCCCTGTTTACTTAGATTAGGACTTTGCCTTTTTAATAGCTACAAACTTTGTTATAAGATTCATTCAAAAAATTAGAAATAACTCTCATTTTTTTTTCACTTTAAATAGCGAGTTCTCATAATATTGGAAATGTGTCCTTTATTCATTAATTTGTATTGCTTCCGCTCCATCAATACGTTTGCAAAGAGATCGATTTCATTAATATGTTTTACATGACCCAAAAGGATACTTTAATGTTAAGAGGAACATGTAGCATAAATCGACTCTAGTGTGTTAGTGTGAGAGATTTGGAATGTTATGTGAGATAAGGAAGGAAGACATAGTCTTGTAAGCCACAAGGCAACTTCCACATATCTCTCCAACCTTCCAAAACCTCTCCAGAACTACATACATTGTATGTGGATCATTCTACATGAAGGAAAATTTGATCTTCCCAGAAGCGCGAGCGAAAGCTAGCGAGTGCGTTATTTCAAACAATACATATCAAAAGATCCCAAGGGTTGTACTTTTGGGTGCTCAACTGAGTACCGATGTAGAATATGATAGTAAATACAACATATCATATAAAGCATAGATTCAAGATAAAAGAAACTACAAGAACGTAAAGCCGAATGTTACCTTTGTAGCTTTCGTATTTGGATACTAGCGTTGTTCTACTCTCTGACATAATCCACACCACACTGGGAGAGATCTCATTTTTCTTGCTAGAGAAAAAAAAAAATCTAGAGGAGGAGATCGAAGAAAGACTACACTATTAAGTTAGTGTTCCTTCTTGATATTGCTTTGTTCTTCAATTGATCCTAGATCAATGAAGTAACAAAGAGGATAGTAAAGAGAGGAGGGGGGGGGGGCGAAACTTGAGAGAGTAGAGAGAATGTGTGTTCTTCTTTTTCGTAGAAAAAGATGAATTATGAATTCTACACTTTGATGATAGTATATACACACATATATATACTTCATCAATGTGATCAATGGAATGTGTCTAGGTTCATCCAAGGATGTCTAAATATATTCCAATGAATCCTCACTAATCATCAATCAAGCCTACCATTTCATAAGGTATGATATAATCCAAGAAAGTGAAAGAGGCTTGATTGGAGTTGATTTGTCTCTTTCCAAAAGAGACAAGTCAACTAGTCATAAAAGGCCATGTATGGCCGATTTTTTTGTGCTTCCAAATGAAGTAATTTTCGCCATCCCCTTTTGGAAGAAGGCTAAGTTCTTCGCATTCCAAAAATGGAATTAACACGTGTCTTGGGCAAGGATTTAATGGACCGGATATTATTGTAATCCATTACAACAAGCCCAAGAATTAAATCATATTTAATGCATGGGCTAATTAAATAATTCGCGTTGATTTTTTAATCCAATTAAAAGATTCAAGTTTCAATTCTCTACTTAATTGATAAATCTCATTTACCGATAAACGAGGACCCAATACAATATCTGTCCATCCATCCAATGGACAACCCCTTAAGTAATCCAATTACTTATCATCCTTTGAAATTGACTCGAAGTCAATTCCTTCACCTCCTCGGTGATTTGTGTGTGACCTTTTAAATTCACCCTCAGCTAGACTTGGCCCGTGTCCAACAGGAGCCGGTCACCATGGGTGGCCATCTAGTAATGGTCCATGGCACTAGAGACTAAGTGAATGTTCGCGTAAACATTTAGGGCGTTGATTCCATACGGGTACGATCCTTTCGTCTACCATCTCCCGGCCCTTAGTCTAGACTATGGAATTGGGCGTCGATTTCCATCCTTGACTAGGCATCTATACTTAATACTCGAGACTCTGGAAGAATATGTGGATCGTCCCGGGAAATTGCGCGAATGCGGAAGCGCGATATAAATAAAATACAAAAATTTAAAGCATGCTTTAATCAAATTAAAGAACACGTTCAAGGGGTGTACCCTTGAAATTCCCAGGTGTTCGGTGTATCTCATGAGTAAACAACATGTAAATGATCATGGAGGCCATAGGGTAGAAAATTAAAGAGGACGAAAATATTAAACGAGACCTACCCGTTGTCGTTTTCGTCTTCAACAGCTACACGTGTTGTTCCCCGTTTTGCACCGAGATCTCGTTCTTGAGACCCTCCAAATCGTGACACACGATCCACCCACGTATCTTGCACGTCGTCCTAGCAACGAACAAGTGTATATTTTGGAGTGGTTGAATCAACAACACGTTATGAATTAACGGTATTGATTCATCTAAGTTCTAATGTTACAAGAACAAAAGAACTAGAAAAGAATTTCTTGGAGAGAGTGCAGAGAGAAGGGCGGACGAGAGAGAGGGAGAGAGAGCCGGAAATGAGTGTGTGTTGGAATTTCATCATCCTTCAAAAGGTGCAAGGCTAGGGGTTTACATAGAGGAAGAGTTTAATCCTCTTTAAACTCCACCTCTTTAGAAGCTTAATTTGGCTAGGATTTTGACCTAGTCAAAGTCCTAGTCAAAGTAGAATTTGACCTTGTCAAATTCAATCCTAGCCTTTGATCTCTCCCATTAAATCTCAACCATTAATTTAATTTAATGAAATATTTAAATCCTATTAAATATTCCAAAAGGCCAAATAAGTAGAATAAATAAATATTAATATTTATTCTAGGCCCATTAAATTAATTCCCTTAATAAATCAAATTTATTAACTTAATTCCCTTTATCAAATAGAAGGAATTAATTTCTCCAAGAAAATATAGGACCCGATTAAATCCAATTTAATCATTCCTTTACTCCAATATTTATTTCCAAATTAAATACTAAGTGTGTGTGGATAGTGTGTGACTCTTTAGATTCACCTTTAAGCTAGACTTGGTCGGATTCCTAGAATCCGTCCGTTACCGTGGGTGGCCATCTAGCAACGGTCCATGGCACTAGAGACTAGGTGAAATAATCGGGGATAAACATTTAGGCTCTAACAGTACACTTGTCCTTCTGTCTTCAGTCTCATCACTTAGAGTCTAGAGCACAGAAAATGCAGGTACCCATTTTGGACCTAAGTGTCCGTCTGTCCTTACTAAACGCCGCAAGGGAAACCTTCCCTTCTGTTCAGTTACTGTGGCCACAGATTTTAGGGACAAGACACAGAGCATACATGAGACTCAACTGTCAATGCCTTTTGACAGGAGACAGATCCTTTCTTGAAAACTACTGTCACTCTGTACACCCGAGCTGTACTAGACATGGCTTATGACTATTCAAGAGTATTTTGGCAATCTCTCACCATATCTAAGATACAGACGTGATGTACAGGTAAACTCAGCAGTTCCTCAAGTCAAAGGACTTGACCTGTACCGTTGGAACTGGGAACTCACGTCATACCTTGCTGACCATACTCAAGGTCCTCCGTAAGATATTTCCCGCGAGTCACCAAGAAGGTAAAGAGGACTTACAAGGCCCATTGCATGTAATGGGTTATTAAATCTTGTAATAGCGTAGGGCCTACCCTTAGATTGACCATAGATCCACTGCGGGCTCAGTGGGTCGCATAGGTTTGGGCTTGTGATCATCCTACAGGGGCGTGCTAGACTTTATTTTGCATGCGATGCGTATTATATGCTTATGATTATTCTATATGCTTTATGTATGGTTACATTCACGCTTAGAATATTTCTGCCATAACGCATGCAATGCAATACTTAATATGTGATGAGGTCTCGTTCTATCAAAACTCTCACTTGGTTAAACCAAGTTAAATATAGACCCTTAATAAATGGACTAGGACTCTGGGAGTCTGTCCAAACCTTCCATCCATGGCAAAAGTGAGGAAGATCTTTTAGGTCGATAGCGTGGTCTCACGAGTCGTGGCACGACTATCGTGCTTAAAAGAAGCTGCACTTTGTCATGAACGAGGAGTAGACTGCTGTTACCTGTCTCACGAGTCGTGGAGGTAGCAGTGAGTCTATGAATCGGTTGATTGGGTCGGGTCTAACGCCCGAATAACGTAATTCGCTTGGAGTCCTCGGGATCACGTGAAAGGGTGAGGCAATTATCTTGGGAATCTCATGGAACGAGAATGGTATGGAATACCTCCCACGGGTTCTTTTCCCATGCGAATCGTAAAAGCGGGGTATGGGGGAGATCGCTGTGGATCCCGAGCCCACTAGGAAAGGATTTCCCGAAAACAACGTTTGAGAGTGCCGTGTTTTCGTAGAAATAGTGGGAGAGGTTAAGGACTAAAGACCGAGACTTAACCAAAATATTACTTGACTCTGCTTATTATTTTCTGTTTTATATATTTGTGAATGTCTAAGAATCCACCAAACACATTACTAAGGGGCTTATTAAAAGGGAACCAATTACACGGATTGACTGCGAAATCTTAAGATGGTCTTAGATTTCCAGAACCTTAACTCACATACCGGAATGAGGACGTTCCTCAGCCCTTGCCGGAGGGGTCGACAACTAAGGTAACGCTTGGCGTTCAAAAGTTGAAGGATGTCCACCGGCAAGTAGGATATAATGATGTTGGCTCAAACTATGCTTCGATTGCATCATGTCTATATGGTCCTGGACCAGCATGTGGGGTAAAATGCAACGAAGGCATGTTTGGAGCTAAGTTGATGGAAGGGATGTCGGTACAAAGAACATGGAGTGATGATGCAATCCCTAGTGGAGAAGCTCAAAAGACCTCCACGTCAGTCTTGAAAAAGAGACGTGCATTGACATGATCCTTCAGTCTCTTCCTCCCTCCTACGAAACCATTAATTATCAACCAATGAATGAGCTTAGAAAAGATCTTCATAGGTTGGTAATTATGTTGGTCTAGTACGAAGCAACGATTGCAAAATCTGCGCCGTCGGTACTAGTAGGAGAGGCTTCAACCTCCATAGCGAAAGGCAAAGGTGCCAGACGCCAAAAGAGGAAGAAGGGTAAGGTGACATCAACTATTAAGCACTTCAAGTGTTGTTCCTTTACAACACAAGGTGGAGGTAAAGGAAAGAGCAAAAGGTTCAGGCAGTCAAGTTCATAGATTTCTAAGAACGTAAGCATTCACTGTCGTAAAAGAGGGCCATTGGAAAGGGGAGCATCCTAAACCTCTCTCCAATGTAGGTAAAATTTGATATTGAGTATTGACATGATCACTTTTTGGTATTTGATACTGTTCCTATCACTAATCTGCGGGTGGTTTGCAGATAGTGAATGAGGACTTAAAAGCCAAGAACAGTTCTAGGATTCAACAATGGCAAGGTCCATTGATGAAAAGGACTAGAGACTTGTTAGGCCCATAATCGTGATCATGTTAGGATAATATAGGAATTACGTAACTTAGCATGATCAAAAGTATGTCTCTTTGTTGGACAAAGGTTTTATTACATACATATTTGATCAAACAAAATTATTGAATATTGATTCATGTTTGCTAGTAGTTACACGTGAATTCCTAGAACACCATCCCATAAAAAGGTTTATGGAAACTCAAAATTCTAATTATCGAAATGGATTAATTAAGACCAACTTACAGATTTGGCATCTACAACATCTAGGACGTTTCTTCTTATTAAAAGATAAGTAAATTGAAAAGTTTGATGAATCTAGAAATAGATGATTCAAATCGACTAAATTTACAAGTCTTTCATGAAGAAGAAAGTCCGAAAGCTCTTTGTTGGACAAAGTAGGCTTGCCAAATAGTCTATTGGAAGGGAGCCAATAAGACAACTATAGGTTACTAATACACAAGACCATAAGAGGGTTCAAAAGTCTAAGGGTCCCACACGAGGTTTGGGAATTAGACTTAAGGAGGTGAATCATAAATGGTTGCAAAATTAAACCTGTTTCGATAGGATCGAAAAGGCCGTGTATTTAGTGGGAGCTCTTGCGCATCCAAGTTGAGAATGGAATTCTCAATGAAACGTTTCCTGTAAAGGCCAAGTATGACGGTCTCTGATAAAGGGAACGATTGAATCTCGTTGGATGAAGATCAATCGAAGTTTCGTCCAATTACCTTAGCCCGTGTAGACGTAGACTCAAAATTGCCAATGTAAGGAACGTGGCACTTTGCTAGGAGTCACGCACAAGGAGCCATGGTTTGGCAAGCCTGTGTCCCGACAAAGTCCTTGAGCGTGTAGAAGGATCCTACATACGTCAAGGGACTAGTGGGAGATAAATTAGACTCGGTGTCTAATTTGTACAAGTTTGACAGAATAATACTAACGTTGCTTAGAATCGCATTTCTTAAATTGATCATATTCCAAGTCCCCTTAAGAACGAACCCGAATGTCATAAGAGGTACGAGTGATCGGGATATGTTCGGTCAAATTTGGAGAGTAATCCAAATGACCTGCGGAACGTGATGTTGGACATCGTAGTAGGATTTATGGAGAGGAGCCATAGAATCCACTAGGAAATACAAACAAGGTTTGGAACACCGCATAACTGGAATATTCGTTTTGACGAGCTCATACGGAGCATGACTCGGTCTTAAACGACGTAGGTGGTCAGTGGGAGTAGAAATGGCATTTCAAGTGTTTAAGTGTGTAATATCTTGATTCATGGATGAATTCAAGGCATTAGGAATCACTAAAACACAAACTGTAACTCACGAAAAATTCTCCATGACATTTTAGGGTTCCCACATACATATCATGAATTGAGCTTATTAAAGACTCAGTCATGGTAGACTGATGAGAAAACTCAAATATGTAGAGGGACAAGTTGTTCGAGACTCAATCATGGTAAGACTGATGAGAAAACTTGGATACTATGCATAAAGCATCACGCCATTCAAGACTTAGTCACGGTGGACTAATGAGAAGGCTTGGATGTTGAGTATCCCCTACGTCTTAACCCTAGGCAAACATATGATATGTTTACTCGGCGCATAGGAACCCTTAATTAAACATGGCCGACATGCTCCCTTGGAGGAAGCAAAATCAGCCATGTTTCATGCTCGGTGGTATGTTGACTTATCTCTTTTGGAAAGAGACAAATCAACTCCAATCAAGCTCTTACCTTTTGGTATGATTTGATCATACCATAAATTTTGGTAGGCTTGATTGAAGAATTGATGGTGATTGATTGGAATGAATCTAGACATCCTTGGATGAACCTAGACACATTCCAATAATCACATTAATTATGTATATATATGAGAATATACAACACCAAGCATAAGTTATTCATTATTCATCTTTTTCTAGGAAAAGAGAAGACAAAAATCCTCTCCTCTCTCTCAATTTTCGTGCTCTCTCCTTCTCTTACACTTGTGTTCTTCACTTGATTTTGAATCAAGAAGAAGAACAAAGTAAGTTTAAGAGAACACTAATTCATAGTGTTCTTCTCTTAAACCGATTTCTTCCTAAACCCGTTCTTTTCTAGCAAGAAGAATGTGTGTTTCTTTCCGGTGTGGTGTGGATCACCTTTGGAGAATCCATACGTTTGGATTTCGTGAGCATTCCGGAGAAGGAACAACGCTAGTAGCCGGGAGCATACGCTAAACAATCAAAGGTAACGGTTTATTACGCTTTGATTGATTTCATTTATATATCTATGCCCTATGTGTTTAAATATATGTTTTCAATATTTACACATCCTACATCGAACGCCCGGTTGAGCACCCAAGGGTACACCCCTTGGAATTCGCATATTTAAATTAGATTTAAATTTGTGCACAATTCCTCGCTTTCTCGCTTCCGCTCGCGCTCCCGGGCAGATCCGCTTGTCCTTCAGGAGAAAGCAGTAAAAGAGGCACACAGGCCCAACAGAAATTAAACCATACATTCGGTCTAGGGCTCGTGATCATCCATTTCCATCCAACACACATAATCACATGATCTAATCACATAATTACAATATACCAACAATTCATGATTTCCAATCATAATTATTCAAAATAAGACTTAAATGAATATGTGCGTAACGTGTGAAAAAAAATAAAACATAAATATTGGTAATAATATTTTCTCGTTTTAGGAAAACCTTTCCTCATTATTTTAAGTAAAATAACCCCGAGATTCCAAATCCAATGTATTTTACTCCTAAAATAATGTCTTTAGAAAATTAGGCATAATTGAACCCCAAAAATAATTTTTCAGAATTAATTCAAAATTAAAACTAAAAATAATTAAAAAATAAAAGAAAACACTACTAGGGTTTAGAAAACCCTAGCAGCAGCACCGGCCGCCACCGACAACGGCCTGCCGGCGCGCGTACAGGGCAGCAGGCTCAGCCTGCCGCCCCTGCGCGCGCGGCCTGGCGTTCCGGCAGGCCATCGCGCGCGCAGGCTCCCTTGCCTCGCGCGCGCGTTGGCCTGTTGGCTGCCGGCCGTGCCCTTGCCCTGCGCAGTGCGCGCGCAAACGTGCACTGGGCACGCCTGTCGGGCGCACGCGCGCACACTCCTCCGTCTGCGTGCGCGCGCGCCTGGCAGCGCTGCCGGTGTCTGCAGATGCGCGTAGGCAAGGGAAGCCAGCGCGCGCCCGTCCAGCTGGCAGCGCACGGCTGCGGCGTTTCTCGTTTTTCCGTTAAATTATTCCACCCCGTTTCCCAAGAAAAACAGAAAAATACCAATATTCAGAAATTCACACGAATCGAAAGCCATAAAACGACATGCTTTAAAATCAAGAAAATCAAGATTTTATTAAAAATATGCCAATATCACGTTTCATGCTTAAAACGCACATAAACCCAAGGCCTATACACCGAACCAGGCTCTGATACCACTCGAAGAATATGTGGATCGTCCCGGGAAATTGCGCGAATGCGGAAGCGCTATATAAAATAAAATACAAAAATTTAAAGCATGCTTTAATCAAATTAAAGAACACGCTCAAGGGGTGTACCTTTGAGATTCCGGGTGTTCGGTGTATCTCATGAGTAAACAACATGTAAATGATCATGGAGGCCATAGGGTAGAAAATTAAAGAGGACGAAAAATATTAAACGAGACCTACCCGTTGTCGTTTTTGTCTTCAACAGCTACACGCGTTGTTCCCCGTTTTGCACCGAGATCTCGTTCTTGAGACCCTCCAAATCGTGACACACGATCCACCCACGTATCTTGCACGTCGTGCTAGCAACGAACAAGTGTATATTTTTTGAGTGGATGAATCAACAACATGTTATGAATTAACGGTATTGATTCATCTAAGTTCTAATGTTCCAAGAACAAAAGAACTAGAAAAGAATTTCTTGGAGAGAGTGGAGAGAGAGGGCGGACGAGAGAGAGGGGAGAGAGAGCCGAAAATGAGTGTGTGTTGTGTGTGTGTTGGAATTTCATCATCCTTCAAAAGGTGCAAGGCTAGGGGTTTATATAGCGGAAGAGTTTAATTCTCTTTAAACTCCACCTCTTTAGAAGCTTAATTTGGCTAGATTTTGACCTAGTCAAAGTCCTAGTCAAAGTAGAATTTGACCTTGTCAAATTCAATCCTAGCCTTTGATCTCTCCCATTAAATCTCAACCATTAATTTAATTTAATGGAATATTTAAATCCTATTAAATATTCCAAAAGGCCAAATAAGTATAATAAATAAATATTAATATTTATTCTAGGCCCATTAAATTAATTCATTTAATAAATCCAATTTATTAACTTAATTCCCTTTATCAAATAAAAGGAATTAATTTCTCCAAGAAAATATAGGACCCGATTAAATCGAATTTAATCATTCCTTTACTCCAATATTTAATTCTAAATTAAAATACTAAGTGTGTGTGGATAGTGTGTGACTCTTTAGGTTCACCTTTCAGCTAGACTTGGTCGGATTCCTAGAATCCGTCCGTTACCATGGGTGGCCATCTAGCAACGGTACATGGCACTAGAGACTAGGTGAAATAATCAGGGATGAACATTTAGGCTCTAACAGTACACTTGTCCTTGTATCTTTGGTCTCATCACTTAGAGTCTAGGTCACGGAAAATGCAGGTACCCATTTTGGACCTAAGTGTCGGTCTGTCCTTCCTAAACGCCGCAAGGGAAACCTTACCTTCTGTTCAGTTACTGTGGCCACAGATTTTAGGGACAAGACACAGAGCATACATGAGACTCAACTGTCAATGCCTTTTGACAGGAGACAGATCCTTTCTTGGAAACTACTGTCACTCTGTACACCCGAGCTGCACTAGACATGGCTTATGACTACTCAAGAGTATTTTGGCTAGCTCTCACCATATCTAAGATACAGACCTGATGTACAGGTAAACTCAGCAGTTCCTCAAGTCAAAGGACTTGACTTGTACCGTTGGAACCGGGAACTCACGTCATACCTTGCTGACCATACTCAAGGTCCTCCGTAACCGGTTCCCGCGAGTCACCTCAGTCAGTTGCTTCCTAGCATGCTGACCCACTAACACTGCTTAGAAGACCTTCATCACCCGTCGATGAAATACGACAGCAGATGCTTAGTGCAAGTTTCAAAGGGAATCCCGGTACCCATTTTCGAGATTCCTTGAATTTGGAGATTTTCGGACTGATTCGGTAAGACTGATTTCATGGACCTACCTCCAAGCGTAGTCCCAGTCTCCGAAATCGATTCTCAGTCCGTGGGCTTTGTTTGCGTAGTGAACAAATATGTAAAGCAGATATAAGTGAACGTAAACAAAGTGTTGCCATATGAATCTTCACTTTTTTATTCATAAATGTTTTATCAAACACCTGAAATTGTCTAGACATAGGTTACATATTCCTGCCAAAATTGGCTTACATGGTCACCTATTCTCACAGACTCCACATGCCTTATTGCATTGACAGAGCAAACCATTTCCTGCTTGATCAACCACTATGCCCACAGATTTAAGCAGGATGAACGTGTCTCCAAGTGCATAGGAGATACCTCTGTCACATACTAACAAGGGACGGATCCTCTTCTCGAAACCCACCGTCCTCGCTACACATTCTGACTGCACTAGACAAGGCTTATAATGAACATGTCTGCGACATGATCACCTCTTGCCAGAACAAGATAGAACCATCGTATGCACGTGACTGCCGTGGTTTCTCAAGTCTGAGGACTACTCCCGTACTATCGGAATAGGAAATATTGCATATATGTGAAGGACATTAACACATATTGCACATAATCGGTTCCGGTGATTACCTCAATGGTATGGTATGTCAACACGCAACGGAATTAGCTTTGACACCCGAATCTTTGTGGCTCGTCTACAAGCTTCCTACGATCTCTTGGATCTGCAAGCACGCCCTATGAATCAACGTATCTCCTAGCACGTCCCTTTATCGGCCTTATCACGATCGCCCTTCTCTCGCTCCACGTAGATCACTACCAAAGCTATCCACTAGAGTTTACACGCCTTAAACCCCCGGAGACTTTTCGTGATACTCCAAGAGAGAACAGAGAGAGTATTTGGCGAGAGGCTTTGGGAGAGTGTATGTCGAATAGTAATTGTATTTTTCATTCCATAGAAGCACCCTATTTATAGGTGTGCACGAGAGGAGTCCAACCCTAATACAAATTGTAGGGGACTACAGACCCTTCACACAAGAGGAGTCTTCCCTAACCACAAGTTTGGGAGACATCAAACTCTTTAAATATGGATGATATTTTGATACATCCAATGGATATGATATTTGGTACAAGTCTCTATAGGACTCTTGATGCCCTGTCTCGAGGCCCTCGACTTGGAACGTTTCAGACCCAACCCTTTATCAGTTGGTTTCATAACCACCATCCAATGCATAGCCGAACTGCATGAGTTGTTAACGTAGTTTGTGGGCTTTGTTATGATATATGTAAAATGACATTTAACATATAAAAAATGAGCATAACAAAGATGATACCAATGGTAACAAAAACTCGTTTTATTCATTACATAATATTACATTACATCGAGTCGTCAAATATATTATAAAATGCTAAATCTATTGGTTTTCTTGTCACATATTCTAACAATTTTCCACTTGACCTAAAGCCAATCACCCATTGACCTCAAACCATCTTATCTAGGCTGAGTATGGGCAATTTGCAACACCTGCTTAGTAAGTGGATCTGCTTTGTTTTCTGCCGAGCTGACTCTGTCCATCCGAACATCACCTCTACTAACCATCTCTCTGAGCAGATAGTACCATCTAAGAATATGATAGGATCGGTGATGAGATCTCAGTTCCTTTGCTTGCGCTATTGCCCCGTTGTTATCGCAAAAGATAACTACTAGTTTAGCAATGCTAGCCACTACACCCAACTCTTGGATGTAGTTCTTCATCCAAACCGCCTCTTTAGCAGCTTTGTGTATTCAGACTATGTGGTGGAGTCTTTCGTGGTATTTTGCTTGGAACTCTTCCAAGCAACCACGCCACCATTTAGTCTGAACACGAAACTAGACTGAGAATTGGCATCGTCGTCGTCCGACTGGAAACTAACGTTGTTGTAGCCTTTCAGTATCAATTCTCCACCACCGTAGATCAGAACATGTCCTCAGTCCTTTTTAGGTACTTAAGGATGATCTTCACCGCACTCCAGTGTGCCTTCCCGGCACACGCCTGATATCGACTTGTCATGCTCAAAGCGAAAGCCACATCAAGTGTAGTGCACTGGACAACATACTGAATGTTACCTTCGCTGAAGCATAGGGGATGTCCAATATCTGCTTAAGCTCCTCATAAGTCTTAGGGGACTGCTTCTTGGACAGTTTAATTCCATTCCTCGTAGGAAGGAATCATCGTTTTGAGTTCTCCATGTTGAATCTCTTCAAGACATTCTCAATGCACGAGGACTAGGCCATTCCTAACATCCTTCTAGATTTATCCCTGTAGATCGTGATGCCAATGATGTAGGATGCCTCCCCCATATCCTTCATGGAAAATTGTGTTAACAATCAAGCTTTAGTGGTTCCCAACATCTTATTAGCATTCCCAATGAGCAAGATGTCATCCACGTAAAGCACTAGGAATGCAAGTGAGCTCCTACTGATCGTCTTGTATACATAAGGATCGGACTCGTTCTTGATGAAATAATATCCCCGTATGACTTCATCAAAATTTATGTTCCAGCTTCGGGAAGCTTGTTTCAGGCCATAGAAGGACCTTTGGAGACGATAGACCTTCTGCTCTTTTCCAACAGATTTGAAACCATCTGGTTGATCCATATAGATCTCTTCCTCTACGAAACCGTTAAGGAAGGAGTTTTTCACGTCCATCTTTCATATTTCATAGTCATACCATGCTGCTATTGAAGGAAAGCGGGTCGGCCCGGGGACGCGGTGTTAGAATACGTGACCAGAAAGCCAATAGGTTTGGCATTTTGTAACCTATTTGATAACTTAAAGTAATGTAATATTATGTGATGAATAAAATTAGTATTCGTCACCAATGTTACCTTCTTTGTTGCGCTCATTTTACATATGTTAACAACTCATGCAGTTGGGCCACATATTGGATGGTGGTCATGAAACCAACAGATTAAGAGTTGGGTCTGAAACGTTCCAAGTCGAGGACCTCGAGACAGGGCATCGAGAGTCCTACGGAGACTTGCATCAAGATTCGCGTTCATTGAATGAGTGTCGTGTTTCATCGGCGACAGGCGTGGGACGCCTACACGATCTTTGATAGGTTGGTCGACTGGGGTCGAGCCGATTGGACTGACTCGCGGGGATCATCATGTGGAAGCCTTGGAGGCTTGGTCGTTAGTATTGAATTTCCCCAGTTCTGATAGTACGGGAGTAGTCCTCAGACTTGAGGAACCATGGCAGTCACGTGCACAGGATGGCTGTATCTTGGATCTGGCAAGAGGTGATCATTCTGTAAGATGATCATTATAAAGCCTTGTCCAGTGCATTCAGAATGTGTAGCGAGGAAGGTGGGTTCCAAGAAGAGGATCCGTCCCCTGTCAGTATGTGATAGAGGTATCTCCTATGCACTCGAAGACACGGTCATGTTGTATAAAGCTGTGCCCATAGTGGTTGGTTGAACAGGGAATGGTTTCCTATGTCGACGCAATGAGGCATGCGTAGTCTCGCGTCTTAAGCATAGATGCCTAGTCAAGAATGGGAACCGACGCCCAATTCCACACCCTAGACTAAGGTCGGGAGACGGTAGATGGAAGGACTGTACCCGTATGGAATCGGCAGCTAAATGTTCACGCCAACATTCACCTAGTCTCTAGTGCCATGGACTGTTGCTAGACGGCCACCCATGGTAACGGGCCCAGGTCTAGCTGAGGGTAAACCTAAAGGGTCACACACAAATCACCGAGAAGGTTGATAGATTGACTTAGAGTCAATCTCAAAGGATGAATAAGTAATTAGATTACTTAAGGGATTGTCCATTAGATGGACGGCCCGATATTGTATTGGGCCCTCGTTTAATCGGTAAACGGGATTTATCGATTAATTATGGAAAGTTGAGAAGTTGGATCTATTGATTGGATCAAAAAGATCAATAGGAATTATTTAAGTGGACATTAAATTGGATTTAATTTTGGGTTCGTCGTAATTGGATTACGGTAAAACCCGGTCCGTTAAATTTTGACCCGAGAGGAGAATTTATTCCTATTTTGGAATAGGAAGAAGTTGGACTTCTTCCCTAAATAGGCATGGCCGAAAATGCTACCTTGGAGGGAGCAAAATTCGGCCATGTTGGATGCTAGGTGGTAGTTGACTTGTCTCTTTTGGTAAGAGACAAATTACCTCCAATCAAGCCCTTCCCTTTTGGTATTATTTTGATCATACCTTAAAAGTTGGTAGGCTTGATTGAAGAATTAATGGTGATTGATTGGGATGTATCTAGACATCCTAGGATGAACCTAGACACATTCCATATAATCTAGATATCACACGTTATTAATTTAACGAGATCAATCCTCCTATGTTCAATAGTTGAAGACCAAAAGAACAAGAAACAATTTCTTGGAAGAAATAGAGAGAGGCGGACGAGAGAGAGGAGAGAGGACACGAGTTTTGTGTGTGTGTGTGTATGAAGAATTATCATCTTTGCACAAGTGAAGGGCTAGGAATATATATAGAGGAGGAATCATTTCCTCTTCAAACTCCAACTCTTTGGAAGACTAATTTGACTAGGATTTTGACCTAGTCAAAGTCCTAGTCAAAGTAGCTCTTTGACCTAGTCAAATAAATCCTAGTCATCCATCTCTCCATTTAATCTCAACCATCTATTTTAATTTAATGGAATATTTAAATCCTATTTAAATATCAAAAGGGCAATAAATAAATATATTAAATATAAATATTTATTCTAAGCCTATTAAATTAATTTTCTAATAAATCTAATTTATTAGATAAATCCCTTTTATCTAATAAAAGGAATTAATTCTCTCCAAGAAAACAAAGGACCCGATTAAATCCAATTTAATCATTTCATTTCTCCAAATATTTAATTCTAAATTAAATACTTTAATGTGTGCGGATTGTGTGGGACTCTTTAGGTTCACCTTCAGCTAGACTTGGTTGGATTCCTTGAATCCGCCCGTTACCATAGGTGGCTATCTAGCAACGGTCCATGGCACTAGACACTAGGTGAATATACGGGGATGAACATTTAGGCTCTACAGTACAGGTATCCTTCCGTCTACGGTCTCACCACTTAGGGTCTAGGGCATGGAAAATGCAGGTACCCATTTTTGACCTAAGTGTCGGTCTGTCCTTTACTAAACGCCGCAAGGGAAACCTTCCCTTCTATTCAGTTACTGTGGCCACAGATTTTTAGGGACAAGACACAGAGCATTTGTGAGACACAATTGTCAATATTATTTGACAGGAGACAAATCCTTTCTTGAAAACTATTGTCACTCTGCACACTAGAGCTGCACTAGATATGGCTTATGACTACTCAAGCACATCTTGGCAATCTCTCACCATATCTAAGATACAACCCTGATGTACAGGTAAACTCAGCAGTTCCTCAAGTCAAAGGACTTGACCTGTACCGTTGGAACCGGGAACATACGTCATACCTAACCGACCCTACTCTAGGTCCTCCGTAAGACGGTTCCCGCGAGTCACCTCAGTCAACTACTCCCTAGCAAGCTAATCCACTAACACTGCTTAGACGACCCTCGTCACCCATCGATGAAATACGACAGTAGATGCTTAGTGCAAGTCTCAAGGGGAATCTCGGTACCCATTTTCGAGATCCTTGACTTAAAGATTTCCGGACTGATTCCGCGGAACTGATTTCATGGACCTACCTCCAAGCGTAGTCCCAGTCCCCAAAATACATTTTTAGTCCGTGGGCTTTGTTTGCATAGTGAACAGTTATATAAAGCAGATAAAGTGAACACAAACAAAGTAAATGCCAAATGAATTTCACTTCTTATTCATCAATGATTTATTAAAACCTCGAAATTGTTCAATCATAGGTTACAATTCGCCTACCAAGATTGGCTACATGGTCACCTATTCTAACACGCTGGGCGTGTGCACGCGCGCCTAGTGCAGGCAGAGACGCCTGCGCGCGCGCGCGTGGCTGGCCAGCACGACCGAACGGCTGGGTCGTTTTTTCACCGGTTTTCCAGAAAATTTGATTTTCTGGTATTCTACATATTTTTTCTGAAATATTTATTTTATGGATAATTTAATTTTAATTGAGAATGATTTTTCCTAAAATTAAATTGCCTAAGATTATTTTGGAAATGGTTTGCAAACAAAAAAAATAGGTACATGGGTTGTACGAGGTTTCTAATATCCATTTTTAATAGCATTTTTGACATGTATTTTTCTGCATTTAATTATGTGATGGAATGATATTGGATATCATTTTTTTTAAGACATAGTTTGTATTATTTGGAGCGTGATTATATTGGATATGTAATTATGCTGTGTTTTGTTAATTGAATTACCAAGGGATGATCACGAAGCCCATTGACTTGTGTATGGTTTTAAATTCCTTTTGGGTGGGGCCTGCGTGCCTCTTGTTTTGGGACTATTATCTCCCACTTTCGCCTCATGATGTTAAGGCTTGTCTTTTTCCTTTTATTTCCAATGTATTCTGTTTCTCTTGTAATGAGAGTAGTTAGGAATTTTTTGGTGAGGTTTTCCATTTTATGTATAATAAGAAAAGCCCACGGAGAAAAAGGAGGCCTATGTTGGACGGAGGCCCAATGTGAGACATCAAGGCGAAACAAATAGAGTACAAGCCCCATTGGCATGACATTGGGTTAATTTGTTGTAATAGTGTAGGACCACCCTAGACAGACCATAGAGTCACTGCGGGCTCAATGGGTCGCATAAGTTGGGCCCGTGATCATCCAACAGGGGTATGCTAGATTTACTTGCATGCGATGCATTTATTTAAATGCTTTATATTATTGGATATTTGTGCATGCAAAATATTAATGTGATGAGGTCTCGGTCTATAATTTTGAACTCTCACTTGGTTGGACCAAGTTAAAATATTAGGCCCAATGATGGACTTGGATCAAAATGGTTTTGATTTGTCCAAGCCTTCCATCCATAGCAATGTCGTGAGGAAGCTACCACTACCTAAGTGTGGTCTCACGAGTCGTGGCACATTTGGAATAGAGGAAAGCTGCACCGTTGTTGTGAACAAAGAGTATGCTCACTTTTTCCCTATCTCACGAGTCGTGGGGGGCGACAGTTGAGGTATGATTTGGTCGATGGGTCGGGCCTCACATCGAGTAGCATGATTCGCTTGGAGTCCTCGGGATCATGTGAAGAGGTGAGGCAGAATATCTTGGGAATCTCATCGGTTGCAAATGGTATTAGATACCTCCCACGAGACTTTTTTCCATGTGAATCGTAAAAGCGGGGCATGGAGAATTGCGTTTGTAGATCCCAAGTCCACTAGGAAATGGTTTCCCAAAACTCCATTTAAGAGTGATGGGCTTTCGTAGAAATAGTGGGAGGGGTTAATGACTAAAGGACCAAGTCTTAACTTGATCATAATATTGTTATAATCTACTGAATGTTTTTTGTTTAACTATTGATGTCTAAGAGTCCACTAACCTTTATACTTGAGACTAATAAGACTATGGAACGTATTATCATGCCTGGCTGTGAAATCTTAAGATGGTCTTAGATTTCAAAGAACCAGACTTATATTTTGGGTATGGTTTTTCCTCAGACCTTGCCGGAAGCGTCATCGCCCAAAGAACATTTAACGTTCAAGAAAAGGCTTGATGACAACTGGAAGGTCTGCAGAGTCATATTGGCATCTATTGATAATGAGATGCAGAAGCAGTATGATAGGCTGGAGGATGTTGGCTCGATGATGTTTTGATTGTAGCAAGTCTATGCGGTCCCAGACCGGCATGTTTGATATGCTGCAATGAAGGCATTCTTCGGAGCGAAGACGATAGAAGGATCGTCGGTACAAGAGCATGGAGTGATGATGCTATCCCTTGTGGAAAAACTCAAAGACCTCCAAGCTGATCTCGCAAGAGTGATGTACATCGACGTTATCCTTCAGTCTCTTCTCCCCTCACTCGACCCATTTATAGTCAACTACAACATGAGTGGGCTTGAGAAAGACCTTCATGAGTTGATAAAAATGTTGGTCCAGTACAAGGCAACAATTGAAAAATCTGCGCCGATGGTACTAGTGAAGAGGCTTCGACCTCTAAAGCGAAAGGCAAGGGTGCCAGACGCAGGAAGAGGAAGAAGGCTCGGACAATATGAGTCGCTGCCAGTACTTTGAGTGCTCCTATTACACCACTAGGCGGGGGTAAAGGAAAGAGGAAAAGGGTTCGGCAGTCAGAAGTTTCGAATGATTTTTGTATTAACTGTGAGAAAAGGGACTTTGGAAGAGGGAGTTTCCTAAAGCCCCTCTCCAATGAAGGTGACATTTGAATTGAGTATCAACATAAATCACTGTTCTATTCTTTGGTATTGGATACCAGTCGTTCATAACCTGTGAATGGTTCAGAGGTGATGATAAGGAATAGAAAGCTAAGACAGATGTTCCTAAGGTCTAGCAATGGCGAAACTGTTGCTGCAAAGACTAAGGACTAGTTAGGCTTAGTAGTGATCATGTTAAGATTGTGTCTGAGGGAATTATGTAACCTAGCATGATCAAAATATGTTCCATTTATTGTTGGACAATTTTGGATACAATAATTTGATCAATAAAATTACTTTTATTTGACAAAAAATGGAGATTCTTGTCTGCTAGGTTTGGTACATAAACACTTGACACTGTCCCATAATTGGATTATGAGTACTCAAAACAAATGACTAAAAATGGATATAATCAAGATGAACTTACGGATTTGGCATCCATGGCTAGGTCAGTTTCCTTTAGTTAAGGATGAGGAAGTTGGAAGATCCAAAGAGTCTAGCAATAGATGATTTGGATCTGCTAGCTTGCAAATCTTCTCTGACGAGGAAAAGACTAAAGAGCCATTTTGTAAGACAAAGTAGACTTGCCGATAGTCTATTGGATTGGATCCAAAAAGACTTCCGTGGATTACTGAATACATAGGACCAGAAGAGGGTTCACAAGTCTAAGAACCTTTGGTAGGTGGGGAATTAGACTTGGAGTGGTGAACCAAACTGATCTCCTTTTGATTAGATCGAGAGAGAGTGTGTATTTAGTGGGAGCGCCATTACCCTATTTCATTGGATCCAAAAAGGATATCCGAAAGGTTATTGAATACACAAGACTAAAAGAGGATTCACAAGTCTAAGAACCTTTGGTAGGTTCGGGGTATTAGACTTGGAGTGGTGAATCAAATTGGTTACCGTTTGATTAGATCGAGAGGAATTGTATTCAGTGGGAGTTCTTGAATATCCGAATGAGAATGGAATTCTCAATCAGTGAAATTCTTCTTGAAGCGGCCATGGAAGAATGGTCTCTGGTAAGGGAGAAAACGAACCCTGTTGGACTGGGTTGGCTGGGTATTTCACTGAAGTTACCTTAGCCCATCTAGACATGGACTGGAAAGTTGCTAGGTTGAGAAACGTGCACTTTCTTAAAGTCATGATCTAGTTACCATATTGGATATAGTTTGGAAAACCTGTATCCTACAAAGTTCTTTAGTATATGGGATGGTCCTGCATACGTCAAGGGACTAGTAGGAAGACAGACTAGACATGGTGTTTGATTTGTGCAGGTCTAGTGCAAAATAAATGCAAACATCAGGTTATTTCCCACTAACTATATTCCAGTCCTCCTAGGGATGACCATAATACCTTAGATACCTGATGAGTACAGGTTTCTAGGTCCGACCGGTCAATTGGAGCATGATCCAAAGGACATATGGAGAAGCGATGTTGGACATCGGGATTGGATCAATGGCTTGGAAGCATGGGATTTGTCTTGAAATTCAAATTGGGTTTGAGATTTCATGTAACTGGAATATTCGTTTTGACGAAGCCATACGATGTATGACTCGGTCAATAACGAGCATTGGTGTCAGTGGGGTGTGGTAGTCTTCCAAGTGTTAAGTGTGTAACGTCTTATTCATTTGGAATGAAATTAGGATGTTAAGAAACACTAGAAACACGAGCATTGTTCACGCAATTCTCCATGAATAGGGCCAAGCTTTCAAAAACTTAGTCACCATTTACTAATGAGGAAGCTTAGATATTTACATCCCCTATGTCTTTGCCGTACGCAGCATGGGTATGATGTTCGGTGCACAAGGCCTGATGTTGTTTATGCATCATACATAACAACGGATATCGGGTGTGTACCGACGAGGCAATAGACAACAATTGAGAGCAGTCTTTAAGACCTGAATAAGGATTAGAGAAGTGTTCTCGATGCACGATTTATGGAGAGTTGATTCTAGAAGGCTATAGCGATACTAGCTTCTAAATTATGTGAATAATATTTAGTCTTAACTTTCTTTTTCATCTATTCCCTGTATGTTATAAGTGTGCCTTTTAACTTTAACATATCCTACATCGAACGCCCGGTTGAGCACCCAAGGGTACAGCCCTTGGGATTTTTGCCTTATATATAATTTAATTTTAAATTACGTATTGCATTTTATGCTTTCTCGCTTCCGCTCGCGCTCCCTGGCGCATCCGCTTGTCCTTCAAGTGGTATCAGGGCCCGGCTCGATGTAAGGGGCATAGATCTATGTGCTTGGCATGATCTACTTGCTTTTATGGCTTTAATAGCATGTTAGATTACATAAATATGTGAATAATATGATGATTCAATTGTTTGAATTTGATGGACTTTTGGCATGCTTATTTTATTAGATTGGATCTAAAATTTCATGCTTATTTTCAGAATATTATTCCTGTTTTGTGCTGAAAAATGATGTTGAAAACCATAAAAAAAAAAAAAAGAAGAAATTCGGACAGCAGCGGCAGCGGTTGGCTGCCGCCCCTTCTGGCTGGTCACTGGCTGGCAGGCACGCTGCTGGGCGCATGCGGGCTCACGCTGTTACCCTACCAGTTTCTTGGATTGACGTTTTGGTCTATAAGCTTTGCTTGTGCATTGAACAGTTAATAATATAAAGTACTAAGTGAACACAAATAAAGTATTGAAGCCACATGCATATCACTTTCTTATTCATAATAATTATTAAAACACTGAAACCGTCAGACATAGGTTACATAAGCCCAATCAGATTGGCTTCATAGTCACATATTCTAACCATCTCCAACTTGACCTAAAGCCAATCGCCCATATGCCTAATCCCATCTTTTCAAGATGCTACATGTGAGTAATTTGTCACATAGGCTTTGTCAACAAATCTGCTGTGTTGTCTGCTGAGAGACTCGATCCATCCGAACGTCACCTCTTCATACCATTTCCCTCAAAAGGTGGTAGTGTCTAAGTATGTGCTTAGGTCGATGATGAGATCTCAGTTCCTTTGCTTGCGATATTGCCCTGTTGTTATCACAGAAAGATATCCATGGGCTCGGCAATGCTAGGCACCACACCCAACTCATGGATGTAGTTTCTCATCCAAACCACTTCTTTGGAAGCTTCTAAAGCTGCTATGTATTTGGCTTCAGTGGTGGACTCAGTTGTGGTTTCTTGCTTGGAACTTTTCCAAGCCTCCACACCACCATTGAGACTTGGCATCGTCGTCGTCCATCTAGAATCTAGCGTCGCTAAAGCCTTCTAAAATGAATTCTCCATCGCCATAGACCAAGAACATGTCCTTACTCCTTCTTAGGTACTTAAGGATGCTCTTGACTGCACTCCGATGTGTGTCGCCTACACAGGACTGATATCTACTAGTTACAATCAAAGCGTAAACGATGTCAGGCCTCGTGCAGTGGACGGCGTATTGGATGCTGCCTACGGAAGAAGCATAGGGGATGGCCTTCATCCTTTCAAGCTCCTCATTTTTTCTTGGGAGACTGTTTCTTGGACAACTTGATCCCATGCCTCATGGGAAGGAAACCTCGGTTGGAGTTATTTATATTTAATCTTTTCAGGATTTTCTCCACATACGAGTTTGGTGTTAGTCCTAACATTCTCTTATATCTGTCCCTGACAATCTGGATGCCTAGAATGTAGGAAGCTTCACCCAAATCCTTCATGGAAAATTGTGTGGATAACCATGCTTTTGTGTCACCTAACATTCTAACGTCTTTCCCAATGAGCAGAATGTCGTCCACATAAAGTACTAGGAACACTATAGAGCTCCTACTGACCTTCTTGTATACACAAGGGTCATATTCGTTCTTCATAAAATCATATCCTTGTATGACTTCATCAAAGCGAATGTTCCAACTAGGGGATACTTGTTTGAGGCCATTGATGGACTTTTGGAGATAGCAGACTTTTTGCTCTTCTCCAACAATAGTGAATCCCTCCGGCTGATCCATATAGATCTCTTCCTCAACGAAACCGTTAAGGAATGTCATTTTCACGTCTATCTGCCATATTTCATAGTCATACCATGCAGCTATAGCAAGCATAATCCGAATGGACTTAGCCATGGCTACTGGTGAATAGGTATCCTCAAAGTCGACCCCGGGTCGTTGAGCGTAGCCTTTCGCCACTAGCCTAGCCTTGAAGGTGATAACTTCTCCATCAACGCCAAGTTTACGTTTATAGCCCATTTTTACCCGACTGGTTTAACGCCTTTGGGTAGGTCTACAAGAGTCCACACTTAGTTTGTACTCATGGAGTCCATTTCGCCTTTCATGGCCTTAAGCCACTTTCCCGAGTCGATGTCAGACATCGCGCCCCCGTTGTCTTAGGATCCTTATCCAATTGACCGGTCACGCCTAGAAAGCCATACCTCACGGGAGGTCGAGGCACTCTAGCTGACCTACGAAGGGCTAGAACGTCAGTGGTGACTGCGGGCGCAAACAACAGAGGAGCTGGCGGTTCATGTACCGTGGTTGGCTCTTCGTGAGGTCGCTCGACATGCCAGGCGTGTTGATCCTCGCGAGGTGGTCGACCCATTGGGTAGTTAACCTAAAACCTCTGAGTGAGGTATTCGTAGGTTTTGGCGCTGATGAGTGATTCGTCTCACTTGATTCCTCAAGGAGCAGTTCATCACGTTGGACATTCGTTGGAAAACCTTTATCTAAGAATATTGTATTCCTCGAAACAAAGACTTTCTATTCTGAGGGGTCATAAAAGAAATAACCTACAGTTTCCTTAGGATATCCAATGAACCATCACAAGCTAGACTGCGATTCTAACTTGTCTCCCACTATTCTCTTGACATATGCAGGCTACCCCACACTTTCAAGTATTTGTAAGAAGCAGGCTTGTCGTGCCATATCTCATATGGTGTTTGGGTCACGGCACAGGTCGGCGCTAAGTTTAGCAACTTGGCTGCTGTTTCCAGTGAATAGGCCCAAAAAGACAAGAGCAATTCGGTAAAACTTATCATGGATCGGACCATGTCTAAAAGTGTTCGATTTCTCCTTTCAGAGATGTCGTTTAACTGTAGTGTCCCAGGAGGTATCCATTCTGAGATTATACCGTTTTCTTTTAGATAATTGAGAAACTCGCCACTGAGGTATTCGCCGCCTCGGTTTGACCGTAGGACTTTAATATTGCATTCGGTTTGGTTCTCAACTTCAAGTCTAAAGTCTTTAAACCTCTCAAGAGCTTTTGACTTGTACCACATTAGGTAAACCTAACCATACCGTGAGTGATCATCGGTGAAGGTTATGAAGTGAGAGAAACCACCTCTGGCTTGTGTCCTTAGTGGTCCACATACGTCCGTATGGACCAAGTCCAACAGACCTATGGCAAGCCTACTTTATCCTACAAAGTGCCTCTCGGTCATTTTCCCTTTAAGGCAGGATTCACAGGTTGGGAGATTACTCAAGTCCCGAACCACTAGGTTCTTTGAGTCTACCAACTTCTTCATCCTTTCTTGAGAGATGTCACCTAACCTTGAATGCCACAGTTGTGCGTTCTCGTGACTATCCATTTTGCATTTGTGTTGAGCATTCATAATGAAATCAGACTTTTGCAGGATATAGAGTCCGTTATTAAGTGTACCAAGCAGATGAGCAAATCCACCCTTCATCAAATCAAAGCAATTTTTTATTGATAAAAAATTCATAACCACTATTGTCTAACAATGGAATGGAAATGATATTTTTTATCATGTTAGGTACATAATAACATTCCTCTAAATCTATCCTAACATGATCACTAACTACTAAGCTGACGGTTCCTACTGCTTCTGCAACAATGACCTCGCCATCGAGCTTTAGGAGCACTTGTAAGTCATTGCAAATGTGAGCTCCACAGCCGGTATCTAATACCCAAGAAGCAGAATTAGTGACCATATTAACTTCAACCACAAACGCACCTTGATTGGAAAGGCGTTTGGGGCAATTCCTCTTCCAATGCCCTTTGTCACTGCAATGCACGCATATGTCATTTGTGTTAGAATAGGTGACCAGAAAGCTAATAGGTTTGGCGATTTGTAACCTATTATACTACTCGATGTAAATGTAATATTATTATGTGATGAATAAAATGAGTATTCGTCACTTTTGGTGCTTACTTTGTTGCGCTTATTTCACATTTGTTAAAACGGTGTTTTACTTATATCGCAACAAAGCCCACAGACCACAGTTAACAACTCGTGCAGTTGGGCCACGCATTGGATGGTGGTCATAAAACCAACTAATTAAGAGTTGGGTCTGAAACGTTCCAAGTCAAGGACCTCGAGACCGGGCATCGAGAGTCCTATTGAGACTTGCATCAAGAGTCGTATTCATTGGATGAGTGTCGTGTTTCATCGGCGACAAGCGTGGGACGCCTACACGATCTTGATGGGTTGGTCGCCTCGGGTCGAGCCGACTGGACTGACTCGCGGGGAACATCATATGGAAGCCTTGGAGGCTTGGTCGGTATGATTGGATTTCCCTGGTCCTAATAGTACGGGAGTAGTCCTCAGACTTGAGGAATCATGGCAGTCGCGTGCACATGACGGCTGTATCTTGGATCTGGCAAGAGATGATCATTCTGTAAGATGATCATTGTAAGCCTTGTCTAGTGCAGTCAGTATGTGACAGAGGTATCTCCTATGCACTCGGAGACACGTTCATGCTGTTTAAACCTGTGGTCACAGTGGTTAGTCGAACAGGGAATGGTTTCCTGTGTCGACGCAATGAAGCATACCTAGTCTCGAGTATTAAGCATGGATGCCTAGTCAAGGATGGGAAATCGATGCCCAATTCAATACTGAAAGAATGTGGATCGTCCCGGGAAATAGCGCGAATGCGGAAGCGTGGTATAAAATTAAAATACGAAAATTTAAACATGCTTTAATGTAATAAAATAACAGGTTCAAGGGGTGTACCCTTGAGATTCCTGGGCATTCGGTGTATCTCATGAATTGAAAAACATAAACAAATCATGGAGGCCATAGGATTGTAAATTAAAGAGGAACGAAAAATAATAAATCGAAACCTACCGATTGTCGTTTTCGTCTTCTAACCGGTACTCGCGTTGTTCTCCGATTTGCACCAGATCTCATGTTTGAGACTCTCCAAACAGTAACATGCAATCCACCCACGTATCTTGTACGTCGTGCTAGCGAACGAACAAGTATTTATTGGAGAGGATGAATTAATAACACGTTATTGATTAACGGTATTAATTCTCCTAAGTTCTATTGTTCCAAGAACAAAAGAACAAGAAGTATTTTCTTGTATAAGAGAGAGAGAGAGAGGGCGGATGAGTAGGGAGAGGGAGAGAACCGAGTTTGTGTGTGTGTTGTGTGTGTTGGAATTTCATCACTCCTCAAATAGTGAAAGGCTAGGACTATATATAGAGGAGGAGTTTAATCCTCTTTAAACTCCAACTCTAAAGAGATCTATTTTGACTAGGATTTTGACCTAGTCAAATCAATCCTAGCCATCCATCCCTCCCTTTCCATCTCAACCATTAATTTAATTTAATGGAAAATTTAAATCCTATTAAATATTCCAAAGGCCCAAATAAATATAATAAATATAAATATTTATTCTAAGGCCATTAAATTAATTCTCTAATAAATCTAATTTATTAGATTAATCCCTTTTATCAAATAAAAGGAATTAATTCTCCAAGAAAATAAAGGACCCGATTAAATCCAATTTAATCATTCCTTTTCTCCAATATTTAATTCTAAATTAAATAATTAGTGTGTGTGGATTGTGTGTGACTCTTTAGGTTCACCTTTCAGCTAGACTTTGTCGGATTCCTAGAATCCATCCGTTACCATGGGTGGCCATCTAGCAACGGTCCATAGCACTAGAGACTAGGTGAAAATTCTGGGGATGAACATTTAGGCTCTAACAGTTCACTTGTCATTCTGTCTACGGTCTCACCACTTAGGGTCTAGGGCACGGAAAATGCAGGTACCCATTTGGACCTAAGTGTTGGTCTGTCCTTACTAAACGCCGCAAGGGAAACCTTCCCTTTTGTTCAGTTACTGTGGCCACAGATTTTAGGGACAAGACACAGTGCATACGTGAGACTCAACTGTCAATGCCTTTGACCGGAGACAGATCCTTTCTTGGAAACTACTGTCACTCTGTACACTAGAGCTGCACTAGATATGGCTTGTGACTACTCAAGTGCTTCTTGGCAATCTCTCACCATATCTAAGATACAGACCTGATATACAGGTAAACTCAGTAGTTCCTCAAGACAAAGGACTTGGCCTATACCGTTGGAATCGGGAATACACGTCATACCTTGCTCACCCTACTCAAGGACCTCCGTAAGACAGTTCCCGCGAGTCACCTCAGTCAGCTGCTCCCTAGCAGGCTAACCCACTAACACTGCTTAGACGACCTTCGTCACCCGTCGATGAAATACGACAGCAAATGCTTAGTGCAAATCTCAAGGGGAATCTCGGTACCCATTTTTGAGATTCCTTGACTTGGAGATTTCCGAACTGATTCGGCGGGACTGATTTTATGGACCTACCTCCAAGCGTAGTCCCAGTCCTCGAAGTAAGATTTCAGTCCATGGGCTTTGTTTGCGTAGTGAATAGATAGATATAAAGCAGTAAAGTGAACGCAAACAAAGTAATGCCAGAATGAATTTCACTTCTTTATTCATTAATAGTTTATCAAAACACTGAAATTGTATAGACATAGGTTATATTTTGCCCGCCAAGATTGGCTATATGGTCACCTATTCTAACAATCTCCCACTTGAACTTTAAAGCCAATCGCCCATATGCCTAATCCCCATCTTCTCAAGATGTTGCGTATGAGCGCTCTGCGACATAGGCTTTGTCAGCGGATCTGCTGTGTTGTCTGTGTTAGAATAGGTGACCATGTAAGCCAATTTTGGCAGGAATATGTAACCTATGTCTAGACAATTTTTGGTATTTGATAAAAACATTTATGAATAAAGAAGTGAAAATTCATATGGCAATACTTTGTTTACGTTGACTTATATCTGCATTTACATTTCTGTTCACTACGCAAACAAAGCCCACAGACTGAGAATCGATTTCGGGGACTGGGACTATGCTTGGAGGTAGGTCCATGAAATCAATCTTACCGAATCAGTCCGGAAATCTCCAAGTCAAGGAATCCCGAAAATGGGTACCGGGATTCCCTTTGAGACTTGCACTAAGCATGTGCTGTCGTATTTCATCGACGAGAGACAAAGGTCGTCTAAGAAGTGTTAGTGGGTCAGCACGCTAGGGAGCAGCTGACTGAGGTGACTCGCGGGAACCGTCTTATGGAGGACCTTGAGTATTGTCAGCAAGGTATGACGTGTATTCTCGGTTCCAACGGTACAGACCAAGTCCTTTGACTTGAGGAACTACTAAGTTTACCTGTGCATCAGGTCTGTATCTTAGATATGGTGAGAGATTCCCAAAATACTCTTGAGTAGTCATAAGCCATGTCTAGTGCAGCTCGGTGTACAGAGTGACAGTAGTTTCCAAGAAAGGATCTGTCTCCTGTCAAAAGGTATTGACAGTTGAGTCTCATGTATGCTCTGTGTCTTGTCCCTAAAATCTGTGGCCACAGTAACTGAACAGAAGGGAAAGATTTCCCTTGCGGCGTTTAGTAAGGACAGACCGACACTTAGGTCCAAAATGGGTACCTGCTTTTTCCGTGCCCTACACTCTAAGTGATGAGACCGAAGACAGAAGGACAAGTGTACTGTTAGAGCCTAAATGTTCATCCCCGATTATTTCACCTAGTCTCTAGTGCCATGGACCGTTGCTAGATGGCCACCCATGGTAACGGGCGGATTCTAGGAATCCAACCAAGTCTAGCTGAAAGGTGAACATAAAGAGTCACACACTATCCACACACACTTAAGTATTTAATTTGGAATTAAATATTGGAGTAAAGGAATGATTAAATTAGATTTAATCAGGTCCTATATTTTCTTGGAGAAATTAATTCCTTCTATTTGATAAAGGGAATTAAATTAATAAATTGGATTTATTAAGGGAATTGATTTAATGGGCCTAGAATAAATATTAATATTTATTTATTATATTAACTTGGCCTTTTGGAATATTTAATGGGATTTAAATATTCCATTAAATTAAAATCAACGGTTGAGATGGAAAGGGGAGATGGAAGGCTAGGATTGGTTTGACTAGGTCAAACACTAGTTTGACTAGGACTTTGACTAGGTCAAAATCCTAGTCAAATTAGAGTTCTTAGAGTTGGAGTTTAAAGAGGATTAAACTCCTCCTCTATATAAACCTCTAGCTTCCAACAATTGTAGGATGATGATTCTTGAAATCACACACACAACACACGCTCTCCCCTCTCCTACATCTCGTCCGCCCCTCTCTCTCTCACTCTCCAAGAAAATTATTTCTTGTTCTTTTGTTCTTGGAACATTAGAACTAAAGGAAGATTAGTCCCGTTAATTCATAACGTGTGATTGATCTATCCTCTCCAAAAATACTTGTTCGTTGCTAGCACGACGTGCAAGATACGTGGGTGGATCGTGTGTCACGATTTGGAGGGTCTCAAGAACGAGATCTCGGTGCAAAACGGGGAACAACGCGTGTAGCCGTTGAAGACGAAAACGACAACGGGTAGGTCTCGTTTTATTTTTCGTCCCTCTTTATTTTTCAACTCTATGGCCTCCATGATTTCTTTACATGTTATATGATCATGAGATACACCGAACGCCCGGGAACCTCAAGTGTACACCCCTTGAGCGTGTTCTTTTAAATTAAAAGCATGCTTTAATTTTTGTATGTTTATTTTTATCGCGCTTCCGCATTGCGCAATTCTCGGGACGATCCACCGATTTCCTTTCAGTCTGCTGAGTTGACTTGGTCCATCCGAACGTCACCTCTTCCTACCATTTCTCTTAGAAGATGGTAGCGTCTAAGAATGTGTTTGGAACGGTGATGAGATCTTGGTTCCTTTGCTTGCGCTATTGCACCGTTGTTATCACAGAACATGACAACGGGCTCGGCGATGCTAGGAACCACACCCAACTCTTGGATGAAGTTTCTCATCCAAACCGCTTCCTTGGCAGCTTTTGAAGCTGCTATGTATTCAACCTCTGTGGTGGAGTCAGCAGTGATTGCTTGCTTGGAACTTTTCCAAGCCACTACTCCTCCATTGAGTTTGAATACGTAACCCGATTGAGACTTGGCATCATCGTCATCAGACTGGAAGCTAGCATCGCTAAAGCCTTCCAGGATCAGTTCTCCATTGTCATAGACTAGGAACATTTCCTTAGTCCTCCTTAGGTACTTAAGGATGCCCTTAACAACATTCCAATGTGCCTCTCCTGCACAGGACTGATATCTGCTTGTCACGCTCAAAGCGTAAGCAATGTCAGGCCTGGTGCAGTGGACCGCATATTGGATGCTACCTACGGCAGAAGCATAGGGGATGACTTTCATCCTCTCAAGTTCGTCATCAGTCTGCGGGGACTGTTTCTTGGACAACTTGATCCCATGCCTCATGGGAAGGAATCCTCGTCTGGAGTTGTCCATTCGATATCTCTTTAGGACTTTCTCCCATTACGAGATTTGGGTAGCCCTAACATCCTTTTAGATTTGTCCCTGACTATCTGGATGCCTAGGATGTAGGAGGCTTCACCCAAGTCCTTCATGAAAAACTAGGTTGACAACCATGTTTTTGTGTCTCCCAACATTCTAACATCATTACCAATGAGTAGAATGTCATCCACATAAAGCACCAGGAACACTATAGAGCTCCCACTGACCTTCTTGTATATACAAGGGTCGGGTTCATTTTTTATGAAGTCATAACCCCGTATTACTTCATCAAAGCGAATGTTCCAACTTCGGGATGCTTGTTTGAGGCCATAGATGGACTTCTGGAGACGACAGACCTTCTGTTCTTCTCCAGTGACTGTGAAACCCTCCGATTGATCCATATAGATCTCTTCCTCAATGAAACCATTGAGGAAGGCCGTTTTCACGTCTATCTGCCATATCTCACAGTTATACCATGCTGCTATGGCGAGAAGGATCCGAATGGACTTAGCCATGTCTACCGGCGAGTAGGTATCCTCAAAATTGACCCCTGGTCGTTGAGTGTATTTTTTAGCTACCAGCCTAGCCTTAAAGGTTGTGACTTCTCCATCAACGCCAAGTTTGCGCTTGTAGACCCACTTACAGCTAACTGGCTTAACACCTTTTGGTGGATCCACAAGTCTCCAGACTTGGTTCTCACTCATGGAGTCTATTTCGATTTTCATGGCCTCAAGCCATTTCCCGTAGTCGATGTCAGACATCACTTCTCCATATGTCTTAGGATTGTTATCCAAAAGACCAGTCGTATTTAGAAAGCCATATCTCACTGGAGGTCTGGACTCTCTAGTAGACCTACGGAGAACGGGAACGTCAGTGGTGACTGTGGGCACTGACTGTATCAGAGCCGGCGGTTCAGGGACCGGGGCTGGCTGTTCCTAAGGATGTCCTTTATGCCTAGCATGTTGGACTTCTCGAGGTCGGTCAGCCCTTCAGGTGTCTATCCTGAATCCTCTAAGTTCGGGTTCCCCGGCTACTTATGATGGCTGGATTCCATCACTTGATTCTTCAAGGATCAGCTCATTAGGTTGGATATCCTCTGGGAAGCCTTGCTCCAAGAATACTGCATTCCTTCAAACAAACACCTTTTTTTCCAAGGGGTAATAAAAGTAATAACCCGCAGTTTCTTTATGGTATCCAACGAACCTGCATAAGCTAGACCTGGATTCTAGCTTATCTCCCACTAACCTCTTGACGTATGCGGGGCTACCCCACACTTTCAAGTAGTTGTAGGACGTAGGCTTGCCGTGCCATATCTCATATGGCGTTTGGATCAACACACTGGTAGGCGCAAAATTTAGCAACTTGGCCGCCGTTTCCAACGCATAGCCCCAAAAGGACAAGGGTAATTTGGTAAAACTCATCATGGATCGAACCATGTCCAACAGGGTTCAATTCCTCCTTTCAGAGACACCATTCAATTGTGTTGTCCCGGGAGGTGTCCATTCAGATATTATACCATTTTCTTTTAGATAATTAAGAAACTCGGTACTAAGGTATTCACCGCCTCAGTCTGACCGTAGGACTTTAATTTTGCAGTTGGTCTGGTTCTCCACTTCAAGTCTGAATTCTTTAAACCTATCAAGAGATTCAGACTTGAACCTCATTAGGTAAACATAACCATATCGTGAATGATCATCGGTAAAGGTTATGAAGTAGGAGAACCCACCTCGGGCCTGCGTCCTTAGTGGTCCACAAACATCTGTATGGACCAAGTCCAACAGACCTGTGGCAAGCCTGATTTGTCCTACAAAGGGCTTCTTGGTCATTTTCCCTCTTAGACAAGATTCACAAGTTGGTAGCTCACTCAAGTCCCCTACCTCTAGGTTCTTTGAGTCTACCAATCTTTTCATCCTATCTAGGGATATGTGACCCCGCATATGTCAAGAGATTAGTGGGAGATAAACTGGACTCGAGGTCTAGTTTATGCAGGTTCATCGGCTATCCAAAAGAAACTGCGGGGTATTATTTCTATGATCCCTCGGAGCAAAAGGTTTTTGTCTCGCGAAACGCAGTGTTCTTGGAAAAAGGTTTTCCATCGGATAGTCGACGCGATGAGCTACTCTTTGAGGAATCAAGTGAGGTACCCCATGAGGCGGCAGTGACATATGAGGCAGTGGTTCCCACTGATATTGTTCCAGTCCTCCGTAGGTCGGCCAGAGTATCCCATGCACCTGATAGGTATGGATTTCTGGGCCAGACCGGTCAGTTGGATAACGATCCAAAGACATACGGAGAAGCGATGTCGGACATCGATTCGGACAAGTGGCTTGAGGCCATGAAATCCGAGATGGACTCGATGGGTACAAACAAGGTTTGGACCCTAGTAGATCCACCCAAAGGGGTTAAACCCGTAGGGTGTAAATGGGTCTACAAACGTAAGCTTGGAGCTGACGGGGAGGTTACAACCTTCAAAGCCAGGCTTGTGGCGAAAGGTTACACTCAACGACCCGGGGTCGATTTTGAGGAAACCTACTCGCCCGTAGCAATGGCCAAGTCCATTCGGATACTGTTTGCCATAGCAGCATGGTATGACTATGAAATATGGCAAATGGACGTGAAAACGGCTTTTCCTCAACGGTTTCGTAGAGGAAGAGATCTATATGGATCAGCCGGAGGGTTTCACAACTGTTGGAGAAGAGCAGAAGGTCTGCCGTCTCCAAAGGTCCATCTATGGCCTCAAACAAGCTTCCCGAAGCTGGAACATACGTTTTGATGAAGTCATACGGAGATATGATTTCACCAAGAACGAGTTCGATCCTTGTGTATACAAGAAGATCAGTGGGAGCTCAATTGCGTTTTTGGTGCTTTACGTGGATGACATCTTGCTCATTGGGAATGACACTAAGATGTTGGGTACCACTAAAGCTTGGTTTTCAACGCAATTCTCCATGAAGGATATGGGCGAGGCATCCTACATCCTTGGCATCAATCGCAAATATACTTGGGTTTGAGAAGAGCTTGGGGCACTCTCTCTTCTAATGCTCTTTCTCGCGGCAATTGATACATATGTCATATGCCTTTGACTGTTGCTTGGAGACAACCTTTCCCTTTCCTTTGCCTTTCCCCTCTTTGGCAATGGGAACACTTTAGTGTTCGTAAATGCTTTGATGGCCTTTCCCTTCCCTTTCTTCTTTTTCCAACATCCGGCACCTTTGCCTTTCGCCTTGAAAGTTGAAGCATCTGCAAACAATACGGAAGGGGTGGACTTCTTAGTCGTTGCCTCGTGTTGCACCAACATATTAATCAACTCATGAATGCCCTTCTCAAGTGCGTTCATGTTGTAGTTGGCGATAAATTGGTCGAAGGAGGGTGGGAGTGACTGAAGGATCACATCTATGTACGTTTCATTATCGAGGCCTGCCTTTAGGTCCTCGAGCTTTTCCACCAGGGTAAGTATTTTAACCCCGTGCTCTTGTACAGAGGAACCTTCTGTCATTTTGGTTCCAAAGAACGCCTTGGTCGCGACATACCTAGTATGCCGGTCCGGGACTGCATAGCAATCCTTAAGCCGAGCCATAATGGAAGGGACATCATCTAGCCTTTCATACTGCTTCTGAATCTCATTCGTCATTGAAGCAAGTATGACGCTACGGACCATCCGGTTATCCTTGTGCCAAGTCTCGAACGTCCCACGTTCTTCCGGCGTGGATCCTTCCGGTAAGATCCTACGGAGAGCCTCCTCCATGACGTAGCCTTGGTTCTCATAATCCAGGACTATCCTGAGAATGCGCAACCAGTCGTTGTAATTGGTTCCATTGAATTTTTTTGTCTCAATAATGGTTGAAAGTGGGTTCTTAGACATTTTTTTTTTAAATCTACATTTAAAACAGAGTTCGCGATCAGCAGAATATAAAAGACGGTGGTTTGATAAAAAGTAATTAAATGCATGGTCTTTAGTCATTTAATGCTCCCACTATTTGTACAAAAATACGGTACTCTCAAACGTGATTTTCGGGAAACCCTTTCCTAGTGGGCTTGGGATCCACAGCGATTTTTCCATACCCCGCTTTTACGATTCGCATGGAAAAACTCCTGTGGGAGGTATACCATACCATTCTCATTCCACGAGATTCCCAAGATTATTGCCTTACCCTTTCACATGATCCCGAGGACTCCAAGCGAATTATGTTAATCGGGCGTTAGACCCGACCCAATCAACCGAGCCATAGACCCACTGCTACCCCCACGACTCGTGAGACAGGTAACAACGGTCTATTTTTCGTTCATGACACAGTGCAGCTTCTTTTAAGTACAACAACGTGCCACGACTCGTGAGACCACGCTATTAACCTAAATCAGCTTCCTCACTATGCCACGGATTGGAAGGCATGGACAAACTCTTAGAGTTCATGTCCATTTCGACTAGGGTCTAATATTTGGACATTGGTCAAACCAATGTGAGAGTAGTAAAGACCGAGATCTCATAATATAATACATCTACACATTCACTAATAATTGCGTAATAAATAAATGCATCCACAGCAGTTATATGATAAATAAAAACGCCATTCATCCATCATAATAACCACATGCAAAATTAAAGCCTAGAACGCCCCTCTTGGATGATCACGAGCCCGAATCCTATGTGATCCACTGAGCCCGCAGTGGATCTATGGTCAATCTAGGGTTGTGTTGGAATAGGTGACCAGAAAGCCAATATGTTTGGCAATTTGTAACCGATTCGACAACTGGATGTAGATGTAATATTATTATGTGATGAATAAGATGAGTGTTCGTCACCAATGGTACCTTCTTTGTTGCGCTCATCTTACATTTGTTAGAACGGTGTTTAACTTATATCGCAACAAAGCCCACAGACCATGGATAACAACTCGTGCAGTTGAGCCACGCATTGGATGGTGGTCATGAAACCAACTGATGAAGAGTTGGGTCTGAAACGTTCCAAGTCGAGGACCTCGAGACAGGGCATCGAGAGTCCTATTGAGACTTGCGTCAAGAGTCGTGTTCATTGGATGAGTGTCGTGTTTCATCGGCGACAGGCGTGGGACGCCTACACGATCTTGATGGGTTGGTCGACTGGGGTCGAGCCGACTGGACTGACTCGCGGGGATCATCATATGGAAGCCTTGGAGGCTTGGTCGGTATGATTGGTTTTCCCCGGTTCCGATAGTACGGGAGTAATCCTCAGACTTGAGGGATCATGGCAGTCGCGTGCACAGGACGGTTGTATCTTGGATCTGGCGAGAGGTAATCATTCTGTAAGATGATTATCATAAGCCTTGTCCAGTGCAGTCGGAATGTGTAGCGAGGACGGTGGATTCCAAGAAGAGTATCCGTCCCCTGTCAGTACGTGACGGAGGTATCTCCTATGCTTTCGAAGACACGTTCATGCTGTTTGAAGCTGTGGCCACAGTGGTTGGTTTCCTGTGTCGACGCAATGAAGCATATGTGGTCTCGAGTATTACGCATAGATGCCTAGTCAAGGATGGGAACCGACACCCAATTCCATACCCTAGACTAAGGCCGGGAGACGGTAGACGGAAGGATCGTACTCGTACGGAATCGGCGCCTAAATGTTCACGCCAATTCACCGGGAATAATGGAAAGTTGAGACGTTGAGACGTTGGATCTTTTAATTGGATTAAAAAATCAACGGGAATAATTTAAATGGACATTAACTTGGATTTAATGTTGGGTTCGTCGTAATTGGACTACGATAAAACCCGGTCCGTTAAATTATACCCGAGAGGAGAAATAATTCCTATTTTGGAATAGGAAGAAGTTGGACTTCTTCCCTTAAATAAATATGGCCGACATGCTCCCTTGGAGGAAGCAAAATCAGCCAATCTTCATGCTAGGTGGTATGTTGACTTATCTCTTTTGGAAAGAGACAAATCAACTCCAATCAAGCTCTTCCCTTTTGGTATGATTTGATCATACCATAAATTTTGGTAGACTTGATTGAAGAATTGATGGTGATTGATTGGAATGAATCTAGACATCCTTGGATGAACCTAGACACATTCCAATAATCACATTAATTATGTATATATATTAGAATATACAACACCAAGCATAAGTGATTCATTATTCATCTTTTTCTAGGAAAAAGAGAAGTCAAAAATCCTCTCCTCTCTCTCAATTTTCGTGCTCTCTCCCTCTCTTACACTTGTGTTCTTCACTTGATTTTGAATCAAGAAGAAGAACAAAGTAAGTTTAAATATATGTTTTAATATTTACACATCCTACATCGAACGCCCGGTTGAGCACCCAAGGGTACACCCCTTGGAATTCGCATATTTAAATTAGATTTAAATTTGTGCACAATTTCTCGCTTTCTCGCTTCCGCTCACGCTCCCGGGCGGATCCGCTTGTCCTTCAAGTGGTATCAGAGCTCGGTTCGATGTAAGGGGCATAGATCTATGTGTTTGGCATGATCTACTTGCTTTTAAATAGCTTTATTGGCATGTTAGATTACATAAATATATGAATAATATGATGATTCAATTGTTCGGATTTAATGGACTTTTGGCATGCTTAATTTTGTTAGATTGGATCTAAAATTGCATGCTTATTTTCAGAATAATATTATTGTTATTGTGCTGAAACAGTTTTGAAAAGCAAAAAAAAAAAAAAAATTTGGTCGAGCCGGCAGTGGCAGCGCGCAGGCGGGCGCCTGCGCTGTGTGCGCAGCCAGCCGCTGCTGGCCGAGGGCCAGCGCGCGCGTGCGCTGCCCTATGCCCGCGGCCGGCCGGCCAGCACAACGGCTGGGCCGTTTTGTGCCGTTTTTTCGATTTTTTTCGGAAAATTTGATTTTCTGTATTTTCTGCACATTATTCTGAAAATATATTAATTTTGCATTTTTCATTTTGGAATAATTGGATTATTCCTTGGATTAAATTTGCTTCATTAATTTGTGATTAACACATGCATTGGATGCATTGTTTAAAATGTCCATTAAATTTGAAATTTGAATTTTGCATATTATTTGTATGTTTATACTTTTGTGATGTTGGACATCACTTGGGTATTTGGAATATCCATTGGAATTTATGCATGATTATTTGGAATAATTATGTTATGTGAGTTGATGGAATCAACATGGGATGATCACAAGAGCCCTAAACCTTATGTATGGATGAATGTATGATCATTTATTTTCTGTTGGGTGGGGCCTGCGTGCCTCTTGTTTTTGGGACTATCATCTCCCGTATTTTCAGCCTCATGATGTTAAGGCTTGTTTTCTTTATTACCAATGTATTACTTTTCAGTTGTAATGAGAGTAGATAGGATTGGTGAGGTTTTACTTTTAACAAGCAATTGGAGTCGGAGACCCCAAGGAGGAGCATCAAGGCGTGAAACAAGAAGCACTTCAAGGCCTATTGGAAATGACAATGGGTTTATTATTATTGTAATAATTTAGGACCACCTAGACAGACCATAGACTCACTGCGGGCTCAGTTGGTCGCATAGGTTGGGCTTGTGATCATCCTAACAGGGGTATGCTATGTTTTATGCATGCGGCGTTTTTTATTTATCGCTTTAAATATTGGATATTTATGCATGCTAAAACACCATAATGTGATGAGGTCTCGGTCACACTTAAACTCTCATTTGGTTGGACCAAATTAAATATTAGACCCAGAACGGACTTGGATCAAAATGGTATTTTGGTCTGTCCGAGCTTTCCATCCACAGCAATGTGGTGAGGAAGCTACCACTACCCAAGTGTGGTCTCACGAGTCGTGGCACACTTGGAGTAGGGGAAAGCTGCACTATTATTGTGAACAAAAAGACTGCGCTCGTTGTTTCCCTGTCTCACGAGTCGTGGGGGGCGACAGTTTGAGGTATGATTTGGTTGATGGGTCGAGCCTAACACTGAGTAATATGGTTCGCTTGGAGTCCTCGGAACCATGCGAATAGGTGAGGCAAAATATCTTGGGAATCTCATTGGATGAGAATGATATTGGATATCTCCCACGAGGTCATTGGATGAGAATGATATTGGATATCTTCCACGAGGTCTTCTTCATGTGAATCGTAAAAGTGGGGCATGGAGATTACGCTTGTGGATCCCAAGCCCACTAGGAAATGGTTTTCCGAAACTCTGCTTGAGAGTGGCGGACTTTCGTATAAAATAGTGGGAGGGTTAAAGACTAAAAGACCAAGTCTTCAACTTGAACAATAATATTACCATCATCTACTAATTTCTGCTTTACATTTTTAATAATGTAGATATGTCTAAGAACCCATTAACCATGATTCTTGAGACTAACAAATTCAACGGAACGAACTACTCGGACTGGCTGAGAAACCTGAAGATTGTCCTCGATTTCGAGAACCAAGGCTACGTCTTGGACGAGCCACCACCGAGCGACTTACCGGAGGGGTCCACGCCTGAAGAACGTTTGACATTCGAGAAATGGCATGAGGACAACCGGAAAGTACGCAGTATCATACTGGCTTCGATGTCTAACGACATCCAGAAGCAGTATGAGAGGCTGGACAACGTCTCCGCCATAATGCTCCGCATGAACGAGGTTTATGCGGTTCCGGGTAGGCATATTACATATGCCGCCACAAAAGCATTCTTTGGCACCAAGCTTACTGAAGGAGCGTCTGTACAAAGTCATGGGGTCAAGATGCTCTCCCTAGTGGAGAAACTCGAGGACCTTAAAGCTGGGTTTAACAATGACACGTACATTGACGTGATCCTCTAGTCGCTTCCTCCATCCTATGACCCGTTTGTTGTAAACTATAACATGAACGGACTTGAGAAGTGTATTCATGAGTTGATCAACATGCTGGTCCAATACGAGGTAACGACCCACAAGTCGGCGCCGCGGTATTGATAGGAGAGGCTTCGACCTCCAAGGCGAATGGCAAGAGGGCCGGACGCTGGAAGAGGAAGAAGGGCAAAGGGAAGACAGTTGCGGCCCCTGCTCGCACTCCAGGCACCCCTATTGCTCCGATTGGACCAAGCAAAGGGAAAGGGAAAGCCCGTGGTTCTCAGGCGGTCCAAGGCAAATGATGTCTGCATGCATTGCCAAGGAAAAGGGCATTGGAAGACAGAGTGCCCACAACTCCTCTCCAACCCAGGTGTGTTTGTGGTTGAAATTAATATGATTACTAATTCTGCTTCATAGGTATTGGATACCGGGTGTGGTGCTCACATCTGCAATGATTTGCAGGCACTGCAAAGAAGCAGAAGGCTAACCAAGGATGAGATGATCCTGAGGCTAGGCGATGGCAAGGCCGTTGCTGCGGAGGCCGTAGGATCACTAGAGTTAGACATTAGTAGTCATGTTAGGATTGTATTGAACGACTGTTTCTATGTACCTAGCATGATTAAAAACATTGTTTCCATCTCGGTCCTTGATAAGGAGGGATATGAATTTACCATCAATAAAAACGGTTTTTCATTATCAAAGATGGTATTTCTCATTTTTCTTGGTACATTGGTGAACGGTCTGTACATACTTCAACAGTCTAATTGGATTATGACTGCAGAACACAAACGAAATCGTGATGATCATAACAACGCACAGATATGGCATGCGAGGTTAGGTCATATCTCTAAAGATAGGATAAGAAGGTTGGTGGACTCAAAGGGTCTAGAAATAGACGATTTGGACAACCTACCGACCTGCGAATCCTGTCTAAAGGGAAAGATGACCAAGAAACCCTTTGTTGGACAAAGTACGCTAGCCAGTGGTCTGTTGGATTTGATCCATACAGATGCCTGTGGTCCACTAAATACTCAGGCTAGAGGTGGATATGTTGGAATAGGTGACCAGAAAGCCAATAGGTTTGGCAATTTGTAACCTATCCGACAACTTGATGTGAATGTAATATTATTATATGATGAATAAGATGAGTATTCGTCACCAATGGTACCTTCTTTGTTGCGCTCATCTTACATTTGTTAAAACGGTGTTTAACTTACATCGCAACAAAGCCCACAGACCATGGATAACAACTCATGCAGTTGGGCCACGCATTGGATGGTGGTCATGAAACCAACTGATTAAGAGTTGGGTCTGAAACGTTCCAAGTCGAGGGACCTCGAGACAGGGCATCGAGAGTCCTATTGAGACTTGCGTCAAAAGTCGTGCTCATTGGATGAGTGTCGTGTTTCATCGGCGACAGGCGTGGGACGCCTACACGATCTTGATGGGTTTGGTCGACTGGAGTCGAGCCGACTGGACTGACTCGCGGGGATCATCATATGGAAGCCTTGGAGGCTTGGTCGGTATGATTGGATTCCCCGGTTCCGATAGTACGGGAGTAATCCTCAGACTTGAGGAATCATGGCAGTCACGTGCACAGGACGGCTGTATCTTGGATCTGGCGAGAGGTGATCATTCTGTAAGATGATCATTATAAGCCTTGTCCAGTGCAGTCGGAATGTGTAGCGAGGAAGGTGGATTCCAAGAAGAGGATCCCGTCCCCTGTCAGTATATGACAGAGGTATCTCCTATGCACTCGGAGACACGTACATGCTATTTGAAGCTGTGGCCACAGTGGTTGATCGAACAGGGAATGGTTTCCTGTGTCGATGCAATGAAGCATACGTAATCTCGGGTATTAAGCATAGATGCCTAGTCAAGGATGGGAACCGACGCCCAATTCCATACCCTAGACTAAGGCCGGGAGACGGTAGACGGAAGGATCGTACCCGTACGGAATCGGTGCCTAAATGTTCACGCCAATTCACCTAGTCTCTAGTGCCATGGACCGTTGCTAGACGGCCACCCATGGTAACGGGCCCTTGTGGGACACGGGCCCAAGTCTAGCTGATGGTGAACCTAAAGGGTCACACACAAATCAGCGAGGAGGTTGAGAGATCGACTTGGAGTCAATCTCGAAGGATAAAATAAGTAATTGGATTTCTTAAGGGAAAGTCCATTGGATGGACGGGCCGATATTGTATCGCGCTTTCATTTAATCGGTAAATTGGATTTTCGATTAAATATGGAAAGTTGCGATGTTGAGACGTTGGATCTTTTAATTGGATTAAAAGATCAACGGGAATAATTTAAGTGGACATTAAATTGGATTTAATATTGGGTTCATCGTAATTGGATTACGATAAAACCCGGTCCGTTAAATTATACCCGAGAGGAGAAATAATTCCTGATTTGGAATAGGAAGAAGTTGGACTTCTTCCCTTAATTAAACATAGCCGACATGCTCCCTTGGAGGAAGCAAAATCAGCCATGTTGCATGCTAGGTGGTATGTTGACTTGTCTCTTTTGGAAAGAGACAAATCAACCCCAATCAAGCTCTTCCCTTTTGGTATGATTTGATCATACCATAAATTTTGATAGGCTTGATTGAAGAATTGATGGTGATTGATTGGAATGAATCTAGACATCCTTGGATGAAGCTAGACACATTCCAATAATCACATTAATTATGTATATATATTAGAATATACAACACCTAGCATAAGTGATTCATTATTCATCTTTTTCTAGGAAAAAGAGAAGACAAAAATCCTCTCCTCTCTCTCAAAATTTCGTGCTCCCTCCCTCTCTTACACTTGTGTTCTTCACTTGATTTTGAATCAAGAAGAAGAAAAAAGTAAGTTTAAGAGAACACTAATTCATAGTGTTCTTCTCTTAAACCGATTCCTTCCTAAACCCGTTCTTTTCTAGCAAGAAGAACGTGTGTTTCTTCCGGTGTGGTGTGGATCACCTTTGGAGAATCTATACGTTTGGATTTCGTGAGCATTCCGGAGAAGGAACAACGCTAGTAGCCGGGAGCATACGCTAAATAATCAAAGGTAACGGTTTATTACGCTTTGATTGATTTCATTTGTATATCTATGCCCTATGTGTTTAAATATATGTTTTAATATTTATACATCCTACATCGAACGCCCGGTTGAGCACCCAAGGGTACACCCATTGGGATTCGCATATTTTGAATTTGATTTAAATTTACGCACTTTCTCGCTTTTCTCGCTTCCGCTCGCGCTCCCGGGCGGATCCGCTTGTTCTTCAGGATACTCGTACTTCATAACCTTTACCAATGATCACTCACCGTACGGTTATGTTTACCTGATGAGGTACAAGTTTGAAGCCTTTGGAAGGTTTAAGGAATACAGACTTGAAGTAGAGAACCAAACCGGTCGAAAGATCAAAGCCCTTCGGTCGGACCGAGGTAGAGAGTATTTGAGTGGTGAGTTTACTGATTATCTAAAAGAGAATGGGATTCTCTCTCAGTGGACCCCTCCTGGAACACCACAGCTTAATGGACATGGTCCGATCCATGATGAGTTTTACCGAACTGCCCCTTTCCTTCTGGGAATACGCTCTTGAGACGGCGGCCAAAGTTTTGAACTTGGCGCTATCTAAAAGGGTATCCCAGATGCCATATGAGATATGGCATGGCAAGCCTGCCTCCTACAAATACTTGAAAGTGTGGGGTTGCCCCGCATATGTCAAGATATTAGTGGGAGATAAACTGGACTCGAGGTCTAGTTTATGCAGGTTCATCGGCTATCCAAAAGAAACTGCGGGGTATTATTTCTATGATCCCTCGGAGCAAAAGGTTTTTGTCTCGCGAAACGCAGTGTTCTTGGAAAAAGGTTTTCCATCGGATAGTCGACGCGATGAGGTACTCCTTGAGGAATCAAGTGAGGTACCCCATGAGGCGGCAGTGACATTTGAGCCAGTGGTTCCCACTGATATTGTTCCAGTCCTCCGTAGGTCGGCCAGAGTATCCCATGCACCTGATAGGTATGGATTTCTGGCCTGACCGGTCAGTTGGATAATGATCCAAAGACATACGGAGAAGCGATGTCGGACATCGATTCGGACAAGTGGCTTGAGAACCATGAATCCGAGATGGACTCAATGGGTACAAACAAGGTTTGGACCCTAGTAGATCCACCCAAAGTGGTTAAACCCGTAGGGTGTAAATGGGTCTACACACGTAAGCTTGGAGCTGACCGGGAGGTTACAACCTTCAAAAGCCAGGCTTGTGGCGAAAGGTTATACTCAACGACCCGGGGTCGATTTTGAGGAAACCTACTCGCCCGTAGCAATGGCCAAGTCCATTCGGATACTGCTTGCCATAGCAGTATGGTATGACTATGAAATATGGCAGATGGACGTGAAAACGGTTTTCCTCAACGGTTTCGTAGAGGAAGAGATCTATATGGATCAGCCGGAGGGTTTCACAACTGTTGGAGAAGAGCAGAAGGTCTGCCGTCTCCAAAGGTCCATCTATGGCCTCAAACAAGCTTCCCAAAGCTGGAACATACGTTTTGATGAAGTCATACGGGGATATGATTTCACCAAAAACGAGTCCGATCCTTGTGTATACAAGAAGATCAGTGGGAGCTCAGTTGCATTTCTGGTGCTTTACGTGGATGACATCTTGCTCATTGGGAATGACGCTAAGATGTTGGGTGCCACTAAAGCTTTGTTGTCAACGCAATTCTCCATGAAGGATATGGGCGAGGCGTCCTACATCCTTGGCATCAATCACAAATATACTTGGGTTTGAGAAGAGCTTGGGGCACTCTCTCTTCTAATGCCCTTCCTCGCGGCAATTGATACATATGTCATATGCCTTTGACTGTTGCTTGGAGACAACCTTTCCCTTTCCTTTGCCTTTCCCCTCTTTGGCAATGGGAACACTTTTAGTGTTCGTAACTGCTTTGATGGCGTTTCCCTTCCCTTTCTTCTTTTTTCCAACATCCGGCACCTTTGCCTTTCGCCTTGAAAGTTGAAGCATCTCCAAACAATAAGGAAGGGGTGGACTTCTTAGCCGTTGCCTCGTATTGCACCAACATATTAATCAACTCATGAATGCCCTTCTCAAGTGCGTTCATGGTGTAGTCGGCGATAAATTGTCGAAGGAGGGTGGGAGTGACTGAAGGATCACATATATGTATGTTTCATTGTCGAGGCCTGCCTTTAGGTCCTCGAGCTTTTCCACCAGGGTAAGTATTTTAACCTCGTGCTCTTGTACAGAGGATCCTTCTGTCATTTTGGTTCCAAAGAACGCCTTGGTCGCGACATACCTAGTATGCCGGTCCGGGACTGCATAGCAATCCTTAAGCCGAGCCATAATGGAAGGGACATGATCTAGCCTTTCATACTGCTTCTGAATCTCATTCGTCATTGAAGCAAGTATGACGCTACGGACCTTCCGGTTATCCTTATGCCAAGTCTCGAACGTCTCACGTTCTTCCGGCGTGGATCCTTCCGGTAAGGTCCTAGGGAGAGGCTCGTCCATGACGTAGCCTTGGTTCTCATAATCCAGGACTATCCTGAGATTGCGCAACCAGTCGTTGTAATTGATTCTATTGAATTTTTTTGTCTCAAGAATGGTTGAAAGTGGGTTCTTAGACATTTTTTTTTTAAATCTACATTTAAAACAGAGTTCGCGATCAGCAGAATATAAAAGACGGTGGTTTTATAAAAAGTAATTAAATGCATGGTCTCTAGTCATTTAATGCTCCTACTATTTGTACAAAAACACGGTACTCTCAAACGTGATTTTCGGGAAACCCTTTCCTAGTGGGCTTGGGATCCACAGCGATTTTTCCCATACCCCGCTTTTACGATTCGCATGGAAAAACTCCTGTGGGAGGTATACCATACCATTCTCGTTCCACGAGATTCCCAAGATTATTGCCTCACCCTTTCACATGATCCCGAGGACTCCAAGCGAATTATGTTAATCGGGCGTTAGACCCGACCCAATCAACCGAGCCATAGACCCACTGCTACCCCCACGACTCGTGAGACAGGTAACAATGGTCTCTTTTTCGTTCATGACACAGTGCAGCTTCTTTTAAGTACAACAACGTGCCACGACTCGTGAGACCACGCTATTGACCTAAATCAGCTTCCTCACTATGCCACGGATTGGAAGGCATGGACAAACTCTTAGAGTTCATGTCCATTTTGACTAGGTGACCAGAAAGCCAATAGGTTTGGCATTTTGTAACCTATTCGACAACTTGATGTAGATGTAATATTATTATGTGATGAATAAGATGAGTGTTCGTCACCAATGGTACCTTCTTTGTTGCGCTCATCTTACATTTGTTAGAACGGTGTTTAACTTATATCGCAACAAAGCCCACAAACCATGGATAACAACTCGTGCAGTTGGGCCACGCATTGGATGGTGGTCATGAAACCAACTGATGAAGAGTTGGGTCTGAAATGTTCCAAGTCGAGGACCTCGAGATAGGGCATCGAGAGTCCTATTGAGACTTGCGTCAAGAGTCGTGTTCATTGGATGAGTGCCGTGTTTCATCGGCGACAGGCGTGGGACGCCTACACGATCTTGATGGGTTGGTCGACTGGGGTCGAGCCGACTGGACTGACTCGCGGGGATCATCATATGGATGCCTTGGAGGCTTGGTCGGTATGATTGGTTTTCCCCGGTTCCGATAGAACGGGAGTAATCCTCAGACTTGAGGGACCATGGCAGTCGCGTGCACAGGACGGATGTATCTTGGATCTGGTGAGAGGTAATCATTCTGTAAGATGATTATCATAAGCCTTGTCCAGTGCAGTCGGAATGTGTAGCGAGGATGGTGGATTCCAAGAAGACGATCTGTCCCCTGTCAGTATGTGACGGAGGTATCTCCTATGCACTCGAAGACACGTTCATGCTGTTTGAAGCGGTGGCCACATTGGTTGGTCGAACAGGGAATGGTTTCCTGTGTCGACGCAATGAAGCATACGTGGTCTCGAGTATTAAGCATAGATGCCTAGTCAAGGATGGGAACCGACGCCCAATTCCATACCCTAGACTAAGGTCGGGAGACGGTAGACGGTAGACGGAAGGATCGTACCCGTACGGAATCGACGCCTAAATGTTCACGCCAATTCACCTAGTCTCTAGTGCCATGGACCGTTGCTAGACGGCCACCCATGGTAACGGGCCCTTGTGGGACACGGGCCCAAGTCTAGCTGAGGGTGAACCTAAAGGGTCACACACAAATCACCGAGGAGGTTGAGAGATTGACTTGGATTCAATCTCGAAGGATAAAATAAGTAATTGGATTACTTAAGGGAAAGTCCATTGGATGGACGGGCCGATATTGTATCGGGCTTTCGTTTAATCGGAAAATTGGATTTTCGATTAAATATGGGAAGTTGAGACGTTGAGACGTTGGATCTTTTAATTGGATTAAAAGATCAACGGGAATAATTTAAATGGACATTAAATTGGATTTAATGTTGGGTTCGTCGTAATTGGATTACGATAAAACCTGGTCCGTTAAATTATACCTGAGAGGAGAAATAATTCCTATTTTGGAATAGGAAGAAGTTGGACTTCTTCCCTTAAATAAATATGGCCGACATGCTCCCTTGGAGGAAGCAAAATCAGCCATGTTTCATGCTAGGTGGTATGTTGACTTACCTCTTTTGGAAAGAGACAAATCAACTCCAATCAAGCTCTTCCCTTTTGGTATGATTTGATCATACCATAAATTTTGGTAGGCTTGATTGAAGAATTGATGGTGATTGATTGGAATGAATCTAGACATCCTTGGATGAACCTAGACACATTCCAATAATCACATTAATTATGTATATATATTAGAATACACAACACCAAGCATAAGTGATTCATTATTCATCTTTTTCTAGAAAAAAGAGAAGACAAAAATCTTCTCCTCTCTCTCAATTTTCGTGCTCTCTCCCTCTCTTACACTTGTGTTCTTCACTTGATTTTGAATCAAGAAGAAGAACAAAGTAAGTTTAAGAGAACACTAATTCATAGTGTTCTTCTCTTAAACCGATTCCTTCCTAAACCCGTTCTTTTCTAGCAAGAAGAACGTGTGTTTCTTCCGGTGTGGTGTGGATCACCTTTGGAGAATCCATACGTTTGGATTTCGTGAGCATTCCGGAGAAGGAACAACGCTAGTAGCCGGGAGCATACGCTAAGATTGATTTCATTTATATATCTATGCCCTATGTGTTTAAATATATGTTTTCAATATTTACACATCCTATATCGAACGCCCGGTTGAGTACCCAAGGGTACACCCCTTGGAATTCGCATATTTAAATTAGATTTAAATTTGTGCACAATTTCTCGCTTTCTCGCTTCCGCTCGCGCTCCCAGGCGGATCCGCTTGTCCTTCAGGTTGGTCCTATACTATTACATTAATAGTAACCCAATTATCATTCTGATGGGCCTTGGTCTCTTTTCTCTTTCTTCAATTCATGGAAACGCCTTGGAACCTCCAGTCTGGGCTCTCCATGTGGACCTTCCTTCTTCTCCATCAATTACATAAAAAATTAAAACCTCACTCCTATTCTACACACATTACATAATAAAAATAGAAACGCCAGCGAAAACCCAGGAGGAGTACATAAGGAGAGAGATAGAATGCCTTATTATTCCAAGGCAACTAGAAAGAGAGAAGGAGAACGCACTAAAAGAGGCACACAGGCCCAACATGAAATTAAACCATACATTCGGTCTAGGGATCGTGATCATCCGTTTGCGTCCAACACACATAATCATATGATCCAATCACATAATAACAATATACCAATAATACATGATAACCAATCATAATTATTCAAGATAAAATAAATAAATAAATGCGTAGCTTGTGAAAATAATGCATAATCGTTGGTAATAATATTTTCTCATTTTAGGAAAAACCTTCCTCATTATTTCTAAGTAAAATATCCCCGGGATTTCAAATCCAATATATTTTACTTCCCAAAATAATGTCTCAGAAAATTAGGCAAAGTTGAACAAAAAATGAATTTTCAGAATAAATTAAAAAATTAAAATTGAAAAATAAATAAAAAAAAAAAAGAGAAACCCTAGCTAACCGGTAGCCGACCTCCGCCACCGGCAGCAGCCTGCCGGCTGCTGCCGGCGCTGCTTGACCGGGCGCGTGCGCGCAGGCCCTTAACTGCGTGCGTGCGCGCCTGGTCGGCAGCAGGTTGCGCGGCCTGGCGTTCCGGCAGGCTGTCGCGCGCACAGGCTCCCTTGCCCACGCGCGCGTTGACCTGCTAGTTGCCAGCCGCACATCTTCCCTACACAGTGCGCGCGCGCTGGCGCACTAAGCGTGCCTGCCGGGCGCGGGCGCGCAGACACCACCGTCTGTGTGCGCGCGCGCCTGGCGACACCGCCTAGTGCCCGGCCGTCTGCGTGCGCGTGCACGGACTCTCCAACACGCATCCGCGCGTCCGGGCGCGCAGACGTCCGGCACGCTGGCCTGGCGCGCGCGCGCGGGCTTCCCTGCCCTTTTGCGCGCGTGCCCGGCCAGTGGCCTGCCTGAGGCCCGGCCGCGCGTCCGCCTGGATGGCTGCGCGCAGCCATGCGCATCTGGTCAGGCGGCCACGCGCAAGCGTCCCCTGCCTGCACGCGTTTGCCCAGCCTCTGCTCACGGCTGCGCGCGGCCAGCATCCGGCTGGTCGGCATGCGGCGTTTCTCCATTCTTTCATTCAATTTTCACCCCCGTTTTCCAAGAAAAACAAAAAATACCAACGATATAATGATTAGACGAATTAAAAAGCAAGAAAACGACATGCTTTAATAATCAAGAAATCAAGAATTAATTAAAACATGCCAAGAACACGTTTCATGCTTAAAACGCACATTAAACCTTAGGCCTATACACCTAACCGGGCTCTGATACCACTGAAAGAATGTAGATCGTCCCGGAAAATAGCGCGAATGCGGAAGCGCGGTATAAAATTAAAATACGAAAATTTAAACATGCTTTAATGAAATAAAATAACATTTTCAAGGGGTGTACCCTTAAGATTCCCGGGCGTTCGGTGTATCTTATGAATTAAAGAACATAAACAAATCATGGAGGCCATAGGATTGTAAATTAAAGAGGAACGAAACATAATAAATCGGAACCTACCGATTGTCGTTTTCGTCTTCTAACCGGTACTCGCGTTGTTTCCCGATTTGCACTACATCTCGTGTTTGAGACTCTCCAAACAGTAAAATGCAATCCACCCACGTATCTTGTACGTCGTGCTAGCGAACGAACAAGTATTTATTGGAGATGATGAATTAATAACACGTTATTGATTAACGGTATCAATTTTCCTAAGTTCTATTGTTCCAAAACAAAAGAACAACAAGTATTTTCTTGTATAAGAGAGAGAGAGAGAGGGCGGACGAGTAGGGAGAGGGAGAGAACCGAGTTTGTGTGTGTGTTGTGTGGGTTGGAATTTCATCACTCCTCAAATAGTGAAAGGCTAGGACTATATATAGAGGAAGAGTTTAATCCTCTTTAAACTCCTACTCTAAAGAGGTCTATTTTGACTAGGATTTTGACCTAGTCAAAGTAGTGTTTGACGTAGTCAAATCAATCCTAGCCATCCATCTCTCCCTTTCCATCTCAACCATTAATTTAATTTAATGGAATATTTAAATCCTATTAAATATTCCAAAGGCCCAAATAAATAAATATAATAAATATAAATATTTATTCTAAGGCCATTAAATTAATTCTCTAATAAATCTAATTTATTAGATTAATCCCTTTTATCAAATAAAAGGAATTAATTCTCCAAGAAAATAAAGGACCCGATTAAATCCAAATTAATCATTCCTTTTCTCCAATATTTAATTGTAAATTAAATAGTTAGTGTGTATGCATTGTGTGTGACTCTTTAGGTTCACCTTTCAGCTAGACTTGGTCGGATTCCTAGAATCCGTCCGTTACCATGGGTGGCCATCTAGCAACGGTCCATGGGACTAGAGACTAGGTGAAAATTCTAGGGATGAACATTTAGGCTCTAACAGTACACTTGTCCTTCTGTCTACGGTCTCACCACTTAGGGTCTAGGGGCATGGAAAATGCAGGTACTCATTTTGGACCTAAGTGTCGGTCTGTCCTTACTAAACGCCGCAAGGGAAACCTTCCCTTCTGTTCAGTTACTGTAGCCACAGATTTTAGAGACAAGACACAGACCATACGTGAGACTCAACTGTCAATGCCTTTGACAGGAGACAGATCCTTTCTTGAAAACTACTGTCACTCTGTACACCCGAGCTGCACTAGACATGGCTTATGACTACTCAAGTGCTTCTTGGCAATCCCTCACCATATCTAAGATACAGACCTGATATACAGGTAAACTCAGCAGTTCCTCAAGTCAAAGGACTTTGCCTGTACCGTTGGAACCGGGAATACACGTCATACCTGCTGACCCTACTCAAGGTCCTCAGTAAGACGGTTCCCACGAGTCACCTCAGTCAGTTGCTCCCTAGCAGGCTAACCCACTAACACTGCTTAGACGACCTTCGTTACCCGTCGATGAAATACTACATCAGATGCTTAGTGCAAGTCTCAAGGGGAATCTCGGTACCCATTTTCGAGATTCTTTGACTTGGAGATTTCCGGACTGATTCGGCGGGACTAATTTCATGGACCTACCTCCAAGCGTAGTCCCAGTCCCCAAAATAGGTTTTCAGTCCGTGGGCTTTGTTTGTGTAGTGAACAGAGAGATATAAAGCAGTAAAGTGAACGCAAACAAACTAATGCCAGAATGAATTTCACTTCTTTATTCATTAATAGTTTATCAAAACACTGAAATTTTATAGACTGTTAGAATAGGTGACCATGTAAGCCAATTTTGGCAGGAATATGTAACCTATGTCAAGACAATTTCAGGTGTTTGATAAAACATTTATGAATAAAGAAGTGAAAATTCATATGGCAACACTTTGTTTACGTTCACTTATATCTGCTATTACATATCTGTTCACTATGCAAACAAAGCCCACGGACTGAGAATCGATTTCGGGGACTGGGACTACGCTTGGAGTAGGTCCATGAAATCAGTCTTACCGAATCAGTTCGGAAATCTCCAATTCAAGGAATCTCGAAAATGGGTACCGGGATTCCCTTTGAGACTTGCACTAAGCATCTGCTGTCGTATTTCATCGACGGGTGACGAAGGTCGTCTAAGCAATGTTAGTGGGTCAGCATGCTAGGAAGCAGCTGACTAAGGTAACTCGCGGGAACCGTCTTACGGAGGACCTTGAGTATGGTCAGCAAGGTATGACGTGTATTCCCGATTCCAACGGTACAGGTCAAGTCCTTTGACTTGAGGAACTGCTGAGTTGACTTGTACATCAGGTCTTTATCTTAGATATGGTGAGAGATTGCCAAAATACTCTTGAGTAGTCATAAGCCATGTCTACTGCAGCTCGGGTGTACAGAGTGACAGTAGTTTCCAAGAAAGGATCTGTCTCCTGTCAAAAGGCATTGACAGTTGAGTCTCATAAATGCTCTTTGTCTTGTCCCTAAAATCTGTGGCCACAGTAGCTGAACAGAAGAGAAGGTTTCCCTTGCGGCGTTTAGTAAGGACAGACCGACACTTAGGTCCAAAATGGGTACCTGCATTTTCCGTAACCCAAACTTTAAGTGATGAGACCGAAGACAGAAGGACAAATGTACTGTTAGAGCCTAAATGTTCATCCCCGATTATTTCACCTAGTCTCTAGTGCCATGGACCGTTGCTAGATGGCCACCCATGGTAACGGACGGATTCTAGGAATCTGACCAAGTCTTGCTGAAAGGTGAACCTAAAGAGTCACACACTATCCACACACACTTAGTATTTAATTTGGAATTAAATATTGGAGTAAAGGAATGATTAAATTGGATTTAATCGGGTCCTATATTTTCTTGGAGCAATTAATTCCTTCTATTTGATAAAGGGAATTAAATTATAAATTGGATTTATTAAGGGAATTAATTTAATGGGCCTAGAATAAGTATTAATATTTATTTATTATATTTATTTGGCCTTTTGGAATATTTAATAGGATTTAAATATTCCATTAAATTAAATTAATGGTTGAGATTTAATGGGAGAGATCAAAGGCTAGGATTGAATTTGACAAGGTCAAATTCTACTTTGACTAGGACTTTGACTAGGTCAAAATCCTAGTCAAATTAAGCTTCTAAAGAGGTGGAGTTTAAAGAGGATTAAACTCTTACTCTATATATACCCCTAGCCTTGCACCTTTTGAATGATCATGAAATTCCAACACACACACAACACACACTCGTCTCTCTCCCTCTTACCTCTCGTCCGCCCCCTCTCTCTCTACAAGAAATATATTTTCTTGTTATTTTGTTCTTGGAACACTAGAACATTGATGAATCAATACCGTTAATTCATAACTTGTTGTTGATTCATCCACTCCAAAAATCATACTTGTTCGTTGCTAGCACGACGTGCAAGGTACGTGGGTGGATCGTGTGTCACGATTTGGAGGGTCTCAAGAATGAGATCTTGGTTCAAAACGGGGAACAACGCGTGTAGCCGTTGAAGACGAAAACGGCAATGGGTAGGTCTCGTTTTAAATTTTTCGTCCCTTTTATTTTTTCTCCCTATGGCCTCCATAACTATTGCATGTTATTTATATCATGAGATACACTGAACACCCGGGAATCTCAAGGGTACACCCCTTGAGCGTGTTCTTTATTTATTAAAGCATGCTTTAAATTTTCGTATTTTATTTTATACCGCGCTTCCGCACTCGCGCAATTTCCCGGGACGATCCACGATTCCTTTCATAGACATAGGTTACATTTTTCCCGCCAAGATTGGCTATATGGTCACCTATTCTAACACATACCCTAGACTAAGGCCGGGAGATGGTAGACGGAAGAACCGTACCCGTACGGAATTGGCGCCTAAATATTCACTTGGAGTCAATCTCAAAGGATAAAATAAGTAATTGGATTACTTAAGGGATAGTCCATCGGATGGACGGGCCGATATTGTATCGGGCCCTCGTTTAATCGGTAAATTGGATTTTCGATTGAATATGGAAAGTTGAGATGTTGGATCTTTTAATTGGCTTAAAAGATCAACGGGAATAATGTAAGTGGACATTAAATTGGATTTAATGTTGGGTTCATTGTAATTGGATTATGATAAAACTCGGTCCGTTAAATTTTGACCCGAGAGGAGAAATAATTCCTATTTTGGAATAGGAAGAAGTTGGACTTCTCCCCATATTAAACATGGCCGAATGCTCCCTTGGAGGAAGCTAAAATCAGCCATGTTTCATGCAAGGTGGTATGTTGACTTATCTCTTTTGGAAAGAGACAAATCAACTCCAATCAAGCCCTTCCCTTTTGGTATGATTTCATCATACCTTAAAAGTTGGTAGGCTGATTGAAGAATTAATGGTGATTGATTGGAATGTGTCTGGACATTCTTGGATGAACCTAGACACATTCCAATAATCACATTAATTATGTATATATAGGAGTATATACAACACCTTGTGTATTAGAATCATTATTCATCTTTTTCAAGGAAAAAGAAGACAAAATTCGGCCCTCTCTCCTCTCTAGCTCTCGGCCGTCTAACTCCCTTCCCACTTGTGTTCTTCACTTGATTTTGAATCAAAACGAAGAACAAAGTAGGTTTAAGAGAACACTAATTCATAGTTGAACCATATGGAGAAAGTCCTGGAAAGGTTTCGGATGGACAACTCCAAACGAAGATTCCTTCCCATTAGGCATGTGATCAAGTTGTCCAAGAAACAGTCTCCGCAGACTGATGAGGAACTTGAAAAGATGAAAATCGTTCCCTATGCTTCTGCCGTAGGAAGCATCCAATATGCGGTCCACTGCACTAGACCTGACATCGCTTACGCCTTAAGTGTAACAAGCAGATATCAGTCCTGTGTAGGAGAGGTACATTGGAATGTGGTCAAGGGCATCCTTAAGTACCTAAGGAGGACTAAGGAAATGTTCCTAGTTTGTGGCAATAGAGAACTGATCCTGGAAGGCTTTAGCGATGCTAGCTTCCAGGCAGATGACGATGATGCCAAGTCTCAATCACGTTATGTATTTAGGCTCAATGGAGGAGTGGTAGCATGGAAAACTTCGAAGCAAGCAACCATTGTTGATTCTACCACTGAGGTCGAATAAATAGCAGCTTCAGAAGATGCCAAAGAAGTGGTTTGGATGAGAAACTACATCTAAGAGTTGGGTGTAGTGCCTAGCATCACCGAGCCCGTTGTCATCTTTTGTGATAACAATGGAGCCATAGCGCAAGCAAAGGAACCGAGATCTCATCACCAATCCAAATACATTATTAGATGCTACCACCTTCTAAGAGAGATGGTGGGAAGAGGTGACGTTCGGATGGACCGAGTTAACTCAGCAGACAACACAGCAGATCCGCTGACAAAGCCTATGTCGTAGAGCACTCATACACAACATCTTGAGAAGATGGGGATTAGGCATATGGGCGATTGGCTTTAAAGGTCAAGTGGGAGATTGTTATAATAGGTGACCATGTAGCCAATCTTCTTAGGCAAATTGTAACCAATCGAAATTTTAATAAAACCTTGATGAATAAGAAAGTGAAAATTCATTTGACGCATACTTTGTCTATGTTCACGTTATCTGCTTTATAACTGTTCGCTACACAAACAAAGCCCACAGACTGAAATCACATCTCGGGGACTGGGACTACGTTTGGAGGTAGGTCCATGAAATCAGTTCCGTCAAATCAGTCCGAAAATCTCCAAGTCAAGGAATCTCGAAAATGGGTACTGAGTTTCCACTTAAGACTTGCACTAAGCATCTGCTGTCATGTTTCATCGACGGGTGACGAGGGTCGTCAAAGCAGTGTTAGTGGGTCGGCCTGCTGGGAAGCGGCTGACTGAGGTGACTCACGGGAACCGTCTTACGGAGGACCTTGAGTAGGGTCGGCTAGGTATGACGTGAGTTCCCGGTTCCAACGGTACAGGTCAAATCCTTTGACTTGAGGAATTGCTGAGTTTACCTGTACATCGAGACTGTATCTTAGGTATGGTGAGAGATTGCCAAAATGTAGTTGAGTAGTCATAAGCCATGTCTAGTGCAGCCACGGTGTACAACGTGACAGTAGTTTCCAAGAAAGGATCTGTCTCCTGTCAAGGGTGTTGACAGTTGTGTCTCACAATACTCTGTGTCTCGTCCCTAAAATCTGTGGCCACAGTAACTGAACAGAAGGGAAGGTTTTTCCTGCGGCATTTGGTAAAGGACAGACCGGCACTTAGGTCCAAAATGGGTACCTACATATCCGTGCCCTAAACCCTAAGTGGTGAGACCGTAGACGGAAGGATAGATACACTGTAGAGCCTAAATGTTTATCCCCACGCATATTCACCTAGTCTCTAGTCCCATGGACCGTTGCTAGACGGCCACCCATGGTGATGGGGTGGATTCTAGGAATCCAACCAAGTCTAGCTGAAGGTGAACCTAAAGAGTCACACACAACCCGCACACATGACGTATTTAATTTGAAATTAAATATTTGGAGAAATGGAATGATTGAATTGGATTTAATCGGGTCCTTCTTTACTTGGGATGAAATTAATTCCTTTTTATTAGATGAAATGAATTCATTTAATAAATTAGATTTATTGGAAATTAATTTAATAGGCTTGGAATAAATATTTATATTTGATATATTTATTTATTGCCTTTTGGATTATTTAAATGAGATTTAAATATTTCATTAAATTAATCAATGGTTGAGATTAAAGAGAGGAATCAATGGCTAGGATTGGTTTGACCAAGAAAGCTAGTAGTTGTCTAGTTGAAGGAGGACTCTTCAAAGAGTAGGAATTAGAAGAGGAATAGGATTCCTCCTCTATAAATACTCCTAAGTGTTCTCTTTGGAAGAGATGATGAAAAATGAAGCACACACACACATAGCACTCGGCCTCCTCTCTCTCTCTCTTGGCCGAAATCTCTCCCTCTCTTTCAAGAAACTCTTCCAAGTTCTTTTGTTTAGACAATTGAACTCTAAGGAGGGTTGGTCTCGTTAATCAATAACGTTCGATCAATCCGTCCTCTCCAAATAAACATACACTTGTTCTTTCGCTAGCCCGAAGATCAAGATACGTGGGTGGATTGCGTGTACGAATTAGAGGGTCTCCCATTCGAGATCTTGGAGCCAAATAGGGAACAACGCGAGTACCGGCTTGAAGACGAAAACGACAATCGGTAGGTTTCCGATTTAAGATTTTCGTCCCTTTTCTTTTAAACCCTATGGCCACCATGAAAAGTTTTGTATGCTTTTTATCATTCATGAGATACACCGAATGCTCGGGAGGTTGAAGGGAATACCCCTTGAACGTGTTTATTTTATCTGTTTATTCATGTTTAAATTCATGCAATTTTAATTATACCGCGCTTCCGCATTCGTGCTACTCCCGGGCCGATCCACACGCCTTTGCTAGGCTTTCAGTAGTTCCCGCTGATATTGTTCAAGTCCTCCGTAGGTCGGCCAGAGTGTCCCATGCACCTGATAGGTATCGATTTCTAGGGCTGACCGGTCAGTTGGATAATGATCCAAACACGTACGGTTCGATTCGGATAAGTGGCTTGAGGTCATGAAATCCGAGATAGACTCGATGAAGGACAAGCGGATCCGCTCGGGAGCGCGAGCGGAAGCGAGAAAGCAAGAAAAGTGCGTAAATTTAAATCTAATTTAAATAAACAAATCCCAAGGGGTGTACCCTTGAGTTCTCAACCGGGCGTTCGGTGTAGGATGTGTAAATATTGGAAACATATATTTAAACACATAGGGCATAGATGTATACAATAAATAGATCAAAGCATAAGGAGACCGTTACCTTCAATTGTTTAGCGTATGCTCCCGGCTACTTGCGTTGTTCATTCTCCGGAATGCTCACCAAATCCAAATGTATGAATTCTCGAAAGGTGATCCACACCACACCGGAAGAAACACACGTTCTTCTTGCTATAAAAGAACGAGTTTACGGAATCGGTTTAAGGGAAGAACACTATGAATTAGTGCTCTCTTGAACTTACTTTGTTCTTCTTCTTGATTCAAAATCAAGTGAAGAACACAAGTGTGAGAGAGGGACAGAGGCCGAGAGTTGAGAGAGAGGAGAGGGATTTTTGTCTTCTCTTTTTCTTAGAAAAAGATGAATAATGAATCACTTATGCTTGGTGTTGTATATTCTAATATATATACATAATTAATGTGATTATTGGAATGTGTCTAGGTTCATCCAAGAATGTCTAGATTCATTCCAATCAATCACCATCAATTCTTCAATCAAGCCTACCAAAATTTATGGTATGATCAAATCATACCAAAAGGGAAGAGCTTGATTGGAGTTGATTTGTCTCTTTCCAAAAGAGACAAGTCAACATACCACCTAGCATGAAACATGGCTGATTTTGCTTCCTCCAAGGGAGCATGTCGGCCATGTTTAATTAAGGGAAGAAGTCCAACTTCTTCCTATTCCAAAATAGGAATTATTTCTCCTCTCGAGTAAATTTAACGGACCGGGTTTTATCGTAATCCAATTACGATGAACCCAACATTAAATCAAATTTAATGTCCATTTAAATTATTCCCGTTGATCTTTCAATCCAATTAAAAGATCCAACGTCTCAACTTTTCATATTTAATCGAAAACCCAATTTACCGATTAAACGAAAGCCCGATACAATATCGGCCCATCCATTCAATGGACTTTCCCTTAAGTAATCCAATTACTTATTTTATCCTTCGAGATTAACTCCAAGTCGATCTCTCAACCTCCTCGGTGATTTTGTGTGACCCTTTAGGTTCACCCTCAGCTAGACTTGGGCCCATGTCCCACAAGGGCCCGTTACCATGGGTGGCCGTCTAGCAACAGTCCATGGCACTAGAGACTAGGTGAATTGGCGTGAACATTTAGGCGCCGATTCCGTACGAGTACGATCCTTCCGTCTACCGTCTCCCGGCCTTAGTCTAGGGTATGAAATTGGCCGTCGGTTCCCATCCTTGACTAGACATCTATGCTTAATACTCGAGACCACGTATGCTTCATTGCTTCAACACAGGAAACCATTTGCTGTTCGACCAACCACTGTGGCCACAGCTTCAAACAGCATGAACGTGTCTCTGAGTGCATAGGAGATATCTCTGTCACATACTGACAGGAGACGGATCCTCTTCTTGGAATCCACCGTCCTCGCTACACATTCCTACTGCACTGGACAAGGCTTATGATAATCATCTTACAGAATGATTACCTCTCGCCAGATCGAAGATACAGCAAGTCTGAGGATTACTCCCATATTATCGGAACCGGGGAAAACCAATCATACCGACCAAGCCTCCAAGGCTTCCATATGATGATCCCCGCGAGTCAGTCCAGTCGGCTCGACCCCAGTCGACCAACCCATCAATATCGTGTAGGCGTCCCACGCCTGTCGCCGATGAAACACGGCACTCATCCAATAAACACGACTCTTAACGCAATATGACTCTCGATGCCCTGTCTCGAGGTCCTCGACTTGGAACATTTCAGACCCAACTCTTAATCAGTTGATATCATGACCACCATCCAATGCGTGGCCCAACTACACGAGTTGTTATCCATGGTCTGTGGGCTTTATTGCGATATAAGTTAAACACCGTTTTAACAAATGTGAAATGAGCGCAAGAAAGTAAGCACCAGAAGTGATAAATACTCATTTTATTCATCACATAATAATATTACATTTACATCGAGTTGTATAATAGGTTACAAATCGCCAAACCTATTGGCTTTCTGGTCACCTATTCTAACACTCGATGGGTACAAACCAGGTTTGGGCCCTAGTGGACCCCAAAGGGGTAAAACCCGTGTGGTGTAAATGGGTCTACAAACGTAAGGTTGGATCTGACGGGGAGGTTACAACCTTCAAGGCCAGGCTTGTGGCGAAAGGTTACACTCAGCGACCCGGGGTCGATTTTGAGGAAACCTACTCGCCTATAGCAATGGCCAAGTCCATTCGGATACTGCTTGCCATAGCAGCATGGTATTACTATGAAATATGGAAGATGGACGTGAAAACGGCCTTCCTCAACGGTTTCGTAGAGGAAGAGATCTATATGGATCAGCCGAAAGGTTTAACAACTGTTGGACAAGAGCATAAGGTCTGCTGTCTCCAAAGGTCCATCTATGGCCTCAAACAAGCTTCCCGAAGCTGGAACATACATTTTGATGAAGTGATACGGGGATATGATTTCATTAAGAACGAGTCTGGTCCTTGTGTATACAAGAAGATCAGTGGGAACTCAGTTGTGTTTCTGGTGCTTTATGTGGATGACATCTTGCTCACTGGGAATGATGCTAAGATGTTGGGTACCACGAAAGCTTGGTTGTCAACGCAATTCCCCATGAAGGATATTGTCGAGGCATCCTACATCCTTGGCATCAAGATCTACAGGGATAGATCTTGAAGGATGTTAGGAATGGCCCAATCCTCGTATATTGAGAAAGTCTTGAATAGATTCAAGATGGAGAACTCAAAATGAGGATTCCTTCCTATGAGGCATGGAATTAACTTGTCCAAGAAGCAGTCTCCTAAGACTGATGAGGAGCTTAAGCTGATGTTGGACATCCCTTATGCTTCAGTCGTAGGCAGCATACAGTATGTTGTTTACTGCAGTAGACCTGATATGGCTTTCGCTTTGAGCGTAACTAGTCGATATCAGTCGTGTGCCGGGGAGGCACACTGGAGTGCAGTCAAGACTATCCTGAAGTACCTGAAAATGACTAAGAACATGTTCTTGATCTATGACGGCTGAGAATTGATACTAGAAGGCTATAGCAACGCTAGCTTCCAGTCGGATGACGTGATGCCAAGTCTTAGTCTGGTTATATGTTCAGACTTAATGGTGGCGTGGTTGCTTGGAAGAGTTCCAAGCAGGCTACCACGGTGGTCTCTACCACAGAGTCTGAATACATAGCAACTTCGGAAGTTGCTAAGGAGACGGTTTGGATGAAGAGCTACATCCAAGAGTTGGGTGTAGTACCTAGCATCGCTGAGCAAGTAGTTATCTTCTGCGATAACAATGGGGCAATAGCGCAAGCAAAGGAACCGAGATCTCATCACCGATCCAAGCATATTCTTAGATGCTACTATCTGCTCAGAGAGATGGTTAGCAGGGGCGACGTTCAGATGGACCGAGTCAGCTCCGCAGAAAACATATCAGATCCACTTACTAAGCCCGTGTCGCAAGTTGCCCATACTTAGCATCTGGATAAGATAGGTTTGAGGTCAATGGGTGATTGGCTTTAGGTCAAGTGGGAGATTGTTAAAATAGGTAACCAGAGAGCCAATATGTTTGGCAATTTGTAACCTATTATACAACTCGATGTAAATGTAATATTATTATGTGATGAATAAAATGAGTATTCGTCACCTTTGGTGCTTACTTTGTTGCGCTCATTTCAAATTTGTTAAAATGGTGTTTTACTTATATTGCAACAAAGCCCACAGACCACGGTTAACAACTCGTGCAGTCGGGCCATGCATTGGATGGTGGTCATGAAACCAAGTGATTGAGAGTTGGGTCTGAAACGTTCCAAGTCAAGGACCTCGAGATAGGGCATCGAGAGTCCTATTGAGAATTGCATCAAGAGTTGTGTTCATTGGATGAGTGCCGTGTTTTATCGACGACAGGCGTGGGACGCCTACACGATCTTGATGGGTTGGTCAACTGGGGTCGAGCCGACTAGACTGACTCGTGGGGATCATCATATGGAAGCCTTGGAGGCTTGGTCCGTATGATTGGATTTCCCTGGTTCCGATAGTACGGGAGTAGTCCTCAGATTTGAGGAATCATGACAGTCGCGTGCACAGGACGGTTGTATCTTGGATTTGGCAAGAGATGATCATTCTGTAAGATGATCATTATAAGCCTTGTCTAGTGCAGTCGGAATGTGTAGCAAGGACGGTGGAATCCAAGAAGAGGATTCGTCCTTTGTCACTATGTGACAGAGGTATCTCCTATGCACTCGGAGACACGTCTATGCTGTTTAAAGCTGTGGCCACAGTGGTTGGTCGAACATGGAATGGTTTCCTGTGTCGACGCAATGAAGCATACGTATTCTCGAGTATTAAGCATAAATGCGTAGTCAAGGATGGGAACCGACGCCCAATTCCATACCCTAGATTGAGGCCGGGAGACGGTAGACGGAAGGACCGTACCGATACGGAATCGACGCCTAAATGTTCACGCCATCATTCACCTAGTCACTAGTGCCATGATGTTGCTAGACGGCCACCCATGGTAACGGGCCCTTGTGGGACACGGGCCCAAGTCTAGCTGAGGGTGAACCTAAAGGGTCACACACAAATCATTGAGGAGGTTGAGAGATTGACTTGGAGTCAATCTCAAAGGATAAATAAGTAATTGAATTACTTAAAGGATAGTCCATTGGATGGACGGGCCGATATTGTATCGGGCCCTTGTTTAATCAGTAAATTGGATTTTTGATTATATATGGAAAGTGGAGATATTGGATCTTTTAATTGGATTAAAAGATCAACGACAATAATTTAAGTGGACATTAAATTAGATCTAATGTTGGGTTCATCGTAATTGGATTATGATAAAACCCGGTCAGTTAAATTATGACTCGAGAGGAGAAATAATTCCTATTTTCGAATAGGAATAAGTTGGACTTCTTCCCATATTAAGCATGGCCGAAATGCTCCCTTGGAGGAAGCTAAAATCAGCCATGATTCATGCAAGGTGGTATGTTGACTTATCTCTTTTGGAAAGAGACAAATCAACTCCAATCAAGCCCTTCCCTTTTGGTATGATTTGATCATACCTTTAAAGTTGGTAGTCTTGATTGAAGAATTAATGGTGATTGATTGGAATGTATCTAGACATTCTTGGATGAACCTAGACACATTCCAATAATCACATTAATTATGTATATATAGAAGTATATACAACACCTTGTGTATTAAAATCATTATTCATCTTTTTCAAGGAAAGAGATGACAAAATTCGGCGCTCTCCTCTCTAAATCTCGGCCATCTCACTCCCTTCCCACTTGTGTTCTTCACTTGATTTTGAATCAGAACGAAGAACAAAGTAGGTTTAAGAGAACACTAATTTATAGTGTTCTTCTCTTAAACCGATTCCTTCATAAACCCATTTTCCTCTAGCAAGGAGAACTTGAGTTTCTACCGGTGTGGTGTGGATCACCATTGGAGAATCCATACGTTTGGATTTCGTGAGCATTCTGGAAAAAGGAACAACGCAAGTAGCTGAGCACACGTAAAGTCGTCAAAGGTAACAATTTATTACGCTTTGAAAGTTTTGTTTTTCATCTATGCCCTATGTGTTACATGTATCCTTATAACACTAATACATCCTACATCGAACGTCCGGTTGAGCACCCATGGGTACACCCCTTGGGATACGTTTATTTAAATTTGATTTAAATTTATGCACCCTTTCTCGCTTTCTCGCTTCCGCTCGCGCTCCGGGGCGGATCCGCTTATCCTTCAATTTGTCCTCGACTGTTGCTTTGAGTCAACCTTCCTTTTCCCTTTGTCTTTCCCCACTTTGGCAACAAGAACGCTCAAAGCATTGGTAGCAGCTGTGACGGCCTTTCCCTTTCCCTTCTTCCTTTTTCAACGTCCGGCACTCTTACCTTTTGTCTTGGAAGTCGAAGCCTCTCGAAACAATACTGATGGCGCAGACCTTTTGTTTGTTGCCTTGTATTGCACAAACATACTGATCAACTCATGGATGTCGTACTCAAGAGCATTCATGTTGTAGTTAACAATAACTTAGTCGAAGGAGGGTGGGAGTGACTGAAGGATCACATCAATGTACGTCTCACTATCGAGCACTAGTTTGAGGTCCTCGAGCTTTTCCACTAAGGTAAGCATCTTGACTCCATGCTCATATACAGAGGATCCCTCGGTCATCTTAGTTCTAAAGAATGCCTTCGTCGCTACATATCTAGTATGCCGGTCCGGGATTGCATAACAATCCTTCAGGCGAGCCTATTATGGAAGGAACGTCGTCTAGCCTCTCATACTATTTTTGTATCTCATTAGACATAGATGCCAGTATGATGCTATGGACCTTCCGGTTATCCTGACGCCAAATCTCGAACGTCTCACGTTCTTTCAGGCGTGGATCCTTCCAGAAAAGTCCGAGGAAACGGCCTGTCCATGACATAACCTTGGTTCTCATAATCGAGGACTATCCTCATATTGCGCAAATCAGTCGTTGTAATTTTTTCCATTAAATTTGTTTGTCTCAAGTATGATTGATAACAGATTCTTAGACATGGTTTTAAATCTATATTTAAAAACGGAGCATATAATCAACAGAATAAAATGTTGTTTAATAACAATTAAAAACTTGGACTTGAGTCATTTAATGCTCCCATTATTTCTACGAAAACCCGACACTCTCAAACGTTGTTTTTGGGAAACCCCTTCCTATTGGGCTTGGGATCCATAACGAAATTTTCCATACACCAGTTTTACAACTCGTATGAAAAACAACTTGTGGGAGGTATTCCATACCATTCTCGTCTAACGAGATTCCCAAGATGTCTTGCCTCACCCTTTTACGTGATCACGAGGACTCCAAATGAATTACGTTATTTAGGCTTTAGACTTGACCTAATCAACCGAATCATAGCACTCACTACTACCCCCACGACTCGTGCAACAGATAACAGGAGTGTATTCACTTCGTTCACAACAAAGTGTAGCTTATTTTCAGGACAAGAGACGTGCCACGACTCGTGAGACCACACAATTAACAGAAACTAGCTTCCTCACTTTGTCATAGATGGAAGGCTTGGACGAACTACTAGGGTTCTAGTCCATTTATTAAGGGTCTAATATTTAGCATGGTCCAACCATTCATCCACCAGATGACCAAGATCTCATCATATCACATACATACATTATGACAGTATGTTTTGCATGCTATAGCAGTAATACGATAAATAGACCATTCATCCACCAAATGAGTCACATGCAAAATAAAAGCCTGGCACGCCCCTATCGAATGATCATAAGCCCGAATCCTATGCGACCCATTGAGCCCGCAGTGGATCGATGGTCAATCTAAGGTTGGTCCTACACTATTACATTTAATAGTAGAAACCCACACACTGATGGGCTTGCCTCCTTTCCACCGGGTCTCCATGTAACACCTTGGATCCTCCTTCTGGGCCATTCTTCATCTTCTTAATTAAAAATAAAATGAAACCTCACAACTAAAAAAGAAACCCCGGGGGACACCCGGGGGGAGCACAATTGGAGGGAGATAAAAGGCCTTATTATTCCAAGGCAACCAGAAGAGAGAGAGGAAAATAAACGAGGTACACAAGCCCAACAAAAAAAGACAATCATACATACGGTCTAGGGCTTTGTGATCATCCATTCTCATTAAATGCAAATAGCATTACACATAATCCATGATATCCACTATAATTAATCGATAAAAATGAACGTATTATTTCTACACTCAAAATTGGTGCAATAATTGCAATCCTTTTCTTATTAGGAAAATGATTCCTCATTATTCAAATAATATTAAATTTTTGGTGGTTTCAAACCAAGAAAAAATAAAATATTTCCAAATAATGTCTTTAATAAAAATATACAAAAATAATAAAAATAATTCCAGAAAATTAATTCTGAAAAATGGAGCAAGAAAAATCGAGAACGGTTGAAGGCCACCGCTGCAGGCGGCGCTCTGGCCGGCAAGCCCAGCCTGCCACCTGCGCGTGCTGAGCGCGCCTGCCGGGTGCGTGCACGTAGGCTCCCCAACCTGCACGCGCCTTGTCGCGCCTCCTACGCTTGCGGCCGTAGGCAGGCTGGATATGTCTGCCTGCACGCGCTGGCCGAGCGATCGCGCAGGCACCTCTGCCTGTGTGCGCGCATGGCCAGCAGCGCCACCTACTGCCTGTACGCGCTGTGGGCTTAGGAGGGCTATATCGTGCAGGCTCCTCTGCTTGCACACGGGCTTGGTCGTGCGCACCACACACGCGATTAGCCGGCGGCTGCCGCGTTCGCCATTTTTCTGTTCCATTATTATTTTCTGCCCCATTTTTCAAGAAACAAAGAAAACCAAGATCTCATGCAAAATTGATACGATGAACCAATGAAATTTACGGCATGCTTCAAACGTAAATAAAAGCAACGTAAAATAATGCTTTACATGTATACACATAAAACCCCGGGCCTATACACCGAACCGGGCTCTGATACCACTGAAAGGCTAGTGTGGATCCTTCCGGGAGGAGCGCGAATGCTGAAGCGCGATATATAAAACATAGAAAAATGTAACATGCTTGAACTAAAAGGTAAATACACGGTCAAGGGGTTTTACCTTGAACCTCCCGCGTGTTCGGTGTATCTCATGATCAAAGAAAACAAGCAATATCATGGTGGCCATAGGGTGGAGATGAAAATAAAATTAAGAACCTATCCGGTTGTAGTTTTGTCTTTGTACCGCTACACACGTTGTTCCACATTTTGCCACCAAGATTCCAAGTTAGGAACCCTCTGAATCGTCTCACGCAATCCTACCGAGTCTTGATCCTAGAAAGAAATCAAGATAATATAGGGAGGACGAATTGGCCAAGCATTATTAATCAACGTGATATGTCCGTCTAGTGTCCACTTGTATCAAAACAAGGAGCTAGGCTTTTCTTGGAGAAAAAAAGGAGAGAGGGGACAAGAGAGAGAGAGAGGGGTCGGTGGTGTGTGTGTGTGTGTGTGTGCTCACAAGATGATCACGTTGTGTGTGTGTGCATCTATGGGTATTTATGTAAGAAGAATACTCCTATTCCTCTTCAAACTCTAATTAAGAGGCACACTTTGACTAGGATTTTGACCTAGTCAAATTAGGCTTCATACTTAGTGAAACTAATCTTAGCCTTTCATCTCTCTACTTTAATCTCGTCCGTCCATTACCTTGATGGATTATTTTATGGAAAATTTAAATCTTATTTAAATAATTCATAGGGCTTTAAATAATTATTATTTATTTATACTAAGCCCATTTCCTCATTTCTAATAAATCTTATTTATTAATTAATTCCACTTAATCTAATTAAAAAAATTAACAATTCAAGAAAAAGGGAACAAATTTTATCTAATTAAATTGTTCCACCTCCCGGGATTAATTCTAAATTAATTCCTTTATTACCGGCGGATTGTGTGTGACTCTTTAGGTTTACCCTCAGCTAAACTTTGGTGAATCTCCAATCATATCATGAAGGGAATTCGTCCGTCACCATGGGTAGCTATCTAGCAACGGTCCATGGCACTAGAGACTAGATGAATATTATGGTGTGAACATTTAGGCTCTCCAATACGTTTATCCTTCCATCTACTATCTTAGAGCTATAGTCTAGGGTATGGACCTTTAGGACGTCGGTACCCATTCTTGACGTAAGCCTTGGCTCGTCCACACTAAACGTCACAGGGATCCCATCCCACTGTTCAGTCACTGTGGCCACAGATTTATGGAGGACGAGTCTTAGAGTATAAGTGAGACATTACTGTGAATACTTTTGACAGGAGATGGATCCTCTCTTAGGACCTACTGTCTACACTACACATCTTGATTGCACTAGATAGGGCTTATGACCACCGAGTCTGTCGACTTGGTAGCCTCTTGCCAAACCTAAGATACAGGCATGGTGTGTATATGACCACAGTAGTCCCTCAAGTATAAGGATCAAACTCGTACTACCGAAACCCGGAATACAAGTTATTCCGACCGACCCTGCTCAAGGTCTTCCATATGGTGATTCCCACGAGTCACCTTAGTCAATTAGCACCTCGCTGGCTGACCCACGAACATTGCATGGACGACCCTCGTCACTTGTCGATGAAACGCGACTGCAATAGCTTAGTGCAAGTCTCAAACCAACTCTCGATACCCTATCTCGAGTTCCCTTGACTTGGAGTGTTTCAGACCGATCCACAGAAACTGATTTTGTGACTTGCCATCCTATGCGCAGTCCAAATTAAATAGTCCAGGGACTTTATATTAAATCCTATTTAATACCAAGCCCATTAATTAATTAATTCACCCTTTTAATCTAATTAAAAGGAAAGCCCATGCTTTGTAAAATTCATAAATCTAATTTATGAACTCAAGCCCGATTATTCCAAATAATACATCGAGGCTTGTATCTCCAAGAAGTATAATTTAATTCCATTAAATTAAACCTTCTCCCGAAATTAATTCCAAATTAATTCCCTTTCATTTGGTGTAGCGGGTGTGACTCTTTAGGTTCACCTTTCAGCTAGACTTGGACCTACTTTTCGTTATTTCATAACTAAAGTAGTCCGTTACCATGGGTGGCCATCTAGCAACGGTCCATGGCACTAGAGACTAGGTGAATTTATGGTGTGAACATTTAGGCTCCGATTTATATGCAGGTGCGGTCCTACCGACGCTCGATACATACGGGTACGGTCCTACTGTCGCCTGTCTCCCGGCCTTTAGTCTAGGGGTCGGTTCCCATCGTTGACTTGGCAACTATGCATAATGCTCGAGATAGGTTTAACTCGACGTAGGAAATCCTTTCCCACTACATCAAGTGCTATGGCCATAGACTTTGTGAGTCTAAACCATCTCCGAGCGCATAGGAGATCTTGCTGTCATATCCTTTGACAGGGGACAGATCCTATCTTGGAATTCACCGTTCTTACATACTCCGACTGCACTGGACGAGGTTATGATGACCATGTGATATAATCGGTCAAATTTCACCAGATCCAAGATACAGCCTTAGTATGTAGGGGACTGCCGTGATCCTCAAGTCCGAGGACTAATCCCGTACTATCGGAACCGGGAATACGAGTCATACCGACCAAGCCCGAGTAGCTTCTATATGATGATTCCCGCGAGTCACCTCAGTCGGCCGCTCCCCAGCAGGCCGACCCACTAACACTGCTTAGACGATCCTCGTCACCCGTCGATGAAACACGACAGCAGATGCTTAGTGCAAGTCTCAAATGGATTCTCGATGCCCTGTCTCGAGATTCCTTTGACTTGGAGTATTTCAGACTGATTCGGCGAAACTGATTTCATGAACCTACCTCCAAGCGTAGTTCCAATTTCCCGAAATGTTATTTCAGTCTGTGGCCGTTTGTTGTGACATCATAACGATGCAAGCAGTAAGTACAACAAACTCATGCCTATGAATCCTTACTGCATTCATTAACATAGTATTACTTGTTCACAGATTGACGAATGGTTCTCAGAACAGCCTATACCATTGACTTTCTGGTCACCTATTCTAACACAACCTTGGCCACAGCATCAAACAGCATGAACGTGTCTCCAAGTGCATAGGAGATACCTCTGTCACATACTGACAGGGGACGGATCCTCTTCTTGGAATCCACCGTCCTCGCTACACATTCCGACTGCACTGGACAAGGCTTATGATAATCATCTTACAGAATGATCACCTCTCGCCAAATCTCAGATGCAGCCGTCCTGTGCACGTAACTGCCATAATCCCTCAAGTCTGAGGATTACTCCCGTACTATCGGAACCGGAGAAAACCAATCATACCGACCAAAGCCTCCAAGGCTTCGATATGATGATCCCCGCGAGTCAATCCAGTCGGCTCGATCCCAGTCGACCAACCCCATCAAGATCGTGTAGGCATCCCATTCCTGTCGCCGATGAAACATGGCACTCATTCAATGAACGCGACTCTTGACGCAAGTCTCAATAGGACTCTCGATGCCCTGTCTCAAGGTTCTCGGCTTGGAACGTTTCAGACCCAACTCTTAATCAGTTGATTTCATGACCACCATCCAATGCGTGGCCCAACTGCATGAGTTATTAACCATGGTCTGTGGGCTTTGTTGCGATATATGTTAAACACCATTTTAATAAATTTGAAATCAGCGCAACAAAGTAAGCACCAGAAGTGACGAATACTCATTTTATTCATCACATAATAATTACATTTACATCGAGTTGTATAAATAGGTTACAAATCGCCAAACCTATTGGCTTTCTGGTCACCTATTCTAACAATCTCCCACTTGACCTAAAGCCTATCACCCATCGACCTCGAACCTCTTATCCAGATGGTGAGTATGGGCAACTTGCGACATGGGCTTAGCAAGTGGATCTGCTATTTTTTCTGCGGACCTGACTCGGTCCAATCGAAGTCACTCCTGCTATCCATCTCTCTAAGTAGATGGTAGCGTCTAAGATTATGCTTGGATCGTGATGAGATCTCAGTTCCTTTGCTAGCGCTATCGCCCCGTTGTTATCATAAAAGATAATTACAAGATTAGCAATGCTAGGTACTACATCCAACCCTTGGATGTAGCTCATCAACCAAACCACTCCTTAGCAGCTTCTAAAGCCGCTATGTATTCAAAACTCTATGGTGGAGTCCGCCGTGTGAAGGACAAGCGGATCCGCCCGGGAGCGCGAGCGGAAGCGAGAAAAGCGAGAAATTGCGTAAATTTAAATCAAATTCAAAATACGCGAATCCCAAGGGGTGTACCCTTGGGTGCTCAACCGGGCGTTCGATGTAGGATGTGTAAATATTAAAACATATATTTAAACACATAGGGCATAGATATACAAATGAATTCAATCAAAGCGTAATAAACCGTTACCTTTGATGGTTTAGCGTATGCTCCCGGCTACTAGCGTTGTTCCTTCTCCAGAATGCTCATGAAATCCAAACGTATGGATTCTCCAAAGGTGATCCACACCACACCGGAAGAAACACACGTTCTTCTTGCTAGAAAAGAACGGGTTTAGAAAGGAATTGGTTTAAGAGAAGAACACTATGAATTAGTGTTCTCTTAAACTTACTTTGTTCTTCTTCTTGATTCAAAATCAAGTGAAGAACACAAGTGTAAGAGAGGGAGGGAGCACGAAATTTTGAGAGAGAGGAGAGGATTTTTGTCTTCTCTTTTTTCTAGAAAAAGATGAATAATGAATCACTTATGCTTGGTGTTGTATATTCTAATATATATACATAATTAATGTGATTATTAGAATGTGTCTAGGTTCATCCAAGGATGTCTAGATTCATTCGAATCAATCACCATCAATTCTTCAATCAAGCCTACCAAAATTTATGGTATGATCAAATCATACCAAAAGGGAAGAGCTTGATTGGAGTTGATTTGTCTCTTTCCAAAAGAGACAAGTCAACATACCACCTAGCATGAAACATGGCTGATTTTGCTTCCTCCAAGGGAGCGTGTTGGCCATGTTTAATTAAGGGAAGAAGTCCAACTTCTTCCTATTCCAAATTAGGAATTATTTCTCCTCTCGGGTATAATTTAACGGACCGGGATTTATCGTAATCCAATTACGACGAACCCAATATTAAATTCAATATAATGTCCACTTAAATTATTCCCGTTGATCTTTTAATCCAATTAAAAGATCCAACATCTCAACATCTCAACTTTCCATATTTAATCAAAAATCCAATTTACCGATTAAATGAAAGCCCGATACAATATCGGCCCGTCCATCCAATGGACTTTCCCTTAAGTAATCCAATTACTTATTTTATCCTTCGAGATTGACTCCAAGTCGATCTCTCAACCTTCTCGGTGATTTGTGTGTGACCCTTTAGGTTCACCCTCAGCTAGACTTGGGCCCGTGTCTCACAAGGGCCCGTTACCATGGGTGGCCATCTAGCAACGGTCCATGGCACTAGAGACTAGGTGAATTGGCGTGAACATTTAGGCGCCGATTCCGTACGGGTACGATCCTTCCGTCTACCGTCTCCCGGCCTTAGTCTACGGTATGGAATTGGGCGTCGGTTCCCATCCTTGACTAGGCATCTATGCTTAATACTCGAGACCACGTATGCTTCATTGCGTCGACACAGGAAACCATTCCCTGTTCGACCAACCACTGTGGCCACAGCTTTAAACAGCATGAACGTGTCTCCGAGTGCATAGGAGATACCTCTGTCACATACTGACAGGGGACGGATCCTCTTCTTGGAATCCACCGTCCTCGCTACACATTCTGACTGCACTGGACAAGGCTTATGATAATCATCTTACAGAATGATTACCTCTCGCCAGATCCAAGATACAGCCGTCCTGTGCACGCGACTGCCATGATCCCTCAAGTCTGAGGATTACTCCCGTACTATCGGAACCGGGCAAAACCAATCATACCGACCAAGCCTCCAAGGCTTCCATATGATGATCCCCGCGAGTCAGCCCAGTCGGCTCAATCCCAGTCGACCAACCCATCAAGATCGTGTAGGCGTCCCACGCCTGTCGCCGATGAAACACGACACTCATCCAATGAACACGACTCTTAACGCAATTCTCAATAGGACTCTCGATGCCCTGTCTCGAGGTCCTCGACTTGGAACGTTTCAGACCCAACTCTTAATCAGTTAGTTTCATGACCACCATCCAATGCGTGGTCCAACTGCACGAGTTGTTATCCATGGTCTGTGGGCTTTGTTGCGATATAAGTTAAACACCGTTTTAACAAATGTAAGATGAGCGCAACAAAGAAGGTACCATTGGTGACGAACACTCATCTTATTCATCACGTAATAATATTACATTTACATCAAGTTGTCAGATAGGTTACAAATCGCCAAACCTATTGGCTTTCTGGTCACCTATTCTAACAATCTCCCACTTGACCTAAAGCCAATCACCCATATGTCTAGACAAAATTGTCTAGACATAGGTTACATATTCCTGCCAAAATTGGCTTACATGGTCACCTATTGGAACAATCTCCCACTTGACCTTTAAAGCCAATCGCCCATATGTCTAATCCCCATCTTCTCAAGATGTTGCGTATGAGCGCTCTGCGAAATAGGCTTTGTCAGCGGATCTGCTGTGTTGTCTGCTGAGTTGACTCGGTCCATCCGGACGTCACCTCTTCCTACTATTTCTCTAAGAAGATGGTAGCGTCTAAGAATGTGTTTGGAACAGTGATGAGATCTCGGTTCCTTTGCTTGCGCTATTGCTCCGTTGTTATCACAGAAGATGACAACAGGCTCGGCGATGCTAGGCACCACACCCAACTCTTGGATGTAGTTTCTCATCCAAACCGCATCCTTAGCAGCTTCTGAAGCTGCTATGTATTCAGCCTCTGTGCTGGAGTCAGCAATGGTTGCTTGCTTGGAACTTTTCCAAGCTACTACTCCTCCATTGAGTTTGAATACGTACCCCGATTGAGACTTGGCATCATCGTCATCAGACTGGAAGCTAGCGTCGCTAAAGCCTTCCAGAATTAGTTCTCCATTTCCATAGACTAGGAACATTTCTTTAGCCCTCCTTAGGTACTTAAGGATTCCCTTAACATCATTCCAATGTGCCTCTCCTGCGCAGGACTGATATCTGTTGGTTACGCTCAAAGCATATGCAATATCAGGCCTAGTGCAGTGGACCGCATATTGGATGCTACCTACGGCCGAAGCATAGGGGATGACTTTCATCCTTTCAAGTTCCTCATCTGTCTGTGGGGACTGTTTCTTGGACAACTTGATCCCATGCCTCATGGGAAGGAATCCTCGTTTGGAGTTGTCCATTCGATATCTCTTTAGGACTTTCTCCATATACGAGTTTTGGGTGAGTCCTAACATCCTTTTAGATCTGTTCCTGACAATCTGGATGCCTAGGATGTAGGAGGCTTCACCCAAGTCCTTCATGGAAAACGGGGTTGACAACCATGCTTTTTGTGTTTCCTAACATTCTAACGTCATTACCAATGAGCAGAATGTCATCCACATAAAGCACTAGGAACACAATTGAGCTTCCCACTGACCTTCTTGTATACGCAAGGGTCGGATTCGTTTTTGATGAAGTCATACCCCCGTATTACTTCGTCAAAGCGAATATTCCAACTTCGGGAGGCTTGTTTGAGGCCATAGATGGACTTCTTGAGACGACAGACTTTCTGTTCTTCTCCAGTGACCATGAAACCCTCCGGCTGATCCATATAGATCTCTTCTTCAACGAAACTATTGAGGAAGGCCGTTTTCACGTCCATCTGCCATATCTCATAGTCATACCATGCTGCTATGGCGAGCAGGATCCGAATGGACTTAGCCATGGCTACTGGCGAGTAGGTATCCACAAAATCGACCCCGGGTCGTTGAGTGTATCCCTTAGCTACAAGCCTAGCCTTAAAAGTTGTGACTTCTCCATCAACCCTTCCAAGTAACCACGCCACCATTTAGTCTAAATACAAAACCAAACTGAGACTTGGCATCATCGTCATCCAACTGGAAGCTAGTGTCGCTATTAGCCTTCCAGTATCAACTTTCCACCGTCGTAGATCAAGAACATGTCCTTAGTCCTTTTCAAGTACTTCAGGATGGTCTTGACTGCACTCCAGTGTGCCTCCCCGGCACACGACTGATATCGACTTGTTACGCTCAAAGCGAAAACCACATCATGTCTAGTGCATTGAACAGCATACTGTATGCTGCCTACGGCTGAAGCATAGGGGATGTCCAACATCCTTTTAAGCTCCACATCAGTCTTAGGAGACTGCTTCTTGGATAACTTAATTCCATGCCTCATTGGAAAGAATCCTCGTTTTGAGTTCTCCATCTTGAATCTCTTCAAGACTTTCTCAATGTACGAGGACTGGGCCGTTCCTAACATCCTTCTAGACCTATCCCTGTAGATCTTGATGCCAAGGATGTAGGATGCCTCGCCCATATCCTTCATCGAGAATTGCGTTGACAACCAAGCTTTAGTGGTACCCAACATCTTAGCATCATTCCCAATGAGCAAGATGTCATCCACGTAAAGCACCAAAAACGCAACTGAGCTCCCACTGATCTTCTTGTATACACAAGGATCGGACTCGTTCTTGATGAAATCATATCCCCGTATGACTTCATCAAAACGTATGTTCCAGCTTCGGGTTTAACCCCTTTTGGTGGATCTGCTAGGGTCCAAACCTTGTTTGTACCCATCGAGTCCATCTCGGATTTCATGGCCTCAAGCTACTTGTCCGACATCGCTTCTCCGTACGTCTTTGGATCATTATCCAACTGACCGGTCAGGCCCAGAAATCCATACCTATCAGGTGCATGGGATGCTCTGGCCGACCTACGGAGGACTGGAACAATATCAGTGGGAACCACTGGCTCAGATGTCACTGCCGCCTCATGGGGTACCTCACTTGATTCCTCAAGGAGTACCTCATCGCGTCGACTATCCGATGGGAAACCTTTTCCAAGAACACTGCGTGTGTCGCGAGACAAAAACCTTTTGCTCGGAGGGATCATAGAAATAATACCCCGCAGTTTCTTTCGGACAGCCGATGAACCTGCATAAACTAGACTCGAGTCCAGTTTATCTCCCACTAATCTCTTGACATATGCAGGGCAACCCCACACTTTCAAGTATTTGTAGGAGGCAGGCTTGCCGTGCCATATCTCATATGGCGTCTGGGATACCTTTTTAGATGGCGCCAAGTTCAAAACTTTGGCCGCCGTCTCAAGAGCGTATCCCCAGAAGGAAAGGGGTAGTTCGGTAAAACTCATCATGGATCGGACCATGTCCAACAAGGTCCGATTCCTCCTTTCAGACACACCATTAAGCTGCGGTGTTCTAGGAGGGGTCCACTGAGAGAGAATCCCATTCTCTTTTAGATAATCAGTAAACTCACCACTCAAATACTCTCCACCTCGGTCCGACCGAAGGGCTTTGATCTTTCGACCAGTTTGGTTCTCTACTTCAAGTCTGTATTCCTTAAACCTTCCAAAGGCTTCAGACTTGTACCTCATCAGCTAAACATAACCATACCGTGAGTGATCATCGGTAAAGGTTATGAAGTACGAGTACCCACCTCTAGCCTGAGTATTTAGTGGACCACAGACATCTGTATGGATCAAATCCAACAGACCACTGGCTAGCGTACTTTGTCCAACAAAGGGTTTCTTGGTCATCTTTCCCTTTAGACAGGATTCGCAGGTCGGTAGGTTGTCCAAATCGTCTATCTCTAGACTCTTTGAATCCACTAACCTTCTTATCCTATCTTTAGAGATATAACCTAACCTCGCATGCCATATCTGTGCGTTATTATGATCATCACGTTTTCGTTTGTGTTCTACAGTCATAATCCAATTATACTGTTGAAGTATGTACAGACCGTTGACCAATGTACCAAGCAAATGAGAAATACCATCTTTGATAATGAAAAAACCGTTTTTATTGATGATAAATTCATATCCCTCCTTATCAAGGACCGGGATGGAAACAATGTTTTAATCATGCTAGGTACATAGAAACAGTTCGTTCAGTACAATCCTAACATGACTACTAAATTTTTTTTTTTTTTTGTTTTTCAAAACAGTTTCAGCACAATAACAGTAATATTTTTCTGAAAATAAGCATGCAATTTTAGAGCCAATCTAACAAAATAAAGCATGCCAAAAGTCCATTAAATCCAAACAATTAAATCATCATATTATTCATATATTTATATAATCTAACATGCCAATAAAGCCATTACAAGCAAGTAGATCATGCCATACACATAGATCTATGCCCCTTACATCGAACCGGGCTCTGATACCACTTGAAGGACAAGTGGATCTGCCCGGGAGCGCGAGCGGAAGCGAGAAAAGCGAGAAATTGCGTAAATTTAAATTAAATTCAAAATACGCGAATCCCAAGGGGTGTACCCTTGGGTGCTCAACCGGGTGTTCGATGTAAGATGTGTAAATATTAAAACATATATTTAAACACATAGGGCATAGATATACAAATGAAATCAATCAAAGCGTAATAAACCATTACCTTTGATTGTTTAGCATATGCTCCCGGCTACTAGCGTTGTTCCTTCTCCGGAATGCTCACGAAATCCAAACGTATGGATTCTCCAAAGGTGATCCACAACACACCGGAAGAAACACACGTTCTTCTTGCTAGAAAAGAACGGGTTTAGGAAGGAATCGGTTTAAGAGAAGACACTATGAATTAGTGTTCTCTTAAACTTACTTTGTTCTCTTCTTGATTCAAAATCAAGTGAAGAACACAAGTGTAAGAGAGGGAGGGAGCACGAAATTTTGAGAGAGAGGAGAGGATTTTTGTCTTCTCTTTTTCCTAGAAAAAGATGAATAATGAATCACTTATGCTTGGTGTTGTATATTCTAATATATATATATAATTAATGTGATTATTGGAATGTGTCAAGGTTCATCCAAGGATGTCTAGATTCATTCCAATCAATCACCATCAATTCTTCAATCAAGCCTACCAAAATTTATGGTATGATCAAATCATACCAAAAGGGAAGAGCTTGATTGGAGTTGATTTGTCTCTTTCCAAAAGAGACAAGTCAACATACCACCTAGCATGAAACATGGCTGATTTTGCTTCCTCCAAGGGAGCGTGTCGGCCATGTTTAATTAAGGGAAGAAGTCCAACTTCTTCCTATTCCAAATTAGGAATTATTTCTCCTCTCGGGTATAATTTAACGGACCGGGATTTATTGTAATCCAATTACGACGAACCCAATATTAAATTCAATTTAATGTCCACTTAAATTATTCCCGTTGATCTTTTAATCCAATTAAAAGATCCAATATTTCAACATCTCAACTTTTCATATTTAATCGAAAATCCAATTTACCGATTAAATGAAAGCCCGATACAATATCGGCCCGTCCATCCAATGGACTTTCCCTTAAGTAAATTAATTAGTTATTTTATCCTTCGAGATTGACTCCAAGTCGATCTCTCAACCTCCTCGGTGATTTGTGTGTGACCCTTTAGGTTCACCCTCAGCTACACTTGGGCCCGTGTCCCACAAGGGCCGTTACCATGGGTGGCCGTCTAGCAACGGTCCATGGCACTAGAGACTAGGTGAATTGGCGTGAACATTTAGGCGCCGATTCCGTACGGGTACGATCCTTCCGTCTACCGTCTCCCGACCTTAGTCTAGGGTATGGAATTGGGCGTCGGTTCCCATCCTTGACTAGGCATCTATGCTTAATACTCGAGACCACGTATGCTTCATTGCGTCGACACAGGAAACCATTCCCTGTTCGACCAACCACTGTGGCCACAGCTTTAAACTGCATGAACGTGTCTCCGAGTGCATAGGAGATACCTCTGTCACATACTGACAGGGGACGGATCCTCTTCTTGGAATCCACCGTCCTCGCTACACATTCTGACTGCACTGGACAAGGCTTATGATAATCATCTTACAGAATGATTACCTCTCGCCAGATCCAAGATACAGCCGTCCTGTGCACGCGACTGCCATGATCCCTCAAGTCTGAGGATTACTCCCGTACCATCGGAACCAGGGAAAATCAATCATACCGACCAAGCCTCCAAGGCTTCCATATGATGATCCCCGCGAGTCAGTCCAGTCGGCTCAACCCCAGTCGACCACCCATCAAGATCGTGTATGCGTCCCACGCCTGTCGCTGATGAAACACGACACTCATCCAATGAACACGACTCTTGACGCAAGTCTCAATAGGACTCTCGATGCCCTGTCTCGAGGTCCTCGACTTGGAACGTTTCAGACCTAACTCTTAATCAGTTGGTTTCATGACCACCATCCAATGCGTGGTCCAACTGCACGAGTTGTTATCCATGGTCTGTGGGCTTTGTTGCGATATAAGTTAAACACCGTTTTAACAAATGTAAGATGAGCACAACAAAGAAGGTACCATTGGTTACGAACACTCATCTTATTCATCACGTAATAATATTACATTTACATCAAGTTGTCAGATAGGTTACAAATCGCCAAACCTATTGGCTTTCTGGTCACCTATTTTAACACCGTGGTAGCCTGCTTGGAACCCTTCCAAGTAACCACGCCACCATTTAGTCTAAATACAAAACCATGCTGAGACTTAGCATCATCGTCATCCGACTGGAAGCTAGCGTCGCTATAGCCTTCCAGTATCAACTATCCACCGCCGTAGATCAACAACATTTCCTTAGTCCTTTTCAGGTACTTCAGGATAGACTTGACTGCACTCCAGTGTGCCTCCCCGGCACACGACTGATATTGACTAGTTACGCTTAAAGCGAAAGCCACATCAAGTCTAGTGCACTGAACAGCATATTGTATGCTGCCTACGGCTGAAGCATAGGGATGTCCAACATCCGTTTAAGTTCCCCATCAATCTTAAGAGACTGCTTCTTGGATAACTTAATTCCATGCCTCATAGGAAGGAATCCTCGTTTTGAGTTCTCCATCTTGAATCTCTTCAAGACTTTCTCAATATACAAGGACTGGGCCATTCCTAACATCCTTCTAGATCTATCCCTGTAGATCTTGATGCCAAGGATGTAGGATGCCTCGCCCATATCCTTCATCGAGAATTGCGTTGACAACCAAGTTTTAGTGGTACCCAACATCTTAGCATCATTCCCAATGAGCAAGATGTCATCCACGTAAAGCACCAGAAACGGAACTGAGCTCCCATTGATCTTCTTGTATACACAAGGATCGGACTCGTTCTTGATGAAATCATATCCCCGTATGACTTCATCAAAAATATATGTTCCAGCTTCAGGAAGCCTGTTTGAAGCTATAGACGGACCTTTGGAGATGGCAGACCTTCTGCTCTTCTCCAACAGTTGTGAAACCTTCTGGCTGATCCATATAGATCTCTTCCTCTATGAAACCGTTGAGGAAGGCCGTTTTCATGTCCATCTACATATTTCATAGTGATACCATGCTGCCATGGCAAGCAGTATCCGAATGGACTTGGCCATTACTACGGGCGAGTAGGTTTCCTCAAAATCAACCCCGGGTGGCAGAGTGTAACCTTTCGCCACAAGCCTGGCTTTGAAGGTTGTAACCTCCCCGTAAGCTCCAAGCTAACGTTTGTAGACCCATTTACACCCTACGGGTTTTACCCCTTTGGGTGGGTCTACTAGGGTCCAAACCTTCTTTGTACCCATCGAGTCCATCTCAGATTTCATGGCCTCAAGCCACTTATCCGAATCGATGTCCGACATCGCTTCTCCATATGTCTTTGGATCATTATCTAACTGACCGGCCAGGCCCAGAAATCCATACCTATCGGATGCATGGGATACTCTGGCCGACCTACGGAGGACTGGAACAATATCAGTGGGAACTACTGGCTCAGATGTCACTGCCGCCTCATGGGGTACCTCACTTGATTCCTCAAGGAGTACCTCATCGCGTCGACTATCCGATGGAAAACCCTTTTCCAAGAACACTGCGTTTCGCGAGACAAAAACCTTTTGCTCGGAGGGATCATAGAAATCATACCCCGCAGTTTCTTTTGGATAGCCGATGAACCTACCTAAACTAGACCTCGAGTCCAGTTTATCTCCTACTAATATCTTGACATATGCAGGGCAACCCCACACTTTCAAGTATTTGTAGGAGGCAGGCTTGGCATGCCATATCTCATATGGCGTCTGGGATACCTTTTTAGATGGTGCCAAGTTCAAAACTTTGGCCGCCGTCTCAATAGCGTATCCCCAGAAGGAAAGGGGGAGTTCGGTAAAACTCATCATGGATCGAACCATGTCCAACAAGGTCCGATTCCTCCTTGCAGACACACCATTAAGCTGTGGTGTTCCAGAAGGGGTCCACTGAGAGAGAATCCCATTCTCTTTTAGATAACCAGTAAACTCACCACTTAAATACTGTCCACCTCGGTCCGATCGAAGTGCTTTGATCTTTCGATCGGTTTGGTTCTCTACTTCAAGTCTATATTCCTTAAACCTTCCAAAGGCTTCAGACTTGTACCTCATCAGGTAAACATAACCATACCGTGAGTGATCATCGGTAAAGGTTATGAAGTACGAGTACCCACCTCTAGCCTGAGTATTTAGTGGGCCACAGATATCCGTATGGATCAAATCCAACAGACCACTAGCTAGCATACTTTGTCCAACAAAGGGATTCTTGGTCATCTTTCCCTTCAGACAGGATTCGCAGGTCGGTAGGTTTGTCCAAATCGTCTATTTCTAGACTCTTTGAGTCCACCAACTTTCTTATCTTATCTTTAGAGATATGACCTAACCTCGCATGCCATATCTATGCGTTATTATGATCATCGCATTTTTGTTTGTGTCCTGCAGTCATAATCCAATTAGACTGTTGAAGTATGTACAGACCGTTGACCAATGTACCAAGCAGATGCGAAATACCATCTTTAATAATGAAAAAACCATTTTTATTTATGGTAAATTCATATCCCTCCTTATCAAGAACCGGGATGGAAATAATGTTTTTAATCATGCTAGGTACATATAAACAGTCGTTCAGTAAAATCCTAACATGACTACTAATGGCTAACTCTAGTGATCCTACGGCCTCTGCAGCAACGGCCTTGCCATCGCCTAGCCTCAGGATCATCTCATCCTTTGTTAGCCTTCTGCTTCTTTGCAGTGCCTACAAATCATTGCAGATGTGAGCACCACACCCGGTATCCAATACCCATAAAGCAGAATTAGTAATCATATTTACTTCAACCACAAGCATACCTAGGTTATAGAGGAGTTGTGGGCACTCCCTCTTCCAATGCCCTTTCCCTTGGCAATGAATGTAGACATCATTTACCTTGGACCGCTGAGAACCATGGGCCTTCCCTTTCCCTTTGCTCGGTCCAACCAGAGCAACAGGGACGCCTGGAGCGCAGGCAGGGGCCACAACCGTATTCTCTTTGCCCTTCTTCCTCTTCCAGCGTCCGGCCCTCTTGCCATTTGCCTTGGAGGTTGAAGCCTATCCTATCAATACCGCCGGCGCCGACTTGTGGATCGTTGCCTCGTATTGGACCAGCATGTTGATCAACTCATGAATAGACTTCTCAAGTCCCTTCATGTTTTAGTTTACAACAAATGGGTCATAGGATGGAGGAAGCGATTGGAGGATCACGTCAATGTACGTGTCATTGTTAAGCCCAGCTTTAAGGTCCTCGAGGTTCTCCACTAGGGAGAGCATCTTGACCCCATGACTTTGTACAGACGCTCCTTCAGCAAGGTTGATGCCAAAAAGTGCTTTTGTGGCGGCATATCTAATATGCCTATCCGGAACCGCATAAACCTCGTTCATGCGGAGCATTATGGCGAAGACGTTGTCCAGCCTCTCATACTGCTTCTGGATGTCGTTAGACATCGAAGCCAGTATGATACTGCGTACTTTTCGGTTGTCCTTATGACATTTCTCGAACGTCAAACGTTCTTCAGACGTGGACCCTATTAGAATAGGTGACCATGTAAGCCAATTTTTGGCAGGAATATGTAACCTATGTCTAGACAATTTCAGGTGTTTGATAAAATATTTATGAATAAAGAAGAGAAAATTCATATGGCAACACTTTGTTTACGTTCACTTATATCTGCTATTACATATCTGTTCACTACGCAAACAAAGCCCACGGACTGAGAATCGATTTCGGGGACTGGGACTACGCTTGGAGGTAGGTCCATGAAATCAGTCTTACCGAATCAGTTTGGAAATCTCCAAGTCAAGGAATCTCGAAAATGGGTACCGGGATTCCCTTTGAGACTTGCACTAAGCATCTGTTGTCGTATTTCATCGACGGGTGACGAAGGTCGTCTAAGCAGTGTTAGTGGGTCAGCATGCTAGGAAGCAGCTGACTGAGGTGACTCGCGGGAACCGTCTTACGGAGGACCTTGAGTATGGTCAGCAAGGTACGACGTGTATTCCCGGTTCCAACGGTACAGGTCAAGTCTTTTGACTTGAGGAACTGCTGAGTTTACCTGTACATCAGGTCTGTATCTTAGATATGGTGAGAGATTGCCAAAATATTCTTGAGTAGTCATAAGCCATGTCTAGTGCAACTTGGGTGTACAGAGTGACAGTAGTTTCCAAGAAAGGATCTGTCTCCTGTCAAAAGGCATTGACAGTTGAGTCTCATGAATGCTCTGTGTCTTGTCCCTAAAATCTGTGGCCACAGTAACTGAACAGAAGGGAGGGTTTCCCTTGCGGCGTTTAGTAAGGACAGACCGACACTTAGGTCCAAAAAGGGTACCTGCATTTTCCGTGCCCTAGACTCTAAGTGATGAGACCGAAGACAGAAGGACAAGTGTACTGTTAGAGCCTAAATGTTCATCCCCGATTATTTCACCTAGTCTCTAGTGCCATGGACCGTTGCTAGATGGCCACCCATGGTAACGGATGGATTCTAGGAATCTGACCAATTCTAGCTGAAAGGTGAACCTAAAGAGTCACACACTATCCACACACACTTAGTATTTAATTTGGAATTAAATATTGGAGTAAAGGAATGATTAAATTGTATTTAATCGGGTCCTATATTTTGTTCAAGAAATTAATTCCTTCTATTTGATAAAGGGAATTAAATTAATAAATTAGATTTATTAAGGGAATTAATTTAATGGGCCTAGAATAAGTATTAATATTTATTTATTATATTTATTTGGCCTTTTGGAATAATTAATAGGATTTAAATATTCCATTAAATTAAATTAATGGTTGAGATTTAATGGGAGAGATCAAAGGCTAGGATTGAATTTGACAATGTCAATTCTACTTTGACTAGGACTTTGACTAGGTCAAAATCCTAGTCAAATTAAGCTTCTAAAGAGGTGGAGTTTAAAGAGGATTAAACTCTTCCTCTATATATACCCCTAGCCTTGCACCTTTTGAAGGATGATGAAATTCCAACACACACACAACACACACTCGTCTCTCTCCCTCTTACCTCTCGTCCGTCCCCTCTCTCTCTACAAGAAATATCTTTTCTTGTTCTTTTGTTCTTGGAACACTAGAACATTGATGAATCAATACCGTTAATTCATAATGTGTTGTTGATTCATCCACTCCAAAAATCATACTTGTTCGTTGCTAGCAGGACATGCAAGATACGTGGGTGGATCGTGTGTCACGATTTGGAGGGTCTCAAGAACGAGATCTTGGTGCAAAACGGGAAACAATGCGTGTAGCCGTTGAAGACGAAAACGACAACGGGTAGGTCTCGTTTTAATTTTTCGTCCCTTTTATTTTTTTCTCCCTATGGCCTCCATGACTATTGCATGTTCTTTATATCATGAGATACACCGAACACCCGGGAATCTCAAGGGTGCACCCCTTGAGCGTGTTCTTTATTTATTAAAGCATGCTTTAAATTTTTGTATTTTATTTTATACCGCGCTTCCGCATTCGCGCAATTTCCCGGGACGATCCATGATTCCTTTCAGACCCCTCCAGTAAGTCGCTTGGTGGTGGCTCGTCCAAGACGTAGCCTTGGTTCTCGAAAACGAGGACAATCCTCAGGTTTCTCAGCCTGTCCGAGTAATTCGTTTAGTTGAATTTGTTAGTCTCGAGTATCATGGTTAATGGATTCTTAGACATATCTACATTAATGAAAATGTAAAGCAGAAATTAGCAGATGATGGTAATATTATTGTTCAAGTTGAAGACTTGGTCTTTTAGTCTTTAACCCTCCCACTATTTATACGAAAGTCCGCCACTCTCAAGCGGAGTTTCGGGAAACCATTTCCTAGTGGGCTTGGGATCCACAAGCGTAATCTCCATGCCCCGCTTTTACGATTTACACGAAGAAGACCTCGTGGGAGACATCCAATATCATTCTCATCCAATGAGATTCCCAAGATATTTTGCCTCACCTATTCACATGGTTCCGAGGACTCCAAGCGAACCATGATACTCAGTGTTGGGCCCGACCCATCAACCAAATCATGCCTCAAACTGTCGCCCCCCACGACTCGTGAGACAGGAAAATAGTGAGCGCAGTCTTTTTGTTCACAACAATAGTGCAGCTTTCCCCTAGTCCAAGTGTGCCACGACTCATGAGTGAAAGAAATCGTGGATCGTCCTGGAAAATTGCGCGAATGCGGAAGCGCGGTATAAAATAAAATAGCGGAATTTAAAACATGCTTTAAATATAAAGAACACGTTTCAAGGGGTGTGCCCTTAAAATTTCCCGGGTGTTTGGTGTATCTCCTAAATAAAGAACATATAAAAGATCATGGAGGCCATAGGGTAGAAAATTAAAGAGAGGCGAAAACATAAACCGAGACCTACCGGTTGTCGTTTTTGTCTTCAACGGCTACACGCGTTGTTCCCCGTTTTGCACCAAGATCTCGTTCTTGAGACCCTCCAAATCGTGACACACGATCCACCCACGTATCTTGTACGTCGTGCTAGCAACGAACAAGTATGTAATTTATTGGAGTGGATGAATCAACAACACGTTATCAATTAACGGTATTGATTCATCTAAGTTCTAATGTGGCAAGAACAAGAGAACTAGAAAATAATTTCTTGGAGAGAGAGGGCGGACGAGAGAGATGGGAGAGGGGCCGAAAATTGTGTGTTGTGTGTGTGTTTTGGAATTTCATCATCCTTCAATTGTTGGAAGCTAGAGGTATATATAGAGGAGGAGTTTAATCCTCTTTAAACTCCAACTCTAAGAACTCTAATTTGACTAGGATTTTGACCTAGTAAAAGTCCTAGTCAAACTAGTGTTTGACCTAGTCAAACCAATCCTAGCCTTCCATCTCCCTTTCCATCTCAACCGTTGATTTTAATTTAATGGAATATTTAAATTCCATTAAATATTCCAAAAGGCCAAATAAATATAATAAATACATATTAATATTTATTCTAGGCCCATTAAATCAATTCCCTTAATAAATCCAATTTATTAATTTAATTCCCTTTATCAAATAGAAGGAATTAATTTCTCCAAGAAAATATAGGACCCGATTAAATCTAATTTAATCATTCCTTTACTCCAATATTTGATTCCAAATTAAATACTTAAGTGTGTGTGGATAGTGTGTGACTCTTTAGGTTCACCTTTCAGCTAGACTTGCTCGAATTCCTAGAATCCGCCCGTTACCATGGGTGGCCATCTAGCAACGGTCCATAGCACTAGAGACTAGGTGAAATAATCGGGGATGAACATTTAGGCCCTAACAGTACACTTGTCCTTCTGTCTTCGATCTCATCACTTAGAGTCTAGGGCACGGAAGATGCAGGTACCCATTTTGGACTTAAGTGTCGGTCTGTCCTAACTAAACGCCGCAAGGGAAACCTTCCCTTCTGTTTAGTTACTGTGGCCACAGATTTTAGGGACAAGACACAGACTACTGTCACTCTGTACACCCGAGCTGCACTAGACATGGCTTATGACTACTCAAGAGTATTTTTGGCAATCTCTCACCATATCTAAGATACAGACCTGATGCGCAGGTAAACTCAGCAGTTCCTCAAGTCAAAGGACTTGACCTGTACCGTTGGAACCGGGAATACGTCATACCTTGCAGACCATACTCAAGGTGCTCCGTAAGACGGTTCCCGCGAGTCACCTCAGTCAGCTACTTCCTAGCATGCTGACCCACTAACACTGCTTAGACGACCTTCGTCACCCGTCGATGAAATACGACAGCAGATGCTTAGTGCAAGTCTCAAAGGGAATCCCGGTACCCATTTTCGGGATTCCTTGACTTGGAGATTTCCGGACTAATTCGGTAAGACTGATTTCATGGACCTACCTCCAAGCGTAGTCCCAATCCCCGAAATCGATTCTCAGTCCGTGGGCTTTGTTTGCATAGTGAACAGATATGTGAAAGCTGATATAAGTGAACGTAAACAAAGTATTGCCATATGAATTTTTCACTTCTTTATTCATATATGTTTTATCAAACACCTGAAATTGTCTAGACATAGGTTACATATTCCTACCAAAATTGGCTTACATGGTCACCTATTCTAACATCTTTGAGAGCTAAAAATCGGCCATACATGGCCTTGGTGATGTTGACTTTTCCCTTTTTGTAAGGGAGAAATCAATACCAATCATGCCTCTCTCATTTGGTATGATTAAATCATACCTTATGAGATGGTAGGCTTGATTGATGAATTAGTGGGATTGATTGGGATACATCTTGATATTCTTGGATGAGCATAGACACATTCCAATAATCATATAAACTTTCTATATATATATATAAGTATAAACTTTCTATATATATATATAAGTATATACAATCATAAACTTTCTATTTTATTTTATACCGCGCTTCCGCATTCGCGCAATTTCCCGAGACGATCCACGATTTCTTTCAAAAGAGTGGTAATTTTTGACCATACCTATATTGGGAAGAAGTCCAACTTCTCATTCCAAAATTGGAATTAACATACCTCTTGGGCCAAAATTTAATGGACCAGGTTCCACTGTAATCCAATTACAACGAACCCAAAATTAGATCCCATTTAATTCAAAGTCCACTTAAATAATTCCCATTGATATTTTAATCCAATTAAAAGACCCAATTTTCCAACTCTCTACATAAACCGATAAATCCTATTTACCGATTAGACAAGGGCCCGATACAATATCGGCCCGTCCATCCAGTGGACAATCCCTTAAGTAATTCAATTGTTATTATCCTCTGAAATTGACTCCAAGTCATTTTCTCCACCTTCTTGGTGATTTGTGTGTGACCCTTTAGGTTCACCCTCAGCTAGACTTGGGCCCGTGTCCAACAGAAGCCCTTTACCATGGGTGGTTGTCTAGCAACGATCCATGGCACTAGAGACTAGGTGAATATTGGCGTGAACATTTAGGCACCGATTCTATATGGGTACGGTCCTTCCGTCTACCGTCTCCCCGCTTTAGTCTAGGGTATCGAAATTGGACATAGGTTCCCATCCTTGACTAGGCATCTATGCCTAATACTCGAGACCATGCATGCCTCATTCCATCGATATAGGAAACCATTTCCTGTTCGACCAACCACTGTGGGCACAAGTTTAAGCAGTAGGAACGTGTCTCCGAGTGCATAGGAGATACCTCTATCACATACTGACAGGGGACGGATACTCGTCTTGGAACCCACCATCCTCGCTACACACTCTGACTGTACTGGACAAGGCTTATAATGATCATCTTACAGAATGATCACCTCTCGCTAGATCCAAGATACAGGAATCCTGTGTACGTGACTGCCATAGTTTTTCAAATCTGAGGACTACTCCCGTACTATCGGAACCGGGGAATCCAATCATACCAACCAAGCCTCCAAAGCTTCCATATGATGATACCCGCAAGTCAGTTCAGTTGGCTCGAACCGAGTCAACCAACCCACCAAGATCATATAGGTGTCCCACACCTGTCATTGATGAAACACGACACTCATCCAATGAATACGACTCTTGTTGCAAGTCTCCATAGGACACTCGATGCCCTATCTCGAGGACCTAAACTTGGAACGTTTCAAACCCAACTCTTTATCAGGTGGTTTCATGACCACCATTCAATGCGTGGCCCAACTGCATGAGTTGTTAACCGTCGTCTGTGGGCTTTGTTGTGATATATGTAAAATACCATGTTAACATATGGAAATGAGCACAACAAAGAAAGTACCTATGGTAATGAACACTCATTTTATTCATTACATAATATTACATTACATCAAATTGTCAAATAGGTTACAAAATACCAAATCTATTGGCTTTCAGTTCACGTATTCTAACACACACCAGAAGAATGTTTGACGTTCGTGAAATGTCATGAAGACAACCGAAAAGTACGCAGTATCATATTGGCTTCGATGTCTAATGACATTCAGAAGTAATATGATAAGCTGGCCAATGTCTCTGCCATAATGCTCCGCATGAACGCGGTTTCTGCTGTTCCGGATAGGTATATTAGATATGCCACCATAAAAGCATTCATGGGGTTAAGATGCTATCCCTAGTGGAGAAGCTTGAGGACCTTAAAGTTAGGCTTAACAATGACACGTACATTGATGTGATCCTTCAGTCGCTTGCTTCGTCCTATGACCCATTTGTTGTAAACTACAACATGAACGAACTTGAGAAGCCTATACATGAGTTGATCAACATGCTGGTCCAATATGAGGCAACGACCCATAAGTCTACGCCGACAGTATTGATAGGAGAGGCTTCGACCTCCAAGGCAAATGGCAAGAGGGTCGGACGAAGAGGAAGAAGGGAAAGAGGAAGGCAGTTGCAGCCACTGCTCGCGCTCCCAGCACCCTGTTGCCCCAGTGGGAATGGGCAAAGACAAAGGAAAGGCCCAGGGTTCTCAGCGGTCTAAGGCAAATGATGTCTGCATCTATTGCCAAGGAAAGGGGCATTGGAAGAGGGAGTTCCCACAACTCCTCTCCAATCTAAGTATGTTTGTGGTTAAAGTTAACATGATAACTAATTCTGCTTCATGGGTATTGGATATCGGATATGATGCTCACATCTGCAATGATTTGCAGGCACTACAAAGAAGCGGAAGGCTAACCAAGGATGAAATGATCCTGAGGCTAGGTGATGGCAAGGTCGTTGCTGCGGAGGTCGTAGGATCAATGGAGTTAGCCATTAGTAGTCATGTTAGGATAGTACTGAACGATAGTTTCTATGTACCTAGCATGATAAAGAATATTGTATCTATACCCGTCCAGGATAAGGAGGGTTATTCTCTTGCGATCATCAAAGTGGCTTTTATATTATCAATGATGGTATGTCTCATTTGCTTGGTACATTGGTAAACGGTCTATACATACTTCAACAGTCTAATTGAATTATGACTGCAGAACACAAACAAAAATATGATAATCTAGATAATGGACAGATATGGCATGCGAGGTTAGGTCATATCTATAAAGATAGGATAAGAAGGTTGGTGAACTCAAAGAGTCTCGAAATAGACAATTTGTACAACCTACCGACCTGCGAGTCCTGTCTAAAGGGTAAGATGACCAAGAACCCCTGTGTTGGACAAAGCACGTTAGCCAACGGTCTGTTGGATTTGATCCATACGGACGTCTGTGGTCTATTGAATACGCAGGATAGAGGTGGGTACTCGTACTTGATGAGGTACAAGTCTGAAGCCTTTAGAAGGTTTAAGGAATACAGACTTAAAGAGAGAACCAGACCAGTCGTAAGATCAAAGCCCTTCGGTCGGACCAAGGTGGAGAGTATTTAAGTGGTGCAAATTCACTGATTATCTAAAAGAGAATAGAATTCTCTCTCAGTGGACTCTTCCTGGAACACCACAGTATTTAAGTGTCTGAAAGGAGGAACCGGAGCTTGTTGGACATGGTCCGATCCATGATGAGTTTTACCGAACTCCCGTTGTCCTTCTGGGATATGCTCTTGAGACGGCGGCCAAACTTTTGAACTTGGCGCTATCTAAAAAGATATCCCAGATACCATATGAGACATAGCTTGGAGCTAACAGGGAGGTTACAGCCTTCAAAGCCAGGCTTTTGGCAAAATGTTACACTCAACAACCCGGGGTCGATTTTGAGGAAACCTACTCTACCGTAGCAATGGCTAAATCCATTCGAATACTGCTTGCCATAGCAGCATGGTATGACTATGAAATATGTCAGATGGACGTGAAAACCACCAAATGGATCAACCGGAAGGTTTCACATCTGTTGGCGAAGAGCAGAAGGTCTGCCGTCTCTAAAGGTCCATCTATGGCCTCAAACCAACTTCCCGAAGTTGGAACATACGTTTTGATGAAGTCGTACGGGGATATGATTTCATCAAGAATGAGTTTGATCCTTGTGTATACAAGAAGATCAATGGGAGCTCTGTTGCATTCCTTGTGCTTTACGTGGATAACATCTTGCTCATTGGGAATGATGCTAAGATATTGGGAACCACTAAAGTTTGGTTGTCAACACAATTTCCATGAAGGATATGGGCGAGGCATCCTATATCCTTGGCATCAAGATCTATAGGGATAGATCTAGAAGGATGTTAGGACTGGCCCAGTCCTCGTATATTGAGAAGGCTTTGAATAGATTCAAGATGGAGAACTCAAAATGAGGATTCCTTCCTATGAAGCATGGAATTAAGCTCCCCAAGAAGCAGTCTCCTAAGACTGATGAGGAGTTTAAACGGATGTTGGACATCCCCTATGCTTCAGTCGTAGGTAGCCTTCAGTACGTTGTCCAGTACACTAGACCTGATGTGGCTTTTTCTTTGAGTGTGACAAGTCGATATCAGGACAGTGTGCCGGGGAGGCATACTAGAGTGTGGTCAAGACTATCCTAAAGTACTTGAAAAGGACTAAGGACATGTTCTTGATCTATGGTGGTGGAGAATAGATACTGGAAGGCTATAGCGATGCTAGCTTCCAGTTGGATGACGACGATGCCAAGTCTCAGTCTGGTTTTGTGTTTAGACTAAATGATGGCGTGGTCGCTTGGAAGAGTTCCAAGCAGGCAACCACGGCGGACTCCACCACAGAGTCTGAATACATAGTAGTTTCGGAAGCTGCTAAGGAGGCGGTTTAGATGAAGAGCTACATCCAAGAGTTGGGTGTAATGCCTAGCATCGCTGAGCCAGTAGTTATGTTCTACGATAACAACGGGGTGATAGCACAAGCAAAGGAACCGGGATCTCATCATCGATCCAAGCATATTCTTAGACGCTACCTAAAAGAAAATGGTATGGCCCGGGAACACGGCACAAGCGTAAAATAAAATAAATTTAAAAACAATTTCAAAGGGGTGTTCCCTTTGAATTCCCGGGCATTCGGTGTATTCAAAAGCATCATAACATACAGAAAAAAATGCTTGAACTTGTGGCTAGAGGAGGAAACAAAAAGGTACAATAATTTAAATAGAAACATACCTTTTTCATTTCACATGTACAACGGCAACAAGCTTTGATTCTCTCTTCGTTCCTTTTCCGTTCACCTTAGGATTCAAATTAGAACCCCTCTAATTTTTCCACACCACAGCAATGGAAGCAAATCTACATCTACTGCTAGGTAGAAGCTAGATCAAGGAAGAAACGAAAAACGTAGTGTATACGTATTTCTCATGTTCTCATCTTGAATCCAATTCAAAGAGAACTCAAAAGAAGGAGAAAAAGCTGGAAATTTTCGTGGATTGTATGCTAGAGAGTTCAAGTTAGGGAGTTCAAAAGTGTATACATGTGTTGTGTAGTTATAGGTAGTTTCCAAAACCACCTACACACTAATGCACAACTTGTGCTCAACCTCCAACCATGTTAGCACAATATGTGGACCACCTAGCCATCATGGAAAGCCACATCATTGCTTACATGGAGCCACATCATTGCTTACATGGAGGACTTTCAACTCCTTTTAAACTTGCATCAAACATTTGAGCTTTGATTTCAAGTCATGGACCGGTTTTGACCGGTCTTGATTTAATCAAAGTAAATCAAGTGATCCATGGATTTTAAATTAATCCAATTAATTTTAAACCTTATTTAAATTCAAAAGTTTATTTACTTCAATTAAATAAACATAAGCTCAAACACTAATTAATTGATCCAATCAATTAATTAAACGAAACCCAATAAATTAATCTAATTAATTTAAAGGTATTAAGCCCAAAATTAATTAATCCAATTAATTAATTCTTGGGCCGTCCATCCAATGGATTTTCCCAATAAATGATCCAATCATTTATATTCTCCTTGAATTAATTTAATCCAATTAAATTAATTCACTTCTTCCAGAATTAATTCCAAATTAATTCCACTACTTCCATAGTGATTTGTGTGTGACTCTTTAGGTTCACCCTCAGCTAGACTTGGGCTTGTATCCAACACAATTGATTAATTAAATCCAATTTAATTAATTATTTCACATTAACCATTAATCAGAAATGCCCGTTAACATGGGTGGCCGTCTAGCAATGGTCCACGGCACTACAGACTAGAATGTTGGCGTGAACATTTAGGCTCCGAATCCCATACAGGTACAGTCCTTCCGTCGACCATCTCCCGGCCTTAGGGCATGGAATTGGGTGTCGATTTTCATCCTGGACTAGGCAACTATGCTACAAACTCGAGACGCGTTCACTCTATTGATCGACCTAGGGAACTATTCCCTACTCAACCAATCGCTACGGCCGTAGACATAATGAGTGGAAACCATCTCAAAGCGCATAGGAGATATAGCTATCAAATACTGACAGGGGACAGATTCTATCTTGGAATCCACCGTCCTCACTACATACTCCGACTGCACTGGACAAGGGTTATAATGACCATATCAAAGACACGGTCACCTCTCGCCAGATCCAAGATACAACCTTCATATGTATCCGACTGCCATGATTCCTCAAGTCTGAGGACTAATCCCGTACTATAGGAACCGGGAATTCCAGTCATACCGACCAAGCCTCCAAGGCTTCCATATGACGATTCCCACGAGTCAGTTCAGTCAGTCGACTACCTTGCCAACTAACCCACTAAAATTGCATAGACGACCTACGTCTGGCACCGATGAAACTCGGCACTCACCTAGTGAATGAAATACTTAGTGCAAGTCTCTACAGGACACTCGAGGCCCAGTCTAGAGGTCCTCGACTTGGAACGTTTCAAACCGACCCTCAAGGAGTTTGTTTCATAGCCGCCAACCTATGCGCAACTCAACTCAATGGATTTAACCAATCAGTCTGTGGGCATTTGTTGTGACATTGAAACGACATTCAATGTGAGTAGTAAGCACAACAAACACATTTTTGCCAGTGATGAATACTTACATTATCCATCAGTATAATATTACTGTGATAAAGATTGATGAGTAGTTCCCAGAACAGCCAATCTAATTGACTTTCTGGTCATCTATTCTAACAATCTCCCACTTGACCACAAAGCCAATTACCCATGTTGCTTAGAGCCTTCTGAGCATGAGAAATCTACGATACCGGCTCGGTCTCGTGGGTCTACTATATTTCTCTGCCGAAGTGACATGGTCCAACCGTGTCACCTCTTCCTACCATTGCTGCCTGCAAATGGTGGTTGTCTTAGAATTTTTCATGGATCTGTGATGAGATCTCGAGCCCAAAAGCTTTTGCCAAAGCCTAGTTGTTCGCCTCCAAGGCAACTACTGGCTTGTCCGTGCTAGGCACCCCATCCATCCTATAGATGCGGTTTTCAATCCAAGCCACTTTCCAGAATCGACTTCCAAAGTCGCCATACATTCGACTTTCATAATGACATGTCATGGTATCCTGCTTGAAACCTTTCCAAGCTACCACATTCACCATTAAGTCGAAATGTACATACATATTGAGACTAAATGTTATTCAAATGATTCTGGAAGCTAGTATCGCTATAGCCTTCCAGAATCAACCCTCCACAAAATGTGCATGAAGAACACTTCTTTAATCCTTATTCAGGTATTAAAGATATTCTCAACAGCTGTCTACTGCCTTCTCAGCACAAGCCCAATAACTGTTGTTATGCCTAAAGCATACACAACATCAGGCCCAATGCACGAACAACATTTTCATGCTGCCTAAGGCAAAGACGTAGGGGATGTCAAACATTTAAGCTTTCTCATCAGTCTAATGTGACTGAGTCTTGAACAGCTTAACTCTGTATAAAGCAATCCAATTCCTATCATGGAGAATTGCGTGAACAACGCTCGTATTTAAGTGTTTCCTAACATCTTAAATTCATTCCAAATGAATAAGACATTACACACTAAATACTTGGAACAAAACTATCCTCCCACTGACCCTAAAGCCTGTTATTGATCGATTCATACGAATGATCGATTCATACTTCGTATGAACTCGCCAAAACGAATATTCCAGTTATACAGAATTTCAAACCCAGTTTGAATTTTCATGAAGGATCCAATAGCACTAAGCCATTGATCCAAACCCGATGTCGAACATCGCCTCTCCTTGTATCTTTTGGATGATAATCCAATTGACCGGATAGGCCCAGAAACCTATGCCTCTCAAATAACTAAGGTGTTCTGGTTATCCCTAGGAGGACTGGAATATAGTCAGTGGAATAATATGATTACAAATGATGTTTGGATTATTCTGCATTAAACCTGCACAAATCAAACACCTAGTCTAATTTGTCTCCCACTAGTCCCTGGACGTATGTGGGACCATCCCATGTGCTCAAGAACTTTGTAGGATGCATGCTTGCCAACCATATCTTATATGGCAACTAGATCATGACTATTAGAAAATGCCATGTTTCTCAACTTGGCAACCTTTCAAGCCATGTCTAGACGGTTTAAGGTAATATAGTGAAACCCCGATCGAACCAAGTCTAACAAGGTTCGATTTCTCCCTTATCAGAGACCGTTCAACCATGGTTCTTACAGGAAAAATTCCACTGAGTGAGAATTCCATTCTCATCTGGATATTCAAGAACTCGTACTAAATACACGCCCCTTCAATCTAATCGAGAGGTTTAATCTTGCAATCAGCTTGGTTCACCACTCTAAGTCTAATTCCCCAAACCTATCCAAGGTCCTTAGACTTGTGAACCCTCTTTTGGTGCTGTGTATTCAGTAACCTACGAATGTCTAAATGGATCCAATCCGATAGACTTTTGGCAAGCCCACTTTGTCCAACAAAGAAGCCTTACAGTCTTTCCATCTCAGAGAGGATTTGTAAGCTAGTCGACTCAAATTGTCTATCGCTAGACTATTTGAATCTTCCAACTTCCTTGTCCTTAACTAAAGGAAAAACCATCCTAGCTTATGGATGCCAAATTCGTAAGTTTATCTTGATTATCCATTTTAATCATTTGATATTGACTACTCATAATCCAATTTTGGGATAATGTTTAAGGATAATTATGTATCCCACCTAGCAGACAAGAATAGTCATTCTTTGTCAAATAAAGCAATTTTATTGATCAAACGTATGTAATTAAAAACTGTCCAATAGTACATAAAAACATACTTCGATCATGCCAGGTTACATATTTCCTTTCAAAACTCTATCCTAACATGATCACTGCTATCCTAAGCCTAACTAGTCCCTAGTCTTTGCAACAATGGCCCTGCCATTGCTAAGCCTTAGGAGCTGTATGGGCTTTCTACTCATAACCATCTGCAAACCATTCGCATATTATGATTAATTGTTATCCAATACCAAAGAGTAGAACAATAATCATGTTGGTAAATTTAAATGTACCTTAATTGGAGAGGAGCTTGGGACACTCCCTCTTCCAATGTCCCTTTCCGCGGCAGTTAATGCACACATCGTTTGGAATCTATGACTTTTACCGTCGAACCCTCTTCCTCTTTCCTTCACCTCTGCCCAACAGTGTAACCGGATCACTCGAAGTGCTAGCAGCGGCTGATGTTATCTTAGCTTTCTTCCTCTTCCAGCGTTCGACACCCTTGCCTTTCGCTTCTGAGGTCGAAGCCTCTCCCACTAGTACCGCCGGCACAGATTTTTCAATCGTTGCCTCGTACTGGACCAACATATTTTTCAAGTCGAAAATAAATTGGTCAAAGGAGGTAGAAAGAGACTAAAGGATCACGTCAATGTACGTCTCTTTTTCAAGATTAGCTTGGAGGTCTTTGAGCTTCTCCACAAGGGATATCATCATCACTCCATGCTCTTGTACAGACGATCCTTTTGTCATCTTAGCTCAGAAGAATGCCTTCGTTGCACCGTATCTAACTTGCCGGTCCAAGACCGCATAGATATCTTGCAAACGAAGCATAATCTAGCCAACATCATCTAGCCTATCGTACTGCTTCTGGATCTCGTTAGTCATCGAGGCCAGTACGATGCTGCAGATATGCCGGTGGTCAACATGCATCTACTCGAACGTCAAGCGTTCTTAAGGCATTGACCCATCCCGGCAAATCCCATAACTCTCAAATAGGGTTCCGGATCAACCCATCAAGATCGTGTAGCCGTCCCACGTCTGTCGCTGATGAAACACGGCACTCATCCAATGAACACAACTTTTGATGCAAGTCACTGTAGGACTCTCGATGCCCTGTCCCGAGGTCCTCGACTTGGAACGTTTTAGACCCAACTCTTAATCAGTTGATTTCATGACCACCATCCAATGCATGGCCCAACTGCGTCAGCTGTTATTCGTGGTATATGGGCTTTGTTGCAATATATGTAAAACAATATTTTAGCATATGAAAAATAAGTGCAACAAAGAGGATACCAAAGTAACAAATACTCATTTTATTCATTGCATAATATTACATTACATCAAGTTGTCAAATGGATTACAAAATGCCAAACCTATTGGCTTTCTGGTCACCTATTCATTACATAATATTACATTACATCAAGTTGTCAAATAGGTTACAAAAATGCCAATCCCCTATTGACCTCAAACCTCTTATCCAGATGGTGAGTATGGGCAACTTGCGACATGGGTTTAGCAAGTGGGTCTGCTATGTTTTCTACGGAGCTGACTCGATCCAATCGAACGTCACTCCTGCTAACCATCTCTCTAAACAGATGGTAGCGTCTAAGAATATGCTTTGATCGTGATGAGATCTCGGTTCCTTTGCTAGCGCTATCGCCTCGCTGATATCATAGAAGATAACTATGAGCTTAGCAATGCTAGGTACTACACCCAACCCTTGGATGTAGCTCATCAACCAAACAGTCTCCTTAGCAGCTTTGGAAACTGCTATGTATTCAGACTCTATGGTGGAGTCCGCCGTGGTAGCCTGCTTGGAACTCTTCCAAGCAACCACGCCACCATTTAGTTTGAACACAAAACCAGACTGAGACTTGGCATCATCGTCATCCGACTGGAAGCTAGCGTCGCTATAGCCTTCCAGTATCAATTCTCCACCACCGTAGATCAAGAACATGTCCTTAGTCCTTTTCAGGTACTTTAGGATAGTCTTAACCGCACTGCAGTGTGCCTCCCCGGCACACGACTGATATCGACTAGTCATGCTCAAAGCTAAAGTCACATCAGGTCCAGTGCACTGGAAAACGTACTGAATGTTGCCTAAGGCTTAAGGATAGGGGATGTCCAATATCCGCTTAAGCTCCTCATCAGTCTTAGGAGACTGCTTCTTGGACAACTTAATTCCATGCCTTATAGGAAGGAATCCTCATTTTGAGTTCTCCATCTTGAATATCTTCAAGACTTTCTCAATGTACGAGGACTGGCCCATTGCTAACATCCTTTTAGATCTATCCCTGTAGATCTTGATGCCAAGGATGTAGGACGCCTAGTCCATATCCTTCATGGAAAATTGTGTTGACAATCAACCTTTAGTGGTTCCCAACATCTTAGCATCATTCCCAATGAGCAAGATGTTATCCACGTAAAGCACCAGAAAATGCAACTGAGCTCCCACTGGTATTCTTGTATACACAAGGATCGAACTCGTTCTTGATGAAATCATAACCTCGTATGACTTAATCAAAACATATGTTCCAGCTTTGGGAAGATTGTTTGAGGCTATAGATGGACCTTTGGAGACGGCAGACCTTCTGGTCTTCTCCAACAGATGTGAAACGTTCCGGTTGATCCATATAGATCTCTTCCTCTACGATACCGTTGAGAAAGGTGGTTTTCACGTCCATCTGTCATATTTCATAGTCATACCATGATGCTACGGCAAGCAATATACGAATGGGCTTAGCCATTGCTACGAGCGAGTAGGTTTCCTCAAAATGGACCCCGGCTCGCTGAGTGTAACCCTTCGCCACAACTTTGACTTTGAAGGTTGTAACCTCCCCGTCAGTTCCAAGCTAACGTTTGTAAACCCATTTACAGCCTACAGGTTTTACCCCTTTTGGTGGGTCCACTAGGATCCAAACCTGATTTGTACCCATCGAGTCTATTTTGGATTTCATAGCCTCAAGCCACTTATCCAAATCGATGTCCGACATCGCTTCTCCGTACGTCTTTGGATCATTATCCAATTGATCGATTAGGCCCAGAAATTCATTCCTATCCGGTGCTTGGGATACTCTGGCCGACCTACGGAGGACTGAAACATCATCAGTAGGAATTATTGGCTCAGATGTCACTACCGCCTCATAGGGTACCTCACTTGATTCCTCAAGGAGCTCCTCATCGCACCGACTATCCGATGGAAAATCCTTTTTCAAGAACACTGCGTTTCACGAGACAAAAACCTATTTCTCGGAGGGATCATAGAAATAATACCCCGCAGTTTCTTTCGGATACCCGATTAACCTGCATAAACTAGACCTCGAGTCCAGTTTATCTTCCACTAATCTCTTGACATATGCGGGACAACCCCACACTTTCAAGTATTTGTAGGAGGCAGGCTTGTCATGCCATATCTCATATGACGTCTGGGATATCTTCTTAGATGGCGCCAAGTTCAAAACTTTGGCCACTATCTCAAGAGTGTATCCCCAGAAGGATAAGGAGAGTTCGGTAAAACTCATCATGGATCGGACCATGTCCAACAAGGTCCGATTCCTCCTTTCAGATACCCCATTAAGTTGTGGGTCCACCCGGGGTCCACTGATAGAGAATCCCATTCTCTTTTAGATAATCAATGAACTCACTGCTCAAATACTCTCCACCTCGGTCTGACCAAAGGGCTTTGATCTTTCGACCGGTTTGGTTCTCTACTTCAAGTCTGTATTCTTTAAACCTTCCAAAGGCTTCAGACTTGTACCTCATAAGGTAAACATAACCATACCGTGAGTGATCATCGGTAAAGGTTATCAAGTACGAGTACCCACCTCTAGCTTGAGTATTTAGTGGGTCACAGACGTCCGTATGGATCAGATCCAACAGACCTTTGGCTAGTGTGCTTTGTCCAACAAAGGGTTACTTGGTCATCTTTCCCTTCAGACAGGATTTGCAGGTCGATAGGTTGTCAAAATCGTCTATTTCTAGACTCTTTGAGTCCACCAACCTTCTTATCCTTGTTAGAATAGGTGACCGGAAAGCCAATTAGATTAGCCTTGATGTAATCTATTTCTGACAATGTCATTGTAATTGTAATATTCTTACATGCATAAAGTGAGTATTCATGTTTGGCTGTTCCATTGGTTGTGTTTACTATTTATGTTGATTCCATTAACATCACAACAAAGCCCATAGGCCAAACGAACAACCCATGTAGTTGGGCTGCGCATTGGATGACAGCTATGAAACTAACTTCTAAGGGTTAGGCCTGAAACGTTCCAAGTCGAGGACCTTGAGACAGGGCATAATTGATAGAGTAAACGTGGATCGCGTTACTGAGCATAATTGTCTAGTCCAGGATGGGAACCGATGCCCAATTCCATGCCCTAGACTTAGACCGGGAGATGGATGATGGAAGGACCGTACTCGTATGGAACTCGGGAGCCTAAATGTTCACGCCAACATTCACCTAGTCTCTAGTGCCATGGACCATTGCTAGACGGCCACCCATGGTGACAGGCGTTTTTCTGATTAAAGGTTAATCGGAAAACAATTAATGAAATTGGCTTGAATTGATCAATTATGTTGGACACAAGCCCAAGTCTAGCTAAGGGTGAACCTATTGAGTCACACACAAATCACTTTGGACTTGGCGGAGTTTATTTGGAATTATATCTAGAAGAAGCGAATAAATTTAATCGGATTAAATTTATTCAAGAGAGAAAATAAATAATTGGATCTTTTATTGAGAAATCCATTATATGGATGGTCCAAGAATTAATTAATTGGATTAGTTAATTTTTTGGACTAAGGACCTTTAAATTAATTGGATTAATTTATTGGGTTTTGGCTAGAATAGTTGATTGGATCAATAGTCTTAATTTGGACTTATGTTTATTTAATTGGATTAAATAAATAATTAGGATTCAATTGAATTGAAATTAATTAGATTAATTAATGCCCAATGGATACATGTTTGGACTTTATTTAATTTGATTAAATACAAGTCCAAAAACATAAATGTCCAAGTCCATTTTTTCATGCAAGTTGAAGCTAGTTAAAGAGGAGTTTCAACTCTTCCACATATGTACATGATGTGCACGAAATTATGCTGATTTGTAGGTGGTTTTTCTCTTGCTAAAAGAAGCTGCACTGTGTCATGAACGAAAAATAGACTACTGTTACCTGTCTCACGAGTCATGGGGCTAGCAGTGGGTCTATGGCTCGGTTGATTGGGTCGGGTCTAACGCCCGATTAACATGATTCGCTTGGAGTCCTCGGGATCATGTGAAAGAGTGAGGCAATAATCTTGGGAATCTCGTGGAACGAGAATGGTATGCATACCTCCCACATGAGTTTTTCCATGGGAATCGTAAAAGCGGGGTATGGAAAAAATCACTGTGGATCCCAAGTCCACTAGGAAAGTGTTTTCCAAAAATCACGTTTGAGAGTACCGTATTTTCGTATAAATAGTGGGAGCATTAAATGACTAAAGACCATGCATTTAATTACTTTTATCAAACCACCGTCTTTTATATTCTGCTGATCGCGAACTCTGTTTTAAATGTAGATTTAAAAAAAATGTCTAAGAACTCACTTTCAACCATTCTTGAGACAAACAAATTTAATGGAACCAATTACAACAACTAGTTGCGCAATCTCAGGATAGTCCTGGATTATGAGAACCAAGGCTACGTCATGGACGAGCCTCTCCCTAGGACCTTACCGGAAGGATCCACGCCGGAAGAACGTGAGACGTTCGAGACTTGGCATAAGGATAACCAGAAGGTCCGTAACGTCATTCTTGCTTCAATGACGAATGAGATTCAGAAGCAGTATGAAAGGCTAGACGATGTCCCTTCCATTTTGGCTCGCCTTAAGGATTGCTATGCAGTCCCGGACCGGCATACTAGGTATGTCGCGACCAAGGCGTTCTTTGGAACCAAAATGACAGAAGAATCCTCTGTACAAGAGCACGGGATTAAAATGCTTACCCTGGTGGAAAAGCTCGAGGACCTAAAGGCAGGCCTCGACAATGAAACGTACATAGATGTGATCCTTCAGTCACTCCCACCCTCCTTCGACCAATTTATCGTCAACTACAAAATTAACGCACTTGAGAAGGCATTCATGAGTTGATTAATATGTTGGTGCAATACGAGGCAACAACTAAGAAGTCCACGCCTTCCGTATTGTTTGGAGGTGCTTCAACTTCCAAGGCGAAAGGCAAAGGTACCGGACGTTGGAAAAAGAAGAAAGGGAAGGAAAAGGCCGTCAAAGCAGCTACGAACACTAAAAGTGTTCCCATTGCCAAAGAGGGGAAAGGCAAAGGAAAGGGAAAGGTTGTCTCCAAGCAACAGTCAAATGCATATGACATATGTATCAATTGTCGTGAGAAAGGGCATTGGAAGAGAGAGTGCCCCAAGCTCTTCTCAAACCAAGGTATATTTGTGATTGAGGTTAATATGGTCACTAATTCTGCCTCTTGGGTATTAGATACCGGTTGTGGAGCTCACATTTGCAATAACTTGCAGGTGTTGAAAAGAAGCAGAAAACTGGGTAGCGAGGACATGATCCTGAAGCTTGGGAATGGCAAGGCCATCTCGGCAGAAGCAGTAGGATCCGCCACTCTAGTGATTAGTGATAATATTAGCATAGATTTAGAGCAAGTTTATTTTGTACCTAGTATGATTAAAAACATCATTTCCATTCCATTGTTGGACAATAGTGGTTATGAGTTTAGAATCAATAAAAATTGCTTTTATTTGATGAGGTGTGGAATTGCTCATCTACTTGGTACATTACATAACGGACTCTATATCTTGCAACAAACGAATATCGTCCTCAATGCACAACACAAACGAAAATTAGATAATAACGGGAACGCATGACTGTGGCACGCTAGGCTACTTGGTTCAAGGACCTCGAGAACGGCTTATGCAGGTTCGTTGGACACCCTAAAGAAACTGCGGGTTATTACTTTTATGACCCCTTGGAACCAAAGGTGTTTGTTTCAAGGAATGCAGTATTCTTGGAGCAAGGCTTCCCAGAGGATATCCAACCTGATGAACTGATCCTTGAGGAATCAAGTGATGGAATCCAGCCATCAGAAGTAGCCGCGGAACCCTCACTTAGAGGATTCAAGATAGACACCCGAAGGGCTGACCGACCTCGAGAAGTCCAACATGCTAGGCATGAAGGACATCCTCAGGAACAGCCAGCCCCGGTCCTTGAACCGCCGGCTCCGATACAGTCAGTGCCCACAGTCACCACTGACGTTCCCGTTCTCCGTAGGTCTACTAGAGAGTCCAGACCTCCAGTGAGATATGGCTTTCTAAATACGACCGGTCTTTTGGATAACGATCCTAAGACATATGGAGAAGCGATGTCTGACATCGACTCCGGGAAATGGTTTGAGGCCATGAAAACCGAAATGGACTCCATGAGCGAGAACCAAGCCTGGAGACTTGTAGATCCATCGAAAGGTGTTAAGCCAGTTGGCTGTAAGTGGGTCTACAAGCGCAAACTTGGCATTGATGGAGAAGTCACAACCTTTAAAGCTAGACTAGTAGCTAAGGGATACACTCAACGACCCGGGGTCGATTTTGAGGATACCTACTCGTCGGTAGCCATGGCTAAGTCCATTCGGATCCTGCTCGCCATAGCAGCATGGTATGACTGTGAGATATGGTAGATGGACGTGAAAACGGCCTTCCTTAATGGTTTCGTTGAAGAAGAGATCCATATGGATCAGCCGGAGGGTTTCACAGTCACTGGAGAAGAACAGAAGGTCTGTCATCTCCAGAAGTCCATCTATGGCCTCAAACAAGCATCCCGAAGTTGGAACATTCGCTTTGATGAAGTAATATGGGGTTATGACTTCATCAAAAATGAATCCGACCCTTGTATATACAAGAAGGTCAGTGGGAGCTCTATGGTGTTTCTGGTGCTTTATGTGGATGACATTCTACTCATTGGTAATGATATTAGAATGTTGGGAGACACAAAAGCATGATTGTCAACCCAGTTTTCCATGAAGGACTTGGGTGAAGCCTCCTACATCCTAAGCATCCAGATAGTCAGGGACAGATCTAAAAGGATGTTAGGGCTTACCCAAAACTTGTATATGGAGAAAGTCCTAAAGACATATCGAATGGACAACTCCAAACGAGGATTCCTTCCCATTAGGCATGGGATCAAGTTTTCCAAGAAACAGTCCCCGCAGACTGATGAGGAACTTGAAAGGATGAAAGTCATCCCCTATGCTTCTGTCGTAGGTAGCATCCAATATGCGGTCCACTGCACCAGGCCTGACATTGCTTACGCTTTTAGCGTTACAAGCAGATATCAGTCCTGTGTAGGAGAGGCACATTGGAATGCTGTTAAGGACATCCTTAAGTACCTAAGGAGGACTAAGGAAATGTTCTCAGTCTATGGCAATGGAAAACTTATCCTGGAAGGCTTTAGCGACGCTAGCTTCCAGTCTGATGACGATGATGCCAAGTCTCAATCGGGTTACGTATTCAAACTCAATGGAGGAGTAGTGGCTTGGAAAAGTTCCTAGCAAGCAACCACTGCTGACTCCACCACAGAGGCTGAATACATAGCAGCTTCAGAAGCTGCCAAGGAAGTAGTTTGGATGAGAAACTACATCCAAGAGTTGGGTGTGGTGCCTAGCATCGCCGAGGCCGTTGTCATCTTATGTGATAACAACGGTGCAATAGCGCAAGCAAAGGAACCGAGATCTCATCACCGTTCCAAACACATTCTTAGACGCTACCATCTTCTAAGAGAAATGGTAGGAAGAGGTGACGTTCGGATGGACCGAGTCAACTCAGCAGACAACACAGCAGATCTGCTGACAAAGCCTATGTCGTAGAGCGCTCATACGCAACATCTTGAGAAGATGGGAATTAGGCATATGGGCGATTGGCTTTAAAGGTCAAGTGGGAGATTGTTAGAATAGGTGAGCATATAGCCAATCTTGGCGGGCAAAATCTAACCTATGTCTATACAATTTGAGGGTTTTGATAAACTATTAATGAATAAAGAAGTGAAATTCATTCTGGCATTACTTTGTTTGCGTTCACTTTGATGCTTTATATTTATCTGTTCACTACGCAAACAAAGCCCACGGACTGAAAACCTATTTCGGGGACTGGGACTACGCTTGGACGTAAGTCCATGAAATCAGTCCACCCGAATCAGTTCGGAAATCTCCAAGTCAAGGAATCTCGAAAATGGGTACCGAGATTCCCCTTGAGACTTACACTAAGCATCTGCTGTCATATTTCATCGACGGGTGACGAAGGTCGTCTAAGCAATGTTAGTGGGTTAGCCTGCTAGGGAGCAGCTGACTGAGATGACTCGCGGGAACCGTCTTACGGAGGACCTTGAATAGGGTCAACAAGGTATGACGTGTATTCCCGGTTCCAACGGTACAGGGCAAGTCCTTTGACTTGAGGAACTGCTGAGTTTACTTGTATATCAGGTCTGTATCTTAGATATGGTGAGAGATTGCCAAGAAGCACTTGAGTAGTCATAAGCCATGTCTAGTGCAGCTTTGGTGTACAGAGTGACAGTAGTTTCCAAGAAAGGATCTGTATCCTGTCAAAGGCATTGACAGTTGAGTCTAACGTATGCTCTGTGTCTTGTCCCTAAAATCTGTGGCCACAGTAATTGAACAGATGGAAGGTTTTCCTTGCGGCGTTTAGTAAGGACAGACCGACACTTAGGTCCAAAATGGGTACCTGCATTTTTCGTGCCCTAGACCCTAAGTGGTGAGACCGTAGACAGAAGGACAAGTGTACTATTAGAGCCTAAATGTTCATCCCCAGAATTTTCACCTAGTCTCTAGTGCCATGGACCGTTGGTAGATGGCCACCCATGGTAACAGACGGATTCTAGGAATCCGACCAAGTCTAGCTGAAAAGTGAACCTAAAGAGTCACACACAATCCACACATACTAACTATTTAATTTAGAATTAAATATTGGAGAAAAGGAATGATTAAATTGGATTTAATTGGGTCCTTTATTTTCTTGGAGAATTAATTCCTTTTATTTGATAAAAGGGATTAATCTAATATATTAGATTTATTAGAGAATTAATTTAATGGCCTTAGAATAAATATTTATATTTATTATATTTATTTATTTGGCCTTTGGAGTATTTAATAGGATTTAAATATTCCATTAAAATTAAATTAATTGTTGAGATGGAAAGGGAGAGATGGATGGCTAGGATTGATTTGACTAGGTCAAACACTACTTTGACTAGGACTTTGACTAGGTCAAAATCCTAGTCAAAATAGACCTCTTTAGAGTTGGAGTTTAAAGAGGATTAAACTCCTCCTCTCTATATAGTCCTAGCCTTTCACTATTTGAGGAGTGATGAAATTCCAACACACACAACACACACACAAAACTCGGTTCTCTCCCTCTCCCTACTCGTCCGCCCTCGCTCTCTCTTATACAAGAAAATACTTCTTGTTCTTTTTGTTTTTGGAACAATAGAACTTAGGAGAATTAATACCGTTAATCAATAACGTGTTATTAATTCATCCTCTCCAAAATAATACTTGTTCGTTCGCTAGCACGACGGGCAAGATACGTGGGTGGATTGCGTATTACTGTTTGGAGAGTCTCACATATGAGACTTGGAGCAAATCGGGGAACAACGCGAGTAGTAGTTAGAAGACGAAAACGACAATCGGTAGGTTCCGATTTAATTTTTTCGTTCCTCTTTATTTTTTTAATCCTATGGCCTCCATGATTTGTTTATGCTTTTAATTCATGAGATACATCGAACTCCCGGGAACTTCAAGGGTACACCCCTTGAATGTGTTCCTTTATTTTATTAAAGCATGTTTAAATTTTCGTATTTTAATTTTATACCGCGCTTCCGCATTCGCGCTATTTCCCGGGACGATCCACAATCTTTCAGAGGCTTGGTCGGTATGACTAGAATTCCCAGTTCCGATAGTACGGGATTAGTCCTCGGACTTGAGGATGTTAGAATAGGTGACCATGTAAGCCAATTTTGGCAGGAATATGTAACCTATGTCTAGACAATTTTTGGTATTTGATAAAAACATTTATGAATAAAGAAGTGAAAATTCATATGGCAATACTTTGTTTACGTTCACTTATATCTGCATTTACATTTCTGTTCACTACGCAAACAAAGCCCACGGACTGAGAATCGATTTCGAGGACTGGGACTACGCTTGGAGGTAGGTCCATGAAATCAGTCTTGCCGAATCAGTCCGGAAATCTCCAAGTCAAGGAATCCCGAAAATGGGTACCGGGATTCCCTTTGAGACTTGCACTAAGCATCTGCTATCGTATTTCATCGACCGGTGACGAAGGTCGTCTAAGCAGTGTTAGTGGGTCAGCATGCTAGGAAGCAGCTGACTGAGGTGACTTGCGGGAACTGTCTTTCGGAGGACCTTGAGTATGGTCAGCAAGGTGTGACGTGTATTCCCGGTTCCAACGGTACAGGCCAAGTCCTTTGACTTGAGGAACTGCTGAGTTTACCTGTGCATCATGTCTGTATCTTAGATATGGTGAGAGATTGCCAAAATACTCTTGAGTAGTCATAAGCCATGTCTAGTGCAGCTCGGGTGTACAGAGTGACAGTAGTTTCCAAGAAATGATCTGTCTCCTGTCAAAAGGTATTGACAGTTGAGTCTCATGTATGCTCTGTGTCTTGTCCCTGAAACCTGTGGCCACAGTAACTGAACAGAAGGGAAAGGTTTTCCTTGCGGCGTTTAGTAAGGACAGACCGACACTTAGGTCCAAAATGGGTACCTGCTTTTTTCGTGCCCTAGACTCCAAGTAATGAGACCGAAGCCAGAAGGACAAGTGTACTATTAGAGCCTAAATGTTCATCCCCAATTATTTCACCTAGTCTCTAGTGCCATGGACCGTTGCTAGATGGCCACCAATGGTAACGGATGGATTCTAGGAATCCGACCAAGTCTAGCTGAATGGTGAACCTAAAGAGTCACACACTATCCACACATACTTAGTATTTAATTTGGAATTAAATATTGGAGTAAAGGAATGACTAATTAGATTTAATCGGGTCCTATATTTTCTTGGAGAAATTAATTCCTTTTATTTGATAAAGGGAATTAAATTAATAAATAGGATTTATTAAAGGGTTGATTTAATGGGCTTAGAATAAATATTAATATTTATTTATTATATTTATTTGGCCTTTTTGGAATATTTAATGGGATTTAAATATTCCATTAAATTTAAATCAACGGTTGAGATGGAAAGGGGAGATGGAAGGCTAGGATTTGTTTGACTAGGTCAAACACTAGTTTGATTAGGACTTTGACTAGGTCAAAATCCTAGTCAAATTAGGGTTCTTAGAGTTGGGGTTTAAAGAGGATTAAACTCCTACTCTATAAATACCTCTAGCTTCCAACTATTGCATGATGATGCTTCTTGAAATCACACACACAACACACACTCCCCCTCTCCTACATCTCGTCCGCCCCTCTCTCTCTCACTCTCCAAGAAAATTATTTCTTGTTCTTTTGTTCTTGAAACATTAGAACTAAGGAAGATTAGTCCCGTTAATTCATAATGTGTGATTGATCTATCCTCTTCAAAAATACTTGTTCGTTGTTAGCACGACGTGCAAGATACGTGGGTGGATCGTGTGTCACGATTTGGAGGGTCTCAAGAATGAGATCTCGGTGCAAAAACGGGGAACAACGCGAGTAGCCGTTGAAGACGAAAACGACAACGGGTAGGTCTCGTTTTATTTTTCGTCCCTCTTTATTTTTTCAACTCTATGGCCTCCATGATTTCTTTACATGTTATATGATCATGAGATACACCGAACGCCCGGGAACCTCAAGGGTACACCCCTTGAGCGTGTTCTTTTAAATTAAAAGCATGCTTTAATTTTTGTATGTTTATTTTTATCGCGCTTCCGCATTCGCGCAATTCCCGGAACAATCCACCGATTTCTTTCAGAGGAATCATGGCAGTCACATGCATATGAAGACTGTATCTTGGATCTGCGCGAGAGGTGATCATTCTGTTAGATGGTCATTATAAGCCTTGTCCAGTGCAGTTGGAGTATGTAGCGAGGACGGTGGATTCCAAGATAGGATCTGTCCCCTGTCAGTACATGACGGTGATGTCTCCTATGCACTCTGAGATGGTTTAGACTCTAAAAGTCTATGGCCATAGCAATTGATAGAGTAAACGCATCTCGCGTATGAATCATAGTTGCCTAGTCAAGGATGGGACCTGACGCCCAATTCCATAACCTAGACTAAGGCCGGGAGACAGTCGACAGTAGGACCGTACCCGTACGGAATCGGCGCCTAAATGTTCACACCAACATTCACCTAGTCTCTAGTGCCATGGACCGTTGCTAGACGGCCACCCATGGTGACGGACTCCTGTTGGACACGAGCCCAAGTCTAGCTGAGGGTGAACTTAAAGGGTCACACACAAATCACCGAGGAGATGAAGGAATTGACTTGGAGTCAATTTCAGAGGATGATAAGTAATTGGATTACTTAAGGAATTGTCCATTGGATGGACGGGTCGATATTGTATCGGGCCCTCATTTAATCGATAAATAGGATTTATCGATTAATATGGAAAGTTGAGATATTGGATCTTTTAATTGGATTAAAAGATCAACAGGAATTATTTAAGTGGACATTAAATTAAATTGGATTTAATTTTTAGGTTCGTCGTAATTGGATTATGGTAGAACCCGGTCCGTTAAATTAGGACCCGAGAGGTGTGTTAATTCTATTTATGGAATAGGAAGAAGTTGGACTTCTTCCCTAAATAAGCATGGCCGAAAATTGCCACCTTGGAGGGAGCAAAAATCAGCCATGTTGGATGCTAGGTGTTAGTTGACTTGTCTCTTTTGGTAAGAGACAAATCAACTCCAATCAAGCCCTTCCCTTTTGGTATGATTTGATCATACCTTAAAAGTTGGTAGGCTTGATTGAAGAATTGATAGTGATTGATTGGGATGTATCTAGACATCCTTGGATGAACCTAGACACATTTCAATAATCACATTAATTATGTATATATATGATATACTAACACCTATTGATTAAGAATTTATTTATTATTCTTCTTTTTCTAGAAAAAAGATGAAAACTCTCCATACACTCTCTCACTCTCTCTACTCTCTAAATCCTCTTTGTTGCTTCATTGATCTATGATCAATTGAAGGACAAAGTAAGATTAAGAAGGAACACTAATTTGATAGTGTAATCTCTTCTTTGATTTCATCCTCTAGATTCGTTTTTTGCTAGCAAGAAAAACGAGATCTCTCTCGGTGTGGTATGGACTACATTAGAGGGTCTCTACGTTGGGACCTCGCGTGGACGAATGTCGGGAGGAATCAATGCGTGTAACCGATCAAAATACAAAATCGAGAAAGGTATTCCGATTTATATTTATGCTCTTGGTTTCTTCTTTATTCTATAGCCACGAACGCTTATTTATTTTATATATGTTTATATTCTGCATTTATACACCGATAGCTCGGGAACGTTCAAGGGAACACCCCTTGAACGCGATTTAAATTCTTTTATTCCGCACGGTTCTAATCTCCACCGCGCTTCCGTCGCGTTCCCGGGCCGATCCGCTTTCCTTCATGTTAATGCATGTTTAAAATTCTTGCAATTTTAATTATACCGCACTTCCGCATTCGCGCTACTCCCGGGACGATCCACACGCCTACCCTAGGCTTTCAGTATGATGTGCAGTGCACAAGGTCCGATATTGCTTTCGTTTTGAGCGTTACGAGCAGATATCACGCTTGTGTCGGTGAGGCTCACTGGACTGCAGTCAAGACCATTCTTAAGTACCTGAGAAGGACTAAACATATGTTCTTGGTTTACGGTGGTGGAGATTTGATTCTGGAAGGCTACAGCGACGCTAGCTTCCAGTCTGATAAGGATGATGCCAAATGTCAATCTGGATTTGTATCAGGTTGAATGGTGGTGTCGTGGCTTGGAAAAGTTCCAAGCCGGATACTACAGTTGATTCCATTAAGAAAGCTGAGTACATAGCGGCTTCGGAAGCAACTAAGGAGGCGGTTTGGATGAAAAACTACATCCAAGAGTTGGGTATAGTGCCTAGCATTGCCGAGCCAATAGTTATCTTCTGTGATAACAACGGGGCTATAGCGTACGCGAAGGAACCGAGATCTCATCACCGATCCAAACACATTCTTATACGCTACCATCTGCTTAGAGAGATGGTGGGAAGAGGTGACGTTCGGATGGACCGAGTCACATTGGCAGAAAATACGACAGATCCGCTGACCAAGCCAGTGTCGCAGGTTGCTCATACTCAGCATCTTGGGAGGATGGGTTTGAGGGTCATGAGTGATTGGCTTTAGGGTCAATGGGAGATTGTTAGAATAGTTGATCGACAAGCCAATTAGATTGGCCTAGATGTAATCCAACTCTGACAATGTCATTGTAATTGTAATATTCTTATATGAATAAAGTGAGTATTCATGTTTGGTAGTTCCATTTGTTGTGCTTGCTATTTATGTTTATTCCATTAACATCACAACAAAGCCCACAGGCCAAACGAACAACCCACGTAGTTGGGCTGCGCATTGGATTGCAGCTATGAAACTAACTTCTAAGGGTAGGTCTGAAACGTTCCAAGTCGAGGACCTTGAGACAGCCATCAAGAGTCCTATACAGACTTGCACTAAAGATTGCATTCATTGGATGAGTGTCGTGTTTCATCGGCGACAGACGTTGGACGTCTATGCAATATTAGTGGGTTAGTTGATAAGGATATCAGCTGACTGAACTAACTCGTGGGAATCGTCATATAGAAGCCTTGGAGGCTTGGTCGGTATGACTGGCATTCCCGGATCAGATAGTACTAGATTAGTCCTCGGACTTGAGGAATCATGGCAGTCAGATGCATATGATAGCTGTATCTAGAATATGGCAAGAGATGTCAGTATCTGGATACATTCATCATAAGCCTTATACAGTATAGTGGGACGATGTATTAAGGATGGTGGATTCCAAGATAAGATCCGCCACCTGTCAGTATATGACAATCGAGTCTCCTATGCGCTCTGAGACAGTTTTAAACTCTTATAAGTCTGTGGCCACAGCGATTGGTCGAGTAGGGAATGGTTTCCTACGTCGATCGATAGAGTAAACGTGCCTCGAGTTACTGAGCATGGTTGTCTAGTCCAGGATAGGAACCAACGCCCAATTCCATGCCCTAGACTTAGCCCGGGAGACGGAAGATGGAAGGATCGTACTCGTATGGAACTCGAGAGCTTAAATGTTCACGCCAATATTCACCTAGTCTCTAGTACCATGGACCGTTGCTAGACGGCCACCCATGGTGACTGGCGTTTTTCTGATTAATGGTTAATCGAAAAACAATTAATTAAATTGGATTTTAATTGATCAACTGTATTGGACACAAGCCCAAGTCTAGATGAGGGTGAACCTAATGAGTCACACACAAATCACTTTGGATTTGGCGGAGTTTATTTGGAATTAACTCTAGAAGAAGCGAATAAATTTAATCGGATTAAATTTATTCAAGAGAGAAAATAAATGATTGGATCATTTATTGAGAAATTCATTTGATGGATGGTCCAAGAATTAATTAATTGGATTAGTTAACATTTTGGACTAAGGACCTTTAAATTAATTGGATTAATTTATTGGGTTTTGGCTAGAATAGTTGATTGGATCAATTATTCATAATTTGGACTTATGTTTATTTAATTGGATTAAATAAATAATTGGACTTCAATTGGATTGAAATTAATAAGATTAATTAATGCCCAATGGATACATGTTTGGACTTTATTTAATTTGATTAAATACAAGTCCAAAAACATAAAGGTCGAAGTCCATTTTTTCATGCAAGTTGAAGCTAGTTAAGGAGGAGTTTCAACTCTTCCACATATGTACATGATGTGCACGAAATTATGCTGATTTGTGGGTGGTTTTTCTCTTGCTATCATGTGTAGTGGATGTGCTAGAAGTGTGTGTATGTGGAAGTTTCCTTGGAGGTTACTTATGTTGGTGATTTTTTGAACACTACATTCTACATACACAAAAACTACTTTGCTAGACACTATTCACTTAACTTGCTTCATTTTTTCTGGAGTTTTTAGGCCAAAATACTCTCTGAAAATTCTCTCTTTTAGTGTTCATACTTCTTAGAGAAGATTGAACAAAAATATTCCAAGGTACACTAAATCGATAGTGCTTTCTTTGGAATTGTTTCTTCTTCTTTGTTTCTATTCTCTATCTAGCAATAGAGTAGAAATAAATCCATAGTGTGGTGTGGAACGCATTAGAGGAGTTCTACGTTGAGCTCTCAAGTGGATGAACGAAGAAGGAAAAGAAAGGAACAACGCACGAACCCGTTCTACATAAATGAACAAAGGTTGGTTTTCTTTTATATTTTTGTGTAACTTTCTTCTTCTCCTTTTAAGCCACATGCCCAGCATGTTTTATTTTGTTGTTTATGCTTTGACAAACACCAAACGCCCGGGAACTTCAAAGGGAACACCCCTTTGAATCCGATTTAAATTATGTCTTAAATTTACATTTTTACGCTTCCGTTGCGTTCCCGGGCCGTACCTGATTCTTTCAATCCTATCTTTAGAAATATGACCTAACCTCGCATGCCATATCTGTGCGTCATCATGATTATCATGTTTCCGTTTCTGTTCTGCAGTCATACTCCAATTAGACTGTTGAAGTATGTACAGAACGTTCACCAATGTATCAAGCAAATGAGAAATACCATCCTTTATAATATAAAAACTGTTTTTATTGATGGTAAAGGAATATCCCTCCTTGTCAAGGACCGAGATAGATACAATATTTTTAATCATGCTAGGTACATAGAAACAGTCGTTCAGTACAATCCTAACATGACTACTAATGGCTAACTCCATTGATCCTACGGCTTCCGCAACAACGGCCTTGCCATCGCCTAGCCTCAGGATCATCTCATCCTTGGTTAGCCTTCTGCTTCTTTGCAGTGCCTGCATATCATTGCAGATGGGAGCACCACACCCGGTATCCAATACCCATGAAGCAGAATTAGTTATCATGTTTACTTCAACCACAAACATACTTGGGTTGGAGAGGATAGTTGAGAGATTGACTTGGAGTCAATCTTGAATGATAAAATAAGTAATTGGATTACTTAAGGGAAAGTCCATTGGATGGGCGGGTCGATATTGTATCGGACCTTCGTTTAATCAATAAATTGGATTTTCGATTGAATATGGAAAGTTGAGACGTTGATATGTTGGATCTTTTAATTGGATTAAAAGATCAACAGGAATAATTTAAATGGACATTAAATTGAATTTTAATGTTAGGTTCGTCGTAATTGGATTACGATGAAACCCGGTCTGTTAAATTTGACCCGAGAGGAGAAATAATTCCTATTTTGGAATAGGAAGAAGTTGGACTTCTTCCCATAATTGGACATGGCCGAAATGCTCACATGGAGGAAGCAAAATCAGCCATGTTTCATGCAAGGTGGTATGTTGACATGTCTCCTTTGGAAAGAGACAAATCAACTCCAATCAAGCCCTTCCCTTTTGGTATGATTTGATCATACCATAAATTTTGGTAGGCTTGATTGAAAAACTGATGGTGATTGATTGGAATGTATCTAGACATCCTTGGATGAACCTAGACACATTCCAATAATCACATTAATTATGTATATATATGAGTATATACAACACCTAGCATAAGTGAATCATTATTCATCTTTTTCTAGGAAAAAGAAGAAGAGAAATTCGGCCCTCTCCTCTCTCTCAACTCTCGATTTTCTCCTCCCATTCCTACTTGTGTTCTTCACTTGGTTTTGAATCAAGAGGAAGAACAAAGTAGGTTTAAGAGAACACTAATTCATAGTGTTCTTCTCTTAAACCGATTCCTTCATTAAACCTCTTTTCTTCTAGAAAGGAGAACGTGCGTTTTTCCGGTGTGGTGTGGATCACCTTCGAAGAATCTATACGTTTGGATTTCGTGAGCATTCCGGAGAAGAAACAACGCAAGTAGCCGAATATACGTAGATCATCAAAGGTAACGATTTCATTACGCTTTGGTTGATTTACTATCTATCTATGCCCTATGTGATTTATGTACGCTTTTCACATTTACACATCCTACATCAAACGCCCGGTTGAGCACCCAAGGGCACACCCCTTGGGATATGTTTATTTAAATTGGATTTAAATTTATGCACATTTCTCGCTTTCTCGCTTCCGCTCGCGCTCCCGGGCGGATCCGCTCGTCCTTCCGGCAATGCATGCAGACATCATTTGCCTTGGACCGCTGAGAACCACGGGCCTTCTCTTTCCTTTTGCCCGTCCCCACCGGGGCAACAGGGGTGCTTGGAGCGCGAGCAGGGCCCACAACCGTCTTCCCCTTTCCCTTCTTCCTCTTCTAGCATCCAGCCCTCTTGCCATTCGCCTTGGAGGTCGAAGCCTCTCCTATCAATACCGTCGGCGTCGACTTGTGGGTCGTTGCCTTGTATTGGACCAGCATGTTGATCAACTCATGAATAGACTTCTCAAGTCCGTTCATGTTGTAGTTTACAACAAACGGGTCATAGGACAGAGGATGCGACTGGAGGATCACGTCAATGTACGTGTCATTGTTAAGCTCAGCTTTAAGTTTCTCGAGCTTCTCCACTAGGGAGATCACCTTGACCCTATAACTTTGTATGGACGATCCTTTAGCAAGCTTGGTGCCAAAAAATGCTTTTGTGGCGGCATATCAAATGTGCCTATCTGGAACCGCATAAACCTCGTTCATGCGGAGCATTATGGCGGAGATGTTGTCCAGCCTCTCATATTGCTTCTGGATGTCGTTAGACATCGAAGCCAATATGATGCTGCGCACTTTTCGGTTGTCCTCATGCCATTTCTCGGATGTCAAACGTTCTTCTGGCGTGAACCCATCCGGTAAGTCGCTCAGGGGCGGCTTGTCCAAGACGTAGCCTTGGTCCTCGAAACCGAGGACAATCATCAAGTTTCTTTGCCAGTCCGAGTAGTTCGTTCCATTAAACTTATTAGTCTCAAGTATTGTGGTCAACGGATTCTTAGACATATCTACATTTATAAAAAATGTAAAGCAGAAATTAGCAGATGATGGTAATATTATTATTCAAGTTGAAGTCATGGTCTTTTAGTCTTTAACCCTCCGACTATTTATACGAAAGTCCACCACTCTCAAGCGGAGTTTCCGGAAACCATTTTCTGGTGGGTTTGAGATCCACAAGCGTAATCTCCATGCCCCGCTTTTACGATTCACGTGAAGAAGACCTCGTCGGAGATATCCAATATCATTCTCATCCCATGAGATTCCGAAGATGTTTTGCCTCACCTTTTTGCATGGTTCTGAGGACTCTAAGCGAACCATGCTACTTAGTGTTGGGCCCGACCCATCAACCAAATCATGGGCTTTGTGATACTCTTGTTTCATGCCTTGATGTTCCACCTTGGGTCTCCGACTCCATGGGCTTTTAAAATAAAACCTCACCAATCCTATCTACTCTCATTACAATTGAAAGTAATAGATGAAAAATAAATAACAAGCCTTAACATAATGAGGCTGAAATACGGGAGATGATAGTCTCAAATCAAGAGGCACGCAGGCCCCACCAAACAGAAATGTAAATAACATACATACATTCATACACAAGGTCTAGGGCTCTTGTGATCATCCCACATTGATTCCCTCAACGCACATAACATAATTATTCCAAATAATCATGCTTAAACCATGGATATTCAATATAACCAAGTGATGTCCAACATCACAAGGCACAAATATATAAACAATATGCAAAATCCAAATTTCAAATTCAATGGACATTATACACAATGCATCCAATGCATGCATTAATCCCAAATTAATTAAGCAAATTTGATCCAAGGAAAAATCCAATAATTCAAAAATCAAATGTGCAAAATTAATACATTTTCAGAACATTGTGCAGAAAACCCAAAAAATCAAATTTTTCAGAAAACGTCAAAAAATGCACAAAACGGCCCAGCTGTTGTGCCAGTCGGCCGCTCGCGAGCGCGCCTGTGCGCACCGCCCGAGCGTGCTGGCCGAAGCCCAGCGCGCGCAGGCACCCGTCTGTGCGCGGTCACGGTATGCACGGCAGCCCCTGCCAGCACGCACGCTGGCAGGCACGCCGGCCAGGTTGGGCGCATGTGTGAGCCCGCGTGCGCTCGGCCGGCAGGGACGGCAGCCAACCGCTGCCGCTGCTGTCCGTTTTTCATATTTTTTCAACACTCCTTTTCAGCACATATTATCAATAATAAACTGAAAATGAACATGCAATTTCAAGATCCAATCTCACAAAAATTGCATGCTTAACGTCCATCAAATTTAAACAAATGAATGATCATATTTATTCATATATTCACCCAATCATACATGCTAATAAAAACCGTAAAAGTAAGTAGATAATGCCAAGCACATAAATCTATGCCCTTACATCGAACCGGGCTCTGATACCACTTGTAGGAAAAAGCGGATCCACCCAGGAGCGCGAGCAGAAGCGAGGGACGAGAAAATGCGTAAATTAAAATTGCATAATCATGAAATCCCAAGGGATGTACCCTTGGGTGCTCAACCGGGCGTGCGATGTAGAATTTATCAATATTAAAACGGATATTGTACACAGAGCATAGAGGAAATGGAAAGCTACGAAAGCGTAATTAACCATTACCTTTGTAGATTTTCACATGTGCGCGGCTACTCGCTTTGTTCCTTATTCGGAATGTCCACTAAGTTCAAATGTATGAACTGTCCAAAGGTGATCCACACCACACCGAAAGAAACCTTTATTTTCCTTGCTAGAAGAAAACGGGTTTAGAAGGAATCGATTTAAGAAGACAAACACTATTGATTAGTATTCTTCTTAAACTTACTTTGTTCTTCCCTTTTGATCCAAGATCAAATGAAGAACACTAGTAAGAGTGAAGGGGACAGGCCGAAAATTAGAGAGATGAGAGAGGCCAATTTTCTTGTTCTTCTTTTCCTAGAAAAGATGAATAATGAATCTCATACATAGGTATTGGTATGTACTCATATATATACATAATTAATGTGATTATTGGAATGTGTCTAGGTTCATCCAAGGATGTCTAGATACATCCCAATCCATCACCATTAATTCTTCAATCAAGCCTACCAACTTTTAAGGTATGATCAAATCATACCAAAAGGGAAGGGATTGATTGGAGTTTATTTGTCTCTTACCAAAACAGACAAGTCAACTAACACCTAGCATCAAACATGGCCGAATTTTGCTCCCTCCAAGGTAGCATTTTCAACCATGCCTATTTAGGGAAGAAGTCCAACTTCTTCCTATTCCAAAATAGGAATTAATTCTCCTCTCGGGTCAAAATTTAACGGACCGGGTTTTACCGTAATCAAATTACGACGAACTCAAAATTAAATCCAATTTAATTTAATGTCCACTTAAATAATTCTCGTTGATCTTTTAATCCAATCAAAAGATCTAACATCTTAACTTTTTATATTTAATTGATAAATCCCATTTACCGGTTAAACAAGGGTCTGATACAATATCGGCCCGTCCATCCAATGGACAATCCCTTAAGTAATCTAATTACTTATTCATCCTTTGAGATTGACTCCAAGTCAATCCCTTAACCTTCTTGGTGATTTGTGTGTGACCTTTTAGGTTCATCCTCAGCTAGACTTGGGCCCTTGGCCCACAAGGGCCCGTTACCATGGGTGACCGTCGAGCAACGGTCCATGGCACTAGAGACTAGGTGAATGTTGGCGTGAACATTTAGGCGTTGATTCCGTACGAGTACGGTCCTTCCATCTACTGTCTCCCGACCTTAGTCTAGGGTATGGAATTGGGCGTCGGTTCCATCCTCAACTAGGCATCTATGCTTAATACTCGAAACTACGCATGCCTCATTGCATCGTTAGAGAAAACCATTCCCTGTTCGATCAACCATTGTGGCCACAGTTTTAAACAGCATGAACGTGTCTCCGAGTGCATAGGAGATACCTCTGTCACATACTGACAGGGGACGGATCCTCTTCTTGGAACCCACCATCCTCGCTACACATTCTGACTATACTGGACAAGGCTTATAATGATCATCTTACAGAATGATCACCTCTCGCCAGATCTAAGATACGTCCGTCCTGTGCACGTGACTGCCATGGTTCCTAAAGTCTGAGGACTACTCCCGTACTATAGGAACCGGGGAATCCAATCATACCGACCAAGCCTCCAAGGATTCCATATGTTGATCCCCGCGAGTCGGTTCAGTCGGCTCGACCCCAGTTGACTAACCTATCAAGATCGTGTAGGCGTCCCATGCTTCTCGCTGATGAAACATGGCACTCATCCAATGAACACAACTCCTGATGCAAGTCTCTGTAGGACTCTCAATGCCCTGTCTCGAGGTCCTCGACTTGAAACATTTCAGACCCAACTATTAATCAGTTGATTTCATGACCACCATCCAATGCGTGGTCCAACTGCATGAGTTGTTATTCGTGGTCTGTGGACTTTGTTGCGATATATGTAAAACACCATTTTAGCATATGGAAAATGAGCGCAACAAAGAGAATACCAAAGTAATTAATACTTATTTTATTCATTACATAATATTACATTACATCAAGTGGTCAAATAGGTTACAAAATGCCAAACCTATTGGCTTTTTGGTCACCTATTCTAACATGCGCCAACTAGTGGCAGCTTATGTAAGTATGCATGCCAGCTGGAGACAACTTATTAGGAGCATGCACCAGCAGACGGCTTATTGGAGTCAGCCAGGAGTTGAAACTAAGCCTGCGAATAACACAATAAAGGAAGCAAGACTTGCTTTTACACATAACAGTAGTAAAGTTGTAGGTACTCTTTGTTAGTGAAAATACTGAGCAGGTTTCAATATTGCATGGTTGATAAAAGTAGAGATTTGGTACAGACAAGCTTTAGCAAAAGTTGCTAGCAAAAACACTTGAATGTGTGTTTAAGGGATACAACCTGTTATGAAGTTCTTAGTTTAAGTAGGAATACATCTGCTGAAGCAGGATTCTAGACTCGACTATCAGACAAGGGTCTTCCCATGCATAGTAATTATTTTCGAAGGCATCCCCCTGCTGATTGAGCAGGTTGATCAGCAATCTCCTGCCATCAGTAGGGCAGGTCGTCCTTGCACTAGTCTAGCTTTGAGACCTCTTGTTGGTAACAGGATAGCTTTATCAGCAAGAAAGGAGCATGACCTGCTGCAGCAGGCAATAAGCAAGTGCTAGAAACAACAAGTATGAGTATAATCCAATTAGCAAAGAAGCATATGCATGCCATTATGCATGAGTTATCATAGATAAATGAGTATGCCTGTTGAAGGTAATTTATTAAGGCTAAAGCCTGTGAAGCAAGAAAGAAAATGTCCTAATGGAGCAAGCCTTAAAGCTAGTAGGAGTGCACCAGCAAGGTGACTTATCGGGACACGAAGCCAGTAGGAGTGCGATAGCAGAGCGACTTATCAGGGATCAAATCTAGTAGGCGTGCGCCAGTAGGGCGAGTTATTGTGTATGTGCGCCAGCAGGGCGACTTATGAAAGTTAGGAGCCAACAATGTTATTTACCTGTTGATAAAGAAGAGTATAGCAAAAGAGCGGGAACCGCGCTTTATTCGGGTAGTATATTGTTGATTAGGCAAGTAGTAGAGTTATGAGCGAAGAGCAAGGTTTAGAGGAATAAAACTTCTTGAGATTATATGTGTTCCTTGCCGGGAAAGTTTTCTGCGATCAGTGTCTTCGCTCGTCATGATTGGTCCTTTTCACCAGCCAGGCATCATCCAAGTTCTTATACTTATCTTCTTGAGCTAGTACTTCCTGGAAATTAGCTATAGATTTCTTCGCTAAGGATTCGAAGAGGGGACCCACTCTGAGGCCTTAGGTGAAAGCGCTAACCAGCACCTCCTGGTGGGCAGTAGCGACTTCTAGGATCGTAGTGTTGAAGCACTGGACATACATCCTCAAGGTTTCCTTTTCCTCCTGTTTCACCTCGAAAAGGCTGATGGCTGATTTTCAGTACTTCTTGCTGCTAGTGAACTAGTAAAGGAAAAGAGAACTAAACTCCAAAAAAGATCTTATTGACCTATCTGGAAGCTGGTCGAACCATTGTTGAGCATAATCGATTAGTGTAGTAAGGAAAACACAACATTTATTACCATCAGTGTACCTGTGCAAGGGGGCTGCATTTTTTAACTTACGCATATGTTAAGTAGGGTCAGTAGTGCCATTGTAAGCAGGTAGGTGAAAAGGTGGCCTGAAGTGAGTATGGAGCTCTTCGGCCATGATATCAACGCTAAAGGGAAAACCTCACTCAGCAGGCAAAGCCTCCTTTCTTACCTCTTGGCGGAGTTCCACCACCTCCTTCTTGAGAGAGTGCCAGTACTCAGGAGGCTCCTGGGAGGCGACCTCCTTGCGGGTGGGCTCAATAGGTACTGGTCCCCCCTGCTGTAGTGCAGCGGTAATTGGCGAATTAGCTCCATGTTTGTCAGGCGCTCCTTCTGGCTGAGAAAGTTGTCATGCTTTGTTGGCTTGAGACCTCGGAGGGTGGAGTCGATGGTCTCCACTATCAACTGGCGGAGCTGCTCATAGAAGAGCGGGTTGGCGGCAATAAGTACGGTTGTCGGATCCAAGGTGGAAGATGGGAGGTCACCAGTTGGAGCAGGAAGTCATCTACTGAAGCTGGGAGGTCAGCGGCTGGTGCTGGGACGGCGCTAGCTAGAGCGGGGAAGTTATCTACTGGAATAGGGATGTCACCGGGTGGAGCTGGAAATCCACCAGCTGGAGCGCAGCTACCACTTGTTGGAGTTGGATGGCTACCAGCTAGAGCCGGACTACCACCAGCTGGAGTCGGACGACTAATAATCGGAGTAGGGTTGCAACTAGCTGGAGCAGGGAGGCCACTAGCTTGAGCTAGGGACTTAGCAATGCCCAAGATCTGATCTAGAGGTGGAATGGTAGATCCAACTACAATAGGGAGGGAGGTGTTTCTATCGAAAGATCCCATGTCGTCTCCATTGTATGAACGTAGCATTTCTCATGCCAAAATCTCAAGTGTTCCCATAGACGGCGCCAATGATGCATACCTGAATTTCACAACACCACAAAAGTCAAGGAACCTTCAAGAAATCCCAAAGATTGATGGGAGACTAACCTGCAATGAGGGGTTCACACTCTGATGCTTAAGTTAGTAATATTCTTATTGATAAAATAAATGAGAAAATTTGAAATAAGTGAGAATAATGGTAGAACAATGTTGTGTAGTGACAAATCGTGTGAATGAGCTGAAAATAGCTAAAAAGTTGAGAGAATTCATGTGATAGTTAAGTTGCAAAGTGAGGAATATGTTACTTGAAAAAATAACTGCACAGTTAGTCATTTTATAATGGCTCCTGTGCCCGATTTTTGGGAATTTTCTTTGAGAGACGTATAACATTGGAAATTTGAAGAAGTCAACTATCTTATCCAACAAAACCGCGCGAGAATCGGATAAGAATTGAAAAGGACATGACCAATTGAATCATCCTTGCTCGGTCTGTCACTTTTTTTAGGAAGTGGTTACCTGCTGAGAAAAACCCAGATTCCGGCCAGCCCTTTAGGAATTTGAATGAGATCTTTTAATATGACGTATACCACGTGTCGGCCACCTATATGTCATGGAATCCTACCTGTACAATGACTATGCTGACTGTACGAGGCTTTTTAGTGGGCTTGCCAGGTTAGTGACGGCAAAATAAGTCTAATAGGTAAATGTCTTACTGCTTTAGGCCAAGTGAGCTTGGTCTGCTGGATGTCCTGCTCAAAGGTCCACTCCTAGTTCTTGGGCTTATGAAGTGATTTTTAGGGGGCATCAAATAATATGTATAAATATTTGTATTTGATTATACTTGAAATTTTGTTTTCAGGCCCAATGGCAAAATCCGAGCCAAGTTAGCCTAAGAAAGGAAGTCCAATCAACCTAGTACCTGCAGACTGGGAACCAACAAGCCTAGCCAATCAAGCACTACTTTTACCCCGCTGACGAGACAACAAATTAGTCCAGGCCCAGGTATAGCCTGCTAATGGCCGATACAGTTCAATGGACACGTTCGCCCCATTCTGAATCTTGGATGACACATCATTACAAAGCGCATCAATAAAGATGACATGTCAAGTTGTAGCCTATTGGATTAAGATGACAAGTAAACCACTTTCTCTATGTTTTCGCCTATTTCCTTGCAGATATAGCATAATCCCTTCCTACAAGCATGGGGTCAGTACGATGTGGCACAAGCTGGATTAATTGTATAACAATAAAATGGGAAAAAAAAAAATTTAATACACTAACTTGGCTCTCGTTTAATTTTAGTACACTAACTTTGCTAATTATCACATTTTATACATTATGTTGCAATTTTGCTTCAATTAAGTCCAATTGAGGGTTTTTTGTCCAATTTTTCGGTCAATTGACCGGATTTTTCTGACGTGTCATAATTTTGCTTACGTGTCCGGCGAATTAACCACGTCAGCACATGACGTGGTTAAAAATTTACAAGTGAAATATGACATGGCATATGACAAGGCAAAAAATATGACATGGCGGTTGATGTGGCACACACTTGACAGATGATGTGGCATTGTCAATATGAGTAAACTTTGACTTTTATTTTCAGCCAAAAACCCCAAAATCCACCCCCAAAATCCAACCCCCAAAATCGTGAGAATGCCCTAACTTTTCCCCAAATCCAGCTAACAATCTTCCCCCAAATCCAGCGAACGACGAACGGAGAATGGAGAACGGCGAACTGCGAACGGCAAGCGGCGAACCGCAAACCGCGAACGGCAAACAAAGGAACCCCAACCATTGCCCGACTACTTGAGGCAGACGAACGGCGACGAACGGCGACCTCCATTGCCCGACGACTTGAGGCAGGTGAACGGCGACGTCCATTTCTGGGGGTGAACGAGGACCTCCATTTCTGCCGGTGAACATACCTCCATTTTCGCCGGCGAAAATACCTCCATTTTCTGTCGGCGAACATACCTCCATTTTCGCCGGTGAACAGCCACTTGACGCAGCGAACGACGAGCTAAACGGACCTCCGTTTTCGCAGCTGAACGGACCTCCATTTTCGCAGCTGAACAGCCCATTGTTTCCGCCTCTGCAAACTCGAACAACCCCTCAGACGATGACGAAAAAAATCGTGATGAGAGATCCAGAACTGAACGACGACCCACTCCCTGAATACGGTTAGTTAGACCTCCATTTGCTGCTTTATTGAGTAATATGGCTTAAATATTGTGAAGGATGGACCACAACTCTTTTAAAAAACATGAATATCTTGTACTGTATGTTTGTATTCTTGTGACAATAGCTACTTTTATATTTTATATTCTGTTTTTGTTGAGAAATAGGAAGCATGTGGTCCCTTAAATGTTGTTGTGTTGGAAATATGTTTGTGTAATGGACCACAATAGCATGGGATTTCTGAATGTGCTTTTGTAATGGACCACAATAGCATGTTTCATCATAATATGTTTGTGTAATGGACAAGAATAGATATTTTTTATACTTTTTTATTCTTGGGATTATTGAACAATTATATGTTAATTATAGCTATGTTAATTATACTTTTTTATTCTTGGGAGCATACTAATTGAACATCAGACTATGCTTGGGAAATGATTGTTTTCTTGGGAGCATGTTATAGCATGTTTCATCACAATATTGTTCTTATATGCTTGGAAAATGCTTGTTTTCTGTTGTTATTGTGTTTGCTATTTTTCTGAGAGTTGACTTCTTATATGTTTTCTGTTTTTTTCGTTTTTTGGTTTTTTCTTATTTTCAGCCAAAAACAGTGGGTTTATAACAATGAATCTGCATTATGGGGGTAATATAGTAGAATTAGACTATGTCGGGGGGTCTACCTATAAGTTTGATCATGTGGAGTATAAGCTTGTTGGTATTGGGGGTTTGAATGAATTTGGCAATTATGTAGGGATAAAAGGGGAAAAGAAGTATTTCAGTAAACATGAAAACATCTTCCAAAGTTTATCTTCAAATTCAGCTCTACAAGATATGTTTACAAAATTCGAGGATAATGGAGAGATAGATATATACATAAATGGGGAAGTGGTAGCTGAAGAGGGTGAAGACTTTGAGGGGGATATGCTACATGGTGGTGTGAACAATTATGTGTCATCTTCAGGTGGTGAAGATTTTGATGACAGTGATAGTGAATATGAATATAAGATGGATGAAGAAAAAGATGAAGAAGAAGAGAGGGCAGGGGATGATTGGGGAGTTGAGGGAGATTTAGTTGAAAATATTGTGAAGAAGGCAAATGATGAAAAAATGGGGGAGGGCAGGGTTGAGGACACAGATGTAGGAGAGGCCCGGGTTTCAGATACTGATGGTGAGGAGTGGTCTGGGGATGAGAATTTGGTTTGGAGTGATGATGAACTAAACTCGAATAAAGGGTCTGATGAAGATGAACCAAACAGAGTCAATTTTCCTGTATTCAATCCTTCCCGTATATTTGATCCACTTTTTGAGTTAGGGATGATATTCAGCACTAAGGATGAATTCAAAACTGTTGTACAATCACATGCTATCCAAACCAAGAGAAACATCAAGTTTACAAAGAATGACAGAAAGTATGTCCATGCCAAATGTTTTGATAAAGAATGCAATTGGAGATTACATGCTTGTAATGTGAAAGGTGAATTAACCTTTCAAATTAGGGATTATGTTCCTAATCACACATGTAATATCTCTTTCAATGTGAGAAACATGAGTTCAAAGTGGCTGTCAAAGAAATATTTTCACAAGTTCAAAACTGATCCTAAAAGGGGGGTTAAGATGTTTAGGGTCGATGCAATTGAAGAGACAAGGTGTAATATTTCAAGAAATCAAGCAAATAGAGCCAAAAAACTTGCATTGCTTATGCTTGAGGGTAGTCCCAGTGCACAATATGCATTGTTGTGGGATTATGCAGAAGAAATCAAAAGAAGTAATCCTGGATCGACAGTCATATTGGGCACCGAGGGAAGGAATCAATTTGACCGAATTTACATATGTCTTCATGCATTGAAAATGAACTTCTTGAGTGGTTGTAGGCCTGTTATTTGTGTCGACGGATGTCACTTGAAGGGGCCACATGGGGAAGTACTTGTATCTGCTGTTGGAATTGACCCTAACAACAATTTCTTCCCAATTTGCTATGCTGTGGTTATGAGAGAGAACAGGGAAACATGGGGCTGGTTTTTAACTCTTTTGAAAACGGACTTAACGATCAAAGATGATTCTACATGGACATTCATGTCAGATAAACAAAAGGGGCTTGTGGGTGCATTGCAAGAATTGTTTCCAAATGCAGAACATAGGTTTTGTGTTAGGCATTTGCATTCAAACTTCAAGACTTTTGGGTTTAGAGGGTTAGCATTCAAAAATGCTTTATGGAAGGCTGCAAGGGCATCAACAACAAATCAATTTGATCAGAGGATGCAAGAAATGAATGAGATTGATGAGGGGGCTTTTGCTTGGTTTAGTGACAAGTCTCCAAAAGAGTGGTCAAGATCACATTTTTCTACATTTCCCAGATGTGATATTCTCTTAAACAATGCTTGCGAATGCTTCAACAGCAACATACTTGAAGCAAGAAACAAGCCAATCTTGTCAATGTTGGAGTGGTTGATGGAGTATTTGATGAAAAGACTCCAACAAAACAGAGATAGGGCACAAAAGAAATGGAAAAAGGTGTTGTGTCCCAAAATCCAAAAGATAATTGACAGAAATATTGAGAAGCTTGGAGATTGTATTCCAATCAAATCTGATGAAAAACATTATCAAATTTCTTGCTTTGATGGGAATCAATACAGTGTGGACTTAGAGAATCATACATGTGGGTGTAGAAAGTGGGATTTGAGTGGCATACCATGTAAGCATGTTGTGTGTGCAATTTTTTGTAATGGCTGGGATGTAGAAAAATACACACACCAATGTTACAGGGTCGAAACTTACTTGAAAGCTTATCAACATGCAATCATCCCAATCAATGGAAGGGCTGAATGGAAGAGGACTGATTTCAACCCACCACTCCCACCAAAAGCTACAAAACGAGTGGGGAGGCCTCCAAAAGCTAGAAGATTGGAAGTTGATGAAGCTGCTCCAAAAAAGAGGAAAGGAAGGCCTGGACCAGTCATGAGGGAAGGATCATCTACGATAAAGAGGCAACAAAGCACTATCAAGTGTGGGAAGTGTGGTCTGCAAGGACACAATGCCAGGGGGTGTCATGACAAGGATGCAAGAACTGATCCTATCCCCGATGCAAGAAGCCAGGTTCAGCCAAATTCCAATGTGATACAGGTATAACATTTTATTTTCACGTGATTTAATTCTATGACTAACCACTAACAAATGTTGTTGAAAAAACAGGTTCCAACAAAGGCCAAGGGGATTATGCAAGAACCTAAAGTGCCATTGCAAGCAAGAACAAGAAGTGTAAGTTTTGTTTTAGCTATTGCACGTGTTTAGTAAGGCCTATTCAACTAAACTTAATATTTTGTGCAATACAGGGGCAAATACCAACTGAAGGGCCAAAAAAGTTGCAGGTATTATATCTTCTATGTTACTATTGTTTTTAACGATACAATAACTAACTATATATTACTTGAACAGGTTACAAGAAAAGAAAAGGGAGTTATGAAAGAACCTGAGGTACAAATGCCAAGAAAAACAAGAAGTGTAAGTTGTTATGACTATTTGTTAGAGTATTTGAGAATATTTTATTGGGATTTTTATGACTGCTTGAATAGAATATTTGGGATTGTTTTATTGAGATTATTATTATTGTTTCAATGGAGTATTTGGGACTGTTTTATTGGAATTTTTATGTATTTGGGAATATTTTATTGGGATTTTTATGACTGTTTGTTAGAGTATTTGAGCATATCTTATTGGGATTTTTGTGACTGTTTGAATAGAATATTTGGGACATGTTTATTGAGATTATTATTATTGTTTCAATAGAGTATTTGGGACTGTTTTATTGGGATTTTTAGGACTGTTTGAATATAGTATTTCGAACTTGCAAAATCAAATGGGATTTTTATGCATCTTTTCTTATCTTTAGGGACATATTGGAGGTGTTGGACCAGTTATTAGAAAGCCTCAAAAATCGTGTGCCACAGCCCCAACAATGTTCCAACAATTTCAAGAATGCCAGAAAGGGATTAGGATCAAAGAACCGGCTCCATTTGTTGAGGGTCAATCAGGTGCCAGGTCATTGCAAGAGCAAGGAAGTTCCAGATCAACCCCTTCAATAGTTAAAGGAGGGAAAAAATTCGTTACAATGTCCAATTTAAGCCAAGCGGTCAATCAAATAAAGAAGGGGAAGAAGAAGCCTTAATTGTGATGATTGTCTATGTTTTGGTCATTGTCTATTTTTTGGCAAAAAACTGTATTAAAACCATTAGGCCAAACTATCTTGAAATGCCTCTCATTTTGGATGTATTGTTTGGTAAGCCATACTTTTGAAATGCCTAATGATTGTATCTATTTTGGTTGGTCAAAAAAGGCTACATTTTGCACAATGTACATGTATGCAAGGGGCTATGTTGGAAATGAAGAATGCAGAAAATAATTTTTTTTTAATTGTATATATTTTAGCTTAGTTTTGGATTCAATTTACAAATGGTCAAAGTTAGTGGACTTAAATTTAATCTCATTCAAAGTTATTGGACTAAAATTAAACAATGTGAAAGTTAGTGTACTAAAAGTCATCTTTATGGAAGAAAATACATCCAAGTCATCCCGCCACGTCACTCCCCTGCCACGTCGTCCGCCACGTCATGTGCTAACGTGGTTAATTCGTCGGACACGTAAGCAAAATTATGCCACGTCAGAAAAATCCGGTCAATTGACCGGAAAATTGGACAAAAAACCCTCAATTGGACTTAATTGAAGTAAAATTGCAACATAATGTATAAAATGTGATAATTAGCAAAATTAGTGTACTAAAATTGAACGAGAGTCAAGTTAGTGTACTAAAAAATTTTTTTTCCCCAATAAAATAGACATCTTAAGAAATCCTAGGATATCTTAGACCCCCAACTATCTCCCTATTTCTCTCATTATATTCCTAAAGAAAGGTGTATAGATATGTCAAGAGAGGTAATAATTCTTCAATTTGTTTTCAACGTAGCTACAGTTTCAACTCTCACACATAATCTATTTTTCGCACACTTATCCACAACTTTTGCTATCATTATCAAGTTTTATACATTTCATTCTGAAACTCGCTAATCCTTACTATTTTACTTAGTGTTCATATCTTATTCTTTTTCAAAATATTTTAATGTTTTAAGTATTAAAATGTTAATTTGTATTTTGTAGGTTAGTTATTCGATAATTTTAGAATATTCAAAAGATCATATGATATCATATAGTACTACTAGACCCGATAAGCATGAGTATATACAAGTCAAACATATAATATTAAATCTAGACCGTTAATTTAAATTAAGTGAAATTCAGACCATTGATTTGTATTTTGAATCTGGAGCTTCAATTCAATGCTAATGAAATCTAGTCATTCATTTTTATTAAAAACCATATATTACAATTGGAAAATCATTTATTTATATCCAACAGTATAACAAACAAAATTCAACCATTCATTAATTAAGGTGTGTAATAATAATTTTATTGTTACAACAATAGGACAAATCGCAGAGATAGCGTGCGTATTACAAGTTTTATTGTTCATTTTTAAAACTACAAGTTTTTTGCATCTTTTTTTCTTACAGGAATTTTTTTAAAAAATATTTTGTATTTCAGGGGGCGGATGGAATTAACCCGTAATTAAAATGTTTACATAAAGGTAATAGGAAAAATAATTAAAAACAAAGAGAAACTTTTAAGAGAAAGAATACCAAACATCTCACATGAAACTCACTACATCTGATCCAAAAATGGTGACAAAGATGCACATGTAACCACGCCAGTCTTAAATCAGCTCCATATACATAATAAGAGACAGATGATGTAGTTTTTTTTATATAATTACTGTTATTATCTGTAATTAAGTTATTATGCTTGATTATGTAAAATTTTATTTTGAGACAGATGATGTAGTTTTTTTTTATTATTATTATCTGTACTTAAGTTACTGTACTTGATTATATAAAATTATATTTTTTCATGGGAAAATTAAATTAAAGATATATAAACAATCATTTTTGTCTGTAAAGATGACAATTTTAGTCATGCTATAACTTATTTTGCCAACCAAACAATGTAATTTGAAAAACAAAATAAGCATATTAAAAATAAAATCAGCTGAAGATTACAAAATTTGACAGAATTTTGCATGTGCGCTTCACGTAAGCCTCGAATGCATAGAATTTTTATGAAAGAGTACATTGAAAATAATATTTTTAATAAACATATATACTACCACATTCATAAAATTTAAATTTATAATTTTATAGTTCTAAAGCCTCATACCGTTAACCATACTACTTGAGTAGGATCTCATCAGTTTGATAAGGAAACAAATCTAATTATATAATAAATAAAATTTATGTATCATGTGTGAATATACAATAAAAAGATTGATCAAGAGAACGATGTAAATGATAGCATAATAAGTGAAATATAACATCTATGATAAATGGAATCTAGCTAAATACAAATATAAACAATTTCCCATATTTTTAATTATGCATAAGAAAAAAAAAATCAGCCGCCAATGCATGATAGATTGTGCGTCAATTATTATTAGTTTATGTGCTCCTAACTACATTTAGAAATTCTTGATGGACATTGTGCTAGCTGCCCCATTATAGTTATTCTCGTACTCTTTTTTATATATATCTTAATCTAAAAATAGTATTCCAAAAGCTTATAAAACTTGTCTGGGAGCCGCAGATTGGTTATCTAGCACGAGGTCACCATGTGATGCGCAACGTCATTAAAGAAGGTCCTCGGACTTATATGTAGGCCCACTAACAAAAAATTATTTTCCGCTACATTACCAAAGAACACGAAGTAAAAAAATACGGTAAATTAATTTTAGTAAGCATGTCAGACGATATCAATTCGAAAACTAAAACATTTGTTATGATTTTAATTATGATTAATATTTTAGCTTTACTTATAAATACGACATTTAATGATTGTTGTTGAGCTGTGATTAATTTATATTTGTCATATTTTTTTTCTTTTGACCAAAATAAATAAAATCTTATAAAATAAAAAACAATAATTGAAAGGAAAAAATTATTTCGTGTCGATAGCCTAAGATGGAATCAACTAGCTGCTAGGGTTGTTCAACTGGTAAAAATATTGGAAAGTCGAAATTAAATGTGTTGTGTGTTTTCATATTTAAAATGTTTAATTTAGAAATGCTTTACAAGTGTTCTGTAAGTTGGAGATTTGAATGCATATTTTGTAAGAAAGACACACGTGAAAACAAAGTAAGCTGTAAGAAGAGAGAGTATGAAGGTCGTAGGAATGCATGGTTAGGGAGATAAAAGTCGAACCTGAGGCATAAAGAGTTAGTATTTGTAAATATTTTCGAACTGTATATATGGTTCTACGTGAACTATCAATTCATAAATGATTGGATGATCATCATGAATCCATACATATCCGAGTTCAAGTAGGGTTAGGTTGGTATGACCTAATTAAAGGAAGGGGCAAAATGCAATTTACATCCCGCGTTATACAAAAATAGCAATTTACCCCCTTGTGAAAAAAATTCTCAAGTTACCCCCTTGTGTTTTCAAGAAATGAGCGAAATACCCCTCCACGCGATGGGTGAGATACACGCGCCTTTTTCTTTTTTAAAAAAATAAACTATTTGCATCTTTATTTTACGACTGTTGGATTTTATCTAATACAAATCAATGGTCCAAATTTGATTTACATATATAATTAATATAACAAAATTCAAAACATATTTTTAAAAAATAAATGTATATATAATACAATATATATTATAATATAATATAATATAATATAGGGAAAAATGCAATTACTCCCCTGTGTTAAGGGAAATGTAAGATTTACCCCCTGTGAAAAATAAAGCAGCAATTTACCCTCTTGTGTTATTAGAAATAGAGCAAAATACCCCCTTAAGCTCGGCGGTGAGGTACACGTGCGTCCGTTGCATCTGAGCGTATTTTTTGAGTAATAAAAATATTATTTTATAATATATTTAATATATTAATATATATATATATCATTTATAAAATAGTATTTAATATTCCAATTTATTATCTATAATATAATAATTTTAATTGAATATTTGATAAAATTTAAACCATTGATCTATTAGATAAATCTAGACCTTAGATTGAAATCAATCCAACGATTTTCAAATGAGGGTACAAATGTCATTTTTAAATTAGAAATTAAAAAAAATAAAAAAAAAAGGAAATCCGCACGTTAATACACAAAACGCATTAGGGGGGTTTTTGCTTCATTTTTTAGAACACAGAGGGGTAAAATGTTGTTTTTTTTTCACAGGGGGGTAAATTGCACTTTTTATTAACACAGGGCGGTAAATTGCATTTAACCCACTAACATAATATAATATAATATAATATTTATGATATATATATAATATGTATGTATTACCTTCCTCCCTCCCCTTCCCCAATTGGCCGGCGCCGCCGTCACCCCTCCCCCTCCCCTCCCAGTCGCCATCGCCCCCCCTCTTTGAAGTCGCGCCCCTTCCCCTCCCCCTCCCTAGCGGTCGTCACTGTTGGAGTAGAGGACGCTGCAGCCAACCCGCTGGAGGTTCAACATGCAGTTGTTATAGTGAAGCCCAAGCTTGAAGACAACGAATGAAGCTGAAGTCGCAATTTTGGTCTTACATTTTTATCATATGGTGTAAAGCACTTTATACGTGTGATAATGCTGACTCATTTATTTCTTCTTTAGTTGGTCCACGTCATGTCCAGGTGGTTAGTTGGTTAGTCAGTTGAAGAAGGAATCGTGTATTTAAGGCACATTGAACGCATTTATTCATGAGATATACACACAATTATGGGTGCAGCAACGGCCCGATGATATATCAATTGCGGCAAGACATATCTTCAGTGATGCAAGGTAGTCTCTCAGTGAATGCGTACTTCACAAATCTGAAGCAATTGTGGAATGAGATCGCGTGCATAGATCCGGTGCCTCAATGTACTTGTGAGTTGTTGAACACAATGAGAGATATCAGGCCGGGTAAAATCGAGGTAAAGAAGGTGGCCCACAAGCCTCCTGTATTGATCCGGATTAGGAAGGGCCACTCCACAATCAGTAGTAAGTTTCAAACCTTGCGGGAAAGGAGTGGACGCAGGCTTAGCATCCACAAAACTAGTGTTCGTTATGATGTCCATGATGTACCTGGTTTGGGCGAGGTAACACCCTTCAGCATTGCGAGTAATCTCGAGACCAAGGAAGTAATGTGCTGCCCCTATGTCTTTGATGGTAAATAGCTCATGTAAGTAGGTCTTAACAGCTTGTATGTCCTGCAGAGATGAACCAGTGACCAAAATATCGTCGACATAGACCAAAAGGATCACCAAACCGGAAGAAGTGGCCATGATAAATAGACAGTGATCATGGCCCGACTGAATGAAACCATAAGCCTCCAGTTTGTGGGTAAGTTCAACATTCCATTGTTGCGAGGCTTGTTTGAGGTCGTAAAGGGAGTGTTCCAATTTACACACCATACCAGGTTGCATGTCATAACCCTCAGGAGCCCGTATATACAAGTCCTCGAGATATCCGTGTAATAACGCATTGCTAACGTCCAATTGTTTGATAGGCCATCCACAAGTAGTGGCAACAGTAAGGAAGACCCGCACAGTGACTGCCTTCGCAACCGAGGAAAAACTTTCAGTGAAATCAATCCCAGCAACTTGGTTGTACCCCTTCGCCACCAACCTCGCCTTATAATGATCCACACTACCATCGGCCTTGAGCTTAAGTTTGTATACCACTTACATCCTATAGCTCTCTTCCCGGCAGACAAATGTGTCACAGTCCAGGTATTGTTAGCCTCCAGTGCATCAAGTTTGCACTTCATGGCCGCCCTCCATCGTGGACATTTCACTGCCTCTGCAAAAGAAGAGGGTTCCTGCAAAGTGGAGAGTGTAGCTACAAAAGACATATATGATGTGTCACAAGAAATCAAGAGAGATGGATCATTGTGGTGATAGATTAAATCATTGTACTTGGCAGGAAGGGAATGAGGACGTGAAGATCGATGGAGGACAGGAGGTGCAACAGGAGGAAGTATAGGAGGAGGTGATGGGGACCTGGATAGACCAGCCACCTCAGTGAAGGGAGTGGCAGAAGGAGGTGTAGGTGGTTCTTGTGTGCAGTGAGGTGATGGGGACCTGGATGGACCAGTAACCTCAGTGGAGGGAGTGGCAGAAGGAGGTGTAGGTGGTTTTTGTGTGCAGTCTTCAAACTGACCAGTAGGGAAACTACCCCGAGGCAAAGGGATGGATGTTTCAATAGATTAAATGGTTGCATAGGGGTATATATTTTCATGGAATAGGACATCTCGAGATACAAGGACCTGATGGGAAGTAATATCATACAACTTATAAGCTTTCTTGTGAATGGCATAACCAATGAACACGCACTTGTATGCACGAGGATGGAATTTAGTCTTGTGCCGAGAGGTGTTTGTGGAGTAACATAGGCATCCAAAAACCTTCAGCTGATCATAATATGGAGGTGCACTAAATAGAATTTCATGTGGGGTTTTCCAATCCAAAATTTTAGTAGGGATCCTATTAATGAGATATGTTGCAGTGAGGATGGAATCCCCCCAAAACTTAGGAGGCATGGAGGCTTGGAACAGCAGGGCTCTAGCCACATCTAGTAGGTGTCGATATTTCCTTTCTATCCGCCCGTTTTTGTTGAGGGGTGTAAGCACAACTGGATTGGTGAATGATCCCCTTCTCTTGGAACATGGATTGACATTCTAGACTGAAGGACTCACCCCCATTATCAGTACGTATGGACTTCACCTTGGTATTGAATTGGGTTAGGATCATAGTGAAGAAAACTGAGAGTGTATGGCAAGTTTGAGACTTGTGTTTCAAGAGGTACATCCATAAGGCTCTACTATGATCATCCACAATTGTTAGGACGTAATTGCACCCTGAGATAGTATGTTCTTTATATGGACCCCAAAGATCGACATGAACAAGATCAAAACATGCTGAGGCATAAGAATTGATGATAGGAAAAGAGAGACAAGGCTGCTTTGCTAGATGACAAACATCACATGGATTTATTATAATAGTAGATTTACAATTAGAAAAAGGAAGATGCTGGAGAGCCTGCTCAGAGGCATGACCCAGTCGCTGGTGCCATAAAATCTTGGTACAATCAGTTACAGAACAGGATACATCAAGAGGGAATGATACAGTAAGGGAAGATCTACTTTTGAGACCATGTTTTAGTACGTACAATTTATTCCAAAGATGTCATATTACAAAGGTAGCTTTAGTTGCTTGGTCCTACGATAGACAATGAGATTTGAGAAATTGGAATGAGTAACTATTTGATGCACATAGTTGGCTTACTGATAATAAATTCACAAAGAAGTCAGGATGAAAAGCACACGATCAGGAGTTATGCAAGATGACAATTGGACGGAACCTATGTAAGAAACAACTCTTTTAGAGCCATCAGGGAGATAAATGTATTAACTTTGAGGAGGTTTAGTGTATGAGTGAAAGAGAGTGACATCACAACATATGTGATTTGTTGCTCCACTATCAACTATCCAGTAACTCAAATCTAATACGTTGGAAGTAGAAATGTTACCTACGAAGTCTTCTTCGAACTGAACATAGTTCGCATAATCCACCTATAATGGATTGGAGGGTTGATTGTTAGCTTTAACCAGCTGCAACAGCTCATTCATCAAGCTGATGAGGCTAGACTGATCAGTCCCATGTTCAGCCTTGTCTTCCACATTAGCAATGAGATTCTTTCCAGTCACCCGCTTCTTCCTCTATTCACTGAGTGTCTTGTACCATTCCGGCACCCCGTGCAGTTTTAAAACATGCCTCCTTTGTATGTCCAGGCTTATGACAATTGCTGCAAGTAACATCCTTTCTTTCTCCACCTTTTTTCTTCTTATTTCCTCATCTATCACTAGGCTACAACGCCAGTTGGTATGCTACATTGTTCGTGTTATTAATCATCAAAGTGTTCACAACACATTGCCTCTCCACTCCTATAACCATTGAAGACGCCTTTTCCAGATTAGGCAGGGGGTCCATCATTAAGACTTGACTCCTTTGAGCATTACAACTATCATGCAACCCCATAAGGAATTGCATCAATTGATGCGATTCGCTCTGATTGGCAATTGCAGCATTCACTCCGCAGGTGCATTCGCAGTCAATTCCTTACTCATCCATGTGATTCTCACTTATCTTCTGCATTACATGTTGTTCGGTATCTCAAGGGGTGTCCATCCAAATGGATTTTTCTGCTAGTCACCAACTCCTTCTCCTTTCGTGCGTTCTGTGATGCCGACTGGACTTCTTGCACCGATTCTTGTCGTTCCCTCACCGATTTTTATGTTTTTCTGGGGCAGGCTCTCATCTCTTGGAAGACCAAGAAGCAGAAGTACCATTTCTCGTTCTACGGCAAGCAGAATATAGGAGTATGGCTGCAGCTGTTTGTGAGGTCCGTTGGCTCTCATTTTTGCTCCAGGACTTTGGCATCCAATTGGAGCTCCCTGTGCCTTGGTTCTGTGACAACAAGCCTGCCATGCACATCACGGCGAACCCCGTTTTCCATGAACGCATGAAACACATCGAAATTCACTGTCATGTGGTTCGCGACGCCTACAAAGAGGGTATGATTCTTTCTTACTTATGTGCGGAGCTATGATCAGATAGCTGATTTGTTCACCAAAATTCTTCCTTTGGCCGCATTCTCGTCCTTCTTTTCCAAGTCGGGTCTTGTGTCTTTGGCCCCAAAGTCCCACTTGTGGGGGGGTTTGTTGGAGTAGAGGACGCTGCAAGCCAACCCCATGGAGGTTCAACATGCAGCTGTTACAGTGAAGCCCAAGCTTGAAGACAACGGATGAAGCTGAAGTCGCAATTTTTGGTCTTACGTTTTTTTATCATATGGTGTAAAGCACTTTATACGTGTGATAATGCTGACTCATTTATTCCTTCTATAGTTGGTCCACGTCATGTCCAGGTGGTTAGTTGGTTAATTAGTTGAAGAAGGAATCGTGTATTTAAGGCACATTGAACGCATTTATTCGCGAGATATACACACAATTTGACACAGAAAACTTTCTCTCAATTCTCTCTTGAATTGATCAATGGCGAATTCCTTTTCTGATGTTCTGCAGATACCATTTCCACGGTCACCTGTCGCCCCCTCCCCCTCCCAGCTGCATCAGCTGGCCTCCCACAACATAGATCCCGCCGCCCCGCCTCCCCCACTCAGATCCCGTCGCCCCTCCCCCTTCTCAGATCGACGACGACCTTCTCCCCCTTCCCATATCGGCCTCTCCTTTCCCCTTCCCCTTCCCAGAGCGACGACGGCGTTTCCTTCCCCCCCCCCCCCACCCCCTCCAAGAATTTTTTATTTTTATTTTTATATTTTATTAATATAATTTGTATATTTATATACTTATTTATTATAAAATAAAATTTTTTATTTTTTATAATTTATTTTATAACTTGTATAAATTTGATCTGTTGGTTTTAATTTAAACTAATATAAGCCATTGATTGTGTACATCAACGTGAATCATTGATCTAAAGAAGATAAAATCTTGACTATTGATTTATTTATTAAACCTCAACCCATGATACGTATATAAAATTAAATCAAACGGTTTATATTTAGGGACATAAAAGTCATTTTGTAGCTAAAATTGAAGCAAAATCGCACCACCAGCTCGTGAAGGACATCCCATGATATAAAGGGATATTTTGATTCTTTTCTAAAAACACAGGAAGATAAATTGAGAATTTTTTAAAATACAAGAGAGTAAATTGCTATTTTTATATAACACAGGGGACTGGATGCATTTTGTCCTTAATGAAAGGCGTGGATTTTGGCCGTTGTTTATGTTATTAAGAGATCTAGGGGCATTTCATATATTCAGATTACAACTGTATTGCATTGCTGTTAACCTAATATTGCAAAATAGTATATGTTACAGAGTTTATGTAAAATAATGTATATAATTTCGTTTCATTAATTAATATTTCATTGAGACGTTAATAAAGATAAAAAGTCGTCAAACCAATGTGAGCTATTTTATGTTGCCTTTGCCACTTCCCAAAGTTGAAAAAGTAAAGTCCCACTGCATGTGCAAACCAAGTGATACGAGGTGCTTTTTTTCTTTTGGACTTTGGATATAATAAAATGTCAAAATTCTGCTGCTTCTGTTGGCTGTTAAATCAACTACATCCCTTATTTAACGATGAAGCATTACAAAAATATTTTTTGAGTACATTGCACTAACATTTTTTAAAAGATGTATCTATAATTTTATTAAAAATAAGGGTATTTGTTTAAATATTAAATTTAATCTGAAGGGGTATCGACTTAATTTACCCAATAATTACTGCCAAAGAATCAAAGATATTAATCTGATACAGCATGAGCTAAAATGTGATTAACATTAGTGTGTCTCTTAACATCATTATCAGTATATTGTCTTATTTTTTATTATTTATAATTTATAGATCGTTGAATTAAGGATTTTTTAAATCATAATTCGAAATAGTATGATCATTGTATAAGTATCTCGTAGCTTCAGCGACCTACCGCTAGTACTCGTTTAAGAATTTTGTAATATCCAATTTGCATGGTGATGTGTGCCCCAATTTAGAAAGTTTGCTTGAGTTCGATTCAAATATATCTAAAAGGGTTTGTGTATCTTTAGGAAAGTTGATAATTTTATACCATATTTTGCACGGTAATAAATCACAAGAACCACATTGAAAAAGACCGCGGTTACAATCTTCAAATGTATAAATTAGTAAGGTTGTAGAAAAGAAAATACGAAGGTTGTATCCTGGTCATAGAGGCTTAGTATATATATTATAGATGTCCTGAAATATATGATTTTATATTAATTATTGATCCAAAAAAATTGGGTGGTCAAGATGAGTCCACACATATCCGGATTTAAGTCAGATTATGACCGGGTCAATACGACCCAAATGAACGTGACACAGATCTCGGCCTGGTTTGTGATTAATAAGAGAACTTGTGGCTTTTGTGTAAATTCCCAAAACTTTGAGGTAGCACCCACATTGGAAAAATTGCATTTACGTCCCATAACTTACACCGTTTGCTATTTTGGTCCATTAATTTTTGACGTAGCAATTTTAGTCTCATAAGTTCACAAACATTGCAATTTTAGTCCCATGGACAGATTCCGTTAAAATCTTAACGGATGATGGCACGTGCTCCGTTAATGAAATTTGTCCATGTGACTAAAATTGCAATATTTGTGGACTTATAGGACTAAAATTGCAATGTTTGTGGAATTATGGGACTAAAATTGCTACATTAAAAATTAATGGGACTAAATCTTAACGGATGGAGCACGAAATTGCAATATTTGTGGACTTATAGAAACTAAAATTGCAATGTTTGTGGAATTATGGGACTAAAATTGCTACATTAAAAATTAATGGGACTAAAATCTTAACGGAATCTGTCCATGGGACTAAAATTGCAATGTTTATGGACTTATGGGACTAAAATTGCTACGTCAAGAATTAATGGGGCCAAAATCAGAAACGGTGTAACTTATGGGATGTAAAATGTAATTTTTTCCCACCCACATCATATGTACTTTAATCTAGGAAAAAATCTAATTTTAGTCCTATAAATTAAAGGGGTTGAGAATTTTAGTCCTATTCAAATTAAAATCGCATTTTGGCCCTATAACTTTAAAACTTATGGCAATTTTAGTCTTTTCCGGTCTATTTGGCCGGAAAATTCCCCTTTGTTATTGTATTAGCATTCGCCACTGACACAATCAGTACCGTCACATTCGAGCAATCTGAATCGGCAACTAGCACTGATATCAGTAAAGAAAGTAAGTCCGTTGCCGGAAGAAAAACTTGGCATAAAAGAATAAGTGTACCTCTTTGAGAGGCGATTACGAGCAGAAAGTTTATGTTACGAGGTGAAGACTTCTCTCACTTCTTTCGAGCTATTTCTTTCGAGCGGCTCATTTGAAGTGGAAAAAAAATCTCGATCTTGCTCACGAGTAGCATAGAGGTTAATTTCTACTTCATCAGCTATGTAAACATCTAACTTGGGACATCTAGTGAAACTGATGACGTTCCTGTCCAAGTTATAATTTTTAATTTTAAGTTTGGTCCTCTAACTTTGAATGTATCAATTTTAATCCTCTATCTTTCAAAATAATAGCCATTTGGGCCCTTAAGCCCAATTAGTGATCATTTTGTCATATATATACTTTTAAGCCCAACATGATTTCAAAATAAAATTAAGCCTCCACAAACTTCATACATTGGTTTGTCTGTCTTGCCACAAGATATTCTAAGCCCTTGGTTTTACGAACTTAATCCAACCACACTACCCCAACAGATAGTTGAGAGGTACTTGGGTCCTTCAGCAACAAACAACAATAAATGCGATGAGACGTCTATGATCCATCGAGATCCAGGTTGAAACCACCAAAGAGAGATCTCATCCATCTTTTGAATTAACCTATATCCGTAGTTTTGATCTGTCTTTTTTATCTCTCTTGGATCTTGAGAGAACTTTGAGATATTTGGTCTCGAGTTCTTTCCATTCAGTTCCTTTGATCATAATATTAAGAACTATAACATTTTAGAAATTTACTCAGTAAATCTCTCCTTACTGGTATTCAACCCCGTATCTTAGTGTATTGTAGACGTCTCACCGCATTTGTTGCTGAATTAAGGAGTCAAGTACATGCGAATCATCTGTCACGGTAGTGTGATTGGAAGAAGTTTGTAAAATCGAAGGCTTGGAACCGGGCAAGGCGGTCAAACTAAGTATGCAGTTCATGGAGTCTTAATTTTATTTCGGAATCATGTTGGGCTTTATTAAAAGCATATGATAGGACAATTGAACTTTTACCATAAAAAGGTCAAAACGGTCTCTAATTGGATTTAAGGACCAAAATCGCTATTATTCTAAAAAATAGAGGACTTAATTGCCACATTCAAAGTTACAGGACCAAAATTACTAATCCCTTAATAATATATATAGGACCAAAATTACAACTAAAAATTAAAACTTGGACTGTCACGTTATCAAATTCACCGGAAGCCCATATTAGGTGTTGACATGCCTGATGATGTGGAATTTTCCGACTAAATTGGTTGGCAAGGACTAAAATTGCCACATTTTTTAAAATTACAAACCAAATTATGAATTTTATTTTGAATAGGATCAAAATTACTACCTCCAACTTATAGGACTAAAATTGCATTTTTTCCTACTTATCTAGTGTTACAAATGATGCACAATTATTGTATGTGGAGGTTTATCTATACTATTATAAAGGGAAGAGGGTTTATAGACTCAAAGTGGTAGTTTTGATACCACTACACCAAATTATTATAATACCAAAAATGTCCTTCAACTTCCCCACTCATATTGAATTAATTACTCAATCGAGTTTTTTTTAAAAAAAAAATTAATTCCATGCAATTAATGTACTAAAAAAAATTAAATTTACTCTCATTTTGTTTAAACTTATTGTTGATTGAAATAGAAATAACAGATATTGCGAAAAATTTTAATTTTTAATTTAATTTGAGTAAAATATTTATTGATAATTAACGCATTAGGAAAAGTTATCGGATTTTTATACGTGAGATTGTAAGACAATAAAAAGTTTTAATATACAAAAACAAATTGTGAGTTTTAATAAAATAAAAATATTATTAAAAAATATGATCACAGGTACTGCGTGCCACGCTGTCTAGTATACATAGATGCATAGATAGATTATCTAACTTCCCACTCCCCACTATTTTCTTATAGTTAGTTCTTTTTCTTTTTAATTTCATACATATTATTTTATCACTATTTTTTTTTTTATCTATACTAATATATAAAGGAAAGACCTTTATCACTTACAAATGACGATTTATGACACCGTTACACCGATTTTCTGATTTTGCTGAGAATACCCTAAAGTTAGTTTTTTCTTTTCTTTCTTTCTTTCTTTTTTAAATATGATTTGTTGATTTATATATATATATATATATATATATATATTTCATATACACGTAGGGACGGCGTGCCACAACGGCTAGTAACAACAAATTAAAACATTCAACTAACCTTTTCCATCGTTAATTCCATTTGTAAAGTTAAAAAACCGAAAAGTTGGTAGTATTTGGTTGGCATCTGTATTATCTAAAACCAATAAATTGGAAGGGGTCACTATCTTTCGATTTTTCATTTATATTTATTATATTCTCCAAACCTAATTCGACATAAATGTAAATCACAAATAAAGTGGAAGACATTGTTTCTTTTTCTCTTTCTTTCGCGGACGAGGTTGAACTAGCAGACAACATTCAACCAAATGTATATATATCTATTTAGTATGTGTGGTACACCCAAATGTGTTTGCAACTAATTTAAAATTTAATAATATAATTTTAAATTTTTTAAATTATATATATTAGTTAAATAAATAAAAAATAGTAAAAAGATAAAAATTATGGAAAGTTATTGAGAAAAAGAGTGGAAAAAAAAAAAAAAGAAATGTAGAAGTTGAGAAAGAGAGAATCGGAGATTGAGAAAAGAAATTTCTTATATTAAAATAATTTAGAAATAAAAAAATAACAGACAAAAAAAAATTAAAACATTAAAGAGGTGCTTTCTAATTATAATAAAGTATAGATACTATAACTTTTCAATATATATATGAATCTTGAGCAAACCGTTTTAGAGCAATTTCAGACATCCCATATGCGGAACTGACATTTCTATTTTGATAAAAATACCTAAAACAACTTTACACCACTCTACGCGAGCTTAGTTTCAGGGTAAAGTCACAAAATTTGATACGTGGAATTGAGAAGAACTAAAAAATTTAATATTTAACTATTGTTAATTGTGATGATTAAAAATAAATATTCATAATAAATAGTCATTTACTACGATCGTACAACGGTTATTGACCGTAGTATTTGTCAGTGTGGCTAAAACATCTGTCAGGAATTTTCTTCTAATGAAAACAAAACCAAAACTAGCCAGCACGTACTATGTATAAAAAGCTAACTGGGTTAAAACACATCAAAACTCTTTTTGAGTTTAATTAGAGGATGTTTGGGTGAACTTATAAGATGTTGCTGAGCTTTTAAGACGTTATCAATGATGATTTACCCTAACGGTTAAAGTTGAGGCACCATAAATATGTTGGAAGTCATGGAGTTCGAGTCCCACCTAATGTATGGGTGTTTGTCTCACTTAGTGTAATGAGCATATGGATGACACCAGCTTTGTTAAGGAATTAGTTCTGTTGTTTGCATCAGAAATTTAATGAAAATAAAGTTTGAGACTAAATTATAATTGTTTTTGGAGTTAAGAGATGCAATATGGTGAGTTAAAAAATAATGGATCAAAAATCGCAAAAAAATCAGCTTGTACGACGTAAAATACAATTTTTCCTAAATAAAATTAAATATATTATAAAACTTAAAATAAAAAGTCCAATTCGTTATTTGTTGATTAAACTTTATGGATGCAGGAAAGAGACAATTATCCATGCAAAAAACTTTTCCATATTTAAAAACGAATAAATGAAAAAAAGCATACACATTCTCTCCACTATGTTCTGTCGTCCCCACTGCTTCGCATGCTCTATCCTATAAATAGCATGCAGCAAACACATATACCCTTATCCATGCAACCATTTGATTCACTCTCCCGCACCTAAATACCTAGGGTTATTCTTTATTTTTATCTTCCTCGCGCGATCTCAGCTCGTCAGTAGTAATTAATTACGTATCGGAAATAATGGCCTATTCAAGAATGTTTGTGCCCTTGTTCTTCACTCTCTTTCTCTTCTGCTTCTTAGCCTCGGCGTCGCGTGTGCTTCTAGTCACACCGGAGGACGTCAACTTCCTACATTTTCAAAGGAAAATAGGTTTTAGCCCAGGTGAGCTGAAGGTGTATAGAAAGAGATCACTGGGTCCGGGTTACGACGACAGGGTTGCGCCCGGTGGGCCGGATCCTCATCATCATTATCGACCATAACATTTCGCTGATTCACTAATTTTTATTACACTCTGTGTTGTGCGTGTGCGTGAGTGTGTGGGTGTGGTAGGGGGGAGGGGGGAGGGGGGATGGGCTGTGTGGCTCTGTCTGTGTCTTCTGCGGAGAAATTAATGTAATTTTGTCACGGAGAATGTTATGAAATATTATTATATTTCTGTGGACGGCGCCGCTTACGTATTACTGTTAATGTTGTTATTGTAAGGAGATAAGAACACAAAATATTTGGATTTCCTGAGGTTGTAAATAAGATAATTAACTTACATCTTTCTTGTGAATGAGAGGGGCTTCTTGAATAGGACATAACTCAAGATGATGTGTAAAAATGTCATGATTAAAAACGTGTATATCAAATTGTATTCACATCAGAGTATCATATGTGTATTTGTTGGCTTTTCGTTTCTCAATTAACTCTATGTACTTCTAAGTATAAACCAAGAAACCGTAACTTATAATTTATAGATTGGCAATCTTTTTCCCTTCTTCTAATAAATAATGGGATATAGCTGCTAAATGTATTCACTAAACAAAGAGTCAAGTGAATTTGAGATGGACCTAGCCATATATATATATATATATTTATAGTATGCAATTTATTCAATGCATTCAAATTCAAAGGCTGATTAATTATATCAATAATTTAATTTAACGAATAAAATGACACGAGATAAAGAAATAACAAATTATGTACTATAGACGTAGACATATATACACCCACATTTATAGAATTGGAACTCACAACTTTTTCATTGTGAGGTCTCAACCAAACGTGAGCAAGCGAGATTTTGAAAAGGTATTATTCATGAAATCTCCAAATATGTTCGATCTTGCAAATATATTAGAACTTTCAAATAGATTGAAGTTAATTTGAGATGGATCTGCCAATTTTTTATTTTATTTTTTTATAGTATGCTGTTAATTATATTATTAGTACATTCAAATTCAAAGGTTTATTAAATACATCAATAATTTAAATTAAAGAATAAATTGAAACAAGACAAAAAAAAAAGAACAAGCTATGTATAGGCATATACCTCTCAAAAAAAAAAAAAAAAAAAAAGAAAAGAAAAGATGCATACAAGAGTCGAACTCACAATTTTTTGATTGTGGGTTTCAACCAAATGTTAACATATAAGGTTTTGAAAAGCTATTTTTCATGAAATCTTCAAATATGTTCATGCAACTGTGTTGGAACCTTCAAAATCACTTTTAAAATTCAGTTATAGTTATAAGAATGTCCGGCTGCCTAAATCAATAATCACTTGTGCTTAATTGTACTTTTTAGTTAAAGGCATTTGATAAATTAGTATAATCTTAATTTTTGGTTGTTGAATCGCAATAATCTTTGCTTTGTAAAAGTTGACATTTGAAACTTTTGCCAATTTCGATTTTAAAAAATCAACTATTTCGAAATCATTTTACTTTTTGACAGGAACATGAACTTTCATTAAACAAGCAAATAGCAAACCAGTGAATTACAACAAACACTAGCAATGGAAAACATAAAGCCCAGACACAGCCTTAAGATCTATAATCCAAGCAAGCCTGCTGAAAATTGCTCAAATAACTCTTGACAAACAGCACCGTAGCCATTGGAGAAGAAGATAGCCCCTCAAACACCAATTTATTTCTATGACCCCAAATACCCCACAAAAGACAAAGAGCCAGCAGATATTGTTTAGCAGAACATTTAAGCGCCAAATGACGAAGCCAATCTTCCGACGTACTCGGCCACGAGGACGAAACAGGGCATGGAATATCGACAAGTGTCCAACATTGACGAGCAAATTCACAACGCAAAAACACATGCTCCTCATCCTCTTGATCATGACCACATAAAGAACACCGTAAATCCACCTTCATATGCCGCTGCTTTAAATTCAAAAGAATTGGCAAAGCACCAATACATAATCTCCAGCCAAAATGCTTAATCTTACCCGGAAGATTAACATTCCACAAAAAATTCCATCCAGCTTTCACTCACAGAAGATTGGGTTAGTGTACCGTCAAGACGAGAAGATTCTTTTGCAGCCACTAGGTACGCATTCTTAACAGAGAAACATCCTGAGGAGGAATAATGCCAACATAATTTATCAACCACCGTTGCACCACCTATGGGAATAGTTTGGATCAAAGCGACATCCTCAGCACAAAAATAAGTCATTCAACTTAGCCAAGTCCCAACAAGAATGGTCAGAACTCATTAAGTCAGCCACTAACAAATTTTCAGAACCAGAATGAGGCAACGTAATTGGGCGAAAATGGAACGGCCGAGGAATCCACATGTCTTGCCACACGCGAATTTGAGAGCCATTACCAATCTTCCAAACTATTCCCATTACTTAAAAAAATATATTAAGAAGAAAAAGAAAAACATTTTTTTCTATATCGATTATTCAAAATTTAGGCCAATAAACTCATGACTCTAAATTAAAAGCAAGTCTATGATGGTGCAAATAATACCCTTACTAATAGATCAAAGGGATGTAAAATCTATTTTGCTTGATCGAGTTCTCGCTTAGTAAATAGCACTTATTATGCTAAACTTTCATTGCATCTATTTTGCTGCTTCTATTTTTCACTTAGTAAATAGCAATTAGGGAAAATTTTACTTTTGGTCCTTTAGGACATACGGTGCTGCAGGTTTGGTCTAATTCTTTATGGATTCAACACTTTTGGTTTACAGGAATCAAAAGTGTTGCACTTTTGGTCTCAACTCCGTTAAAAGTATTAAATGATGGATGATAAGTCAACTTTGAATGATCAAAGGTGGTTTTTGTGGCTTAAAACTACTATGCGTCTTTAACAAAATTGGATCATATTTTGGCGCCATTTTGAAACACTTAACTCTATAAAATATCATTTTTACCCTCTAAACGTTGCAGCAATATTCTCACTCATAGATTAAAAAAAGTACTTGTAAAATTCTGTGATTGCAAAATTAGAATGACTGCAAAATTGAAAGCAAAAAATGAACTGACTGCATGCATTGAGTGTGAGTGGAAGATAAATGCATCGAAAAACATTACCCCTAATGTTTTTAGTTACATCTTTCCTGAATCCCTTAACGACTCTATTAGGATCAGTTTTGAATGAGTCTTCATATTTTTTTGATAGTCAATCCACTGTTCACATTGAAAGATGTTGCACATGTATGAATAGGATTATGCTTTCTTATTTGGAAGGTGGTTTCACCTATCACTTTCAATGCATTTATCTTCTATTCACATTTAATGCAGTCAGTTCGTCTTTTGCTTTAAATTTGCAGTCATTCTAATTTGCAATCACAAGATTTTATAGACATTTTTTATAATCTATGAGCGAGAATATTGTTGTAAAGTTTAGAGGGAAAAAATGACATATTATAGAGTTAGGTGCTTCAAAATGACGCCAAATCCTGATCCAATTCCCTCCAAAGAAGCATAGTAATTTCAAGCCATAAAAATCACCTTTGAATGGTCAAAGGTGATTTTCAATCCATCATTTAACACTTTTAATGGAGTTAGGACCAAAAGTGCAGCACTTTGCAACGGTATCTATTCGGTGGGACCAAAAGTACAATTTTCCTTTGTACTTATTATGCTAAACTTCATTGCATTGTAGTTTCTAAAAGATTATTTGTCAAAACTATGATGTGAATAAATAAATAAAGTAATATAGAGCATAATCGTAGACTATGGGATGTTTGCCTAAACATATATATTTAAAATATATGATAAATTTATACATTTTGTAATTAAGATGTTTTTAAACCTTATAGACCATGCTTTCAAAAAATGCAATTTTAATTTTGTAAATTAGGATTTGGCAATTTTTATCTTATTCAAATTAAAATTTACAATTTGATCGTGTAATTTTAAAAGATATAGTGATGGAGTGAGATTCGGAAGAAAAGTAGCCTAAGCACGTGTGCACCAAATAAATTCAAGAAGTTTAATAACAACAAGGAAATGAAGAAAGTTTCTGTATTCATTCATAAAAAAGTATCTCAAACAATAAATTCACCCCCCTATTTATAGTAAATTTTAGGGGGTGAAATTACAACGTTACCCTTTGATCCTACGGCCTAAATTAATCAGACGAGGGTACTTTCATCATTTCACCAGCCCTACTCTCTTTTCAACCTCCCTCTCTTCAACTCCCCTCAACTTCCTTTTAATTTCTCTTAACCTCCATCAAGAGCCTTTGTGCAATTAATCATATATATTGAGGGTCTTCTTGTAAATTTTGTTCTTCTCCATATCATATAGTAATTTTAATCTTCTTCGGACATAAATTAAAAATTTTCTTGACGTCAGACACCACAGCACATTGTACGTTCGGGCAAGCAAAAAGTAGATTAGATAAAAAAAAAAAAAAAAAAAAAAGCAACAACAAATATTAATAGTTTTGAGAGATTGTATATACGTTTTTCTCACTTTTAGAATATTCAATGTGACAACAATGGGCACCCAATGTCGTATAGATAGACAAGAACATGTTTCTATGATTCGGATCCACCTAAGAAGGATAGTAATTATGTACATGGTTAACTTTTTCTCAACATATATTAATCACTTGATTAATATGTACATGGTTAATTATTGATTAATGCATAAGAAACAAAGTCAAATCTCAACAGAAACCCGAAGTGGAACATAAACTTTTGAAAACAACATCCTTTTAACTTTAATCATGGGTGCCTTTTTGTGAGAACGAAAGGTTGTTTGTCTGTTTACAACTGCTATATATATATATAGAGAGAGAGAGAGGGCGACACACACTAACGTAAGATAATTGCTTTTACATTTCATAGTTCGCGTGGCATTTCCTGTGTTGTCATTTTGTTATTAGCCTATCGAAGAGAACATGAAGCGGATATAATATACTTGCTGAATAGATCTGTGGCTAATTTAATTTCGGAATTCCTGCAAAAATGCACCGACCCCTTTTTTGGATGTTGGTATTATATATATTTCTATTAGGAAAGTCGGAAAATTATTATTATTTTTTTAAAGAAAGTCGCCTATGCGGGTTTGACAGGACCCCTATCCATTTATTAATTGAAATAAATCAATATTTTTATACAAGGCTATAAACAGTAAACGAGGAGTACTTATTCCCTTTACAGTTTCTATCGTATACACAGAAGCTCCTAAATAAAGCTATTTCTTGAAGCGAAATTGGGAAGCAGGCGGTCAAGCCAGATCAACACAGCTAAGCGGCCATGAGCCATCGTTAGCACCTCCGTAGTCTTTGATATGCATGCCTGATTCACCAAGAAATCTGTCGGTTGGTTGGCTTCTCTATGCACATGAGAGAACATAATGTGCAACCCCTTTTTAAGACGATGTATTCGTGTGAGCAGCGGCTGCAAATGCCAATGACCTTCATCTCGTGTGATAATATGCAATACTGCAAGTGCATCAAGTTCCATCCAAACTTTGCGGCAACCAATCTCACGTGCAAGGCGAAGCCCACTAGCGACAACATACAATTCCACAAACTTGTTTGTCGGTCCCCTATATAATCACCATGTGTCCCAAATGATCACGAAACCCCGCCCCTGAAAGACCGAGGTTACCCTTCGAGGCACTGCCACAGTTTAACTTGTACCATCCGTCAGGAGGCTGTGTCTGTTAGAATAGGTGACCAGAAAGCCAATTGGATTGACGGTTTTGTTAACTATTCGCCATTCTTTATAAATACAATATTATCCTGATGAATAGAGTAAGCATTCATCACTGACATTGTGTTTGTTGTGCTTAATACTGACGTTGAACGTTTAGAATAGGTGACCGGAAAGCCAATTAGATTGGCTTTGATGTAATCTATTTCTGACAATGTCATTGTAATTGTAATATTCTTATATAAATAAAGTGAGTATTCATGTTTGTCAGTTCCATTTGTTGTGCTCGCTATTTATGTTTATTCCATTAACATCACAACAAAGCCCACAGGCCAAACGAACAACCCATGTGGTTGGGCTGCGCATTGGATGGCAGCTATGAAACTAACTTCTAAGGGTTAGGTCTGAAACGTTCCAAGTCACGGACCTTGAGACAGGGCATCGAGAGTCCTATACAGACTTGCACTAAGGATTGCATTCATTGGATGAGTGCCGTGTTTCATCGGCGACAGACATTGGACGTCTATGCAATATTAGTGGGTTAGTTAACAAGGATGTCAGCTGACTGAACTGACTCGCGGGAATCGTCATATGGAAGCCTTGGAGGCTTGATCGGTATGACTTGCATTCCCGGCTCCGATAGCACGAGATTAGTCCTCGGACTTGAGGAATCATGGCAGTCACATGCATATGATGGCTGTATGTAGCATCTGGCAAGAGATGTCTATATCTAGGATACGTTCATCATAAGCCTTATACAGTGCAGTCGGAATATGTATTGAGGATGGTGGATACCAAGATAGGATCCGTCACCTGTCAGCATATGACAGTCGAATCTCCTATGCGCTCTGAGACGGTTTAAACTCTTATAAGTCTGTGGCCACAGCGATTGGTCGAGTAGGGAATGGTTTCCTACGTCGATCGATAGAGTAAACGTGCCTCGAGTTATTGAGCATAGTTGTCTAGTCCAGGATGGGAACAGACGCCCAATTCCATGCCCTAGACTTAGACCGGGAGACGGATGATGGAAGGACCGTACTCGTATGAAACTCGGGAGCCTAAATGTTCACGCCAACATTCACCTAGTCTCTAGTGCCATGGACCGTTGCTAGACGGCCACCCATGGTGATGGGCGTTTTTCTGATTAATGGTTAATCGGAAAACAATTAATTAAATTAGATTTAATTGATCAATTGTGTTGGACACAAGCCCAAGTCTAGCTGAGGGTGAACCTAATGAGCCACACACAAATCACTTTGGATTTGGCGGAGTTAATTTGGAATTAATTCTAGAAGAAGCGAATAAATTCAATCGGATTAAATTTATTCAAGAGAGAAAATAAATGATTGATCATTTATTGAGAAATCCATTTGATGGATGGTCCAAGAATTAATTAATTAGATTAGTTAATTTTTTGGACTAAGGACCTTTAAATTAATTGGATTAATTTATTGAGTTTTGGCTAGAATAGTTGATTGGATCAATTATTCTTAATTTGGACTTATGTTTATTTAATTGGATTAAATAAATAATTGGGATTCAATTGGATTGAAATTAATTAGATTAACTAATGCTCAATGGATACATGTTTGGACTTTACTTAATTTGATTAAATACAAGTCCAAAAACATAAAGGTCCAAGTCCATTTTTTCATGCAAGTTGAAGCTAGTTAAGGAGGAGTTTCAACTCTTCCACATATGTACATGATGTGCACGAAATTATGTTGATTTGTGGGTGGTTTTTTCTCTTGCTATCATGTGTAGTGGATGTGCTAGAAGTGTATGTGGAAGTTGCCTTGGAGGTTACTTATGTAGGTGGTTTTTTGAACACTACATTCTACATACACAAAACTACTTTGCTAGATACTATTCACTTAACTTGCTTCATATTGCTGGAGTTTTTTAGGCCATAATACTCTTTGAAAATTCTCTATTTTAGTCTGAAGGACAAGCGGATCCGCCCGGGAGCGCGAGCAGAAGCGAGAAAGCGAGAAAATGTGCATAAATTTAAATCTAATTTAAATAAACGAATCCCAAGGGGTGTACCCTTGGGTGCTCAACCGGGCGTTCGATGTAGGATGTGTAAATATTAGATATGTACATTAAACACATAGGGCATAGATGTATACATAAAATCAATCAAAGCGTAATAAAATCGTTACCTTTGATTGTATAGCGTGTGCTCCCGGCTACTTGCGTTGTTCCTTCTCCGTAATGCTCACGAAATTCAAACGTATGGATTCTCCAAAGATGATCCACACCACACCGGAAGAAACACACGTTCATCTTGCTAGAAAAGAACGGGTTTAAGAAGGAATCGGTTTAAGAGAAGAACACTATGAATTAGTGCTCTCTTAAACCTACTTTGTTCTTCCTCTTGATTCAAAACCAAGTGAAGAACACAAGTGAAAAGGGAAGGGGAAAACCGAGAGTTAGAGAGGGAGAGGAGATCCGATTTTTCTCTTCTTCTTTTTTTTTTTTAGAAAAAGATGAATAATGAATCACTTATGCTTGGTGTTGTATATTCTCATATATATACATAATTAATATGATTATTGGAATGTGTCTAGGTTCATCCAAGGATGTCTAGATACATTCCAATCAATCACCATTAATTCTTCAATCAAGCCTACCAAAATTTATGGTATGATCAAATCATACCAAAAGGGAAGAGCTTGATTGGAGTTGATTTGTCTCTTCCCAAAAGAGATAAGTCAACATACCACCTAGTATGAAACATGGCTGATTTTGCTTCCTCCAAGGGAGCATCTCGGCCATGTTTAATTAAGGGAAGAACTCCAACTTCTTCCTATTCCAAAATAGGAATTATTTCTCCTCTCGAGTCTAATTTAACGGACCGGGTTTTATCGTAATCCAATTGCGACGAACCCAACATTAAATCCAATTTAATGTCCATTTAGATTATTTCCATTGATCTTTTAATCCAATTAAAAGATCCAACGTCTCAACGTCTCAACTTTCCATATTTAATCGAAAATTCAATTTATCGATTAAACAAAGGCCCGATACAATATCGGCCCTTCCATCCAATGGAATTTCCCTTAAGTAGTCTAATTACTTATTTTATCCTTCGGCCCGTGTCCCATAAGGGCCCGTTACCATGGGTGGCCGTCTAGCAACGGTCCATGGCACTAGAGACTAGGTGAATTGGCGTTAACATTTAGGCGCCAATTCCGTACGGGTACGATCCTTCCTTCTACCGTCTCCCGGTCTTAGTCTAGGGTATGGAATTGGGCGTCGGTTCCCATCCTTGACTAGGCATCTATGCTTAATACTCGAGACAACGTATGTTTCATTGCGTCGATACAGGAAACCATTTCCTGTTTGACCAACCACTGTGTCCACGGCTTTAAACAGCATGAACGTGTCTCCGAGTGCATAGGAGAAACCTCTGTCACATATTGACAGGGGACGGATCCTCTTCTTGGAATCCACCGTCCTCGCTACACATTTCGACTGCACTGGACAAGGCTTATGATGATCATCTTACAGAATGATCACCTCTCGCCATATCCAAGATACAGCCGTCCTGTGCACGCGACTGCCATGATTCCTCAAGTCTGAGGATTACTCCCGTACTATCAGAACCGGGGAAAACCAATCATACCGACCAAGCCTCCAAGGCCTCCATATGATGATCCCCGCGAGTCAGTCCAGTCGGCTCGACCCCAGTCGACCAACCCATCAAGATCGTGTAGGCGTCCCACGCCTGTCGCCGATGAAACACGACACTCATCCAATGAACACGATTCTTGACGCAAGTCTCAATACGACTCTCGATGCCCTGTCTCGAGGTCCTCAACTTGGAACGTTCAGACCCAACTCTTAATCAGTTGGTTTAATGACCACCATCCAATGCGTGGCCCAACTGCACGAGTTGTTATCCATGGTCTGTGGGCTTTGTTGCGATATAAGTTAAACACCGTTTTAACAAATGTGAAATGAGCGCAACAAAGTAAACACCAGAAGTGATAAATACTCATTTTATTCATCACATAATAATATTATATTTACATCGAGTTGTATAATAGGTTATAAATCGCCAAACCTATTGGCTTTTTGGTCACCTATTCTAGCAATCTCCCACTTGACCTAAAGTCAATCACCCATTGACCTCAAACCCATCTTATCCAGATGCTGAGTATGGGCAGCTTGCGACATGGGCTTAGTAACTGGATCTGCTATATTTTCTGCGGAGCTGACTCGGTCTATCCGAACGTCACCCCTGCTAACCATCTCTCGGAGCAGATGGTAGCGTCTAAGAATATGCTTGGATCGTGATGAGATCTTGGTTCCTTTGCTAGCGCTATCGGCCCCTTGTTATCATAAAAGATAATTACAGGCTTAGCAATGCTAGGTACTACATCCAACCCTTGTGCAACATGACTGATATTGACTTGTTACGCTCAAAGCGAAATCCACATCAGGTCTAGTGCATTGAACAACATACTGTATGCTGCCTACGGCTGAAGCATAGGGGATGTCCAACATCCGTTTAAGCTCCTCATCAGTCTTAGGAGACTGCTTCTTGGATAACTTAATTCCATGCCTCATAGGAAGGAATCCTCGTTTTGAGTTCTCCATCTTGAATCTCTTCAAGACTTTCTCAATATACGAGGATTGGACCATTCCTAACATCCTTCTAAATCTATCCCTGTAGATCTTGATGCCAAGGATGTAGGATGCCTCGCCCATGTCCTTCATGGAGAATTGCATTGACAATCAAGCTTTAGTGGTACCCAACATCTTAGCATCATTCCCAATGAGCAAGATGTCATCCACGTAAAGCACCAGAAAACGCAACTGAGCTCCCACTGATCTTCTTGTATACACAAGGATCGCACTCGTTCTTGATGAAATCATATCCCCGTATGACTTCATCAAAATGTATGTTCCAGCTTCGGGAAGCTTGTTTGAGGCCATAGATGGACCTTTGGAGACGGCAGACCTTCTGCTTTTCTCCAACAGTTGTGAAACCTTCCAGCTAATCCATATAGATCTCTTCCTCTACGAAACAGTTGAGGAAGGCCGTTTTCACGTCCATCTGCTATATTTCATAGTCATACCATGCTGCTATGACAAGCAGTATCCGAATGGGCTTGGCCATTGCTACGGGCGAGTAGGTTTCCTCAAAATCAACCCCGGGTCGCTGAGTGTAATCTTTTGCCACAAGCCTGGCTTTGAAGGTTGTAACCTCCCCGTCAGCTCCAAGCTTACGTTTGTAGACCTATTTACACCCTACGGGTTTTACCCCTTTGGGTGGGTCTACTAGGGTCTAAACCTGGTTTGTACCCATTGAGTGCATCTCGGATTTCATGACCTCAAGCCTTTTATCTGAATCGATGTCTGACATCGCTTCTCCGTATGTTTTTGGATCATCATCCAATTGATCGGTCAGGCCCAGAAATCCATACCTATCAGGTGCATGGGATACTCTGACCGACCTATGGAGGACTGGAACAATATCAGTGGGAACTACTGGCTCAGATGTCACTGTCGCCTCACGGGGTACCTCACTTGATTCCTCAAGGAGTACCTCATCGCGTCGACTATCCGATGGAAAACCCTTTTCCAGGAACAGTGCGTTTCGCGAGACAAAAACCTTTTGCTCGGAAGGATCATAGAAATAATACCCCACAGTTTCTTTTGGATAGCCGATGAACCTGCATAAACTAGACCTTTAGTCCAGTTTATCTCCCAGTAATCTCTTGACATATGCGGGGCAACCCCACACTTTCAAGTATTTGTAGGAGGCAGGCTTGCCATGCCATATCTCATATGGCGTCTGGGATACCTTTTTAGATGGTGCCAAGTTCAAAACTTTGGCCGCCGTCTCAAGAGCGTATCCCCAGAAGGAAAGGGGGAGTTCGGTAAAACTCATCATGGATCGGATCATGTCCAACAAAGTCCAATTCCTCCTTTCAGACACACCATTAAGCTGTGGTGTTCCAGGAGGGTCCACTGAGAGAGAATCCCATTCTCTTTTAGATAATCAGTAAATTCACCACTCAAATACTCTCTACCTCGGTCCGACCGAAGGGCTTTGATCTTTCGACCGGTTTGGTTCTCTACTTCAAGTCTGTATTCCTTAAACCTTCCAAAGGCTTCAGACTTGTACCTCATCAGGTAAACATAACCATACCGTGAGTGATCATCTGTAAAGTTTATGAAGTACGAGTACCCACCTCTAGCCTGAGTATTTAGTGGGCCACAGATATCCGTATGGATCAAATCCAACAGACCACTGGCTAGCGTACTTTGTCCAACAAAGGGTTTCTTGGTCATCTTTCCCTTCAAACAGGATTCGCAGGTCGATAGGTTGTCCAAATCGTCTATTTCTAGACTTTTTTTTTAGTCCACCAACCTTCTTATCCTATCTTTAGAGATATAACCTAACCTCGCATGCCATATTTGTGCGTTATTATGATCATCACGTTTTCGTTTGTGTTCTGCAGTCATAATTCAATTAGACTGTTGAAGTATGTACAGACCGTTGACCAATGTACCAAGCAGATGAGAAATATCATCTTTAATAATGAAAAAATCATTTTTATTGATGGTAAATTCATATCCCTCCTTATCAAGGACCAGGATGGAAACAATATTTTTAATCATGCTAGGTACATAGAAACAGTTGTTCAGTACAATCCTAACATGACTACTAATGGCTAACTCTAGTGATCCTACGGCCTTCGCAGCAACGACCTTGCCATCGCCTAGCCTCAGGATCATCTCATCCTTAGTTAGCCTTCTGCTTCTTTGTAGTGCCTGCAAATCATTACAGATGTGGGCATCATACCCGGTATCCAATACCCATGAAGCAGAATTAGTAATCTTATTTACTTCAACCACAAACATACCTGGGTTGGAGAGGAGTTGTGGGCACTCCCTCTTCCAATGCCCCGTACCTTGGCAATGCATGCAGACATCATTTGCCTTGGACAGCTGAGAACCATGGGCCTTCCCTTTTCCTTTGCTCGGTCCAACCGGAACAACGGGACGCCCGGAGCGCGAGCAGGGGCCGCAACCGTCTTCCCTTTGCCCTTCTTCCTCTTCCAGCCTCCGGCCCGCTTGCCATTCGCCTTGGAGGTCGAAGCCTCTCCTATCAATACCGCCGGCGCCGACTTGTGGGGTCATTGCCTCGTATTGGACCAGCATGTTGATCAACTCATGAATAGATTTCTCAAATTCGTTCATGTTGTAGTTTACAACAAACGGGTCATAGGATGGAGGAATCAACTGGAGGATCACGTCAATGTGCGTGTCATTGTTAAGCCCAGCTTTAAGGTCCTCGAGTTTCTCCACTAGGGAGAGCATCTTGACCCCATGACTTTGTACAGACGCTCCTTCAGCAAACTTGGTGTCAAAGAATGCTTTTGTGGCGGCATATCTAATATGCCTATCCGGAACCGCATAAACCTCGTTCATGCGGAGCATTATGGCGGAGACGTTGCCCAGCCTCTCATACTGCTTCTGGATGTTGTTAGACATCGAAGCCAGTATAATACTGCGTACTTTCCAGTTGTCCTCATGCCATTTCTCGAACGTCAAACATTCTTCAGGCGTGGACCCTTTCGGTAAGTCGCTCGGTGGCGGCTCGTCCAAGATGTAGCCTTGGTTCTCGAAACCGAGGACAATCCTCAGGTTTCTTAGCCAGTTCGAGTAGTTCGTTCCGTTGAATTTTTTAGTCTCGAGTATCATGGTTTTAATTCACATGAAGAAGACCTCGTGGGAGATATCCAATATCATTCTCATCCAATGAGATTCCCAACATATTTTGCCTCACCTATTCACATGGTTCCGAGGACTCCAAGCGAACCATGTTACTCAGTGTTGGGCCCGATCCATCAACAAAATCATGCCTCGAACTGTCGCCCCCACGACGACTCGTGAGACAGGGAAACAACGAGCGTAGTCTTTTTATTCACAACAATGGTGCAGCTTTCCCCTAGTCCAAGTGTGCCACGACTCGTGAGACCACACTTGGGTAGTGGTAGCTTCCTCACCACATTGTGGTGGATGGAAGGCTCGGACATGTCGAAATACCATTTTGATCCAAGTCCGTTCTGGGCCTAATATTTAATTTGGTCCAACCAAATGAGATTTTGTTTGTGACCGAGACCTCATCACATTATGGTATTTTAGCATGCATAAATATCCAATATTTAAAGCGATAAATAAATACGCCGCATGCAGAAAACATAGCATACCTCTGTTAGGATGATCACAAGCCCAACCTATGCGACCCACTGAGCCCGCAGCGAGTCTATGGTCTGTCTAGGGTGGTCCTAAATTATTACAATAATAATATACCCATTGTCATTCCAATGGGCCTTGTAGTGCTCTTGTTTCACGCCTTGATGCTCCTCCTTGGGGTCTCGGACTCCAAATGCTTGTTAAAATTAAAACCTCACCAATCCTATCTACTCAAATTACAATTGAAAGTAATACATTGGTAATAATAAAAACAAGCCTTAACATCATGAGGCTGAAAATACGGGAGATAATAGTCCCAAACACAAGAGGCACGCAGGCCCCACCCAATAGAAAATAAATGATCATACATTCATCCATACATAAGGTCTAGGGCTCTGTTCTTGTACGGACGACCGTCCGTCATCTTAGCTCCAGAAAATGCCTTTGTCGCATCATATCTTACATGTTGGTCCGGGACCGCACAAACATTATGCAAACGAAGCATAGTTAAGCTAGTGTCGCCATGCCTATCTTACTGTTTCTGGATCTCGTTTGTCATCGAGGCCAGTACGATGATGCGGACTTGCCGGTGGTCGTCCTTCAACTTCTTGAACGCCATGCGTTCTTCAGTGGTCGACAGCTCCAGGAAGGCCCGAGGAATATCCTTATCCAGAATATGGGCAAGGTTATGGAAATCTAAGATCATCTTAAGATTTCACAGCCAATTCGTGTAGTTGGTTCCATTTAACTTTGTTAGCCTCTCGTATAGGAATAAGTGAATTCTTATACATTTACAATAAGTAAAGCAGGAACATTAAGCAGAATGAAGTAATATTAAATCTAAGTTAAGACTCAGTCTTTAGTCCTTAACCTCTCCCACTATTTCTACGAAATCCCATCACTCTCAAATGGGGTTTCGGAAAACCTTTTCCTTGTGGGCTTGGGGTCTACAAGCGAAATTCTCTATACCCCACTTTTACGATTCGCATGGAAATAACCTTGTGGGAGGCAACCTATGCCATTCTCGTCCCACGAGACTCCCAAGATATTTTGCCTCGCCTCTTCATGTGATCCCGAGGACTCCAAGTGAATCACGTTACTTGGCGTTAGACCCTGTTAGAATAGGTGACCAGAAAGCCAATAGGTTTGGCGATTTGTAACCTATCTGACAACTTGATGTAAATGTAATATTATTATGTGATGAATAAGATGAGTGTTCGTCACCAATGGTACCTTCTTTGTTGCGCTCATCTTACATTTGTTAAAACGGTGCTTAACTTATATCGCAACAAAGCCCACAGACCATGGTTAACAACTCGTGCAGTTGGGCCACGCATTGGATGGTGGTCATGAAACCAACTGATTAAGAGTTGGGTCTGAAACGTTCCAAGTCGAGGACCTCGAGACAGGGCATCGAGAGTCCTATTGAGACTTGCGTCAAGAGTCGTGTTCATTAGATGAGTGTCGTGTTTCATCGGCGACAGGCGTGGGACGCCTACACGATCTTGATGGGTTGGTCGACTGGGGTCGAGCCGACTGGACTGACTCGCGGGGATCATCATATGGAAGCCTTGGAGGCTTGGTCGGTATGATTGGTTTTCCCCGGTTCCGATAGTACGGGAGTAATCCTCAGACTTGAGGGATCATGGCAGTCGCGTACACATGACGGTTGTACCTTGGATCTGGCGAGAGGTAATCCTTCTGTAAGATGATTATCATAAGCCTTGTCCAATGCAGTCGGAATGTGTAGCGAGGACGGTGGATTCCAAGAAGAGGATCCGTCCCCTGTCAGTATGTGACCGAGGTATCTCCTATGCACTCGGAGACACGTTCATGCTGTTTGAAGCTGTGGCCACAGTGGTTGGTCGAACAGGGAATGATTTCTTGTGTCGACGCAATGAAGCATACGTGGTCTCGAGTATTAAGCATAGATGCCTAGTCAAGGATGGGAACCGACGCCTAATTCCATACTCTAGACTAAGGTCGGGAGACGGTAGACGGAAGGATCGTACCCGTACGGAATCGGCGCCTAAATGTTCACGCCAATTCACCTAGTCTCTAGAGCCATGGACCGTTGCTAGACGGCCACCCATGGTAACGGGCCCTTGTGGGACACGGGCCCAAGTCTAGCTGAGGGTGAACCTAAAGGGTCACACACAAATCACCGAGGAGGTTGAGAGATCGACTTGGAGTCAATCTCGAAGGATAAAATAAGTAATTGGATTACTTAAGGGAAAGTCCATTAGATGGAGGGGCCGATATTGTATCGGGCTTTCGTTTAATCGGTAAATTAGATTTTCGATTAAATATGGAAAGTTGAGACGTTGAGACGTTGGATCTTTTAATTGGATTAAAAAAATTAACGGGAATAATTTAAATGGACATTAAATTGGATTTAATGTTGGATTCGTCGTAATTGGATTACGATAAAACCCGGTCCGTTAAATTATACCCGAGAGGAGAAATAATTCCTATTTTGGAATAGGAAGAAGTTGGACTTCTTCCCTTAATTAAACATGGCCGACATGCTCCCTTGGAGGAAGCAAAATCAGCCATGTTTCATACTAGGTGGTATGTTGACTTATCTCTTTTGGAAAGAGACAAATCAACTCCAATCAAGCTCTTCCCTTTTGGTATGATTTGATCATACCATAAATTTTGGTAGGCTTGATTGAAGAATTGATGGTGATTGATTGGAATGAATCTAGACATCCTTGGATGAACCTAGACACATTCCAATAATCACATTAATTATGTATATATATTAGAATATACAACACCAAGCATAAGTGATTCATTATTCATCTTTTTCTAGGAAAAAGAGAAGACAAAAATCCTCTCCTCTCTCTCAAACTCTCGGCCTCTCTCCCTCTCTTACACTTGTGTTCTTCACTTGATTTTGAATCAAGAAGAAGAACAAAGTAAGTTTAAGAGAGCACTAATTTATAGTGTTCTTCTCTTAAACCGATTCCTTCTTAAACCCGTTCTTTTCTAGCAAGAAGAACGTGTGTTTCTTCCGGTGTGGTGTGGATCACCTTTGGAGAATCCATACGTTTGGATTTCGTGCGCATTCCGGAGAAGGAACAACACAAGTAGCCGGGAGCATACGCTAACTAATCAAAGGTAACGGTTTATTACGCTTTGATTGATTTAATATACATCTATGCCCTACGTGTTTAAATATATGTTTCTAATATTTACACATCCTACATCGAACGCCCAGTTGAGCACCCAAGGGTACACCCCTTGGGATTCGCATATTTAAATTAGATTTAAATTTGTGCACAATTTCTCGCTTTCTCGCTTCCGCTCGCGCTCCCGGGCGGATCCGCTTGTCCTTCAGACCCAACTCATCAACCGCATCATAGCACCTACTGTCGCCCCCCACGACTCGTGAGACAGGGAAACATGAGTGTATTCACTTCATTCACAATAGTTGTACAGCTTTATCTCAGTCCACAACACGTGCCACGACTTGTGAGACCAGGTAAATTTGGCGGAGTTACCTTCCTCACTTTTTTCATGGATGGAAGGTATCGATGAACAATGTAAACTCAAATCCATTTATTGGGGTCTAATATTTGAAACTTGGTCCAACCAAGTGAGAGTTTTGTTTAATAGACCGAGACCTCGTCATATATAATATATTATGCATGCTATTGATAAACATGATAAGTAAACCATTCATCCATCAATCATTCCACGTGCAAAATAAAAGCCTAGCACGCCCCTATAGGATGATCACAAGCCCATTACCTATGCAACCCACTGCGCCCACAGTGGATCTATGGTCAATCTAAGGGTAGGCCTACGCTATTACAAGATTTTATAAACCATTACATGGAATGGGCCTTGTAAGTCCTCTTTGTCTACTTGGCCTCTCCATCGTGGGCCTCACCGGGCCTCTTCTTCATGGATCCTCCGTGCGCCATCCGATGACCTCCTTCATGGGCTTCCAACGCCTTGGGCTTTCTTCCTTATATTTATTTACAAAAATTAAACCTCACCCCTAATCTACACTCATTACATCAGAAAAACAAGAAACTCCAATCAACAGTTGGAAGGAGTACATTAGGAGGGAGAAAGAAAGCCTAATTATTTCAAGGCAAAAACCAAGAGGGGTAAGAAGATGCAAAGAGGCACGCAGGCCCCAACCCAACAAATAAATTTAACTAAACCATACATACGGTCTAAGGGCTTCGTGATCATCCTTTGTCAATCTAATTAACGCATATAGCATAAATACACATCCCATAAAATATGGTATTCAAACATTTATGTTATCCAATACCAATAATAAGTGCAAAAATTATATGCAAAATATACACTCAAACCCATGGATAATGGTGCACCCTATGTAAAAGGATTTTTATTGGAAAATCCTTTTCCATAATTAACAAGACAACATTTAATTCTACGGAATATCCAATCTCGACTAAAATGAAAATGTCACAAGTTAATCAGTTCAGAAAAATACAGAAAAATCATATTTTTGAAAGTGCAAAAACGATGCAAAACCAAAAATATTCCTAGAATATTTAGGAGTTAAATCAAATGTATATGTTTTGTTGAGTGCATGATTGGCTCCGTCAATCCCTTGCTAGGTCTTCACTTGTCTTTATTTTTCTGAAGCTTCATCAATGACTTATCCTCATCTAAACTGTTCTCATCTTTTTGGTTGAATAGTTTGTGATAATCATTGTTCATTTCTTCTACGAAATATTATTATCAATAATTAAGCATAAATAATTTTAAATAAAAACTGATTAAACTGAAAAAGATTGAAGCAAAATGTTCAATTTGATTGCCTAGCTGAAAATAATAAAGTAAATAAGTGCACGTGCAAGCCCTAATGTCAAACAACTCAATATCATATGCATTCGGTCATGAAATGAAATACTTATCCCTTTTCTTTTTAAAATTTTTTTTATATGTATATCTATTTGGTGGAGCCTTGCTCAAGCTTTGAAAAATGAAATTCTCAAACACATTTTGGTCAAGGCAGCATGCCTCGACCAGATTTTGCTTCGACTATTCAGGTTGAGGCGTTGCCTCTGCCAGATTCTTGGTCGAGGCATGCGGCCTTGACCTAATACTGCATCAACCAGATTCTGCTCGATGCGTGCCTTGGCCAAATTTACCTCCCATTGTCGTTGTTGCCTCCCCTTTTCTTTTTTGTCTATCTTGTTGCGAGAATTATTTTTTTAATTCTCCTGAATGATGATTCAGACGAGTTTGGCGTAGATGAGACTGAGTCATCATCAGCCCCCCACTTTAGACCTCGCTTCTTGATTTTATCTCTTGGTGGGGTTTGCCATTTTTATTTAATTAGTGGATGATTTTTGTAGTCAAGTCATAAATTCCCAAGAGACTTGTTTGAGAGTCACTTTGACTCATCAAAAGTTTTAATCGAGGTTAGTTCTTTTTCAATAAGATTACCTCGAGTTCCATCCTCGCTCAAAATAATGACTTGAAGTAATCGTGTTCGAAGGCATCTTGCTCTTCCTTGCTTCCTTTGACTTTGGGGTTTTGCATTATAATATCTCGAAGAAGTCACTTTGACTTTGGGGTGTCACTTATGACACCTTACGGAGGACATTTGCTTTCATTTTCCTTTGACTTTGGGGTATCGCGTATGACACCTCAGGAAGCCATCTTTCTTTTGACTTCAGGATGTTCCTTATGACACCTCAAGGAAGCCATTTTTCTTTTGACTTTGGGGTATCGTGTATGATACCTCAAGGAAGCCATTTTTCTTATGACTTCGGGGTGTCGCTTATGACACCTCAAGGAAGCTATTTCTCTTTTGACTTCGGGGTGTCAACTGATGCGTATGACACCACAAGAAAGTCATTTTTCATTTGACTTTGGGGTGTCATGTATGACACCTCAAGGAAGTCAATTCTCTTATGACTTTGCAATGTTGCTTATGACACCTCAAGAAAGTCATTTCTCTTTTAACTTTGGGGTGCGGCTTATGACACCTCAAAGAAGCCATTTCTCTCTTGACTGGGTTGTCGCTTATGATACCTCCGGGAAGCAATTTCTCTTTTGACTTTGGGGTCTCACTTATGACACCTCAAGGAAGCCACTTTTCTTTTAACATCGGGGTGTCGCTCATGACACCTTGAGGGAGCTATTTCTCTTGTGACTTTAGGGTGTCGCTTATGTCTAGCAAGTCTGCTCTAGTCAGGAATTGATATAGGTGGTCTTGTAGGTCTCCTACTCCATTATACTCATTGAGGTTCAGGATTTTAATCTCAGGTTGTGTAGCTTCGATTAATATGTAGGCTGCAAAAGGGTTCAGTCTTGGTGTTGCACTACTAAAGGGTATGCCGGGAGTTCCCTCGATCTTGTAGTGTGGACGAATCTGGGTGGAGGAGGTTCTTGACCTCCAATCCCCCTTTGAGGCTTTCCTCCTCATGATGAACTCCTCTAAGAGGGGGTGGTGCTCGACCTCCCTTCTCTCCTTGAGACTGACCTCTTTGCAAGAATGCTCCTTCATGAGGGGGCAGAGAACAGTGGTGGGTTTCACGAATACCTCCCCTAAGGGATGGTTGGAGGAAATGATCGCCTCTGGGCTGAGACACCCTACTATATACTTCCTCCTCTTGGTTCCTCTTTTCTTGGTCGTCCTCGAGGCTCTGCTCATGATCCTTAGGAGCCAATTGAGCGTCTTGACCTCTGCGAGGATGCTAAGGGGGTTGTGAGGGTAGCTTGTGTTTGGCGATGTACTAGGCCACTGCTCTAGTTGCAGCTTGAGAAGAAGCGTCCTCGATTAGTTGGCAAAGCGCTTGCCGTGTCAGTTGAACTAGTGGTAGTGGAGGCGGAGCGCCAAACCTCTCCTGATCTCACTCCCCCCTAGCATGTACTTGCTCATTCCGAAAGTTGTTAGCGAGGGGTTTTATGGTTGCTTGACAGCAGCAAAGTAGTCCTCGCCCCTTTCCTCGAGTCTTCCGCGCCCAGATGCATTTTTTTGCGACCAGGTGTGCATTTTCAATGCTTAGACCAAGCTTGTCACAGACGGCGCCAAGTTGATGGGGAGCAAATAGAAGCTTGTGATCTAAACACACTACATACGTCCGGATCTAGAAAATCCATTTTCTTCTTCTTTTTTCTTGCCAAAAGTCCCTCTTAGAAAGATACAAAAGCAGTATTTAACTACTCTAATTAATGTTGAGGGTGTAAATTCATTTTTACCCCTCTCCAACCCTTAACATATGGGCGTAATTCACTAACCAGGGGCAATCTAGTAATTACAAAATAACTAAAAAATATGTGGTCTTGATCTCTTGATACTTTTGGAAATGAAATCTATGTCCTTGGTCAAATTCTTCCTCCATCAGAAAGTTTGGATGAGATTAATCACACCAAGCATGTAAGAACATAGGAATTAAACAACTTCAGCAACACAACAATTTATGGCTGAAGCTTATATTTTATTATCTTTAATCAAAATATAAGAAATCCTAGGCTAGCATGCAATGGAACTCATCCACCACTCACCAAATTCAGACACGAGAGTTGAGTGTGTGAGGCAAGGCTGAGTAGCTTTTGAGAAGCTAAGCCGCACAGGGCATTAACGGATGTCGCTGCGTAAAAGAATCCCTAGTGGCGCTAGGCCATATTAGAAAAAAAAAACTAAGAGAACAAAAATCTTGCGTGTTTTGATTAAGGCCGTAGATAATTTGAGTCACGCCAAACATATTATTATTTAAAGGTATATGAATTATTATCGAGTTTTATTAATTATTTTTTAATTGGATTTGATTATTAATCTAATCGAGTTCAAATGAGTTTTAATTAGACCAAACACGAGTCAAAGTCGAGCTTGAGCCAAACTCGAAAGTTTGCCGGACAAATCTTTTGTTCAAATTTTGTTTGTTAAGTTTATCAAATTGAGTTTAAACGACCATTTATCGATCGATTTCAATCGATACCGAATACTTTGATTTATTTTTTAACCCTAGTGTTGATAGCCCAAGATGGATTCAAACTGGAAAAGAATTGGTAGTTTAAATCATATATATATATATATGTTAGTGTAATTGGATTTGGAACGTTTAACTTAAGTAAAATCTATTTCAGCTAGAAACACTCTTGAAATGCTTAGGTAAGTTGGAGATTCGATTGCGAATTATGTAAGAATTGAAGACGTAGCTCTCAAATACTTAGTAGGAGAAAGTATGAAGGCCGTAGAAATGCTAAGGGTTGCAAAATTGGTATTTGGGGCATAAAAAACTAGTAAATATAATAGCATTCTCGACGTACGATTCCATGTGAACCGTTGATTGAAAAATGATCGAGCAACCATCATGAGTCCACATATACCTAGATTCAGATCTGGTCATGTTGATACGACCTAATTAAAAAAGGGTTGGGTTTTGGCCATTTTTTATGTTATTAAAAGATTTAGGGGAATTTTCTTAAATTCAAGATACCATTGTGTAGCCTCACGTCAATATGTATATCAAAAATGTTATTTTCATTTTAGTCCCTGTATTTTTAATTATTTTTCAAGATCATCCAAGTTGTCTTGTTATTTTTCAATTTCGTCCTTCTAGTAGAATTCTATCAATTTTTCCTTCAACTGAAGGGTATTCTGTACTTACCTTTATATTTATTAAAAAATAAAAATGAAAAATTTATGGGTTGTATATATTATGCCATATTATATATTATGGCATAGTATGTTATGGCATTATCTTATGTATGTTTTAGGTTGCTAGGCAAAATTGATTGTACACTAGAAAAAAAATTACTATTGCATATGATTTTATTGACTATGAACTAAAACCATGATAGATACCTATTATTAACCACAATTAAACAAAATCGATGCAAAAACTTAACTTATCCATCACAAAAACTATTTTTGTCATGGATAGAAAAATGTATTAGCCATACTCGCAAAAATCACATGCCAACAATCGTTGCGTGGCTGTGGTCATTGACTTTTTACTATAGTTATTTGTTTTAACCATGATAGTCATGGTTAAATGTTATATTTCTTCTAGTGATATTGACATAATATATATATGACATATCTTATGTACCTTTCTATCGTTGCTACAATGATGCCGTTGTTGTTAGTTGAATTTGAAGAAGGCATGATCAATGTATCAATGCTAATTGGTTGAAATAATACGTGGTTGATAAATGGTTTATATATGAAATAAGTAAAAAAAATAGATTGATTGCTATTGAATACTTGCAACCCCTTGCTGATTTTTCTTGCTTTTATCAAAATTGATTTGTACATTTCATTACCATATATTTATAAGGAATTATGTTTGGCAAAGGGTCAAATTCCAACTGTTAATAATGGCCTTCAAACGATCAAATTTCTAGCATCATAATTTCCTAATGGTCTAAACATCTAAATTGAAATTGATTTAGAAAATAGGGAGATGATCTTACAATTGTTTATAGTTTACCAAAAAAATTTAGGAGCATTTTTGACAAAGACCATTTCTCAATTGAAAAATTGACCAAAATTTTCATGTAAAGGATGAAATTAAAAAATAACAAAAAGAATTGGACGATTTTGAAAATCAATTAAAAAAACCGGCACTAAAATGAAAATAACCCAGATCAAAATTTATTTTTCTAAGTTTCGTTATTTATTTATTTGTTAATATAATATTGAAAAATAGTATATGTTAAAGAGTTTATTGCAAAATAATATATATAATTTATTTTATTAATTGTTTCGTTCAAAAATTAATATAAATATAAAGTCGTCAAACTAATGTGAGCTATTATATGTGGCCTTTGCCACTTCCCAAAATTGAAAAAGTTTAAAAGTCTCATTGCATGTGCAAACCAAAAGTAATGAGAGGTGCTTTTTTTATTTTCGTAATTTATGTATTTATTTGTTATATACTAGTATATATTATTGTTGAATTATAGAAATAAAAAAATGTCTGAATTCTAAGGCTTATCTGTTTGCTATTAAATCAAAGCTTCCCAAATGGATCACAGAAAGTAGAAATTAATTTCCATCTCGATAAAAACGTAATAAACTATTGTGTAAATTACAACAAGCTCCCTAAAATTTGGGTGGAAAAATTTTATCATTTCATCCTCTAATCTAGGAATTGGCAATTTTGATCCTTCATAAATTATTTTTTGTAATTTAGTCGTATAATTTCAATAGTTTGCCGATTTTGTTCCATTTTTTTTTCGGAAAAATGCATGTATTGGGCACATAACTTTAAAAATTGGGGCCTTCCGGCCAGATAGGACAAAACGTACCAATTTTTTAAAATTACATGATTAAATTGCGAAAATCACTTCGTACAAGATCAAAGTTGCCACATCCCTAAGTTATAGGATGAAAATTGCAATTTTTTCCTCAAAATATTTGTAGTTTTTTTGGTTGAAAATTCCACTTTTTCTTAACTCATCTTAAAGAAAATAAATTAATAACGTCTACAATTGAAAAATAATTAGAGCCTTAGAAATATATTCTTCAAGCTACAAAAACCGACATGCCCCCAGCATGAAATTTCCCAGGCTTGTGTTGAATAAATAGACTATAAAAGTATTATTTTTACTAAAAAAACCCACCAATTTATTACTCTTCTTAGAGAAAATAAATGAATAAAGTCCATATTTCAAAAAAGTAGAGCCATAAAAATATAATTTTCAAACACTGCAGATCCACATGCCCCCAGCATAGGGTGTATTAAGAGAAGTTCTAAACAAATAGGCAACAAAAATACGTATTTTTTGCTGAAAATTTCACATTTTTTTTACGCATGGAGAAAATAAATTAATAAAGCCTTTTAATTGAAAAATAGAGCCTTAAAATTATATTTATCAAGCTTCGCAAATTAACAGGCCCTCAGTATGGAGTTTGGCGATGGTAATACTGCACAAGTAGACTATAAAAATATTAGTTTTTTACTAAAAATTCACCGATTTTAACCCCCCCCCCCCCCAAAGAAAATAAATTTGTAAAGTCTATAATTAAAAAAATAGAGTCATAACAATACAATTTTCAAATCCTACAGATCAACATGCCCCTAGTATAGGGTGTGGCGAGGTGTCACAGGCGGACTCTTTTGTCGCAGCAGAATATCTCATTTTCGCCCGTGATGCCTCTCAGGTTGCACTCAACCTTCGACCGGCCTTCCTCCATTCGAGTCCTTTCGGTCTCCCGACCATGTGTCTTCGACACTCGCAGCTTACTAGCGTGACATCCGAACGCATCCCTGTGCGGCGCCTTGCGCCCAAGCACTCGTCTATCCGGAATGCCCATATTCGCAGAGGGTCGCGGCTCTCGCACCTTGCGCGCCTTCATGTCCGGCCCCAACTAGCTACCTTGCCATCATGCATCTCGCCCACAATCTCGGGGCTTGCCGATACTTCTCGCAATAGCTCGAAGCATCCTCGCCCCGTCTCGGCACTATGGGCCAACTTATGCCCACAACGCCCATCGCACGCACAACAATCCCTTGGTGCATTACCGGCGCATGTCTTCGCCATGTCTGTCTCGCATGCCTCGCCCGAGTAGGGTAGCATCATCCGTCCATGGCCCAATTCTTATGCCAACATCTCGCATCAGTCCAGCACGGCATGCCCAACATGCCTCATTGCCTTTCGACGTGGCCTCATAATTTGCCCACAGTGCGGCGTCGCCCTACGACCGCGTATCTTGGCCAACGGATCGTCGTGCATGGCTAGAACTCAATAGCTCATGACACGAGTAGCTCACGAGGTCTTTCAATGCTTCGCCTCGACCGCTCATTCCGCCCGAGAGGTATTGCCTATGCCTTCCCGCAGCCCGCGGGGCATCCTCGCAATCACACTGAGCCTCTCGACGCGTTGCTTGCCCAACATGTGCCATCCTAGCCCCACGCCGCCCGTTCGGTTCCCATGCCGACTGGGGACTTTAGCCCTCCCTTCGAGGTGCCTAAAGCCGGCCCTTGAGGCCCCCATCATGCCCCAAGCGAATCTCTCATTTAGTGCCTCGCTGCACGGGGGGACTGGCTGGAGCTCACCACTGTTGTCTCCCTTATAATAGGCTTAAAAATAATTTTCCTTGTTCTAGCAGTAGATATTCAAAGCCCTTGAAATGGCCGAGGAGCGCACCTTTTTCACAACTTCCTCGTCCGACGTCCGAATTGCGTACCGCTTGAACCATTGCGCTCCCACGTGCTGGGCCGACGTCCCCTTATCGCCCGCATGTCCTCCGCAAGTCACAGCCGACACTCCTAGTTAATGGACGGCCTGTGACACGAGGGCAGTGCTAAACAAATGGACGAAAAAATAGACAATAAAATTTTTTATCCTGTAACTTAGGGGTGGGAATTTTGGTCCTGCACGAATTGATTTTCGCAATTTAGTCTTGTAACTTTTAAAAAATTGATAATTTTGGTCCTTTTTGGCCGAAAAAGTGCATGTGTTGGGGACATGACCTTTAAAATTGGGGCTTTCCAGCCGGATGGGACAAAAAATTGTCAAATTTTCAAAGTTATAGAACTAAATTGCAAAACTTAATTCGTGCAAGACCAAAATTACCAACTCTCCAAAGTTAAAGGACGAAAATTGCAATTTTCTCAAATTTGGCATAATAAGAAATATTTCCTTATTGTTTAGAAAATTACCAATACCTATTATATTTAATGAAATTATGTAATTCTTAAATAGAAAAATTACAATAAGGTCCACGTGTTTTGCCTTATGAGCCTGACCGATCTGACCTGACCCACCCAATAATCCAAATCTAAGGCCGTTGTTGGCCCTACACATGGCATAATCTCAAGAGTTCAAATGACATCCATACAAAGGAAATTATAGATGTTCCTCTCTTGGAAATCAATGATACGTAGGTTGTGGAGGCATATTTAGATATTACAAAGGAAATTACCTTCTAGCATTTTTTTATTATATTGGCATCCAAACTAATTCTGTGGCTGAATGTTGGGCACTCAGAACCGGTCTCCAGATTGCAATAAAATATAACTATGAAAGACTGATTGTGGAAACAGACTCTAAATCTTTGCTTTGCTTACTTAACAGGGAGGAGTCTATGCAAGTAACTCTAATGCCATTAATCAAGGATATCAAAACCCTCACTTCGTAGTTTGAATATTTGAAGGCTGCCTTTTGCTATTGAGAGGGAAACCAAAGAGCGGATAGCCTTGTTCCTTTTGCTTCATCAGAAAAGCCTAGCATGTGGATATTTTTGACACCACCAGTTTGGGTCTCCGAGCTAGTGGAACATGATATGATCCTCTCTTGTACTAGACTAACGTCAAAACCTTGTATCATGAACCTTAATCTGCAATAAATAATATAACCTCTTGCTTACTGTTAAAAAATAAATACTCTCCCAACTATTAATTAGATATGTGTGCTGTTGCTATACTGTCTTTTTACTTTGAAGAACCTGTGACCCCAAGTGTAACTTGTTGATTGATTTGGGCATCAGAGTAGCATCGCCAAGCATATCCGAGGCCACTCAAACCCGTATTCTTATAAGTTGACCGAAACACCCTCTAATTAATCTCCAAAAAAGTTTCAATGAGTTTTAACCCGGTTGGCTTTTATACATAACATGCGTGCCGGCTAGTTTCGGTTTAGTTCTCAATACCAGTGATCCAATTTGGAAAAAATACAATTTATCGTCCTATGAAAATAAAACAGCAATTTATTCCCATGTGTTAACAGAAATAGAGCAAAATACCCCCTCGGCTCAATGGTGCATTACACGCGCTCCCTCTGTGTCTGGCTAATTTTTTTATCCAATAAAAAATTTATTATATATATATATATTTAATTTAATAATTAATAAATATATATTTATAAAAATAATATTCAATATATTAAATATTATATGTTAGTTAACAAAAATAATATATATATACATATATATATATATATATATTTCTCCCTTTCTTCTTCATTCTCATCGTCGGACCGCCGTCGCCGCCGCCATCTCCTTCCCCTCACGCTACCGACGACCCCAACCCCTCCCCTCGCGCTGGCCGCCCCCTCCCCTTCCCTCGCGTTGCTGCCGCCTCCTCCCGCTTCCCTCGTCTTCCCGGTTGCCACCCACTTTAGCGCCCCCACCCCCACCGCCTCCTCCTCCTCTGCCCTCCCCTGGCGCGTCTTCCTCCCCTGGGCGCGTCTTCCTCCCCCTCTCCCGCTAAGAACCTCCCTCCGTGGCCGATCCTCCTCCTCCACCCTCGCCCAGATCCGCCTCCTTCTTCATTGGCCGCGTCTTCCACCACCTCCGTTGTGTCCTCCTCCATCTCCGCCCAAATCCGCCTCCTCCCTCCCCTCCACTTCCGCCGCTGCCGCCTCCTCCGCCCAGATCCACCCCTCTCCCCGCCGGCATCCCCCCCCCTCTCTCTCTCTCTCTATATATATATATATATATATATATAAATACAAATATATAAACATATCTTATTATAAAAGTATAAATATTTATTCAAATTTAATTATATTAACCGTTGATTTAAATTAAATGAAATCTACACCATTGATTCATTAGTTAAATTTGGACCTTAGATTGATCAAGATCCAACGGCTTTTAAATAAAGACATAAATATTATTTAAATTATAAATTAAAAAAATAAAAAAATAATAAAAATAGCGCGTGTTCTTCACGAAATGCGTCACGAGAATATTTTGCTCTATTTATGTTAACACATAAGGATAAATTATTGTTTTATTGTTCACAGGAGAATAAATTACTCATTCCCATAATAGAGGGGGTAAATTGCATTTAACCTGATCCAGTTTTGTAACTCTATACTGCAAAGAAACTAGAAGAGAGTGGTTCTGTAACGTTCTTTGAGGTATTTTTATCAATAAACATGTCAGTTCCGCAAATGGGATGTCTGAAATTGTTCTAAAACGGTCTTCTCAAGATGCATATTTTTATTGAAAATTTATAGTATACGTTTGGTTGAATGTTGTCTGCTAGTTCAACCTCGTCCGCGAAAGAGCGAGAATAAAGAAACAATTTTTCCACTTTATATATGATTTACATTTATGTCTAATTAGGTGTGGAGAATATATATACATATATATATGAAAAACCGAAGGATATTGACCTTTTCCATATTTAAAAACAAATAAATAAATAAATAAAATAAAAGCATGCACATTCTCTCCACTATGTTCTGTCGTCCCTACTGCTTCGGATGCTCTATCCTATAAATAGCATGCAACAAATACATATACCCTTATCCATGCAACCATTGATTCACTCTCCCGTACCTCAATATCTAGGGTTATACTTTAGTTTTATCTTCCTCCATCTCATTCGCAGTAATTACTTAATCCGAATTAATGGCTTATTCAAGAATGTCTGTGCCCTTGTTCCTCACTCTCTTTCTCTTCTGCTTCTTAACCTCGGCGGCGCGTGTGCTTCCAGTCACACCGGAGGACGTCAACTTCCTACAATTTCAGAGGAAAATAGGTTTCAGCCCAGGTGAGCTGAAAGTCTACAGAAAGAGATCACTGGGTCCAGGTTACGACGACAGGGTTGCGCCCGGTGGGCCGGACCCTCACCATCATTATCGACCATAACATTCGCTGATTCACTAGTTTTTCAGTACACTGTGTGTTCTTTGTGTTTGCGTGTGGTGGCTATGCCCGGGGGGGGGGCGGGGGGCGGGGGGCGGGGTTGGGGTTGTGGGGGTTGTTTGGGGTTTCTGATGGCCTTTGTGGCTGCTTTATCTGTGTCTGTGTTGATGAAGAATTGAGATCAGTTAATGTAATTTTGTTGCGGAGTACGAAATTTTATGATCTTTCAGATTTGCTGCGGTCGACGTAATCTCTTGTTATTATTGTTAATGCTGTTATTATTAGGATTAAATGTATTTTTGGTTCTGTAACGTAGATTATTTGGCATTTTTTATTCTTCAACTTTTTAGGCTAGCATTTTAGTCCTACATCTTTTTAATTTTTCGCAATTTTAGCCCTTTTGTTTGTCGGAGTACACCTCCACGGGCAAGAATGGTGAACTCTGGCAAAAAAATGCCTAAAAATCGCGAAAATTAAAAATATGCAGGACCAAATTGCTACTTTAGAAAGTTAAAAGACAACAATGTTGACAGAAATGGGCCAATAGGAACAAAAGCTTCAATTTTAAAATATCACGTGAGAAACACATACATTTTTCTAGCGAAAATGGTGAATTCCCGTGAAAAAAGACTATAATCATAAAAATTAAAAAGATAACGAACCAAAATGCTACCCTAAAAAGTTAAAGGACGAAAACACCAAATCACCATATAAGTCAAAATACATATACAAGTTATGGAACCAAAAATACATATAAGTCCTATTATTAAGTCTTATTCTTAATTGTTAATTATTAAAGGAGCGTGATATATAATAACTCAAAATATTAAAATTTGCTGAGGATGTAAATAAGATAATTAACTTAAATGTTTCGTGTGAATGTGTAAAATTTTCACATTTTTAATTATATGAATGAACTCATGACTAAAATCGAGTACATCATATTAGGGTATAATCACTTTAATTTGGTTGTTTAATAGCAATTAATAATCGTCATTTTGTAAAACATGAAATTTGAAACTTTTAATCAATCGAGATTTTATTGAATACATTATTTCAAAATCAAATTACTTTAAAACTAAATTAAGGCGAAAAAAAATCTAAAATCAATTATTCATAATTTAGGACAATAAAATCGCTCTAAATTTTTAAAATTAACTAAATCCCTTAATAATAGACCGAAGGGAATGATATGTATCATCAATTTTACTTCATCGAATTTTCGCTTAGTAAATAGCACTTATTATGCTAACATTCACTGCATAGAAATTTCTAAAAGATTATTTGTCAAAAATATGATGTAAGTAAATAAATAGTAATATAGAGCATTATACATTTTATAATAGGTTTTTTAAACCTTATAAGATATATATCCGATTCATATTCTAAAAATAAAATTTTAAAATGTTTGAATAAAATAAGGGTGAGAAAGCTTTTAAAATATAAGTCATCGTATTTTGAGAAAATTGTATTTTTGATATCACAATATAGTGCACTTTCTTTGGTACCATGCCTTCTTTTTTTTTCTTTTCGAGGGAAGGATCATTTATTAATAGAAAAACCCAGCCAGAGCAGAGTCACTTCGGGGGCACCAGAAACAATGAATGTAAATCCTCACAAGCAACAAAGAAAGAAAAAAAAATATCTCCCATCAACCACCTAACCCGGATCGAGGGTCGGGTTCCTATCAAACACCTGCAGTCCCCTCCTAGCTAAGTTGGCCACGGCCAAAGGCTCTTGGCCTCGGCCCTCGAACACGAGAGTATTGCGACTAGTCCAAAGGGCCTAGCAGTTCATAAAAAAATAGTGCAAATTTTCTCCCCATCCATACCCCGTCGAGCGCTTTGCATCCACTCCTCAACACCCCCTTGTCGTACTCACCCGATGCCATGGCAGCCCCACCAGTGCCCAAACATGCCGTGAGAAGGAGCACTGTAACAGCACATGGAGTGTATCCTCTTGCTCTATCCCACATCGAGCACAGGGTGTTGGAATGGTCATCCCCCGATACTATAAATTGACATTAGAGGTAAGAGCTTTGAAACACGCCTTCCATGCACAAAGCCGTAGCTTCAGGGGCACCTTGGCCTTCCATATGAAGTTCTACAAATGCCCACCATCGCCCTGCAAATCACATTCCTTGGAGCAGCTAGCGTTGAGTTCTCCATTCAGCGCCGACCAAGAGGCACTACGAACGCCCTCTCGGGCCGTAGTTCCAGACTACCGCATCCACCACTGCTGGCAGCACCTGAATCTCCAGTATACAGTCCGCATTGCCATCATCGAGTGTAGCTCTAATTAGTTTTGCATCTTACTCCATACCTTGTCCTTCAGCCCCGCAAATATCTCTCTTTTTTAACGTCCCACTATCGTTGGCAGCCCAAGGTACTTATTGTGCTTCTCCACAAGCTCCACCCCTAGCTACGCTGCTAACGCCCTTTGAAGTGCTAGGTCCGTGTTCTTGCTAAAATAGATGGCCGATTTCTTGAAATTAATAGCAAGGCCGGACCCTTTCTCGAACCATTCCAGCAACGACCTTATGCATGCCATGGATTCTTATGTGGCTTTTCAAAACAACAGTGTGTCATTTGTGAAAGAAGATGGGCAATTTTGCGGAGCTCCACGGCACATCATCACCCCTTGGATTCTGCCCGCGTGCTCCTTCGTAGTGATCATGCTACTTAACGCCTCTACACAAAATAGAAACAGATAGCGAGATAAATGGTCTCCTTGCCGGAGTCCCCTCTCCGATTGGATGAGTCTTCCAGGTTCGCCATTAAGAAGAACCGTATATGATACCGTCGAAACACAAAACATAATTAGGTTCACGAAATGAGCATCAAAACCTAACTTAAGCATAACCCTCTCAAGAAAGACCCACTCCACACGATCATATCCCTTACAAAAATCTAGTTTTAACGTGCGTAGCCCACTTTCCCGCCCCGTTCGTGAGAGAGATAATGGTTAAGTTCATAGGGTACAAGGATGTTATCAGTAATAAGACGACTCGGAAGGAATGCGGATTGGGATTCTAAGATGACATTGCTTTAAACGATTAGCTATAGTTTTAGAAGCAAGTTTGTAGAGGACACCACACAAACTAATGGACCTATAATGCGTAACAAGCTTAGGGTTCGCACATTTAGGGAGAAAGGCTCAATGCGTGGAATTAAAATTAGGAAGTGCGACATGATTATTGAAGACGTTAAGAACGATCCTAAGCATATCAGAACCAACTATGTGCCAAACATGTTGAAGAAAGTAAAGGACATATCGTTGGGTCCCAGCGACTTGAACGGGTGCATTTGGTTAAGTGCTTGCTTGACCTCATTGCGGGAAAAAGGCTGCAAACGCCGAGTTCATCTCATTTGTAACTTTTGTCTCCAGCTGGGCTAGAATCTCCGCTATTACACTTATCTCCGGCTGAATAGAGCTATAAATCTATTGAAAATAGTTTGTGACTGTGGATTAAAGCTGTTTTTTATCCGTGATGAGAGCCCCTTTGTCGGATCGAATCGCCTTAATCCTATTTTGCCTCTTACGTCGCTAGCACGGGCATGGAAAGAAAATGGTGTTCCTGTCCCTTTCTTTGAGCCAACGAGCTTTTCCCCGTTGCTTCCAAATCAACTCTTCACGAGCCTAAATTTCCTCGAGTTCCGCTCTAATTGCCACTGTACGTTGTTTGGATGCCGCTGACACGTTACCCGACTGAAGTTGCTTCAACTTAGATTCCAAGTCTTTTGTCTGATTCTTGACATTGCCGAAAACCACCTGATCCCACTGCCGTAGTACCTCGCTTACCCATTGAATCTTACTTACTGCCGATCCATCATACCCCCCGTTTTCCCACCGCGCCCTACTACATCCTCGCAACCGGGGTCCCACAGGCAAGCTATTTCAAATCAGAATTTTCTACCCTGGCTGGGCATTGGAATTTTAGTTCAGCATTGGAATTTAGCGACGCATGGTCGGAGCAAGGTGCTCTGACATGTTTGACCTGACAGTGTGGGAAAAGTTGCTGCCATCCTGTTGAGATGCATGCTCGGCCAAGGCACTCTCGGACTGTATGTGCCGACTCCCTATTGTTGCACCACGTAAGGTCCCCCTTGTGTCCCAAATCTGTTAATTGACAATCTTCTAAACACCGGCGAAAATAATTCATTTTCCATTAAGGGCGCTCTATCTGCCCAACCTTTTCGGATTGGTGTAGAGTTTTCATTGAAATCACCCGCGCATAACCAAGGTCAAAAAAATTGTGTACTCAGTGTACGAAGCAGATTCCATGACCCCTTTTGCTTTGAGGTTTTTGGGTGACCATAAAACCTCATAAACCACCATCTCGGGCCTCCGTCCACTATCACGGTAACGTCAATATGGTGCACAGAGACAGATTGCAATGTGACATTTAATTCCTTCCTCCAACGCAAGAGTAGACCCCTAGATCTTCCCCACGACACCACTCCAACCCCACAGACTTGGTTTCCGACACAAAAACAACTCAGCGGGCTGCTCCGCAGTCGCCGCTGATCCACTTAGCGTATCCTTATCCACTAACTACCTCTGCTTGTCTGCATGATAAGTTTCCCTAGATTCCTCGATAATGATGGCCCTTGGTGCTCGCTTGAGTCCATCATTGCCCTCACATCGGCAAGTCGGCCCCTCCATCGCTGCCGAAACGCCCCTGCCTGTCAGTAGTGAATTAGAGTGGGATCGTGATCAGCGTGGCCTCAAAGGTAGCTCTTTCCTCCCGAGCTTCCTCAATGGCGCCCACTCTAATATCCCTGCCGAGGTGTCAAGGGTCGCTCGCACTCTCAGCCCCTTTGACCTAATTTCGGACATGTTCCATCCGGCCGACCAACACTTCCGCCGACAAGCACTAGGCTCCCGCAGGTTTTAGAGTCTTAGGCGTGAGTCACTGATGTAATATTTACTTTTCGCTCATGTGGCGCTTTATGCCCCATGAGATGCAATTTTCAACTTTTCTAGTATCTAGTTTTGTCAATAGAAAATTTCTTTTTAAGCCTATTATAGGGGGGATGACCACTCAAAGCTTGATGTGCATTGCTAGTATCCCCCTCACGGCGATTCCCGTGGCTAGCTTGCTGTAATCTTCAATATTTCTGCTATCAATACAAAAACGCATTCGCTGCAAGACGTGTGATTGATTTACTAATTCCGCTGCATTATATTGTTGATTATTGGAAATTGTGTTGTTCTTGTCGACGGCCTGTGCGAGGCGTCGGTAGGAATTTGGTTGGTGTTGCTGTCGGTTGGCGGAAGTAGTCGTTGGCTGTGGACTACTAGCCACACAGTGCCCCTTTCCCCACATTGTGGAAGGTGCCCCGTGAGAGGTGGTATCAGAGCCTCGGTTGCTTGATGAGGCCGAGGCGAGTTACAAGGGCCAGTTCTGCCAGAATGTTGGACCAGGACCCTGAGAGTCCGAGAGGGGCCGAGGTGCCCCACGAAAGGATCACCGACCCGGAGGCTGAAATCTCCCTGTTGACTGAGGTGGTCGAGAATTTGGAAGATCATGTTGCCATACTGGAGCATGAGATCTCGGAGCTGCGTTCCAATCTGAGGGAGTGCCAGCATGCGGTCCAGGATGCTTATGGCCAGGGCGGTGTTGTTGATATCTAACGCAAGATGGAGGAGATGGCCCTACAGATTGGAGTTCTCCAACGGGCAGTGGGCAACGCTCCTGTTGCTCCTGATAATGGTGCTAGACTTCGGATTCCTGAACCAAAGGCCTACGGTGGTGCTGGAGATGCGAAGGAGGTCGAGAACTTCCTGTTTGACATGGAGCAGTACTTCCTTGCGGCGAATGTGGCCGATGAGGCAAGGAAGGTGTCTACTGCGACCATCTACCTGATTGGTAAGCTATGGTGCGTACCAAGTATGCCGAGATTCAGGCAAACCATTTGCGCCTGGATACTTGGGACCTTCTGCGGGAAGCCATTCGTAAGCAGTTCTTCCCAGAGAATATTGAATATAATGCCCGACGGGCGTTGCGGAAGACACACCGGCTCCGTGCGAGATTATGTGAAGGCTTTTCAGCACTGATGTTGGACATCAGGGATATGTCGGAGAAGAACAAGCTCTTTACTTTGTGGAGGGCCTGAAACCATGGGCACGACTTGAGTTACAGCGTCAACGGGTGGCTGATTTGGGATCAGCGATGGTTGCGGCCGAACGCTTAGCAGATTTCAACCCAGAGTCTCGGAGGGATAGACAGACGACGCCTAGTCCCGCACAGAATAGCAGATTTCGAGACCTTTTAAGAGTAGCTCTAACAGGAGTGGGGGAGAGCGGAAGCCCCACACTCCCTCTAGTTCGCAAGGGAACTCCAACAGGGGGAAACCCTTGGACAACAGGCAAGGGGTGTCACAGAGAAGTAGTGGGTGCTTTCTGTGCGATGGCCCGCATCGATATCGAGATTGCCCGAAGAAACAGTTGTTGAATGCGCTGGCGACCTATACTGAGAAGGTGCCACCCGCAAAGTCAGCAGAGCCACCTGAGACGACGAGTGGCGGGAATGATTCTGAGGAGGATAAGGACAACCTGGGTGCAATATCAAAATGGTGCAACACGTTGTCCCATGTGGCCGCAAAGAAGGCGGTGCCTCCCCGGGCAGGAAAGACTGCCCTGGCTCTTGAGGTGAGCTAGACTGAAGACGAGACACAATCCAGGTCTTCTCGGAAGAAAGGGTTGATGTATGTGGATGTGAAGATTCATGGCAAGCCGGTTCGTGCTATGATCTACACTGGTGCTTCTCACAACTACCTAGCGAGCGCCGAAGTAGAGAGACTCGGGCTTATGCTGGAGAAAGGAGTTGGTCGAGTGAAGGCAATCAATTCGGCCGCGCAGCCCATTGCTGGCGTGGCGAAATCTGTGCTGATTAAGGTGGGTCCGTTCGAAGGCAAGACCAATCTTTCTGTGGTCGTGATGGACGACTTCAAGCTCATTCTCGGGCTTGAGTTTTTGCGGGATACACGGACGGCTGTGTTACCCTATGTGGATTCTTTGATGATGTTGGGCACCAAACCTTGCATCATCCCAGTGCTGGCCTGGCAGATCGGTGGGAGAAATTTGTCGGTCATGCAGTTTGAGAAGGGGCGCAAGCGGAATGAACCATCCTACTTGTTCACTCTTCGCTTTGAGGAAGTTGAGAAGGCGTCGGGCCCCATACCCGGCGTGGTGAAGAAGCTCTTGAGGGACTTTGAAGACGTGATGCCCGATGAACTGCATCGGAAGCTACCGCCAAAAAGGGCAGTGGATCACGAGATTGAGTTGGTGCCTGGCACGAAGCCTCCTGCCAGGGCACCTTACAGAATGACACGGCCTGAGCTTGTGGAGCTTAGGACGTAGCTAAAGGATATGTTGGAGAGTGGCATTATTAAGCCCGCGAAGTCGCCATATTGGGCGCCGGTCCTATTTCAGAAGAAGGCCAACGGCTCCTTACGGATGTGTTGTGACTATCGGGCCCTGAACAAAATTACTGTGAAGAACAAGTATCCTATACCGCTCGTGGCGGATTGTTTTGACCGTCTAAGCCAGGCGAAATACTTTACGAAGATTGACTTGAGGTCGGGCTATTAGCAGGTCTGAATCAAGGAGGGTGATGAGGCAAAGACGACCGTGGTCACAAGGTATGGAGCTTCTGAGTTCCTTGTCATGCCGTTCGGCCTGACGAATGCTCCAGCTACCTTCTGCACTTTGATGAACCAAGTACTCCATGGTTTTCTTGATGAGTTCGTGGTGGTGTACTTGGACGACATTGTTAACTACATCAAGACCTTGGCCGAGCACGTTGAGCATTTGCGGCAGGTCCTTGCGAGACTCCGCGAGCACGAGTTATATGCAAAGGTGTCGAAATGCTCGTTTGCTCAGGAGACTATTAGCTTCTTGGGACACATTATAGGGACCGGGCAGATACGAATGGATCCCAAGAAGGTGCAGGCTATCAAGGAGTGGTAGCCACCGAGCAATGTACATGAGTTGTGGTCATTTCTCGGCCTGACTAATTATTATCAGCGTTTTGTGAAGGGCTACTCTGAGATAGCACGACCCATGACAGACTTGATGAAAAAGACGGAGACTTGGAATTGGACATCCCAATGCCAAGTGGCGTTTAATAGCCTTAAGGAGGCGATGGTGACAGATCCTGTGTTGGCCTTACCAGATATGTCGAAACCTTTCGAGGTGGGGATGGATGCTTCAGACTTTGCCTTAGGGGGCGTCCTAATGCAAGACGACCACCCAGTTGCCTATGACAGCAGGAAGCTTAAAGATGTTGAGAAAGAGTTGCTGGCCGTAGTTCATTACCTTAGACTATGGCAGCATTATTTATTGGGCTCTCCTTTCGTGGTCAAGACGGACAACACTGCAGTGAGTCATTTCATGTCGCAGCCGAAGTTGACCAGTAGGCAGGCACGCTGGCAGGAAATGCTGTCAGAATTTCACTTTGTGCTACCGGGCCGGCTCTAGCAACCTTGCGGTAGATGCGCTGAGCCGCAGGGCAGATTTGGCTACTTTGGGGTCGGTAGCGGCACTTTCCTCAAGTGTTGTTGCCACCTTGGTGAAGGATCGGGCGCGTGCACTATTACCAAAAGATCCAGCTGCGCAGGGCCTGGTGTACTTGGTCGAGCAGGGCAAAGCTCGACGGTTCTGGTTAGAAGACGGACTTCTGATGACCAAGGGAAACCGCGTATATGTACCGAAGGGCGGGGACCTACAGAAATCACTTATTTCAGAATGCCATGACACTCTTTGGGCGGGACATCCAGGAGAAGAACGCACCTATGCTTTGGTGCAGAGGGCCTATTATTGGCCACAGATGCGGGATGATGTAGAGACATATGCCCGCACCTGCTTGATTTGTCAGCAAGACAAGGCAGACCATTAGAAGAAGACTGGTTTGCTGCAACCATTGCCCATCCCAAAGAGACCGTGGGAAAGTGTTTCCATGGACTACATTTCTGGCTTGTCTAAGGTGGGAGACTTAGGGAGCATTATCATCGTGGTAGACCGATTGTCCAAATACGCCACATTTATCGCAGCCCCAAAACATGTTACGGCAGAAGGGACAACTCATCTCTTCTTCAAGCACATTGTCAAGTACTGGGGACTGCCGAAAGACATCGTCAGCGATCGGAACTCCCGTTTCACTGGCGTCTTCTAGACCGAGTTGTTCAAACTCCTCGGGTCCAAACTGAATATGAGTTCCAGCTATCATCCACAATCTGACGGCCAGACGGAGTGCTTTAATTCTATGTTGGAGGAATATCTCCGACATTATGTACGTGGTACTACGAAGGATTGGGTGAAGCTTTTGGATGTCGCTCAACTGTGTTTCAACGCCCAGAAGAGCTCTTCCACCAACAAGAGCGCTTTTGAAAATTGTCACTGGGCAGCAGCCGCTCCTCCCTCACACTATTGACTCCCCACAGAGTGTGAGATCCCCACTTGCTCGAAGCTTCTCTGAGGAATGGAAAAGAAATGTTGATATAGCCAGAAGTTGCCTCGAGAAAGCACAGAACCGGATGAAGAATTAAGCAGATAAGAATCGTCGCTTCGTCGAGTTTACCGCGGGAGACCTTGTGATGGTGAAGGTTTCGGACCCGAGATTATCAAAGTCGGCCAGGGGGAGAGATCCTCGCCTTATGCAAAAGTACATCGGTCCTTTACCAATCCTGAAGCGTATTGGGACGGTAGCCTACAAGGTAGAGTTTCCTTCTTGGTGGAAGATCCACAACGTCCTCAATGTGAGCCAGTTGAAGAAGTATACAACAGACAAGGAGGATGACACCCGTAATCAGCCGAGCTGCCCACAACTTGAATTGAAGAAGACCCAGAAGAGGGTGGGCGAAGCTATCCTGAACCACCGAGCCACACGCACTGCAAAGAAAGATATCACTGAGTACCTGGTGAAGTAGAGGGGATGTAGCAGCGAGGAGAATACTTGGGAATGGGTGACGGACCTTAAGGCCTTCCTACCTCTGATTGAAGCGTACCATGCTTCCATGCCGACGAGGACGTCGCCATATCAAGTGGGGAGAATGTCAAGGGCCGCCCGCACTCTCGGCCCCCTTGACCCAATTTCAGCCATGTTCCATCCGACCGACCAACACTTCCGCCGACAGGCACTAGGCTCCCGTAGGTTTTAGAGTTTTAGGCGTGAGTCACTGATGTAATATTTACTTTTCGCTCATGTGGCGCTTTATGCCCCATGAGATGCAATTTTCAGCTTTTCTAGTATCTAGTTTTGTCAATAGGAAATTTCTTTTTAAGCCTATTATAGGGGGAAATAACCACTCGAAGCTTGATGTGCATTGCTAGTATCCCCCTCACGGCGATCCCCGTGGCTAGCTTGCTGTAATCTTCAATATTTCTGCTATCAATACAAAAATGCATTCGCTGCAAGACGTGTGATTGATTTACTGATTCCGCTGCATTATATTGTTGACTATTGGAAATTGTTCTGTTCTTGTCGACGGCCTGTGCGAGGCGTCGGTGGGAATTTGGTTGGTGTTGCTGTCGGTTGGCGGAAATAGTCGTTGGTTGTGGACTACTAGTCACACGGTGCCCCTTTCCCCGCATTGCGGAAGGCGCCCCGTGAGACGAGGCCTGACAGGCTATTTCCTTCCAATTCGGACATATGGACCTCACTTCTTTCCTCATGGTTCAGGTCCCCGGTGTTTAAGGCTGGGGTAGTTTCAAGGTTCAGGACATTCGCCCCCTCGTGAGAAGGTGCTTGTGCCGTCTCAGGGATCACTAAATCCATACTGCATTCCTTTGTCGAATCCTCAGATTGACGCCCCATTGGCTATCTCTGTCGCTCACTATGCCCTTACCTTTATTGCCTGCCGGTTGTCCGACTAGATCCATCGCAGCCCCCCTTATTCCGCCCTCCAGATCCCAATTTGCAAGAGAAAATTGACTAAAGACATCTTCCCCCTCTGCCGCTAGCTGGCCGGGGCTCCGAGCGAGCCGAGACGGATTCCCCAGGTTCTAGCGTATGGAGGATGCAACTAACAGAAAGAGCCTGTAGCCACAAGCTATAGGCAGTATCTGTTAGAATAGATGACCAGAAGCCAATTGGATTGGCGGTTTTGGGTACTATTTAGCAATCTTTATTAAAGTAATATTGACTTGATGAATATAGTAAGTATTCATCCTTGGCACTATGTGTTTGTTGTGCTTACTAATTACGTTAAACGGCGTTTTAACGTCACAACAAATGCCCACAGACCAATTGGATAACCCAGGTAGTTAAGTTGCGCATTGAATGGCAGCTACGAAACCAATTTCTGAGGGTTGGTCTGAAATGTTCCAAGTCAGGGACCTCGAGACAAGGCATCGAGGGTCCTATAGAGACTTGCACTAAGGATTCGCATTCATTGGATGAGTTCCGAGTTTCATCGGCGACAAACGTTGGACGTCTATATAATATTAGTGGGTTAGTTGACAAGGGTGCCAGCTAACTGAACTGACTCACGGGAATCGTCATATGAAAGCCTTGGGGGCTTGGTCGGTATGACTAGAATTCCCGGCTTCGATAGTACGAGGTTAGTCCTCGGACTTAAGGAATCATGGCAGTCGCATGCATATGATGGTTGTATCTAGGATCTGGCAAGAGATGTCCGTATCTGGGATACGTTCATTATAAGCCTTATCCAGTGCAGTCGGAATATGTATTGAGGATGGTGGATTCCAAGATAGGATCCGTCACCTGTCAGTATATGACAGTCGAGTCTCCTATGCGCTCTAAGATGGTTTAAGCTCTTAAAGTCTGTGGCCATAGCGATTGGTCGAGTAGGGAATTGTTTCCTACGTCGATCAATAGAGCAAACGTGTCTCGAGTTATTGAGCATAGTTGTCTAGTCCAGGATGGGAACCGACGTCCAATTTCATGCCCTAGACTTAGACCGGGGACGGATGATGGAAGGACCGTGCTCGTATGGTACTCGGGGGCCTAAACGTTCACGCCAACATTCAGCTAGACGGCCACCCATGGTGACGGGCGTTTTTCGATTAATGTTTAATTGGAAAACCGTTAATTAAATTGAATTTAATTGGCCAATTGTGTTGGACACAAGCCTAAGTCTAGCTGAGGGTAAACCTAAAGAGCCACACACAAATCACTATGCAATTGGTAGAATTAATTTAGAATTAATTCTAGAAGAAACGAATTAATTTAATTGGATTAAATTAATTCAAGTAGAAAAATAAATTATTAGATCATTTGTTGGGAAATCCATTTGATAAATGGTCCAAAAATTAATTAATTGAATTAGTTGATTCTTGGCTTAGAACCTTTAAATTAATAGGATTAATTTATCGGGTTTGGATTAATTAATTGATTGGATCAATTAATTAGAGTTTGGACTTGTGTTTATTTAATTGGATTAAATAAACTAGTTGGCATCAATTGGAATGATATTAATTGGATTAATATCTATTCAATAACCTTTTGTTTGGACTTGATTTAATTAGATTAAATCAAGGTCTAAGACTAGTAGTGCAAGTCCATGAAAAAATACAAGTTCTAGCAAGGTAAGGAGGAATTAATATCCTCTACATATGATCACATATGTCCACCCATAATGCTGAATAATGGGGTGGTTTTTTATGCCAACATGATTGGAGGTTATGCATGAAAATATGTTAGTGTGTGTAGGTTACCTTGGAGGTGACTTGTAGTTTTGAATTTTGAATTCTACTACACAAAACTATACACACAAGAATTGTTTGATACTTGATTTTTTCTCTAGCAAAAACTCATCCAAATATACTCTAAAATCTCTGCAAATTTTCTCCCTTTTGTGTTCATACCTTATGGAAAGGATTGAACAAGAAAACATTTCAAAAATCACTAAACAATAGTGTTGTTTTGGAATTGTTTTTCTTCTCTTCTCTACTACTATCTAGCAATAATTTAGAGAACTCTTCCATGGTATGGTGTGGAAAAATTAGAGGAGTTCTATGTTGAGCTCTCAAGTGGACATACGAAGGAAGAAAAGAAGGAACAACGCTAGAAGCCGTTCTACGTAAAAAATGAACAAATGTTGGTTTTCTTTACATTTTCATGTACCTTTGTTCTTGTCCTTTTTGCCACATGTCCAGCATTCTTCTCCTCTTTTATTTATCCAATGATATACACCAAACGCTCGGGAACTTCAAACGGAACACCCCTTTGAACCCGTTTTAAATTATACTTTAAATTTATGTTTTTACGCTTCCGTTGCGTTCCCGGACCGTACCCGATTCTTTCAGTATCGTCCCTCGGGTCTACGTAGCCGGCGGAAAACATAATTTCACAATACTTAGAGATGTATCCTAGCCGCCAACATGCATAACAGAAGTTCGGGAAACGCTTGTATCTGAGGGTACCACTTTTTCTCCCTTTGCTGGTCTGACAATCTAAGCGCCCGAGTGAGTGGAAGGTTGACCTTGAGACCCGCTCTGATACGGAGCGTAGCACCCCATGTGTGATCTTGCTCTTATGTCTCTAAATCCCTGAAGATTCCCAGCCGATTACCGATATATGTCACGATATCGGGGGTCATCTTACTCAATGGCAGGTCGTGTACGTTAATGAAAAAATCACACTAATCGAGATTCGTGTGCATGGGGTTGGCCTAATCCGGTACTGCATTGAGAATTTCAAGTTTTTTCTCGAAACTCCATGGGCAACCTGCCAATGCCCTCTGCCGGTCAATGGAGTGGTTGAATCTCGTTTATTACGAACCAGATACGATATCTCAATATCCATGTACCAAAAATGTCCAAAACTTCATCGGATGTAGTCTTTTGTCTATTTAATCATATTTAGCGGTCTGATCAAAATTTCAATGGTCTGATTAAGCGATGCAGTACAAGAATATAAGATGCTAGTTACATCTATGTAATACTAATAAATTAGAATATACAAGTATACTTCATATAATGAACATCTATCAATCTCATGAAAAATATTTATGTTTTCAATTCTCTAATCCACTGATTGTATACTTGTCTTCGCTAATTAATATGTCTGGTACGAGGTTTTCTTAGTTTTTATTTATTTTCTTGAAAAATGAATAATTATTTGGAATCCAAATAGGAACGATTTTTAACAAATAGGAACGATTTTGTATACGGATCTTTATACGTCGTCGTTTTTATGATAAAACGATGTCGTTTTATAGTTTTGGAATGGTCATAGGAACGATAAACTAAAAACTGACCATTCCAAAAAGAGTTCCAACATAATTTTATTTGGTGCCTTGTAAAAATAGGTGGGAAAATTGGAATTTTGAACCATTTTTTTTCAAATTCACCGTTCCAAAAGGAGTTCCAACATAATTCCATTTGGCGCCTTCTGAAAAATAGGTGGAAAAATTAAAATTTAGAATGGGTTATTTCAAATTGACCGCTCCAAACAGAGTTCCAATATAATTTTATTTGGCGCATTTTAAAAAATAAGTGGAAAAATTAAAATTTAGAATGATTATTTCAAATTGATCATTTCAAACAGAGTTCCAATATAATTTCATTTGGCGCTTTCTGAAAAATAAGTGGAAAAATTAAAATTTGAAACGATTATTTTAAAATGACCGTTCCATAAAGAGTTCCAACATAATTTTATTTGGCGCCTTTTGAAAAATAGGTGGGTAAAAAGGTGCCGTTTTGTTAACTTTGGAACGGTCTTAAGAATTGTCAGCTAAAAGATGACCGTTCCAAAGAGTTAATATAAAAGTGACACTTAGCAGATTTTTGCTGACTCTTCAACTCCCCCTCCCCCCCCCCACCCTCTCTCTCTCTCTCTCTCTCTCTCTCTCTCTCTCTCTTAGATTCCCCCCGTTCCCACCTCAGCTACCGCCTGCTCCGCTGCATCTTCCCGTGGTTTCCGCCTCCCCCTCATTCCTCTCTCTCTCTCTCTCTCTCTCTCTCTCTCTCAAATCCCCCCTTGTTCCTGCCTCTGCCGCTGTGACCGCCGTCCCCCTCGTTTGCGTCGTTCTCGCCTGCTCCGCCTGCCTACGCCGCCTCCATCTACATCCGAATCCCCCATAAGTTCAATATTATTGTGGTTGTGGATATTGTTATTTTTGTGAATATTGTGGACATTGAGATTTTTGTGAATATTGTGGATATTTTTTAAAAAATGTATATTGTGGACGGACAATTTTTTTTAAATGCATATAGTGGATTTTTGTGATTTTTTTGGCGAGTTTTTGAATTTTTTTTGCAATTTTTCTGAGGGCATTTTGTACAAAAAAAATTGATTTGAAAATGCATTTTTTTTTGCAATTTTTTTTTCTGTATTTAAAAATGCTTTTTTGTTTAGTTTTCTAATTTTTTCTGTATTTAATAATTTTATGAAATATTAATTTTTTTTTCTGAAATACTAAAATTTTCTGAAATTTTCAAAAATATTGTGCAATATTTTCTGAAATAGTAAAATTTTCTGAAATGATTTTTTTTCTATTTTTCGTTATATTGATATTTTTCTGCACTTTTTCTATTTTTGTTATTTTCTGATTGTTGGGTTAGTTATTATTTATATGAAATATTAAAAATGCATTTATGATATGAATTGTTGGGTTTATTAGTGTTGATATAGTAATTGATAGTTGTATGTTTAATTGTTGGTTAATTGTTGATGAAATTAGTGTAGAATTCATAGTATAAATTTCTGAAAATAATATTTTCCCTTAGTTTTTGGGAATTTTATGTAATTTCTGCAATTTTTGGGAATTTGGAAATTTTGGAAATTTATTTAAGAAAATTCTCAAAACTTGGAAATCATTTTCCTTGGTGTAATTTTGAAAATTTTATGTAAATTTTTGAAAATAATTTTAATTCTGTTATTTTTTGAAAATTTTATTTAAATTTCATATTATTTTATGATTGAATGGTCCAGCCAGAGACGATGATGGTCGACCTGATGAGTATGATGAAGTCGATGTAGGATCATGCACATGAGGGGGGTGGGGTGTAGATTAGGATTTTCTTTTTTATAATTGTAAATGTAAAATTTTTTATATTAATATAATAATTTTTTCAATAATTATTTATTTTTTTATGTTAATTGCATTTCATTATTCAATATTTATTTTAATTAATTAAATTAAAACAAAATAATTAATTTTACTAATAAATTATAATTAAAAATAAATATTTTTTTAATAAATATATAATATAGGAATGGGGTTTTCAACGGTTTGTGAATCTGTTTAAACAAAATAAATGCTGCCAAGTTTAATGAGTAAATATCGTAGGAACCGTTCCAAAATAAATCCTGCAACCGTCCCAAATATGTATTCCAAACAAAGGGATACAACCATTCCAAAGTATATTCTAATGGAAGGTTCAAACTGTGTTCTGATGCCTGTTCCAAAATATGTCACTTGAACATACAAGAGCCGTGCGAAAATGTATTTCTAAAGGAGTTGTTTTTTACATTCAAATTTATGTACATAGTGTTACAATGTCTGTTCCAAAATATGTAAAACAAGACCGTTCCAAATAGAAAAAAAGGTGTTCTAAAAAAAGAATTTACATTCTTAGATAATCCAACGTATTTAGGAATGGTTTATAAATAAGTGGTACAAAATCCATTACTATTTAGGAATGATCGTCACCCATCCATTCCAAATATTTAGGAACACCGTCTATTACGACGGAAGGATTCCCGTTCCATGGCCATTGCAAATGCCGGTCCAACAGTGTCCAATTACTAAAAATTATTTCTTAACCCGCTACAAATTTCATATTTTTTTGTACTGTACGAACTATATATGAACATCTTATAAGTTGTTTTAAATAGTTTAAAGTTCATCCAAAAACTCTCCAAATACAATCAAACTACCACATACAAAATACGATTTCCAAATACAATAATATATATATATATATATGTATATATACATCAAATAAGAACTTCCCATGATCTAATAGATTATCTAATGATCACATCCTTTCTTATCTTATAAATAAATTTATGGGTAAATTACATCTACCTCCCCTGAGGTTTGGCATAATTACAAATACCCCCTGTTGTTTGAAAAATTACAAATACCCCCCTGAGGTTTGTAACCGTCTAACAAATAACCCATTTTCATCAATTTTTATGGGTAAACTGACCAAAATGCCCTTATGCACTAAATTATTTTTATTTAATTCTTAAATTTTTTTTGGCCTATAATGTGCAGGGAGAGATTTCTTAAGTTTTTTATACAGAGGAGCAATAATGCAATTTGCCTTGACCGATTTTTCTATAATTTTAATAAAAAATTCAAGGGCAAAATGGTCAAGTTTAGCCCTTTGGTTAAAAATTACAAACCTCAGGGGGGTATTTATAATTTTTCAAACAACAGGGGGGTATTTGTAATTATGCCAAACCTCAGGGGAGGTAGATGTAATTTACCCTAAATTTATTTCTTGACATCAGACACCACATCACATGTACGTTCGGGCAAGCAAAAAGTAGATTAGATAAAATAAAAAATAAAAAAACAAATGAATATTAATAGTTTTGAGAGATCGTATATACGTTTTTTTTCACTTTTGGAATATTCAATGTGACAACAATGGACACCCAATGTCGTATAGATAGACAAGACCATGTTTCTATGATTCGGATCCACCTAAGAAGGATAAAGTAACTATATATATTCTTAACTTTTTCTCAACAAAATTTGTCCAAATTGTTAATCAGTTAACTAATATGTACCTAAATGCTTAATTAATACACATAAGAAACAAAGTCAAATCTCAACAGAAACCAGAAGTGGGAACATAAATTTTTGAAAACATACAACATCCTTTTACTTTAATCATGGGTGCCTTTTTGTGAGAACGAAAGGTGGTTTGTCTGTTTGCAACTGCTATATACAGAGAGAGACAGACACACACGCAGACACACACTAGTATAAGATAACTTTTACATTTCATTGTTCGTATGGCATTTCCTGTGTTGTCATTTTGTTATTAGCCCATCTACGAGAAAATCAATTGAATATACTGGGCAAAATACTTTTTTGGTCTCGTAAAATTGTGACGTTATTTGTTTTGGTACCACAATTTAGGTAGGTGGCTGTTTTAGTCCCATAAAACACGTTTTTTATTTTTTTTTGTCCTAACACATGACATTTTGGGACCAAAAAACTTAAAAACATGTTTATGGGACTAAATTCAACCACCTAAATTTGGGACCAAAAAACTGAAAAAATGTGTTTTATGGGACTAAAACAACCACCTACTTAAGTTGCACATGGTTTTTTGGGACAAAAAAAGTTAAAAAGCGTGTTTTATGGGACTAAAACAACTACTTACCTAAATTGTGGTACCAAAATAAATAATGCTTTAATTTTATGGGACCAAAAAAACATTTTACCCTGGATATACTATACTTGCTGAATGGATCTGTCACTAATTTAATTTCAGAATTCCTGCAAACATGCACCCACCCCTTTTTGGGATGTTGGCATTATATTTTCAGATAGCTGGCGCACACGTTGTCAGCGAGCATAGTATTTTAAAGTGTAAGCATAAATAAGTAAACAAATTCTTTTATTTGTAAACAAAATAAAATTGTACAATTTTAATTTAAGTGAACACAATGTGTATATTCGTAAATTTTTTAATTCTAATTCATTTTGTGAACTAATATATAATGACTTTTAATATCGCACAACCATTGAAGTATAAGATTAGTTAATAACTCGCAATATAAGACAATGAAAACAAAATAAGACATTATTCAATACAAAAACACTAAAACATTCTAAAAAAAAAATAGAATATAGACACATATGGTCATCGTTTCTTTTGGTCTTAGTGGTTGATCATCCTAGTATTAAAAGTCTCCGTAATTTGCATTTCAAAAATAGAAATTTTGTACTTATACATGAATGGCAAAAAAAAAAAAAACAATAGAAAAATAAGAACAGTCTATATTATAACCTATGCAAATATATATAGATACTTGTGCGGAACTTTATCAAAGACTCGATCACATGGCATTCAAATATACTTGCATCAAAGAAAATCTTAAGTAATAATATATAATATATAAAATATTTTTAGTTTGAAAAGCCCATATTGTACCTCTCAATTACCATTATTTCGCAACTTTCAAATTTTATTTTTAAAAAATCACATTTTTTTGTAGAAATCCCTTCAATTCCATTTTTTTTTTGCATTGTAACCAACACTTTAGTGGTTCTTTTAGAAACTCCTCGTGAAAGAGCAACATCCAACTGGTCATGACTGAAAACATGGTCCAAGATATAAATTCCAACATTTGGTATTGCTTGCCCTTGGAATTTATTAATTGTTAGCGCAAAGCTCTATTTAATAGGAAATTGTCTTCGTATCATTTCGAAAGATATTTTTGCATCTTTCTGATGTCTTCAAAAGAATATGTGGTAGAACGACTCTTGTTCCCTTAAATTTTATTTTACTTAGGTACCTAACAAAATTATTTCATAACAAATTTGATAGTTATTTACAACTTTAAATTTAGAAAATTAAGCCAACGTATTGAATGTCTAGATGTCACTACAAAAAAAATACGGTAATTGCAACGGTAATAGGAACGATTTTTTTAATATTTGAAACGGTAAACAGATCACTGTACTCATTTGGACAGGTATTAAGAACGGTTCAGGAATGGGAGGTTATTCGTTGCAAGGAGAGGCGTTCCTAATAAATAGGAAAGGGAGAAGGTTGACCGTTCCACTTCAGGAACGGTTGTTGGCATACAATCGTTTTACCGTTCCTAATTATCTTTGCATATATGAATTTGTAATTTTTGCATTTGGAACACCTTATAAATTATTGGAACGGTCATATCAAAAGAAATACGCGCAATTAGGAACGGTCGTTAGAACACATTTTAGAATTGTCAGCATTAGTTGAAGATACATTTTAGCACTGTATCTGGAATACATCTTGGAACGATTACCTATGCACGTTAGGAACGGTTACTGGAATATATTTTGACCCGGTTATTGGGAAAGGATTTTGTACTCCTAATTTGGAATACGATATTGGACCGATTTTTGGTATTGTATTTAGAACGCAAACCTAACCACGAAAGCATTGAATTTGGAATACATGTAGGAACGGTTTGTCCGTAATTTGGAATTCATTTTTACCCGTGGGAACAGTTGATGTATAAATTTGGAATGGTTGTTTGCCCGGTAATAGGAACGGTCACTTCTTCTAAATAGTCACACATTGGAATGGTTTATAAGCGCTCCATGGCCGTCGAAAGTACCGTTCCTAAATAATGAATTATTAATTTTTTTATGGTAATAATTATTATCATTAAAATATATATTAAATTATTAATAATAATTTTGAATTTGATTTTATAATTATTATTTAAATATGAAAAAATGCATCATTTAGAAATAAAAATTATATTAAATGCGAATATTATCCAATTTAATTACAAAAATAAAAAAAAGTCCTAAATCTAGTCCTCGTCAATGTCTGGGGGGGGGGGTTCTCTACGAGGCCGTTATGGGCCGGCGCTGGAGTAACTGGTCTGCAGGGCCTTCATCATGCCATCATGTCCACCATGATCTCCTCGAGGCGGAACATCCGACCTCCAGGTTTGACGAAGGCGCTGGCGTGGCGGTGGTGATGGCGAGGTAACGGTCTGGCTGAGACCGTGGGCCTTAGAACTAAGCCCAAATACTCGGCCCTTGTTCTTGCCCCCCACGCAAGCCAGCCACATCTCCTGCTCGGTCTGCGCCACTGAGCCCTCTGATTCGGCCAGAGCATCCCCAGGATTGGCCGTGACCTGAGACTGGTGATCCTCCACATCTTCTTGAACGTCTCCTGCAAAAATAGTTAGATTAAATTAGAATATTTTCATACATTAAAAAAAATAAATTAGAATATGAAATGTACAACTTACCGCCACCTCTGCTGCCCTCAGCCTGCTCCAGCCGCCGTCGGCCTTCTTCTTGTAGCATCTGGAGAATAACTCCTTCTTATGAGGCTCAGCTACAAAATCAGGATACGTTAGGTCAAAATGCTTCCAAGCCTCTGCATCGGATGGATGACACATGGATCCTTCCTTCGTCTGATGGCTCGCATGCCAAGTCATATGCTCTGCTGTGGCCTTTGACGCATACAACCTCTGTAGCCGAGGGGTAAGCAGTAGATACCTAAGAATGGCATACGGGGACTTCTTGCGTTTAGGATTTCTGTCCCTGGTAGGCTTGTACCTAGCGTCTCCACAAAACTTGCAATATTCCAAATCAATATCGTCCTTCTAGTACAACATGCAACCATTTTTGCAAGCATCAATCTTCTGAACTAGTAAACCCAATTCTCTTATCAATTATAATCGACGGGGAAAGTGTGATCGCGGGGAATTACAATATGAGCCCACTGGCATAACCGATGATATGTATGCTCGGAAAAAACCCCTTCGGCCTTGATATTCGCCAAAGAGGCAATTGACGCCAACTGAGACGTGGTGCAGCCGTTCCACAACGGTTGGTCCGCAACATGAACTATATCAAAAAAACGGTCTAACAAGCTAGACACATAATCACAGGGCCCCGAATCGTAGTATGAACTAGGACCCACATCGGATGGACAATACCGAGTACCATCATCAGCCAGTCCCTCCTGGTTGTACGAAGACGGCCCCCAGAAAGACGGCCCGGCGGCATCGAATACCATCCTTTGCGCCCAATCCATCTGAGCCGCATCACCCCAATGCGAACTACCCTTCTCCTAAACGGGTGGCGTTTGCTGTTGCACAGGGGCCGCTGTCAATGCTTCAAAGTATTCCTGCGCCCTATCCTCACCATGCGAAGTCCAATTATAATACTCTGGTATAAACCCTTTCATACACAAATCAAAATTTACCTCGTCTGGTGTTTTGAACCATTCATTTTTGTACTTCCAACAGGGACACTGAATCTTGTTCCCATCCATATATGCACACTAAGACTGGGCCCATTCTAAAAATATTATAACACCATCCTCAAACTCCGGCTTCACACCCAGGACGTCTCGATCATACATCCATTTCCTCAACTGTCTTAACATGATTGGTCCTACGTATAATATATATAATTCACAACAATACGTAATTAAATGACGAGAATATATTGTATATATATATATAACTAAGAATTACAAAATTTTGCATACTTACCTCAGCAAAACACCTATATCAATGAAAATATCGCGCAAGTAATTGATATGTTCCATTTTCCGTATAAAGAATCAACAGGGGGAGTTACAACAAAATGAATTGGAGAATAATTATAAGAATAATAAAAAAGAAGGGGGACATATATATAGAAAATATTGGAACAGGCATTGGAATATTATTTTGAACACAAAACTAGCCGTTGAAATATAGTCGTTGTTCCAGCTTTAGGAACGGTCTCAGGCACGGTTACAGAAACGGTAATCTTACCGTTGTAATATAGCCGTTAGGACATATTAGGAACGGTATGTGGCACGCGTCGATCACGACCATTCCTACTTGGAGCACAATTGGAACAGTAATTATAATAATATTGCATTTCCTATGTACCAATGATTTGGAACGGTCACTGCATTAATTTTTGCTCATGGCGTAAAAGGGCCTCATCTAGCACTACATATTGGAACGGTCAAGCAACCGGTCCAAATAGAATCGGTGTTTGGAACACATAAAGGAACGGTCATTATTCCAGGTGGCGAAACCGTTCCAACTTTGACACATGTGTTCCAAATGGAATACCAAAACATATCCGGTTCGTTTTAGGAACGATAATAGGTTTACATATTGGCACACATATGTTGGCACATATATAGGAACGATCGTGCCGTTCCTATTCGTTTGTACACCCATTAAGTCGAAAGTGACGTCATAAATGATTTTTCGTTCCACAACAGTTCCACTTACCGTTCCTATTTGGAACGGTCATTAGAACGGTCGACTATATCCGTTCCAATTCCCGCATTTTTTTGTAGTGTGTTACTAGTTCTAAAAGTAGCACTACTAAATCACATTAAAATGGGATAGTTAAATACAATTTTGAAATTAATAACTCAAATATTCGTATTAATTACACATTCTTTTCATAATGTAAAATTCACTTATATTTTTATGGCCTAATTCAAATAGGATTTTTGCCTATTAAATGAAATATATGTTAGAATAGGTGACTAGAAAGCCAATTAGATTGGCCTTTATGTAATATATTTGACAACTCGATATAATGTAATAATATATAACGAATAAGATGAGTATTCGTTACCCTGGCGTTATCTTTGTTGTGCTCATTCCATTATGTTTATATTTGTTCACATATATCACAACAAAACACACAGAGCACATAGACAACTTATGCAGTTAGGCCACGTATTGGATGAAGGTTATGAAACCAATTGATAAAGGGTTGGATCTGGAACGTTCCAAGTTGAGGACCTCGAGACAGGGCATCGAATGTCCTATTGAGACTTGAACTCTATATCGTATTCATTGAACGAGTGTCGTGTTTCATCTGACATACGACATCTATACGATCTTAGTGGGTTGGTCGACTAGAGGTCGAGCGCTGACTCGCAGGGAATCTTCATATGGAAGCCTTGGAGGCTTGGTCGGTATGACTGAGTTTTTCGGTTCCGATAGTACGGGAGTAGTCCTCGGACTTGAGGAACCACAACAGTCATGTGCACACAATGATTGTATCTTGGATCTGGTAAGAGGTGATCATATCTTAGACACGTTCATTATAAGCTTTGTCCAGTGCAGTCAGGATGTGTAGCGAGGACGACGTTCTTCAAGAAGAGGATCCGTCTCCTGTCAGTATGTGACAGAGGTATCTCTTATGGGCTCGGAGACAAGTTTGTGCTGCTTCAACCTGTGGCCACAATGGTTGATCAAGCAGGGAAAGGTTTCCTGCGTCGATGCAATGAAGCAAGCGTAGTCTCGAGTATTAAGCATAGCTACCTAGTCCAGGATGGGAACCGATGCCTAATTTCATGCCCTAGGTTAAGGCAGGGAGCCGGTAGATGGAAGGACCGTAACAATATGAAATCAGGAGCCTAAATGTTCACACCAACATTAACCTAATCTCTAGTGATATGGACTGTTGCTAGAATACCACCCATAGTGACGGGCTTTTGTTGGACACAAGCACAAGTCTAGATGAGGGTGAACCTAAAGAGTCACACAAAAATCACCGAGGAGTTGAAGGAATTGACTTGGAGTTAATTCCGGAAGATAATAAATAATTATATTATTTGTGGGATGGTCCATTGGATGGACGAGCTGGCCACACTAATTAGTAAATAGTTAATTAAAAAGAATTATAGGCTTAGGTCTTTTAATTAGATTAAAAGACTATCGGGCGTAATTCATTTGGACTCTGAATTAGATTGAATTTAATTCATAGGACTTATTGGGCTTATTATAATTGAACTAAAATGTGGTCCGGTCCATTAAATTATGACCCAAGAGACAAATTCACTTTCACTTTTGGAAAGAAAGAGTTGGAATCTTCCCATAAGTGGGGAGGCCAATTTTTCTCTTGGAATAGAGCATCAAAACTGGCCACATGCATGTTGGAAAGGATGAGGATTTGTTCCTTTTGGAAAGGAACACGTAAAACCTAATCAAGCTTTTCTCACTTGGTACGATTTGATCATACCTTGTGAGCACATACTTAATTAGTGGTTGATTCAGAATGTACCTAGACACATCTAGGATGTATCTAGACACATTTCATTAGTCCCATTAATTATATATATATATATATATGTGGATACATAATTCTTCTACATACAAGTTCATTGTCATTTTCTATCGAAAAGAAATTACTTGCTCTCTCTCCAAGAAGCCTTTTCAGCTGCCTCTCTCTCTCTCTCTCTCCCCTTTGTTTCTTCATTGATTTAGGATCAATTGAAGCGTAAAGCAAGACAAAAGTATACACTAATCGATAGTGTAGTTCTTTTGCTCTTTATTTTCCAAAAGGTATGTTTTCTCTAGCAAGAAAAATGAAACCTCTCCCAATGTGGTGTGGACATCGTTATCGGGCTTCTACACTTGAAGTCTAGTAAAAGAGTCCATTTGGTGAGAAGGGAACAAAGATTGTAGCAGCTGTAACGATATGTGGATCGTCCAGGGAGGAATCACGAGTGCGGAAGCACGATAATTAAAAAAAAAAAGAAACGTAAATCATGCATAAATTACAGAATTTAAAGAAGTCGTTCAAGGTGTATTCCCTTGAACCTCCCGGGCATTCAGTTTATCTCATGAATAAAAGAAAAAAGTATATAGCATTCATGGAGGCCATAGGGTTGTAACTAAGAGAACAAAAGAAACGAGACTTACCCGTTGTAGTCTGTCTTCGTACCGCTACACGCATTGTTCCACATTTTTGCCACCGAGAACTCAATGTAGGAACCTTGTAAATAGTCCACGCAATTCATCGGATCTTGATTTTTCGTGCGAGCAAGAGATCAAGAAGAATAAGGGAGGACGAATCAACATAGCGTTATGAATTAACGTGATCGATTCGTCAAGTATTCCCTTGTATCAAAGACAAGGAAACAAAGGCTTTCTTGGAGTGAAGAGAGCAGACGGGACGAGATTGAGAGGGGTGGTCGGCCATGTGTGTGTGTGTGTATGTGAGATGAGTGTAGAGATTATTATGTTTGCGTGTGTACTTTGAGTATTTATAGGAAAGAGGTTTTCCTATTCCTACTCAAACTCTCTTAGGAGAGGCACACTTGACTAGGATTTTGACCTAGTTAAATCCTAGTCAACCTAGGCTATTATTAAGTCAAACTTAATCATAGCCCTTCATCTCATCAAGCCATCTAGAATCAATCTCGTCCGTCCATCCTTTGATGGGTTTTATGGAATATTTTAAATCCTATTTAAAATTGTCTATTAGGCTTCTAATAAATATCAAATAAATATTTGAGCCCATTCCCTAATTTCATGAATCCTATTTATGAGTCAAGTCTATTGAATCTAATTAAAGACTTGATATTCCAAGATGAGAACCAATTTAATCTAATTAAACTGTTCGATTTCCCGAAATTAATCCCAAATTAATTCCTCTGTTGCCGGTGAATTGTGTGTGGCTCTTTAGGTTCACCTTCAGCTAGACTTGGCCGAATTTCCAATCATATGACGAAAATTCGTCCGTCATCATGGGTGACCATCTCGTAACGGTCCATGGCACTAGAGACTAGGTGAATTTTATGGCGTGAACATTTAGACTCTTGAGCACACATGTCCTTCCGTCTACTACCTCACAACCACAGTCTAGGGTATGGACTTTGGATGTCGGTACCCATTCTTGACTTAAGCCTAGGCTTGTCCACACTAAACGTCAGTGGGATCCCATCCTACTGTTCAGTCACTGTGGCCGCAGATTTATGGAGGACGAGTCTCAGAGTATAAGTGAGACACTACTATCAATTGTTTGATAGGAGACGGATGCTATCTTGGGACCTACTGTCCACACTACACATGCTGACTGCACTAGTTAGGGCTTATAAGGACTTGGTAGCCTCTTGCCAAACCTAAGATACAGGCATAGGTGTGTAATGTGTATGGGACCACATTAGTCCCTAAAGTCCGAGAGTCAATCTCGTACTGTCGGAACCGAGATCCAAGTCATACCAACCAACCTACTCAAGGTTTCCCATATGACGATTCCCACGAGTCACCTCAGTCAGCCGGCACTGAGCTGGCTAACCTACTAGTATTGCATGGATGACTCTCGTTACTTGTCGATGAAACACGGCTGCAATCAGTTAGTGCAAGTCTCGAATGGACCTTCGATACCCAATCTCGAGGTCCTTTGACTTGGAGCATTTCAGATCGATCCACATAAACTGATTTCATAACTTGCCATCCTATGCGCAGTCCAGTTTCTTGGATTAACCTCTGGGTCTGTAGGCTTTGGTTGTGCATTGAACATTTATAGATATCAAAGCAGTGAGTGAACACAATCAAAGTAATAATGCCATAACTGAACATCACTTTTATTCAGAATGAACTTTATTGAAACACCTAATGTCAGAAACAGGTTACATAAGCTTAACAAGATTGGCTTCACGGTCACCTATTCTAACAATCTCCCACTTGACCTAAAGCCAATCACCTTTATGCCTTAACCCCGTCTTCTCCAGATGTTGCGTATGAGCAATTTGTGACATGGGCTTTGTTAAAGGATCTGATGTATTGTCTACTGAGTTGACTCAGTCCATCCAAATGTCACCTCTTCCTACCATTTCCATTAATCGGAGGTAGCGTCTAAGTATGTGCTTGGACTAGTGATGAGATCTCAGTTCCTTCGTTTGCGAAATGGCCCCGTTGTTATCACAAAAGATAACTACTAGTTCGGTAATGCTATGCACCACGACCAACTCTTGGATGTTGTTTCTCATCCAAACCGCTTTCTTGGCAGCTTCCGAAGCTGCTATGTATTCAGCCTCAGTGGTGGAATCGGTTGTAGTGTCTTGCTTGGAACTTTTCCAAGCCACCACTCCACCACTAAGTCTAAACACATAGTAGATTGAGACTTGGCATCATCATCGTCCGACTGGAAGCTAGCATTGCTAAAACCTTCCAGTACCAACTCTCCACCACCATAGACCAAGAATATATCCTTAGTCCTCCTTAGGTACTTAAGGATACTCTTGACCGCATTCCAATGTGCCTCGCCTGCACAGGATTGATATCTGCTAATTACACTCAAAGTGTAAGCGACCTCAAGCTTAGTGCAGTGAATGACATATTGGATGCTGCCTAAAGCATAGGGGATGGCCTTCATCCTTTCAAGCTCCTCATCAATCTTGGGAGACTGTTTCTTGGATAACTTGATCCCATGTCTCATGGGAAGGAAACCTCGTTTGGAGTTATCCATGTCGAATCTTTTCAGGATTTTCTCAACATACGAGTTTTGGATCATTCCTAACATTTTTTTAGATCTGTCCCTAATGATCTGGATGCCTAGAATGTAGGATGCTTCACCCAAATCCTTCATGAAGAATTGAGTAGACAATCAAACTTTTGTGGCACCTAACATTCTGACGTCATTCCCAATGAGCAGAATGTCGTCCACACAAAGCACTAGGAATACTATCGAGCTCCCACTTACCTTCTTGTATACGTAAGGGTCACACACATTTTTTATGAAATTGTATCCTTGTATGATTTCATCAAAACAAATGCTCCAACTACATGATGCTTGTTTGAGGCCATTGATGGACTTTTGGAGACAACAGACTTTCTGCTCTTCTCCAACTACAGTGAATCCCTCTGGCTGATCCATATAGATCACTTCCTCAATGAAACCATTATGAAATGCCGTTTTCATGTTCATCTGCCATATTTCATAGTCATACCATGCAGCTGTGGCAAGCATGATCCGAATGGACTTAGCCATGGGTATTGGTGAGTAGGTATCCTCAAAGTTGACCCCGGGTCTTTGAGTGTAGCCTTTCACCACTAGCTCAGCTTTGAAGGTAGTTACTTCTCCATCAACATCAAGTTTATGCTTATAGACCCATTTACATCCAACGGTTTTAATACCTTTGGGTGGGTCCACAAACGTCCATACTTGGTTTGTGCTCATGGAGTCCATTTCGCTTTTCATGGCCTCAAGCCACTTCCCTGAGTCGATGTCAGACATCGTGTCCCCGTATATCTTAGGATCCTTATCCAATTGACCGGTCATGCCTAAGAATCCATACCTCACGGGAGGGCGTGTCACTCTGGCTGACCTACAAAGGACTGGAATATTAGTCGTAACTGTGGGCGCAGATACGATAAGAGCCGGTAGTTGTGGTACCGTGGTTGGCTCCTCGGGAGGTTGTTCCACATGCTGGGCCTGAGGAGGCTATCCAACATGTTTAGCCTCACGAGGCTGCTCAATCCATTGGGTACTTAACCTAAAACCTTTTAGCGAAGTATCCATGGCTCATGGCGCTAATGACTGATGTGTCTCACTTGATTCTTCAAGGAGCAGTTCATCATGTTGGACATCCGATGAAAAACTTTTTTCCAAGAATACTGCATTCCTCGAAACAAAGGCCTTTTGTTCTGAGGGGTCATAAAAGTAATAATCTGCAGTTTCCTTTGGATATCCAACAAACCTGCACAAGCTAGATCTTGATTCTAACTTGTCTCCCACTAACCTCTTCACATATGCAGGGCTACCCCACACTCTTAAGTGTTTGTAGGAAGCAGGCTTGCTGTGCCATATCTCATATGGTGTCAGGGTTACTACACTGGACGACACCATGTTTAATAGTTTGGCTGCTGTTTCAAGTACGTAGCCCCAAAAAGACAAGGACAGTTTGGTAAAACTCATCGTGGATCGAACCATGTCTAATAGGGTTCGATTCCTCCTTTCAGAGACACCGTTCAACTGAGGTGTCCATTCAGAGACTATACCGTTTTGTTTTCCATAATCGAGAAATTTGCCACTTAAGTACTCGCCACGTTGGTCTGACCGTAGGACTTTAATTTTGCACCCGTTTTGATTCTAAATTTCAAGTATAAAGCCTTTAAACCTCACAAGAACTTCAGACTATACCTCATCAGGTAAACATAACCATACCGTGAGTGATCATCGGTGTGAAGGGACAAGCAGATCTACTCGGGAGCGCCAGCGGAAGTGTGGGATGAAATAAATCGCATAAATAAAGCAATTATCACAAAAATCCCAAGCGGTGTACCCTTGGGTGCTCAACGGGGCGTTCGATGTAGAATGTAATAATATTAAAAGCATATATTTTACATAGAGCATAGAGAATAAAGGATGAACCACAATAGCGTAAAATCGAAATTACCTTTGTAGTTCAAACACGTGCACGGCTACTAGCGTTGTTCCTCTCCGGAAATGCTCACCACGTTCAAACGTATGAACTCTTTAGAGGTAATTCACACCATACCGGAAGAGATGCCCGTTTTTCTTGCTAGAAGAAAATGGATATTAGAGGATTCGGTTTAAGAAAATAGAACACTATTAATTAGTGTTTTTTCTTAAACTCGCTTTGTTCTTCCAAATGATCCAAGATTAAATGAAGAACAAAGGGGATGTGAGAGAGAGAGAGGGGGCCGAAAATTAGAGAGAGGTGTGTAGAGTATTTTTCTTGTTTTTCCTAGAAAAAAGATGAATAGATGAATAATGAATTCTCTTTTTTTGATAAATGTATACACTCATATATATACAAAATTAATGTGATTATTGGAATGTGTCTAGTTTCATCCAAGGATGTCTAGATACATCCCAATCAATCTCACTAATTCATCAATCAAGCCTACCATCTCTTAAGGTATGATTTAATCATATCAAAAGAAAAAGGCTTGATTGGAATTGATTTGTCTCTTACCAAAAGAGACAAGTCTATTCATCAAGGCCATGTATGGCCGATTTTTACCTCTCCAAGAGTGGTAATTTTCGGCCATACCACTTAAGGGAAGAATTCCAACTTCTTCCTATTACAAAAGTGGAACCAACACACCTTTTGGGCCAAAATTTAACGGGCCGGGTTTCACTGTAATCCAATTACAAAGAACCCAAAATTAAATCCCATTTAATTCAAGGTCCACTTAAATAATCCCATTTGTCTTTTAATCCAATTAAAGGATCCAATCTCTCGACTCTCTTCATTAACCGATAAATCCCATTTACCAATTAAATGAGGGCCCGATACAATATTGGCCCGTCCATCCAGTGGACAATCCCTTAAGTAATTCAATTGACTCCAAGTTAATTTTTCCACCTTCTCGGTGATTTGTGTGTGACCCTTTAGGTTCACCTCAGCTAGACTTGGGTCCGTGTCTAATAGGGGCCCGTTACCATGGGCGGCCGTCTAGCAACAGTCCATGATACTAGAGACTAGGTTAATGTTGACGTGAACATTTATGCGCCGATTCCATACGGGTACGACCTTAGTCTAGGGTATGGAATTGGGCATCGGTTCCCATCATTGACTAGACATCTCTGCCAAATACTCAAGATTACGCATGCCTCATTACATCAACACATGAAACCATTTCCTGTTCGACCAACAGCACAGGTTTAAGCAGCATGAACATGTCTCCGAATGCATAGGAGATACCTTTGTCACATACTAATAGGGGACGGATCCTCTTCTTGGAAACCACATTCCTCGCTACACATTCTGACTGCACTGGACAAGGCTTATAATGATCATCTTACAAAATGATCACCTCTCGCCAGATCCAAGATACAGCCATCCTGTGCACGTGATTGCCATGGTTCCTCAAGTCTGAGGACTACTCTCGTACTATCGGAACTGGGTAAATCCAATCATACCGACCAAGCCTCTAAAGCTTCCATATGATGATCCCCGCGAATTAGTTCAGTCGGCTCGACCCTAGTCGACTAATCCACCAAGATCGTATAAGCGTCCCACACCTGTCGCTGATGAAACATGACACTAATCCAATGAATGTGACTCTTGGTGCAAGTCTCTACAGTACTCTCGATGTCCTGTCTCAAGGTCCTCGACTTGGAATGTTTCAGACCCAACTCTTTATCAGTTGGTTTCATGACCACCATCCAATGCGTGGCCCAACTGCATAAGTTGTTAATCATGGTCTATTGGCTTTGTTGTGATATATGTAAAATACCATTTTAACATATGAAAAATGAGCACAACAAAGAAGGCACCAATGGTAAGGAATACTCATTTTATTCATTACATAATATTATATTACATCAAGTTGTCAAATAGGTTACAAAATGCCAAACCTATTGGCTTTCTGGTCACCTATTCTAACAATCTCCCACTTGACCTAAAGCCAATTACCCATGGACCTCAAACCCATCTTATCCAGATACTGAGTATGGGCAACTTGCGACATGGGATTAGTAAGTGGATCTGCTATGTTTTTCTGACGGAGCTGACTCGATCCATGCGAACGTCACCCCTGCTAACCATCTCTCTAAGCAGATGGTAGCGTCTAAGAATATGGTTGGATCAGTGAGGAGATCTCTGTTCCTTTGCTTACGCTATGGCCCCTTTGTTATCACAGAAGATAACCACTGACTTAACGATGCTAGGTACTACACCCCACTCTTGAATGTAGCTCTTTATCCAAACCGCCTCCTTAGCAGCTTCCGAAGCTGCTATGTATTCAGACTCTGTGGTGGAGTCCGCCGTGGTAGCCTGCTTGGAAATCTTCCAAGCAACCACGCCACTATTCAATCTGAACATAAAACCAGACTGAGACTTGGCATCATCGTCATCCGACTGGAAGCTAGCGTCGCTATAGGCTTCCAGTATCAATTCTCCACCATCGTAGACCAAGAGTATGTCCTTAGTCCTTTTCAGGTACTTCAAGATAGTCTTGACTGCACTCCAGTGTGCCTCTCCGGCACACGCATGATATCGAGTGGTTACGCTCTAAGCAAAAGCCATATCAGGTCTAGTGCACTGGACATCATACTGAATGGTGCCTACAGTTGAAGCATAGGGGATGTCCAACATCCGTTGAAGTTCCTTACAGTCTTAGGAGACTACCTCTTGGACAACTTACTTCCATGCCTCATAGGAAGGAATCCTAGTTTTGAGTTCTCCATCTTGAATCTTTTCAAGGCTTTCTCAATGTACAAGGACTGGGTCATTCTTGACATCCTTCTAAATCTATCCCTGTAGATCTTGATGCCAAGGATGTAGGATGCCTCGCCCATATCCTTCATGAAAAATTATGTTGACAACCAAGCTTTAGTGGTTCCCAACATCTTAACATCATTCCCAATGAGCAAGATGTCATCCACGTAAAGCACCAGGAACGCAACTGAGCTCCCACTGATCTTCTTGTATACACAAGGATCGAACTCGTTTTTGATGAAATTATATCCCCGTATGACTTCATCAAAATGTATGTTCCAACTTCTGGAAGCTAGTTTGAGGCCATAGGTGGACCTTTGGAGACGACAGACCTTCTGCTCTTCTCCAATAGATGTGAAACCTTCCGGTTGATCCATATAGATCTCTTCCTCTACAAGGGCGGTTTTTCACGTCGATCTGCCATATTTCAGAGTCATACCATGCTGCTATGGCAAGCAGTATCCGAATGGACTTAGCCATTGCTACGGGCGAGTAGGTTTCCTCAAAATTGACCCCGGGTCATTGAGTGTAACCTTTCGCCACAAGCCTGGCTTTGAACGTTGTAACCTCCCCGTCAGCTCTAAGCTTACGTTTGTAGACCCATTTACACCCTACGGGTTTGACCCCTTTGGGTGGGTCCACTAGGGTTCAAACCTGGTTTGCACCCATCGAGTCCATTTCGGATTTCATGGTCTCAATCTACTTATCCGAATAGATGTCCGACATCACTTTTTCGTACGTCTTTGGATCATTATCCGACTGATCGGTTAGGCCCAGAAATCTGTACCTATCAGGTGGTTGGGATACTCTAGCCGACCTACGAAGGACTGGAACATTATCAGTGGGAACTACTGGCTCAGACGTCATTGCCACCTAATGGGTACCTCACTTGATTCCTCAAGGACTAGCTCATGGCGTCAATTATCCGATGGAAAACCCTTTTCCAAGAACACTGTGTTTCGCGAGACAAACACCTTTTGATAGGAGGGATCACATAAATAATACCCCGCAGTTTCTTTTGGATATCCGACGAACCTGCATAAAGTAGACCTAGAGTCCAGTTTATCTCCTAATAATCTCTTGACATATGCAGGGCAACCCCACACTTTCAAGTATTTGTGGGAGGCAGACTTGCCATGCCATATCTCATATGGCATTTGGGATATCTTCTTAGATGCGAGTTCAAAAGTTTGGCCACCGTCTCAAGAGCATATCCCTAGAAGGATAAGGGGAGTTCGGTAAAAACTCATCATGGATCGGACCATGTCCAATAAGGTCCGATTTCTCCTTTCAAACACACCATTCAACTGTGGTGTTCCAGGAGGAGTCCATTGAGAGAGAATCTCATTCTCCTTTAGATAGTTAATGAATTTGCCACTTAAATACTTTCCACCTCGGTCCGATCAAAGGGATTTGATCTTACGACCGGTTTGGTTCTCTACTTCAAGTATGTATCCTTAAACCTTCCTAAGGCTTTAGACTTGTACCTCATCAGGTAAACATAACCATACCATGACTGATCATCAGTAAAGATTATGAAGTACGAGTACCCACCCCTAGCCTGAGTATTTAATGAACCACAGACGTCCGTATGGATCAAATCCAACAGACCGTTGGCTAGCGTGCTTTGTAACAAAGGGTTTCTTGGTCATCTTTCCCTTTAGACAAGATTCGCAGTTCGGTAGGTTGTCCAAATTGTCTATTTCTAGATTCTTTGAGTCCACAAACCTTCTTATCCTATTCTTAGAAATATGAACTAAAGTGGCATGCCAAATTTGTGCATTATCTTGATTATCATGTTTTCGTTTGTGTTCGACAGTCATAATCCAATTAGACTGTTGAAGTATGTACAGACTGTTCACCAATGTACCAAGCAAATGAGACACACCATCATTGATAATATAACAACCATTTTTATTGATGGTGAAAGAATAACCCTCCTTATCAAGGATGGGTATGGATACAATATTCTTAATCATGCTAGGTACATAGAAACAGTCGTTCAGTACAATCCTAACATGACTACTAATGGCTAACTCTATTGATCCTACGGCTTCCGCAGCAATGGCCTTGCCATTGCCTAGCCTCAGGATCATCTCATCCTTGGTTAGCCTTCTGCTTCTTTGCAGTGCCTGCAAATCATTGCAGATGTGAGCACCACACCCAGTATCCAATACCCATGAAGCAGATTAGTTATCATGTTTACTTCAACCACAAACATACCTGGATTGGAGAGAAGTTGTGGGCACTCCCTCTTCCAATGCCCCTTTCCTTGGTAATGCATGGAGACATCATTTGTCTTGGATCGCTGAGAACCACGTGCCTTCCCTTTCACTTTACCTATTCCCATGGGGGCAACAGGGGCGCCAGGAGCGCGACCAGGGCCACAACCATCTTCCCCTTTCCCTTCTTCCTCTTCCAACATCCGACCCTCTTGCCATTTGCTTTTGGAGGTCGAAGCGTCTCCTATCAATACCACCGGTGCCGATTTGTGGGTCATTGCCTCGTATTGCACCAACATGTTGATCAACTCATGAATGTACTTCTCAAGTCCATTCATGTTGTAGTTTTACAACAAACGGGTCATAGGATGGAGGAAGCGACTGGAGGATCACGTCAATGTACGTGTCATTGTTAAGCCCAGCTTTTAGGTCCTCGAGCTTCTCCACTAAGGAAAGCATCTGGACCCCATGACTTTGTACAGACGATCCTTCAGCTAGCTTGGTGCCGAAGAATGCTTTTGTGGCGGCATATCTAATATACCTGTCCGAAACTGCATAAACCTCGTTCATACGGAGCATTATGGCAGGACGTTGTCCAGCCTCTCATATTGCTTCTGGATGTCGTTAGACATCAACGCTAATATGATATTGTGTACTTTTCGATTGTCCTCATGCCATTTCTCAAACGTCAAATGTTCTTCTCCCGTGGACTCCTCCGGTAAGTAGGTATTAGCAGATGATGGTAATATTAATATTCAAGTTGAAGACATGATCTTTTAGTCTTTAACCCTCCCATTATTTATATGAAAGTCCACCACTCTCAAGTGGAGTTTCGGGAAATCATTTCCTAGTGGGCTCGGGATCTATAAGCGTAATCTCCATGCCCCGCTTTTACGATTCACATGAAGAAAACTTCATGGGAGATATCCAATATCATTATCATCCAATGAGATTCCTAAGATATTTTGCCTCACCTATTCGCATGGTTTAGAGGAATCCAAGCGAACCATGTTACTCAGTGTTGGGCCGGACCCATCAACCAAATCATGCCTCAGCTGTCGACCCCACGACTCGTGAGACAGGGAAACAACGAGTGCAATCTCTTTGTTCACAATAATGGTGCAGCTTTCCCCTAGTCCAAGTGTGCCACGACTCGTGAGACCACACTTGGGTAGTGGTAGCTTCCTCACCACATTGTCGTGGATGGAAGGCTGGGACAGATCAAAATACCATTTTCATCCAAGTCCGTCTTGGGCCTAATATTTAATTTGGTCCAACCAAATGAGAGTTTGAGTGTGATCGAGACCTCATCACATTAAAATATTTTAACCTGCATAAATATCCAATATTCATAAAGCGTTTAAGTAAATACGCCGCATGCAGTAAAACATAGCATACCCCTATTAGGATGATCACAAGCCTAACCTATGCGACCTGCTGAGCCCGCATTGAGTCTATGGTCTGTCTGTGGTGGTCCTACACTATTACATAAGTAATAAACCCATTGTCATTCTAATGGGCCTTGTGGCTCTTCTTGTTTCACGCCTTGATGTTACACTTTGGGCCTCCGACGCCATGGACTTGTCAAATAAAACCTCACCAAACTATCTACTCTCATTACATATGAAAGTAATACATGGAAAGGAAATGAGCAAGCCTTAACATCATGAGGCTAGAAAAACAGGACATGATAGTTCCAAAATAAGAGACACGCAGTCCCCACCCGACAGAAATGTAAATAAATAACATACATCCATATGTTGATCATCCCTTGTTGATCCCATCAACACACATAATATAATTATACCAAATAATCATGCTCAATCACGGATATTCAAAATATCCAAGTGATGTCCAACATCACAAGGTACAAATATATAAATAATGTGCAAAATTCAAATTTTAAATTTAATAGACATTACATACAATGCATCCAATCCATGTACTAAACTCAAATTAATTAAGCAAATTTGATCCAAGAAAAAATCTAACAATTCCAAAATCAAATATGCAAAATTAATTCATTTTCAAAAAATGTGCACAAAATCCCCAAAAAATCTAATTTTCATAAAAACGTCGAATACCGGAACAAAACGGCCCAGCCATTTTGCCTGTTGGCCGGCCTCCTGCACATGACTATACGTGCGCGTGCGCCTATGTGCAGCGCTGGCCCGGCGGCCAGCAGCCTGGGCGTTTGCGCACAGCACGCGCGCGCCTATGCGCAGCGCCCGCACGGCGCAGTCTGCACGGCCGCCCCTGCCAGCACGCACGCTGGCAGGCACGCCGGCCAGGCTGCGCGCAGGCGTGAGCCCGCGTACGCCCGGCCGCGCTCCGCCAACTTGTGGCCGGCGGCAGGGCCGGCAACCAGCTATTGCTGCTGCTGTCTGTTTTTAATTGTTTTCAGTTTCTCATTTCAGCTCATTTATATATAAAATAAACTTAAAATAAACATGCAAATTTTAAGATCTAATCTATAAAAAATCGCATGTATAATGTCCATCAAATTCAAACAAATGAACAAGTACATTCATTCATATATTTTTATGAACAAGCACATTCATTTCTAAAAGAAGCTAGAGGAGGCGCCGCGTAGCGAAGTGGTCCTTTGAACCAGAAGCTGACCCAATCAAAAATTAGTACAACGTTTAAGTCTTTGGGAAGACGATGGTACGCCGAGAGCAAGTACTTGCAACATCGTGGAATGGAAGACTTACATGCTTTGCCACCTAACAAGTCCTTGGCGGAAAGGGACGACTTCGTCATAATCCTCCCTACATACAGGTAGTCCACAAAGTCTATGAATGTCCCACAAAAAAATGGATATCTCTCAACTAGCGGCATGTAGAGTATTCGCAGAGGGGCACCACATCTCAAGAAAGCCTTGAAGGACATGCTTGATGCAGACATATATGAAAATAGATGCGTGCATAGCTGCGTGGATCTTGGCGGTGTGAACGATGTTCGCATGGTGGCCGAGCACATTTTCAGTCCACTCCCAATAGCCGGGGTAAAAGGATACTTTGTCATACTTAAGTTGAGGAGTCCTCCAAGAAGTCCTATGGCGACAAGGTGGTGATTCGGAAAAGTGAAGGTTGATATCGGCCTTGACGTCGTGAAGGGAGGACTTGAGTAACAGTAGGTGTGCATGTGCATGAGAACAAATTGCATGAGCAAAAAAACAAAGAACAACTCTCATAGACAAATTCACAAACATGTGGTAGGAAGAGCCATTCACAACACTTGTGTAAGGAATTGAGATGATGTACTCACCAATTCAAAAAAAAAAAAAAAAAAAACTACACAAACACGAAGCAATTACGTCAAGGAAGATAAGGGGAAAGCAGGAAATTGCTCTAACCTTGTTTTCTTGATGAATATCAATAGCCAAAGTCATCTTTTTATAAGGGTTCTTCACGGAAGATGGTTGGAGAATCGCCATACTTCTCAAATCCTAGAAGTGAGGACAATCTCAAAGATGAAAATATAATTGTCAATTTTCATAGTTTGAGATCCTAGAGTTTCTACCTTTGTTTCTTAAAAATTTCTCCTACTACAAGTTTGCAAACAGAAAAAGGAGGAAATATGGGTCTGTTTGCACAAATGATGAAATGTAGCTTGGCTTTGGTGCACAAGGGTGACTCAAACTGGTGGGCCCCTTAGATATTTGAAAATAATTTCTTGCCAAAGTTTTTCACTTGGCTGCTGGCATGCGAGAATCGAATAAAAGAGGCAAAGAGGCAACTCTTTCTATTTGAGGAAATGCAAAGTTAAGGGAAAAGTTGCATTCTTTTGGTGGGCCCACATATTAAAAAATTGATGAATGCAAAAACCAAAGACTTCAAGTCACGCCTTTGACAACATTTGACACGTTTTTCGCTGGCTTTTCACATTTTCAAGATACAAAATTCATAAGCGCACAATGAATTTTGGTCTTATGTATTTCTGCGGGTCGATGTAGAATAAATATAAAATTATTCATTTTATTTTGGATTGGTTAAATTTGATCAAATACATGTTTATGTACATTCCATTAGAAGGCTAATCCATATTAAAGCCCATAGTGTTCAAGCCCAATGGATGTGAGCCTAAGCTGCCTAAGCCCTACTCATACCTAGAAAAAAGGGCCAACACATCCCACAAGTTATTACATACGACAGCAAATCCACAACAAGAGCAAGTCCAAAGCTTTTTTCCACGACGAAATACTGCAACCGCAAGGCCTTGGTACGATATTTCAAGGTAGCCGGCGATTGCTTTATACAAATCAGAGGGAGATTGCACATGTGATAAGAGAATAAGCTCTAAGCCCTTAAATCCACATCCGTAGAGAAGAATCAGAGGGTTACTTTGAATATAGAGATAGTAAACCACATTTATTTAAATAAATAAAATTCATTTGGTCCAAATTATTTCTTGTCTCATACTTTATTTTTGCAGATACGAAACTTGTGTGAACATTTATCATACTCTTTTTTAGCAAAATATTAAAAAGTTAAAGAATCAACCAAAAATAATAAAGAAAATGGATAATTGAAGATAATTGAACAAGACAGGGGCAATTCTGTCCTTTCAAAGAAGTCGAAGGCTGAAAGTAAATCAAAATGGGGAATCAAAGGCCTGCCTCCAACTGGGCAAGATAGAAACACAGAAAGCCAGCAGGAGGAAGATGGGGACGAGCTTCAAGAGCAGGGGCCTGGATCACATAATCACCAGGTATCCCGTACTTATCCCATGCCCCTACTAAGTCCATTTCAGTCAACCTAGACCGATAGATAAAGAAAGCGGCGGCCCCGATCGAAACCAAAAGGTCCTCCATCCATTTCCTATTCCCCCTCCTCCTTGTTGTTCCCTCCTCCTCACTCTCACCTCCATGGTGGGAGGCAGAGCCAGAAGGCGTGGGATTATTATCACCCTCATTAGAAGGGTCCAACATATCAATCAAAACATCTTCTATGGCGTCCCTTGAAAGAATATGTGGATCGTCCCGGGAAATTGGGCGAATACGGAAGCGCGATATAAAATAAAATACAAAAATTTAAAGCATGCTTTAATCAAATTAAAGAACACGCTCAAGGGGTGTACCCTTGAGATTCCCGGGTGTTCGGTGTATCTCATGAGTAAACAACATGTAAATGATCATGGAGGCCATAGGGTAGAAAATTAAAGAGGACGAAAATATTAAACGAGACCTACCCGTTGTCGTTTTCGTCTTCAACAGCTACACGCGTTGTTCCCCGTTTTGCACCGAGATCTCGTTCTTGAGACCTCCAAATCGTGACACACGATCCACCCACGTATCTTGCACGTCGTGCTAGCAACGAACAAGTGTATATTTTTGGAGTGGATGAATCAACAACACGTTATGAATTAACGGTATTGATTCATCTAAGTTCTAATGTTCCAAGAACAAGAGAACTAGAAAAGAATTTCTTGGAGAGAGTGGAGAGAGAGGGCGGACGAGAGAGAGGGGAGAGAGAGCCGAAAATGAGTGTGTGCTGTGTGTGTGTTGGAATTTCATCATCCTTCAAAAGGTGCAAGGCTAGGGGTTTTATATAGAGGAAGAGTTTAATCCTCTTTAAACTCCACCTCTTTGGAAGCTTAATTTGACTAGGATTTTGACCTAGTCAAAGTCCTAGTCAAAGTAGAATTTGACCTTGTCAAATTCAATCCTAGCCTTTGATCTCTCCCATTAAATCTCAACCATTAATTTAATTTAATGGAATATTTAAATCCTATTAAATATTTCAAAAGGCCAAATAAATATAATAAATAAATATTAACATTTATTCTAGGCCCATTAAATTAATTCCCTTAATAAATCCAATTTATTAATTTAATTCCCTTTATCAAATAGAAGGAATTATTTTCTCCAAAAAATATAGGACCCGATTAAATTCAATTTAATCATTCCTTTACTCCAATATTTAATTCCAAATTAAATACTAAGTGTGTGTGGATAGTGTGTGACTCTTTAGGTTCACCCTTCAGCTAGACTTGGTCGGATTCCTAGAATCCGTCCGTTACCATGGGTGGCCATCTAGCAACGGTCCATGGCACTAGAGACTAGGTGAAATAATCGGGGATGAACATTTAGGCTCTAACAGTACACTTGTCCTTCTGTCTTCGGTCCCATCACTTAGAGTCTAGGGCACGGAAAATGCAGGTACCCATTTTGGACCTAAGTGTCGGTCTGTCCTTACTAAACGACGCAAGGGAAACCTTCCCTTCTGTTCAGTTACTGTGGCCATAGATTTTAGGGACAAGACACAGAGCATACATGAGACTCAACTGTCAATGCCTTTTGACAGGAGACAGATCCTTTCTTGGAAAGTACTGTCACTCTGTACACCCGAGCTGCACTAGACATGGTTTATGACTACTCAAGAGTATTTTGGCAATCTCTCACCATATCTAAGATACAGACCTGATGTACAGGTAAACTCAGCAGTTTCTCAAGTCAAAGGACTTGACCTGTACCGTTGGAATCGGAAACTCACGTCATACCTTGCTAACCATACTCAAGGTCCTCCGTAAGACGGTTCCTGCGAGTCACCTCAGTCAGTTGCTTCCTAGCATGCTGACCCACTAACACTGCTTAGACGACATTCGTCACCCGTCGATGAAATACGACAGCAGATGCTTAGTGCAAGTCTCAAAGGGAATCCCGGTACCCATATTCGAGATTCCTTGACTTGGAGATTTTCGGACTGATTCTGTAAGACTGATTTCATGGACCTACCTCCAAGCGTAGTCCCACTCTCTGAAATCGATTCTCAGTCCGTGGGGCTTTGTTTTGCGTAGTGAACAGATATGTAATAGCAGATATAAGTGAACGTAAAACAAAGTGTTACCATATGAATCTTCACTTCTTTATTCATAAATGTTTTTATCAAACACCTGAAATTGTCTAGACATAGGTTGCATATTCCTGCCAAAATTGGCTTACATGGTCACCTATTCTAACAATCTCCCACTTGACCTTTAAAGCCAATCGCCCATATGTCCAATCCCCATCTTCTCAAGATGTTGCATATGAGCGCTCTGCGACATAGGCTTTGTCAGCGGATCTGCTGTGTTGTCTGCTGAGTTGACTCGGTCCATCCGGACGTCACCTCTTCCTACCATTTCTCTAAGAAGATGGTAGCGTCTAAGAATGTGTTTGGAACGGTGATGAGATCTCGGTTCCTTTGCTTTGCGCTATTGCACCGTTGTTATCACAAAAGATGGCAACAGGCTCGGCGATGCTAGGCACCACACCCAACTCTTGGATGTAGTTTTCTCATCCAAACCGCTTCCTTAGCAGCTTCTGAAGCTGCTATGTATTCAGCCTCTGTGGTGGAGTCAGCAATGGTTGCTTGCTTGGAACGTTTCCAAGCTACTACTCCTCCATTGAGTTTGAATATGTACCCCGATTGAGACTTGGCATCAATCGTCATCAGACTGGAAGCTAGCGTCGCTAAAGCCTTCCAGAATTAGTTCTCCATTGCCATAGACTAGGAACATTTCCTTAGTCCTCCTTAGGTACTTAAGGATGCCCTTAACAGCATTCCAATGTGCCTCTCCTGCGCAGGACTGATATCTGCTTGTTACGCTCAAAGCGTATGCAATGTCAGGCATAGTGCAGTGGACCGCATATTGGATGCTACCTACAGCAGAAGCATAGGGGATGACTTTCATCCTTTCAAGTTCCTCATCAGTCTGTGGGGACTGTTTCTTGGACAACTTGATCCCATGCCTCATGGGAAGGAATCCTCGTTTGGAGTTGTCCATTCGATATCTCTTTAGGACTTTCTCCATATACGAGTTTTGGGTGAGTCCTAACATCCTTTTAGATCTATCCCTGACAATCTGGATGCCTAGGATGTAGGAAGCTTCACCCAAGTCCTTCATGGAAAAGTGGGTTGACAACCACGCTTTAGTGTTTCCTAACATTCTAACGTCATTACCAATGAGTAGAATGTCGTCCACATAAAGCACTAGGAACACTATTGAGCTCCCACTGACCTTCTTGTATACACAAGGGTCGGATTCGTTCTTGATAAAGTCATAACCTCATATTACTTCATCAAATCGAATGTTCCAACTTCGGGATGCTTGTTTGAGAACATAGATGGACTTCTGGGGACGACAGACTTTCTGTTCTTCTCCAGTGACCGTGAAACCCTCCGGCTGATCCATATAGATCTCTTCTTCAACGAAACCGTTGAGGAAGGCCGTTTTCACGTCCATCTGCCATATTTCATAGTCATACCATGCTGCTATGGCGAGCAGGATCCGAATGGATTTAGCCATGGCTACTGGCGAGTAGGTATCCTCAAAATCGACCCCGGGTCGTTGAGTGTATCCCTTAGCTACAAGCCTAGCCTTAAAGGTTGTGACTTCTCCATCAACGCCATGTTTGCGCTTGTAGACCCACTTACAGCCCACTGGCTTAACACCTTTCGGTGGATCTACAAGACTCCAGACTTGGTTATCGCTCATGGAGTCCATTTCGGCTTTCATGACCTCAAGCCATTTCCCGGAGTCGATGTCAGACATCGCTTCTCCATATGTCTTAGGATCGTTATCCAAAAGATCGGTCGCTCCTAGAAAGCCATACCTTATTGGAGGTCTGGACTCTCTAGTGGACCTACGGAGAACGGGAACGTCAGTGGTGACTGTGGGCGCTGACTGTATCGGAGCTGGCAGTTCAGGAACCGGGGTTGGCCGTTCCTGAGGCTGTCCTTCATGCCTAGCATGTTGGACCTCTCGAGGTTGGTCAGCCCTTCGGCTGTTTATCCTGAATCCTCTAAGTGAGGGTTCCGTGGCTGCCTCTGATGGCTGGATTCCAGCACTTGATTCCTCAAGGATCAGCTCATCAGATTGGATATCCTCTGGGAAGCCTTGCTCCAAGAATACTGCATTTCTTGAAACAAACACCTTTTGTTCCAAGGGGTCATAAAAGTAATAACCCGCAGTTTCTTTAGGGTATCCAACGAACCTGCATAAGCTAGACCTAGATTCTAGCTTATCTCCCACTAACCTCTTGACGTATGCGGGGCTACCCCACACTCTCAAGTAGTTGTAGGACGCAGGCTTGCTGTGCCATATCTCATATGGCGTTTGGGTCAATGCACTGGTAGGCGCCAAATTCAATGACTTGGCCGCCGTTTCTAGTGCATAGCCCCAAAAGGATAAAGGCAGTTTGGTAAAACTCATCATGGACCGAACCATGTCCAACAGGGTTCGATTCCTCCTTTCAGAGACACCATTTAACTGTGGTGTTCCTGGAGGTGTCCATTCTGATATTATACCATGTTCTTTTAGATAATCTAGGAACTTTAATTTTGCAGTTGGTCTGGTTCTCTACTTCAAGTCTGAATTCTTTAAACCTCTCAAGAGC